>OY728136.1:190311880-190949773 GCA_963277665.1 Viscum album | reverse complement strand
TTTTGTTCATGACATAAAGAATCTTAACATCATCCTTGTAATGAATTTTATCATTTATAAGAACTATTTAATTCAATATTATATTTGTTTGGTATCCTTTGTTGCACATGATGGGTTGTTTCTTGCTTTTAGGGAGAATAAGAGTCAAGGTTGTGTAGAGATGGACATTGTAATAAAGAGTGTATAAATTAATATATATTTTTTAATCTATATTAGGAATATTTGTGTTATTATATCCTTCATTTTTTTCATCAATTTTACTGATTTATTCCTTAATATTTCAATAGTTTTTCATAGGTAATAGATGTATAGTCTTCTATTTATTTAGTTCATGATACTCTAGGATAATCTATTCCTTCTTACTGTATAAAAATAGGTGATGTGAATGGGTTGATGACTCTTTTGTATAACCTCTTAGGGAAATTATTCAATCTACTGAGGGTGTCATATTGGGATGAACATTTTCTATTTGCTAAGAAATATTATAGAAAACTACTCTTATGAGTTTATAACAAGAATATCAAATGAGTTACGGTAAAGAAAAAGTATTCTTTAATATGGATTGATGATCTAATTGACCAGTTGAAAAGGGATAAATATTGTTCAAATATTTATCATCAATCTAGTTATCACTATTTTGAGTATAAATATATCTGACATTCATAAGTCCATATTATAGACTAGTTATGGTTTTTATTAGTCACTTGTTATTCAATTTGTTCTAGCCTATTTTCATAAAGTCATTATGTTTTGATTTATAGAATATTCTATGTGTATTTTTATATAATCATGATTGTCTTTTTGGCTGCCATCATGGTTTACTCTCAGTCCACAGGGGATCATGTGTGTCATATGAGAGATGTTTTGGAAATGTTGAGAAATTACAGAATATATTCTCTGCTATCAATATGAGATTTTTTAATTTGGGAATTAAATTTTATGTGACATGTGGTCCATGAACATGGTATTTTAGTTGATAGTAAGAAGGTGGAAGAAGTTATGAAATGGGGGAAACCCAAGAATATTTCCACGAGTTAGTGTTTGTTGAGTTTTGTGGGGAATTATTACTGATTTGTAAAGGATTTATCATACATGGATTCTTCAATGAACACTCTCTCTCCGGTGGTGGTAAATTTCCCTTAGGATGGTAAATTTCAGAGTTCCTATGTGTATCTGAAACCTATTTTTACTTTAATACAAAGGTTACTCTCCCATAGGATAGGAAGGGCTATGTGGTCATTTGTAATAAATCATGTTTGGTTTTTGGATGTGGTATTATGAAAGGATATCATGTGGTTTTCTATCTTTCTCGACATCTTAAGACACAGAAGATGAATTATCTGACCCATCACTTTGAACTCATTGTTTTGATTCACGTGATTAAGAATTGGTATCATTTCCTTTTTGGATAATGGTTTACCATTTTTTCTGACCACAAGATCATGAGTTATATATTATCTCAAGAACATTTTTAAAATTGGAAAAGGCATTAGGTAGAGTACCTATATAATTATGATTTCAACATTTCCTACACCCCATAATAGAAAACATCATTGAATATGATTTGGGTAAGAGAATACCAATCCATTCCTTGAATGAATAATCAGAATAGTAGAACATGGTGGATCTATTTTCACAATTTAACTTTGGAGTCCAGGAAGAAATTTCTATGGATTTTTAGTTAGAGTTTAGTTGAAATCCATTATAATAAAGATGAATCATTATAATTTTCATATTAATGATAAATTATATGTTATTAAAGAGTCAATTTATAATGGGTAGACTATCCGTTAGTTTAGTTTCCCTTATTAGGGAATATTGGGTCTTTAGAATTAGTTTGTTGTGAATTTTAGTTAAATAATGTAATAATGAGATATTTATATAACCCCCAGTGGTTGGTGCACTTTTTAACCATGAATATGTTTTATGAAATGTGGATATTATTTTGTTAGCTAGGAATAAAACAATATATAGTTTATTTTGTTTTATGTTATTGTAATTTCCAACAACCCAAGTCTGAGTACCATAGGTCGTCCAATTGTAATCATCCCCTCACAATTTTGAATAGGATGTTAGATGATATTTCAATAGAATACAAGGCTAGGTTGCAATATGACCCTCAATGAAAGAGTGTGGAATGGGTTATGATCGATAGTTAGACCAAATCATCTATCATTATAACCATTCACAACACAATCAAATTTGGGGAGTTTGGAAATGTCATTTTGAATGAGATAGTTTTTTATGGAGTTACAACTTCTATAGTCTCTAATAGAGATCCACATTTTACCACTCTGTTTAGGGGTATTTTAAGAAGAAATAGTATCTATGGCTCATTTGATCACAACATACTATCTAGATATGGATGGATAGATAGAAAGATCAATAGAAATTCTAGAGAATATGTTGAAATCATGTGTTACTTATTTTATTGGAGACCAGAATTACAATTTGGGTCTGTTTAACTTTTTCTATAATAACATTACCAGTCTGTAATTTGGGAGGATCATTTTGAGACATTCTATGAATAGCCTTGTAAATTTATACTATTTTGTTTAGAGAATAGTGAAACATCCTTTGGTGGATCTAATTTTTTACAAGAGAGGAAGATAAATATTCAGTTGATTTATAAGGTAATATTTAAGGATTAGGGACCATTAAAATATTATGGTTACCATCATAGGTTACCTTCGGATTCCTCTATTTTCGAATCTATGTTTTTGAGAGTTTCACCTCTACTAGGTCACTGATGTCTTGGGATGTAAAGGGAGATTTATCTTCACCTTTTGGGAACCTTTTAGTATATTAAGACATGGGGAAAGTAGGTTGTAATTTTTCAATTCTACCAAATTTGATGTAGATAAATAATGTGATACATGTATCATAACTTCATATATGCCTTTATTACCCATCTCACGTCTCCAGCTTGGGGGATCTTGATGTAAAGCTATATTTTTACATGATTGAGCATCCAGTTAGGATTACTGATTCTAAGGCATAGGTTTTTCAAAGTTGGATTATACCTTTGGTATGTGTATTATGGAATCATGGTTTGTATTCTCATTAGAATATGTATCATGAGGAAATAATTAGATAGAAGTGGCCTCATCCCTTTGAGGTGGAGATTTATTAACAAAATCTACTAGGACATGATGTTTTATGGTGGGGAGGTTATTACATCATGTTACATTATTTCAATTATTTCATGAAACATGATTTGATCTCCATTAAGTTAGTTATTGTTTTTAGGATATTCTATGAGAATTTTGAATTTTTTTGGATGCCTAAGGGGAAATGCATGGTTGGTTCAGGGTTTGAACATAATATACATTTTACGCTAGAAACCCATGTGCCTTGTTGAAATCCACTAAAAGGGGGAAAACTATTTTTCAAAACTATGTGTATAACCTTCAAAACCATGAAACACATGGATATTGGGGGAATGCATAGTAGGTTCACGGTTAGTCTAACCATTTAGAAAAATTATACACCCCATGGAAATTGGGGATTGAAGAGTTGGTGTAATATTAGTGTAACCTTATTGGAAAACTATTCAAACCATCTAGAAGTCCAATTGGGGAACATTGATAGGGTGAATGGTTTTTCTAACCATGAGTCCCTCCCTAGAACATTGTTTGCATTATATTACATTAACATGAAATTTATTATAAAAAACCAAACCCCCAATTTGAGATTCCAGTCACAACCATTAATCCCTAAATAAAACCATTTGTTCTTGGAGGCTCTCAAGAAGTGATTTTGGTTCTTCCAACCTCATCCTTTGTTGAATCAAAGTGATAGTGGGAGATCTATTCCCACTTTGGTCAGTGGATCACCCCTTATGCATCTTATTTGGATATACAATTCTCTCCTCCTTAGATATTTTTAGAATATAATTTTCTTGATGGATCTTATCCTTTTCTCAATATAACATAATTCTAGATTTTATTTTTAAATCCTTTTAGGCTTCAATCATTAGTGGAACTTTGAATGCAGGGGTTCTTAATTTGATTCCATTTTAAATGTTGATGGTTTCATAATTATATTCCATTCAATTGAAAAATAATATTATATGATTCATTTTGAAAGAGTTTTTAAATAATTTAAAAGCATGTATTTGATATTATTATATCATTTATTATAAATTGAAATAGAATTTTAGAAAAAACCCAAATTTTAATGGATAATGAAATTGTTGGGTGAATTTTATTGAAAATGATAAATTCATTGGGGTTTTTTATTAAATTATTTGATATTGATCGTGATAAATGGAATAAATTAAAATTTTATTTGAAATGGAATAAAATTATGAATACCTATGATTATTTTTTAATATGAATTATATATGTCAAAAACTAAAATTGGGAAATTTTATTTTGAAATGATTGGAAATAAATATTTTCCAATTTGAATGATTGAAAGATTGAAAGATTGAAGAACTTGTAATATTGTGTAGTTAGTAGTCATATAGAATAAGAACTCTTGGATATTAATCCCCTCTGACATGATTCATTAAGAAAATAATAACTAAACCATGTACATATTCGATACCCACAGTGGGTCCCTAGATAGGGTGTATATGGGTTACCCATAGTGGCTTCTCGAATGGGTTTTTGATCTAAGTGTTACTACATATCTTGAACTATATTTATTAATGATAAGTGTAAAGATACTATTACTAAATAATCTAACATACCACATGGGATTTTTTTATGGTTCTTTCTTTAAATGATAGTATTATACATGTATCTAATTCATTATACTTTTCTATTCATGAAAAAATCATTATGTGAATGTATTTATATAAAATTTTCATTGCATACATTATGATATTACATTTTACACGTTTTCAATATATTTTATGAAATCATTTTTTGGTTTAGAAAATTATAATGTAATTTCCTTCCTTGAATTATTTAAACTAGGAGCATAAATGGTTAATAAATATAGTAATGATTATGGAACACATTGTGAGACACTATATAGATTTATAGATCACATACTTTTTTCCATTAAGAATTTATAGAATTTCCTTATATTGGTTTGAGTAAAGGGAAAGAAACAGTTGGAGGATGTGTATATTCTATATCATTTGGACAATGTTGTGGTGATGGTGATTGGGGGAGATTTTGTAAAATTATTACATAGAGGATTTTAAAAACCTTCCATATCATTTTATGTTGTCATTTATGTATGATGTTTTTTTGTTCTATATTTACTTATTGGGAAGTATATAACATATTTTTTTAAGGATGTTTAACTTTTGGAGTGTTTAGAGTATGAACATAAAATCATTTATATTTGACTATTTGTTTTGTAAAATTCATTACTTATTTGTTAATTTATGATTCCAGGTGATATTCTTTATCCCATACGGATTATGAACTCTATTTAGGACATGTATGTGTTGGCTCTGGTATCACGGTACCTGGGTATCCAAGCTAGTTCATTACAATCATATATGGATGTTATATTGTAACTACACAGTTCATGTGGAAACACCACTATCATAGGTTGAATTTCTTGTATACTCAGTTTATATAGTGACCCTCTCTCCCCCTCCATCGATGGATAAATTTTTAATCATAATATATAAAGGTGTTTATAGACCATACGTCATCTTTAATGTAAAACAATCCCTCATTTTCATAGATTCACAGTTTATTCCCACCATTATTATTTAGTGCATCTTGAATAGTTGGATGACATAGTGTAACCCCATCAATGTAGTGAGTAACATCCCACATAAAATATAATTTATATTTTATATGATGGGTTTAAAATATGTCTGGATACCTATATAATAATTTTATCCCCAAAACTGATAATTACACTCTCATTACAATATTAACTACACCACCCATGTCCTATATAGAACATTCTCTATCT
The DNA here is from genome assembly GCA_963277665.1 of Viscum album. Taxonomy (NCBI): domain Eukaryota; kingdom Viridiplantae; phylum Streptophyta; class Magnoliopsida; order Santalales; family Viscaceae; genus Viscum; species Viscum album. The sequence continues at coordinate 190,943,884 of OY728136.1, read as the reverse complement.
TTTGAGAAATTTCACCATATGTGACAAAATAATATTCATTCAATGGACCCTTCATGTCATATTACATTACATTTTTTTGTAATGTTCCCATATGAATTCCTCATTCTTTTAAAACCCTCATCTGTTTGGACATATCAAATCATCTATAACTGAAGACTAACTAGAACCAAAGATAACTAGAAAAACATATAACTAGTTCCCCTTAAAAACATCAACCATGCAAAAGAAACCCAAAAAATAGTGTAATAAAAAATTATAATGAAATAATACCTTGAAAAAAATTTCATAGAGTCATAATCTATAAAATTAATGGAATATAGTGATACTAGATTTGATTACTTAAATAAAAAGGGATGTAGGACACTATCCACAATGAATAATCCCATATAATCCCTAATTCTAAGTGGTAGTTTATCAATATCTTAATTTTGAATATACAAGGGGATTTATTATGTAGGTAATAGGAATAATCATAACAATATACCTCTGGTTATTACAATAATTTAACTCTTTGAGGAAGTAGATATGTTATCAGAGTATTTATTTAATGGTATATGAGATATCTATGGTAATGATAATGTCATATGAGTACAAAAAAATAACAAGATTAGGTATAGTACTTGAAATTATTACTAATAATTCCGTTATATTTTTTAACATTTTTATATTTTCCTTTGTGTTTTGGGAGGTTAATCAATGAAGGTATGAAGTTTATTTGAAATTATTTTTATTTTTTTAATCCAATATACATGTTTCTTATTTTATTTTTTCTTAATTTGGTAATTATTATATAGATTTATTTTTTATAGCTACCTTGATACTATGATTAATTTTATTATATATAAAACGTCAGTGTTAAATTGGTTATTTTTCTACTATTAAAGATAATATGTTGAAATGTGTAGGGATAATAAAAATCATTATCTCAAGCAAAAAAACATTTTTTGGAATTTTTTTAATTTTACAATAGGGGTTTTGGGGAGTTACACCCCCATAGAAGTGATATAAACCCACATTAGTAAGGTAATAAGAAAACAATGATGTGCACATCATCTAAGATGGGATGCAATACTCCTAGAATTGAACTTTCATCACTGTTATTGAAAAGATATTGGAAACCATATGAGGAAATATACTATAATTATGAATAAGTTCATATAAATTATAACATATTCTCAGTATCTAACAATTTTAGGTTTTATAATACTATTTATTGACTAGTATAAAAATATATGATATTTTTGTTGATTAAATTATTCCACTACATTTGGATTAGAATCAATTAATCATGTGATCGATTTATTTTTATGTTAGTATAGGTGTATTTATGTTATTCTTTTCAAAATATATCTCAAAAAAATATCTAAAATACAATTTTTACACTTTTTGAGATAATAAACACAACCTATATCATTAATATAATTTCCCTATTGTTCTACATTTATCCACAGTAAAAAACCATCCCTTATCAATTATGAATCAACAAAAGAAATTATTTTGTTTAGATGTACAATATTTTTAAAATTTTATAGATAGATACAAAAACATAAAAAATATTTTATTTTAATGATTTTAAAATCAAAAATATAAAAAATACATAAGAGTACCACTTACATATCTTGAAATGAAATTTGGTTATAATTTTTTATTTTTTATAACATGTTCAATTCAACTTTGGATAATTTATTAAACTATCAAATCATTTATATAAGAAGGATTCATTAGATAGTTTTTTCAAACAAGAATTTTTTGTCTTGTGAAATTTATAGGGACATAAGTATTATATTTTTTATTTTCAATGGAGTCAGGGTAATGAGACCCCATCTGAGGAAGAAGAACAACAATATATTTTATATTATAAAATTTATTTTATCATGGAAATAATAATAGATATATAGGCTGACTATAGTGACCCATTCTTTTAAAAAATATATATTTCATCCTATTACATTTTCTTTAAGTGTAATGTCGTGGTCAAAGACCAAGACACAATTTATTAATAAAAAAAGAGTGGGATGAAAAAAAATTCCGAAATATGGAATTTTATTACAATCTCTTTCAAGAAGAGGCAAAAGGTCAACCCGATGATTATCCAACCACGTAACGCACTGGTTGATACCTATATTAGTGATAGCATCCGCCACCATATTTTCTTCCCGATAGGCTTGAGTGGAAATATATCTGATATTTTGAAGAGAGTCTATACAGCTCATCCAATGAGAGGTAAGAGACCAGGAAAGATGGATCACACCGTTCCAGATTGCATGGATAATGGAAGTAGAGTCTCTTTCAATAAAAATGTTATCACAACCCTTCCTTTGAACAAAATAAATAGCCTGAATCCCCACAATCATCTTAGCTTCTAAGGAAGTGGCGCTGGTGAAACCTCCATAGAAACACCCATGATAGTGACCTAGATAATCCCTACAGACCGCTCCAAAACCAGCTGGACCCAGGTTCACTTATAATTTCATCATATTTTTCATGGTTCACTACAAAGAATAACATTATGTAAACAGTCCATTATTTAACAAGATCTACTATAAGTTCCAGTCCATTTAATCTCCAAACATATCCATCATTACCAAATACATTGGAGGGATATAGAATTGTTGAAATTACCATAACATAATAAATATCATACATTTGTACTCAAAAATATCATAAAAACTTCTTCATATCACAACCCATTTAAATGAAATAAATATTCATAAAATATTTATAATAGAATAATCTATTGAAATTAAATGGGTTTCATAAACATTTCATCATTTTCTTATAGCTTAACCCAAGGAAAATAAATGAGTTTGAAAAAAATTGTAACCATAATAATAAACCACCTTGAGAAATAATAACTATGGTATCATTCAATCGAAACCGTAATATAAATATATTATTATCAGTGGATGCCTTCATATATTAAAAATTACATGAAAAGATCCATTGAAACCAATATTTGTTCAATTAAAACATTCATTTTTAAATCAATCATTAAAATTGATAAATTTTAAAATATATTAATGGAAATAAATTTTTATAATATAACCATGAAAAGCTATAAATGAATCATCAAATCATTGCATATTTAGGATAGATTCAAGTTATTTCATACCATATCAATTTAAAGAAAGTGTGTCTTTTACCCTTTTCTTAGAAATTAAAAAGTTTTGTAATTTATAAAAGGAAAAGATGATAAATTTTTAAAACATTTTATAAAAAGTAATTCATCAGTAAAAATAAGCTAAATAAATCATATTATAATATTATAAATATTATTAAAAAAAATTTAAAAAAAAATTATAAGGAAGAAACCATTTTTTGACTCAAGGAGGAAATATAGTTGGTTTTCCATAAAAATGATCTTTATGTATATTATGTATTGAATGTTAGTAAAATAAATGTAAAATATTGATAATAAGGAAATAAATAGAATATAATAAATTTTTTATTTTTCATGATAAGTAGATAATGATATTTCATTATTGGAAATTTAATAAAAAAACAATCATAAAATACAATTTGATTGTAATATTAAACCATTTCCTTGAGTTCCTCATTATTTTAAGGAGCACTAAATTATGTTATAATAAATTTAAATTGACTATAATTATAAAATATATTCATTAACATAATTATAAAATGATATATGATCTAATTATAATATTTCATAACCCATTTATGAGTAAATCCTTATTAAAATCATAGTTTTTGGGTATTAATTGTTTTAATTTTTTCATGCGACTTTTTAGTCACTAGTTCAATTCCTTGTACATTGTTCATGGTTCCATAATCTCAATTTTTTTAATCAGGATATGAATATAATATATATTTATAAAATAAATATTTATACTCATCCATAATAGGTATCTAAAAAATTAATTACAACATTCATGGTGATGGAAGGACATATCTATGCATGAATGATGTTTTCACTTTTCGGTTAATGGAAAAAATGAAAGGCAAATAATAATTAAAATTTAGTGAATAATTATAATATAATATATTTTATATCTAATCATCAAATCATTCCTTATTACCATACAAGTATAACATAAATAAAAAAAATCAGATCACTTGGTGGAGGTGGTAGTCCACCCATAGAGACGAGGGACGTTATCTTTCTCTGATGGATATAATGTTTAAAATTTGATTGTGTTATTATAATTTTAAGGTATTTTCTTTGATAAATCTTATATATAATAATTATAATCATCAATATGATCACCCATTAATGATGTTGGTGGAAAATTAAATGTATTTCATGGTGGAGGGGGTTGTCCGCATGTATGTACGAGTGATACATTTAATTCCCATTTTATGAAATAGATCATGAATATTTTTGGTTACATAATAATGATAACATTTATTAATATTTATTATACTAATTTAATTATTATGTGATAACTGACTTGAAAATATTGGATGCAAAATAATAAGTAAAATAAGGAAGGTATGGGTTATGTCAATTAGTTCATTGAAATAAAATCTTTAGATATAATTTTAAAGACCCTAGGGTTAGCCATTTGGGAGAAAATGAAATATAACATGTATATATAATTGAAATATAATATTTATTTGGGTTTTTTTTGGGATATAAGTATCATTATGGGGTAAAATAGAAGGATGTTGGGTCCTTTTATATGTGTGGGAAAGGAGGCACATTGAATTTATCAAAAGAATAATATATAATAACTGTTTTCTTAATAACCTTAATCCAAATGGATAGATATTATAATTTCTTATATAATGAGACTGAAATATTTATGTTCAAGAAGATTTATAAAAATTATGTTCAAAGAATACAATTAACTTTTTGTTTAACCCCATAATAAACTAGTATTATCCTTAACCTCAGTGATATATTTTTTCTATTTATACTCTTAGTCACATCCAAATACGATTGTTTCCTCATTAAAAATCGAAACCTGATGATTAAAAAGATTTAATTTATTTTATAAAATCAATTCATATAAGTAGTATATTTTATTAAAAAATTTCACCCCCAAAATGGATTAAGAGTTATATTTCCATAAAAAATGCCGACTATGAAATTTTTCTATAATAAAATCATACATAATTATAATTCTACTGAACATATTTTATTATTCATAGAATAAAATAACTGATTATTATTTTAAAATAATATTAATAGAAAATTGAACTCTGATTATTTTTTAAACAAAAATAAAACTTATAAAAGGAGTATTTTTTAATAATCATTGAGAATTATTCTATTTTAACAGATCATAGAAATTATATCTATCACAATATTGATATATTTATTTATATTTTTTACATTTTTTCAAATCCATTTTTTATAAATATTAAAAGATAATTATATTATTTTTGTAGAAAAAGAAATTTAAACCATTATTGTTGAAAAAATATTTTATTTTTCATATAAAGGTTTTTAAGAAAATTGAGTTCTTATTTTTCAATATATTTTATTAATATAAAGCCGTTATTTATATTTTTAAATTTCATTCATTCCTATTCAATCCAAAAATTTAGCAGCAAGATTTCGATTGTATAAAATTTTTTTTTTCAATTTGAATCAATATCATATGTATCATAAGCTATAAAATAAATTAAAATTAATTGAAAATATTTATATTATAATATCTTATAGGGATACATTATAATGTCATTAAAATAAATTTCAACATCAATTTTTTTTACTCAAATACAATATGATTAATATATATCTATTTAATTACATACCTGGGTTCTCATGTATCTTCATGTAAATTATTATTCTTAAGAGAATGTAAACCAGATGAGTCATCTTGTTATGATGAAAATTATCACAATGGTAAAAGAATAATATGGTTTTTTATTAATAGGAAAGATCATGATTCATTTGTAAGACCCATGATTTCATTACATTTCAAGGATCCGTTATTTACTTCCTCAGGAGAGATATATGGAACACATTGTGAACGTGTGACAGATTCGGTGGAAGTTACAAGGGATAAGTTATAGTCCCTACATGATTAAGAATCTTAAATGGGATGATATGCCTAGTGATCAAACATCCATTAAATTGAAATGTAATAACCATATTCCATTGACAAATTGTTATAAATACCTTTTCTACAACATAGAATCCTATATTCCCCTAATGATTTTTAGTATAATCATTTTTTCAACTCTAATTTGACTTGATGTGAAGTTAAATAGATAAAAAATTCTATTATATTTCATTAAGAATTCATTTTACAATAGTTAACTGTCTCCAACATCACCAAAGAAAAGTGGAGTTATATAGTTATTTCAATAGAGGTCTTCATAAAGATAGATATAAATGATCAATTGATTATGATTTTTTTATGAAAACTCAAGTATATGATGGTGACAATCCCAAAAACGTTTTAAATCCATAGAATAAGTTCTCAACATATCTTCTATGGTTTTAATAGTTATCTCAAATAGAAAATCTATCAAACAATGATAATAAGTAATAAAACTAAAAAAAATTATCAAGATCCTAATAAATAATTTTCTAGAAGACTTTGGTAAACCATAGATCCCAATAGGAAAAAACAAATTGTTGTACTTCATACATCCTTAACATTTCATTAATGTACATTTTATAAATATGAGTAATATAGAAATATTCTATGATAGAAATGAAGTTTCCTAAAATAGTAAGAGATTCAAATACAAACCAAATAACATTATGGTATTTATGGTTTTTGGTAATTCTAAATAAACAATTCATGGTTGTGTTTTACCATTTCTATTTTATACTAGGTAATATGTATCAAAATTCCTTATATTAATGTCTCTCATCCCAAACATGTTGACATCTAAAGAACCAAGCTAAATACTCTATAATATCCTTCTTATGATGTACGACCAGATGAAATCTTTCATGTAAGATCTATGCCTTCCTAGTCTATTACTTTACCGGTTTTGCGTGTAGGCGGTGATCGAGAGTAGTTCAATGAGTTTTTTGTGGAATTTATAGGTGAAGCAGAAATAATGTAGGACATTCACATCATGTAAGTGTATTACAAGATGTGGAAGTTGGTTTCATAGATATTTCTTGTCTCATTCATAACATGATTTTTTGTGGTTAAGTAATAAAAAGGTGAGTCATTTTTTAGTAGAAAATGGTGTCTCGGGATTACATGATGTGAATGGGGATTACACATCGTGTAATTCCCCGATGTTGTAAAATTTTAAAGGGTTTAACTAATTAGTTTATTTATTAAACCCTATGGAAGGAGTTCTACTCTCATTCGAGGAGTCTGGTAACATTTTTTTTCTTTGTTTGGAGATCCCTTTTGACAGGGATCAAAGCATGGTATCTTATCTTTGATATGTGATGAGTTCTCCTCTAGTTTTAAAAAATTGCATTCTATTATTATTTGGAGTTTTTTACAGTTGTACAATTTGGTCTTGTTTGTTCATTTGGATTTCATTTTTGTGGATCCTTGGAGTGGTATATGTTGATCAGTGGTTCTCTTGGAGCAATTCTGTTTTGTGGGTGTTCTTCATCTCCCTATGGCACGTAGCATGTTTGAAAGATTCATTGAGGTAGTTATTTCCACATTTCTATTTAATGTGTATCATATAGGAGGGGTTTAATTTTGATTACCCATGAGGTACGGTTATTCCATATTAATCAAAGTTAAATAATTGGTTAATTTAATTTAAATGGGAATGTGGTCTTTGATTCACATTCTATTATATCTTTCATAATATTTGTGATACTATGAATTGTATAGTGTTGATGATATGAAAAAAAAATTGGCTATTGGGGGTTTGTTTTCTCTATATGTATGTGCTATGATTACTTTTTTGATCATTATTTTTGTGATATCACCCAAAAAGGAAATTGTTAAATTACATACACCTGGCTATGAAATGGTTTCCCTTGGATTTTTCTTTGTGAGATAACAACACTATATTAAGGTGGAATGTGATAAAAGTCACTTTATAAATTTTTCAATGGATCTTGATGTGTTGTGATGACTGGTCAGGCTTGTGGGATAACAATGTGTGGTTGGGGTGTGGGTTGATATGTGGTTTTTTCCATACTTTTGGGTGGTGAGGTGGTGGTATAATGGGGATGTTAAGGAATTTGTGATACGTGGATTCCTTTTCCTAGTTTCCTGAGTAGTGGATGAAATAATAAATGAATGTTTAATAATAATTTAAATGGAATGTGTTGGGTTTTTTATTGGGATAGAAAGTTGTTAATAAAAAATTTTAAGATGTGTTTTGTGATTAAAGGTGGTTGATGCTAAATAATTAAAATGTGGAGGAAATGTGAATCCACTTATCATGGGTTCTTCACATTCATAAATGTCTGTTGTAGACACTAAGAAATGAATTTTGTGGTGGAAGAAAAGGTGGTGAAGTTGTGAGTTGGTTGTTTTTTGGGAACCCATTGTTTGGGATTGATTTTTTGTTACTATATATATATAATTTTATTTACCTTGTGATTTCAAAAATAACCCCACCCACATTGAGAACTATGTGTCATACACCCACATAGTCACACAAGGGGTGTCTTTCTCCACATCCTGGTGGGAGGATAGATGGCTGGTCACCTGCCCTTCTCAGTGGCCTCATCCAGTCGATGATGGACTATGCTACATTGGGTGAGTTGTGATATGGTGTCCTAGCTATGTCTGATATGAGTTATGATGTGGTGTCTCATGTGTCTTCATGATTGGTTGTGATGTTATTTCCTAGGTGTCGTTTTGAGGAGATGTAATGTGATGTGTGGCCTAGGTGTGTGCGGTCATGATGTACTATGTTGCGTGGACCATGTGTGTGTAGGAGGGATGTATTGTGGTGTGTGTTGGTGGAATGTACTGTAGTGTGTGGCCCAGATGTGTTTTAGTGGGATGTACTGTGGTTTGTCGCCTAATTATGTGCGGACATGATTTGATGTGGTATATTCCGAACATGTGGCAGTTCATGGATGTCTTCCATTGGGATGTTATAGTGGATAATATGAGAAAAAGTGGTGTGGGGTACCCTATCATCTATGTTATTTACTATAAATTATATTACTTGGATTTAATTATTAAGTTAGCATGCCATGGTGAGGTTGGGATGGTTAGTATACCTATTTAGGTTCTTCTTGGTTTTGCTGCTTTCTCACGGGAGAATTTGTATTATTCTTTCATATGTGCATGAGAGACATAAGATTTTACTACTGAATATAGTTATATGATCACCTAATATATGTAAAACTATTTTCAGGTTTTCATGGTAATTCTATGGACTATGGTAGACATTAATAATTTGGATCCTTAATAGTTGATGTGTTGATGTATTAACATTACTAATGGGTATTTACTTTGGAAGGTTTTATTTGTATCAGTTCTATTTGTACAATCATGTGGGAAGGATTTTTCATTCTATTTTATATTATTTCATGGAGTTTTTTGTTGATGATTAATCTTATCTCTCAATCCTATATTTTTATAGAGGGAAATGTGTCCTAAATATGATATTTTTATACCCTTGGTGCTAATCGTAAACTCGAGGCCAAATGGTGGTGGGACCAGGCGGTCATTATCTCCCTTTCTTAATTTCCAGCCCCCATAAGGTGAAATTTGAGGGAGGTCGTCATGATAGAGCGGTATCAGATCTTATAATTGAGAGATAGGATATATTTTGTAGTTCGTAACATTGATAATTGCATTGGTTGGTAGGGAAATAGTGTTAGATGATCTTGGTGCATGACATAGGCTAGGAAACGCCTGATTAAACAAGATATTTTTTCCCACTTGTGATCTGAGGCAAGGATTATAATCCTACTGAATGACTATGTGAGGCTACACCACATGTAGGGTAGATACCTAGGAGAGGTACATGCATCAGAATAAATTATGTTCCTCTTTGAATTGGGTTGTTTTGAGAAATTAAAAATTGATAAAATGAATTAAATAGATTAATAGTAAATAAATTATATCATAATCATAATATATACTACAGTGATTGTGAAGATATATGTTTGTCTTTCATCTATGGCTTTTGGTCATTGTCTACATGTAACTCAGGCAGTTGAGGTTCAGCAGGTTGACTTGGTAGATCAACAGAGGGTTGATCTGGTTGAGGATGATGATCAGTGGTAAAGGAAATTGCCTGATTTCTAGGGACATGCACTAGGGAAGTACGAGGGTCATTTTTTAGATGTGGAGACTAATAACTAGCTAGAGGAGCTCAAGATTTATTTTATTTTGATCTGGGGAGCAATAGTGTAATGGGTCCCTTTGGTAGTTAGTCAGATGTGTGGATATGGAAATTAGTGGTGGACGATGCATCTAGGATAGTGGATGGAGGAAGAAATTTTGTGTGTCATATTCCAGAATGGGTTCTGAGAAGAGTTCATTTTGATGAATGTGAAGGTAGTGAAGAGGTATGAGCGTCATTATATTCATCAGGACTCCATGTCAGTGTGGGAGTTGGGAATCAAGTACAAGTAGTATCTACATTTTCCCTAGATCGTTCTCCAAATGAGGAGTCTCATATGAGACATCTTAAGGAGGCAAACCATCCTTTTATATAGTATACAGTTACTCATTTTATGTTTCAAACAAACACATAGGTTTAGAAGAAGGAAGAGGTGATCGAGAGAATGAACTCATGAGGTGGTTTGAACTGGGATGGAAGCCAACATGGTTCCTTGAGGGGAGGAGTTATCAGTGGTAAGTCTCAGTGGCCACGAATTTGGAGGTTTCGGCCAGTCGGGAGTTGACACAGACAATATCCCTTTAAACATTATAGTTTCTATGCCTTTCCTATGGGGTTGGGAATGATGTGTTTATTATATGTGGTTCACAGACATATTTAGGACTAGTTCCTAGTAGATTTCTAATATCTGTTTGGTACTGTTTAATCGGTTTAGTTCCAACCTCAACAAGAGTTTCTAGTGAGGTTGTTTCAGTAGTAGGGGTAGTAGGATTATGATTCACCAGCGGGAGATGGATTAGGTAGAGCCCGAACATAGGATTTTCCTCATGTTCAGAGATGACAACATGAGCATGTATATGGAGGTGGTTATATGCATATATGTAGAGGTGTTGGGAAAGGTCAGTTTCATGTAGTGGGTCAGCAGTTTCCGAGGGTCCAAAGATTTTTAGAGTTACAATTAGTTTTTTAATACTCTTATTCGTTCCTTGTTTGATTTATAAGAATCTCAACCATATTTATCTCCCACTCTATCCCATGCTATAGGACTAGATGTACAGAGGCTTCCTACACACATGGTGTTGACTATACTATTTAGAGGTCAGACCATCTTGTTTGATGTGTGCTATGGGTGTATACTAATAATGGGGCCTCATTAGTCCCATGGGGATCTTTTTTTACTATATATTTATCCACATGATGTTATCTTTATCATCTATTGGTTTTATTCCATTGGTGATGTTATAGAATACTTCCGAAGGAGAGTCGTGTTTAGGGAAGTGGATGGTCAACACATGGTTTTCTTTGGTGAGCATAGTTGTCGTGTTGGGAGTTGGTGTGTGGAGACCCTTGTTTTTTTGTTAGATGAGTTGTCAATGGAATTAGTGAATGATAGGATGCTATAGGTTCTCGGGATTCCTAGGGAGTTCCTATTTGTTTTTCTCAAGGTGGTTGTGATGCTACCCCCTTAATGTAATGTTGAGTTTGAGATAGACTTGCAGCCTAGTTCATCTCCAATTTTGATGGATCTTTATTATATGGAACCTTATGAGTTGTGGGAGTTAAGGATTTTGATAGAATATCTATTGAATAAGGGCATCAAATGGTCTTGTTTTCCACCATAGGTAGCACCATTGTTGTTATCCAAGAATGTATATGGTGGTCTGAGGTTATTTATACACTACCATAGGTTGAATTAGGTAAAAATAAAATACTATTACCCAATAGTATATTAACTTTTCAACCAGCTAATAGGGAAAATATTGTTTTATAATATCAATCTATAGTCTGGATAACACCAGTAGAGGTTGAGGGAGGGGGATCTCCCAAATACTACCTTTAGATGCCAGTATGGACACTTAGAATTTGTAGCAATGAAATAAGGTGTTACGAATTATCCATCCACATTCATAGGGAATATGAAATCTAGGTTCTATGAGTTCCTAGATCAGTTCTTTTTCATATTTATCCATGATATATTAATATACTCGAACAAAAATGAGGATCATGTTAAGAATATATGAGATTTCTTGTGGGTTCTTCTACTCCACCATCTTAAAGGATAGTTGTCCAAGTTTATGATATCTACATGAGAGGCTATTTCCCATGAGCATGTGTTGTCTCATTATTGTGTGGTAGTAGACCCATTGAAGGTCGAATAAGTAGTTTCTTAGGAATCAACCAAGAACGTGTTAGAGGTTCACAGTTTCCTTGGTCTCACATGATATTTTTGGAGGTTTGTACCTGATTTATTTTGATTTACAACCCAATTGATAGCTTTTACTAAGAAGTAATGAGATTTCGTGTTGAGTGATACGTTATTGGAAGTTTTGGGTTACTTGAATGGGTAGTAGGTTAATGCTCTAGTGCTTTTGTTTCCTGAGGAAGGGGTGATTTTTGCAGTATTTTGTGATTCATCCTATCTCAGACTAGGGTGAATCTTGATTCAGTATAATGTAGTGATATCTTATGGGTCTAGGAATTTATTTCCCCACAATAATAACTATTCCACCCATTACCTAGGGAAATTAATCGTTATGTATTCATTGAAGTTATGGCAGTATTACCTCATCGAGAAGTATATTATAGTCTTCAAATATCACCAGAGTTTGTGATAGGTATTTTATCATCATGATATTAATCTATGATAGTGGATTAGAATGTATTTATTTAAATAAAATGATTTTGGGATCTCATAAACCTCACGAGAAGGGAATTTCATGGATGATGATTTGAGCAGAATATCATAGAATGATGTTGTAAAGGAATTTGCATATGATTGGAGAGAAATTTATGAGTTGGAATCATTGAACATAGATTCATGTGTAAATGGTGGTAGAGGTTATTTTCTTCAAATGAAGGTGAAGTCTTCTGTAATGATGAATGTGGAGGAGTCTCGGTGGAGAGACTTAGAGGTAGAGGTGATGTATGAGTGTGTTAGCCATGATGATGCTCTGGAGGGATGGTTAGAAGATAGTCTGGAATAGTTTTTGTTTCAAAGAAGGATATTTTCGCAGGTAGAAATGCATGAAAGAGTTATCATGAGTTTATATCTCACCATTGGAAGTACACTTACGAATTTATAAGATGTACCAAGTCATGATGTTGTAGTTTTTGTGGCTCGGAATGAGATAGATATTTGTGAATTTTGTGACTCAGTGTCTTATTTTCCAATAGGTATAGGATGAGCAACATAATACAATAGAGTTGTTGCAAACCATAGATGTTCTGGATTTGAAATGGGATTTCATCTCATTTTATTTCATCTCATTTTATTTCATCATAGTTTTACCCAGAGCATTATGAGGTTGTGTTTCTATCCAGGTGGTGTTGGACTTGTTAACTAAATCATCCCACTTCTTAGAAATCTTGGTGGCGGGCACAGCGGACACATTAGATAAGAAGTATGTAGATGAGGTGGTTCGGTTTCATAGAGTAAGGAGATTGATTTTCCCAGATCAGAATTTCTGGTTTACAACATGAGTCTTGAGGGGATTGAAACATGCTTTTTGAACATAGTTATACACGAACATTTCATTCCACCCATAGACATATGGAATGAAAAAAATACATACATTGGAAGATATGTTGTGGGTGTGTGTTTGGGTCTTTGGTGGGTTTTGGGTATTCAACCTGCCTTTGATAGAGTTTTCTTATAATAATAGCTAAAACTCTTCCATTGGAATGGTCCTATTTTAGGATTTGTAATGGAGACCATGTCACTCTCTATTATGTTGGACGGAGGTCAGAGAGTCAACTGTTATTGGTATCAATGTGGAGCAAAGCACAATATATAAGGTTTGGATTGTTCGTGAGATGATGAAAGCAGAGCAAGATAAGCATAATTATTATTCAATGTGTAGGAGGAGACACCTTGAGTTTTATGTTAGAGAACACATATTCTTGAAGGTTTCCCCTCAACATGGGAAGCATAGTTTTTGAAGCGGGGTTAAGATTTCACCCATGTTTTTTGGTCTCTTAAAGGTTTTGAACTGAGTTTTCAAAGTGGGGTATCAGTTTGAATTTCCAATGGAGTTGTAGGGATCCATGACGCCTCCCACGTCTCTCAGATTTTTTAGTATCATCACAATGGCTCCCATGTCCTTGATTGTGGAGGGTCTGATATATTGTTTGAAATGATGTTCATGGGGAATTCATAGGGGAACTAGGATCATCAATATAGATCATTTCATGGACGAAACATTTCATTAGTTTTGTTTTTGTTGAGTTATAGTGGCTTGGAGGAGAGTACATGGTAGTTATAAACATAGATGCTTACCCAGTACCCGCTGTTTTATTATATTTTTATTTTCTCCATTTTTCTTTGTGATGTGATGTTTGAACCTTGTTTTATGCGATTGGATGTTTTACTTTTGTTGTGATTTGAGTTGTTTGGGGATTAATGAATCCCTGAAATAGGAGAAGGGGAGGACCTAATTCATAATCAAGTCGTATTAATTGTGATACAATTAAACCCATGAAGGCATGTTAGCGAAGCCTATAGAAGATAGTATATTGACATATAAGACATGATTCACTAATTAATGTGTTTGTGATAGTGTGGTTTTTTGTTTCTATAGTTATTTTATGGATGTATGGTTTAGTGAGAGGAGACATATTGTATTTTTTATTGTGGTTGTGGGGTTGTGCAGTGTGCTTTTTGGTCATTTGGTTTTGAGTGTTTGATGGGTGGTAGCATTTGAGGTGTGATGATACTCTTGAGAGATATATCATGAGGTGGTTGTTCAAACCACTTTCCTTACGGGATGTGTAACACCCCAGGTAAATAAAGAATATGACATTTTCATATTTATCCATATTTGTAAATAAAATATTGATATGACTTTAAAGGGTACGCTATGCTCGATGGCGTACCCAACACGCAACAACGAGTTTCTTGGGAATCTTACGTTGCACTCTAATAATAAAATAATATTATTTTAAATGGTAGTTAACATGTAGCCGTTGTAATAGCAGGAATGGATAGAAATAAATAAAATATGATTATATATGTTTTTAAATGTTTTTACATTTATCCAATAAAGGATAGAGGCTTAAAATATGGAAAGAATTCAATTTTAGGCGTATATGCCCTAGTTTTCACTAAAGGTTCACTTATCACCTTTTGATGTTGAACCATAATTAAATATAGTTTTGTTCACTCTTAAAAATTATTTTGGACCAAATAAAACTCTTATTAAGAATCGGGACATCAAAATTTACTTTGTGTAAATTTTTGGTATCTTTCCGATAAAGTTCATTTTTTAATGAATAGTGTAAAATGTTGTATTTTAATTCAAAACCTCTTTTTAATCAAATTTATTTATATGATTAGATTATATTTTGAATTGGTTTTAAAGTGAAATTAGAATATATTTTTACCAATAAATCCAATAGTGGTCGTTGGAATTAATTTCACTTTGAAAACAGACTTAAACCAGTGTCAATCTTTTGATACTTATTGTTTCATAAAAACACGCTATTTTCTCTGACAGCGGGAATTAATTATTAAATTAATTAATGTGACTTATATGTTTCGAATTTTTTAAAATAGACTTCATTTTTGAATTCGGAATATCAAATATAGCTTAGGGTGAATTTTTGGGATTTTTCTGAAAAACATCAATTTTGATGAATAGTGACACCACTAAGTGGTACTTATAAAAACTGATTTTTCCGTTTAAATGAAATTTTCCATATTTGTGTTTTGAATTTCAAAAATACGACATACATGGTTTTCATTAAGAAGTAAAATGTGGTTCAATGGGATAAAAATAATTTTTTGGTGAATAGTAACTTATTAAGTTTTTAATCGCGATTAGAGGTAATTAGTGTAGTTTAAGGTAAAAATAATGTTTTAATAATATGAAACGAACATGACACATGTTCTAACCTCATTGGATGTATAAAGGCCGACCAATACAAGACATGGGTAAACTTGGGGACCCCATGGAGCCACTTTGGTTGGGAAATGACATAAATAACTTTTTATTTAATGTATAAGTAAAAATGACACAAACATGATATGTTTTACTAAATCAATTTTTATGTAGGGTTATGCAAGTCAGAGTTTTTATTATAAAGAGTCATTTGAAACAAAAAACGATTTCCTACATCATAGTAATTTTTTTATAATTTTTAGTCATTAAATAAATTAAATTATTTATGACATCATAATGATGCAGCGATGACATCAGTATCTGACGATTTAAATAAAATGAGAAGATAATGTAAACTCTATGACCTACACATGTACAAAACTTATTGGATGGGTGGATTTCGAACCCTTATCACCTTATACACGAATTATATCAATGTGGGACCTTTTAAAACCAAAACACATTTTCAAATAAAGTAATATTTCCTACTTTCCAAAAGTTCCCCTTCTCTCCTCTTATAAAAGGCCCCCACCTCTACCTCATTTCACACACTCCTCAAGCCTTTGGCTCGGCCAACCCCTGCCCATTTACTCTCTCCAAACCCCTCTCCTCATCCTAGAGGATTCCCTTTGGGCAGAATCCTTTCAAAGGAAGCCTTTAGGCTCAAATCAAAAGGAGTTACACTTTTAATGGTAATTCATTCTCTCATGTTCATTTGTTTTATTTTGCTTCTCCAACCCCCTAAACTCTTTTTATTTACTTCTTTTGTAACAACACCAGTATCTTCAATATACTAGGATGTTGTTATGATATTTATTCGAGCTACACTCTCACACAACTACATCAAATGGTTAAAGAACATACGGTTTCCGTGGAAGGTGAAATTCTGCCTCCCGAAACGATGATTGTTCAATACTCATTTAACACCTTCAAAGGTGGCCATTATGATGTCACTATTTTTATATATGATATATAATATGTTTATGTTTTCCTTAAACTTCTGTTTTTTCATTTTGGGCATACCTTTATGGTTTCCATTATGGGTAAACGTGATATCTTTATTTAAGGATGTGCGGACTACCGCCCCCTCAAAGTGATTTGATTCGTTAAATACCATATGTGAGACGTATAAAGGATGGAACTATGATATTATATATGATATTATACTGGAATTATAATATAACTTTATATCATTATTATTACATTCTATAAAATATGAAATAGAAATGAAAGTAGCGTTCATGCGTACGTACGGCTTACCGTCTCCATGAATGGTGCATTTCATTTCTTACCTCTAAATGATTATGTAATGTTATAAATGCATACATTTACTGGATATATATGACATATATGATATATAAATCATGAATTCAATTATGGATATAATAAACATTTGTCCACACGAACAACATGTAATTGTAAGAAGTCCACTTTCGACTTAAGAACCAAATATCAGCAAAACAAATATTATTAACTTCAATGATTACATAATGTTTATGACATGGTAATAAGTGATATAAAAGGAATAATGAACTTGGAAAAGGTTATTAAGGAAGTAGAAATTAACTCAAGTTTATTATTCAGGAGATTAAAGAACGATCGAGTCAAGTCGGACCCGAGGTAAGGGATCCTACTCCTCTCTTTCTTTTTAAGTACACACTTTTATGTCATTCCTTTTAAAGCTCATCTTTCTTGTTATTGGGATGATCTTTTATATTAAACTTACTGTAATTTTTATGTTCATGTGATGAGATACCCTATTCTCTCTCATCAATCCATTTTGGAAGTTTTAAGTGGCGTCGTTAGGCTGCCAAACTTTCGTAAGAGATCTAACCTATCTTTTTCTTTTTAAGTACTCTCCTTTATGTCACTTCTTTTATGCTCCTCTTTGTAATGTTGGGGGATGTTATTTTATATTCCTCTTTCTGTACATTTTATTGTAATGTGATGAGATACCCTATTTTATCTCATCAATCCATATTCAGTAGTTTTATGTGGCGTCGTTAGGCTGCCGAGTTTTCGTAAGGGATTTTTCATCTCACTTTTATTCCCGTGAGATTTATGCTACATTTGCCACAAATTCCATTTAGTGGTGTATGTACTGCACATTATTCTACTCTTTGTGTAATATACTTTCGTTTATGAGTATTTATATCAATGATCTATTGTCCTTCTTTCATGGGGTGTATGTTTTGAAAGATACCCAAGTCGGTAAGGGAAGCTTTCACCCTCCTCTTTTTTAAAAGACTTCTTTTGTTGGGTCTTTTAATTTACATATTGTTATGTTGGGATATGTTCTCATATATCCTTATTGATGTAAATTTTTTTTCCAAGTGATGAGATACACTTTTTATCTCCCATCAACTCATTTTGATGTGATGCCGTTAGGCTGTCAAGGGATCTTTTTAACCCAATTTCGATTTCTTTGGGTTCAACATGTAGTCATTGAATATGTCATCCATTGAATATGTGTGAATGATATTTTATTGTTTTAAACTTAATATCCACTTATATTTGGTGTATTTATATTTTTCACACATATTTTTTTGAGATTTATTTGTCCTTAAATTAAGGATACCTTCTTTATAAGGGATTTCATCACATTTGACATTTCTATTGAGGGTTCATTGTTGTTATGCACCAATTCACTCTTATATGGTGTATATACTATCCTTTGGAGTATTATATCATGAATCCATTTATTCTCATGATATTATAATGTTCTGACTAAATGTTATTCCTCAATTATTGTATTCAAGTGTATCTAATTTTGGTAAATCCCCTTTAACCAAAATATCGTTTTAAATGTTTTAATTATTTGTTCTTATTAATATCCATATTTTCAAAATGGTTTTAAGGATTTATTTATATGGATATTAATGGTTTAAAATTTTAAGCTTCAAGGTGGTATGGGACACTTTGATTCAAAAATCTATTTATTAAATGTTTTAAATAGTTTTGGAAATGGTTTCTTTTTGAATGGATTCATTATTTCAATATACTAAAATGTTATATTGTGATTCAAATGTGGAAATGTTATGTTTCCTTTATGCATGTTTTCTGTGACACATTTATGTTATGGTCCTTGGGCATTGTTATGAAAACGGGTGGTTCCGTGATAATCTAAGGGCGGGTGAGCCCGATATAGCTCTCCAATGCATTAGGTAACGCGAAGGAGTGAAACGTTAAGGTTTCTCTGAAGAGATTTAGGGAATATACTGTGATGGGTATTCCAAACGTAACCAAGAGGGTTACTCCCTACGTAAGAATGTTATGAATGCATCAAGTTACCTTTATGTCTAATCTTTTCTATGATTTATTCATGATTTGATATGCCTATGTTTTATGGTTAAAGTGTGATTTCATTCTAACGTATAAATGAACTCATGTTTCCTTTACATATTTTTATAACTCTTTCTGAGCTTTTTATGATCATCCCAAGTTTTTGAAATGTTTATCACAGGTCAAGGGAAAGGTACATGATGTGATGATAGTGTCAAGGATGTGTCAAGAAAGAATCTGTGTTATATTTTAAATATGTTTCCGTTGATGGGAAGAATGAATACTGTCTCTTATGTAACCACTTTGTTTAAATGTAGAATGTAATGCAAGTTTCATGATCTAATTATCTAAAACTCTAAACCTGAAAATATCCTCAATGTGTAATCTTTTAATAACTCAAGATTAAGTAAGGTTTAAGGTTGGGGCCTTATAGTTGGTATCAAAGGTCGGTTTAGATAACTTTAGAGGTTAGGGTATTCTTTAAGCATAAGTGACATTACCATAATGGTTAGGATTTCAGAAAGAGTCCTAGTTTTAGATAAAGTGAATGAGTACGTATATCTTAGTGTTTATCTTACTCATTAGTACATGATGGTTTTGTTGATATTCTCACACTGACCTTTTTGGTTTTAGTAAATGGCTGGATCTAGCAGGCACCAATGTAACAGTGGATGTGAAGGAAACTGTGACAGTTTTTGAGCAAGAAACTGAATGATATGGGAGATGAAATGAGAACTCTTGTGATTATCCTCAACCAACTATCTGGAGTCATGATTGGCCACCTAAACCTTGGATATTTCTCTAAGGCATCATATATGCAAGAAACAAATCCTTACGGAAGTACAGGTAATAATTACAAAGGTAAGTGTGTTCAAAAACCTATGTGTCAAAGATGTGGAAAGAAACACCTAGGAAAATGTTTCAAAGGGAGAGAAATATGCTATAGATGTGGAAATGAAGGTCATAAAGCAATAACCTGCCATGGAAAAAGGAATCATCCAGTTGACTCGAGGAAAGGGAAAGAAGTTCTTTCTGGGGGATCAATTGAATGTTTTAAATGTGGTGTGCATAGTCATTATGCAAACACATGTCCTATGAAGAAGTATCGTGAATGGGGTCACCAAGAGCGTACCAATATTCTTTTACCAATACCTAATGCCATTCCGATTGAGGATAAAGAAACTGACAATGACCAATCAAATGTATGTACTTTTTCAGGACTATTGTTTTCCTATTTTGGAATCTTAGGATATGATTCGTGATTTTGTTTGTAGGAAAGAGGTATTTCGGAATAAATTTTAAAGGAATGGATAATGGATCATGAAGAATGTTGAATGAGTAAGATGTCAACATATAAGGGCTTCAAGAGTTATGGTGAAATTCTTAAGAGTATTAAGTCTCTTTTGATGATGGGGTTACATTAGAAGACTTTTTATATTATGTGTAACCCTGATGTTTAATATAGGAAAATTTTATTCAAGTAATAGTTATATTTTCTTTTGTGGACATAGTTATAAAGAACCATTTGGTTTTATATGATCCTTACTTTTGAGGTAATTATGGGTTACTATATGTTATGATTGAAGTGAAAGGCATGAGATAAAATTGAGGTTAAATTATTTTATGGTTATTTTTGATGATTTTATCCATTTTTGGGGAATGATTTGAGAATTATATAGTTTTGGAAAAAGGACAACACGTAGACCGTGTGACTACCCGTCACGTCGGACAAAGCTGTGGGAATCGAACCCACAATCAAAGTGCAACTGGTATTTATTGCCTACCACTCGACTACGTGAAGTCACTGGTTAGTTTGACTGATTCTTTTTTTAAGACTAAGTTGATTTTGGGTTATTTATGAAAATGATTAACCTATAATAGAGGATATGTGATTAGGTTAATTACTTTTCAATACGAGACATTAGGAGCAACTTATGTTGTTTGGAGATAAATGTTACGATTTAACTTGGAAGACTATGTGACTAAATCCTTCAAATATTTGGGTTTCAATCTTATATTGGTTTACTTTGAAGAATTTTATGGACAAATTGTTTATCGGATATTCCTCGTTGGACTTTGGGTTTTGTTGGACAAATTTTGGAGATTAAGCATGGATTTTATTTTTAATGGGTTATCCTTTTCTGGATTATCTGACCTTGTACTAACCTTTTTGGTTTTGGTTTTGGTTAAAGCCTAAAGACATGGGATGTATATAGTTCTCTTTTGTGGATTAGGTGATTCTATAGAAGTTGATTATAGTACTCTTAATGCGAACAAGTCTCCCTAAATACTCGTCTTTTGAAAAAAAATATGAGTTTGATTAAGGAATCTAGTAAAAGTTGAAAGTCAACATGATAAGTGATTATGTTTCCTTATGAATAAATTCCTCAATAAAAAGTAACTTAAAACAAAAATTTTGTCTATTAACTTTTCCTACCGGGGAATCGAATACCGTTTAACCCATCACATGTTTGTGATTTTCTTGTGGTTAACTTTCTCCTAAACATGTTTTCTATCACTCTCCATCAGAACATGACCCTTTGTTTTTTCCTCCATGTCCATATTTTCATACTTGGAATCCTAGTATGGGTTAACTCGGGTGACCTCTGTGCTTATCTTTCTTTATTATAAAGTGATTGTTTTTCCGACTCTTGTTCCGATGTGGGACTTTCAAGGATGTTTCCAAGCTCAATTTTAAAAATTGCGAGGACGCAATTCCCAAAAGGGGGGAAGGATGTAACACCCCAGGTAAATAAAGAATATGGAATTTTCATATTTATCCATATTTGTGAATAAAATATTGATATGACTTTAAAGGGGACGCTATGCTCGATGGCGTACCCAACACGCAACAACGAGTTTCTTGGGAATCTTACGTTGCACTCTAATAATAAAATAATATTATTTTAAATGGTAGTTAACATGTAGCCGTTGTAATAGTGTGAATGGATATAAATAACTAAAATATGATTATATATGTTTTTAAATGTTTTTACATTTATCCAATAAAGGATAGAGGCTTAAAATACGGAAAGAATTCAATTTTAGGCGTATATGCGCTAGTTTTCACTAAAGGTTCACTTATCACCTTTTGATGTTGAGCCATCATTAAATATAGTTTTGTTCACTCTTAAACATTATTTTGGACCAAATAAAACTCTTATTAAGAATCGGGACATCAAAATTTACTTTGTGAAAATTTTTGGTATCTTTCCGATAAATTTCATTTTTTTAATGAATAGTGTAAAATGTTGTATTTTAATTCAAAACCTATTTTTAATCTAATTTATTTATATGATTAGATTATCTTCTAAATTGGTTTTAAAGTGAAATTAGAATATATTTTTACCATTAAATCTAATAGTGGACGTTGGAATTAATTTCACTTTGAAATCAGACTTAAACCAGTGTCAATCTTTTGATACTTATTGTTTCATAAAAACACGCTACTTGCTCTGACAGCGGGAATTAATTATTAAATTAATTAATGTGACTTATATATTTTGAATTTTGTAAAATAGACTTCATTTTTTAATTCGGAATATCAAATATAGCTTGGGGTGAATTTTTGGGATTTTTCTGAAAAACATCAATTTTTGATGAATAGTGACACCACTAAGTGGTACTTATAAAAACTGATTTTTCCATTTAAATAAAATTTTTCCATAATTATGTTTTGAATTTCAAAAATCCGACATAAATGGTGTTCATTAAGAAGTAAAATGTGTTTCAATGGGATAAAAATAATTTTTTTGGTGAATAGTAACTTATTAAGTTTTTAATCGCGATTAGAGGTAATTAGTGTAGTTTAAGGTAAAAATAATGTTTTAATAATATGAAATGAACTTGACACATGTCCTAACCTCATTGTATGTATAATGGCCGACCAAGACAAGCCATGGGTCAACTTGGGGACCCCATGGAGCCACTTTGGTTGGGAAATGACATAAATAACTTTTTATTTAATGTAAAAGTAAAAATGACACAAACATGATATGTTTTACTAAAACAATTTTTAAGTGGGGTTATACAAGTCAGAGTTTTTATTATAAATGGTCATTGGAAAGCTAAAAGGATTTCCTACATCATATTAATTGTTTTACAATTTTTATACATTAAATAAATTAAATTATTTATGACATCATAATGATGCAGCGATGACATCATTATCTGACGATTTAAATAAAATGAGAAGATAATGTAAACTCTATGACCTACACATGTACAAAACTTATTGTATGGGTGGATTTTGAACCCTTATCACCTTATCCACGAATTATATCAATGTGGGACCTTTTAAAACCGAAAAACATTTTCAAATAAAGTAATATTTCCTACTTTCCAAAAGTGCCCCTCCTCTCCTCTTATAAAAGGCCCCCACCTCTACCTCATTTCACACACTCCTCAAGCATTTGGCTCGGCCAACCCCTGCCCATTTACTCTCTCCACATCCCTCTCCTCATCCTAGAGGATTACCTTTGGGCAGAATCCTTCCAAAGGAAGCCTTTAGGCTCAAATCAAAAGGAGTTACACTTTTAATGGTAATTCATTCTCTCATGTTCATTTGTTTTATTTCGCTTCTCCAACCCCCTAAACTCTTTTTATTTACTTCTTTTGTAACAACAAAAGTATCTTAAATATACTAGTATGTTGTTATGAGATTTATTCGAGCTAAACTCTCACACAACTACATCAAATGGTTAAAGAACATACGGTTTCCATGGATGGCGAAATTCTGCCTCCCGAAACGATGATTGTTCAATACTCATTTAACACCTTCAAAGGTGGCCATTATGATGTAAATATTTTTATATATGATATATAATATGTTTATGTTTTCCTTAAGATTCTGTTTTTTCATTTTGGGCATACCTTTATGGTTTCCATTATGGGTAAACGTGATATCTTCATTTAAGGAAGTGCGGACTACCGCCCCCTCAAAGTGATTTGATTTGTTAAATAACATATGTTGGACGTATAAAGGATGGAAATATGATATTATATATGATATTATACTGGAATTATAATATAACTTTATATAATTATTATTCCATTCTATAAAATATGAAATAGAAATGAAAGTAGCGTTCATGCGTACGTACGGCTTACCGTCTCCATGAACGGTGCATATCATTTCTTACCTCTAAATGATTATGTAATGTTATAAATGCATACATTTACTGGATATATATGACATATATGATATATAAATCATTAATACAATTCTGGATATAATAAACATTTGGCCACACGAACAACATGTAATAGTAAGAAGTCCACTTTTGACTTAAGAACCAAATATCGGCAAAACAAATATTATTAACATCAATGATTACATAATGTTTATGACATGGTAATAAGTGATATAAAAGGAATAATTAACTTGGAAAAGGTTCTAAAGGAAGTATAAATTAACTAAATTTTATTATTCAGGAGATTAAAGAACGATCGAGTCAAGTCGGACCCGAGGTAAGGGATCCTACTCCTCTCTTTCTTTTTAAGTACACACTTTTATGTCATTCCTTTTAAAGCTCATCTTTCTTCTTATTGGGATGATCTTTTATATTACACTTACTGTAATTTTTATGTTCATGTGATGAGAGACCATATTCTCTCTCATCAATCCATTTTGGAAGTTTTGAGTGGCGCCGTTAGGCTGCCGAACTTTCGTAATAGATCTAACCTCTCTCTTTCTTTTTAAGTACTCTCCTTTATGTCACTTATTTTAAGCTCCTCTTTGTAATGTTGGGGGATGTTCTTTTATATTCCTCTTTCTGTAAATTTTATTTTAATGTGATTAGATACCCTATTTGATCTCATCAATCCATATTCAGTAGTTTTATGTGGCATCGTTAGGCTGCCGAGTTTTCGTAAGGGATTTTTCATCTCACTTTTATTCCCGTGAGATTTATGCTACATTTGCCACAAATTCCATTGAGTGGTGTATGTACTACCCATTATTCTACTCTTTGTGTAATATACATTCATTTATGATTATTTACATCAATGATCTATTTTCCTTCTTTCATGGGGTGTATGTTTTGAAAGATACCCAAGTCGGTAAGGGAACCTTTCACCCTCCTCTTTTTTAAAAGACTTCTTTTGTTGGGTCTTTTAATTTACATATTGTTATGTTGGGATATGTTCTCGTATATCTTTATTGATGTAAATTTTATGTCCAAGTGATGAGATACACTTTTTATCTCTCATCCTCTCATTTTGATGTGATGTCGTTAGGCTCTCAAGGGAACTTTTTAACCAAATTTCGATTTCTTTGGGTTCAACATGTAGTCATTGAATATGTCATCCATTGAATATGTGTGAATGATGTTTTATTGTTTTACACTTAATATGCACTTATATTGGGTGTATTTATATTTGTCACACATATGTTTTTGAGATTTATTTGTCCTTAATTTAAGGATACCTTCTTTATAAGGGATTTCATCACATTTGACATTTCTATTGAGGGTTCATTGTTGTTATGCACCAATTCACTCTTATATGGTGTATATACTGTCCTTTGGAGTATTATATCATGAATCCATTTATTTTCATGATATTATAAAGTTATGACTAAATGTTATTCCTCAATTATTGTATTCAAGTGTCTCTAATTTTGGTAAAACCCCTTTAACCAAAATATCGTTTTAAATGTTTTAATTATTTTTTCTTATTAATATCCATGTTTTCAAAATGGTTTTAAGGATTTATTTATATGGATATTAATGGTTTAAAATTTTAAGCTTCAAGGTGGTATGGGACACTTTGATTCAAAAATCTATTTATTAAATGTTTTAAATAGTTTTGGAAATGGTTTCTTTTTGAATGGATTCATTAATTAAATATACTAAAATGTTATATTGTGATTGAAATGTGGAAATGTTATGTTTCCTTTATGCATGTTTTCTGTGACACATTTATGTTATGGTCCTTGGGCATTATTATGAAAACGGGTGGTTCCGTGATAAACTAAGGGCGGGTGAGCCCGATATAGCTCTCCAATGCATTGGGTAATGTGAAGGAGTGAAACATTAAGGTTTCTCCGAAGAGATTTAGGGAATATACTGTGATGGGTATTCCAAACGTAACCAAGAGGGTTACTCCCTACGTAAGAATGTTATGAATGCCTCAAGTTACCTTTATGTCTTATGTTTTCTATGATTTATTCATGATTTGATATGCATATGTTTTATGGGTAATGTGTGATTTCATTCTAACGTATATATGAACTCATGTTTCCTTTCCATATTTTTATAACTCTTACTGAGCTTTTTATGCTCATCCCATGTTTTTGAAATGTTTTTCACAGGTCAAGGGAAAGGTACATGATGTGATGATAGTGTCAAGGATGTGTCAAGAAAGAATCCGTGTTATATTTTAAATATGTTTCCGTTGATGGGAAGAATGAATACTGTCTTTTATGTAACCACTTTGTTTAAATGTGGAATGTAATGCAAGTTTCATGATCTAATTATCTAAAACTCTAAACCTGAAAAGATTTTCAATGTGTAATCTTGTAATAACTCAAGATTAAGTAAGGTTTAAGGCTGGGGCCTTATAGGATGGGTTTTGGATTCTCATGGGTGAGAATAATTTGATATGTATATGATGTAATGGTTTATGACCTCATGGTCTATTAATTTTCCAATTTTGAGTGTCAGATAAGTTCGAGGGAGGTTATGGGAGTTTTTATTTGCATTTTGAGGTGAAAAAGAAAT
Source organism: Viscum album (assembly GCA_963277665.1). Lineage (NCBI taxonomy): Eukaryota > Viridiplantae > Streptophyta > Magnoliopsida > Santalales > Viscaceae > Viscum > Viscum album. The sequence goes on along the minus strand of OY728136.1, from coordinate 190,916,847 downwards.
ATTTAATGAAATACATGTCATGTATGTGTCTTAAACTATGTGAATGTTGGTATGGTTCAAAAGGTGTAGTGTTTAGTGGTTAAATAAGAAAAATGGGAAGTGTTTTTTAATAGAACATAAAATCCCAAGATTAAACTACATGAAATGGGAATAAACGTCATGTAATTCCTGATCCTCTATAGTTTTAAATGTTTCAATTTCTTGGGTTATTTATGAGTCCCTATAGATGACTATATTGTATCATTATCGGAATCCTAAAGCCTTCTCTTTCTGTTTTGGGACATTCATTTCTATGGGTATAGATCCTTGAACAACTGTGTTTAATCTATGGTATGTTATCCTCTCATTCTGATCTATTTCTTCTGTTCTTCTTCAGATTTTGGCTACGATGGTGAGGTTTGGTTTGGGTTGTACATTTGAGATTTATTTTGATGGATCCTTGGTGTAGTATAGGATGATCCATGGTTTTCATGGAGCGGTTGGGGTTCATGGGTGCTTTTATTCTCCCTAAAGTGCTCAAAGAATTTGAAATCATATTTGAGGTAGGGATTTCCTTATATCTCCATATTATGTATAAAGTATTTGGGGATTGATTTTTTTACCTATGGGTTACGGTTGTGAAAATTAAATCATTGAGAAATAATAGATTAATTTAATTGAAAGAGGAAAGTAGAGTTTTATTTGAATTATTTTACATCTCATATATTATTTGTTATATTTTGAATTTCACGATATTGAAGCCCCTCTAAAATTTGTTTTCATTGGGGGATTTGTTTGCGGTGGATGTATGTGATGTGATTTCAGATTTTGTTTTGATTATTGTGATATCACCCAAAACGAAAATTGGTCAATTACGTACACTTGGATAATGATGTGGTTTCCCTAGGATTTTAGTTTGTGTGATAAAACCCCTAAAATAAAATGGAATGGTATACAGGATCCTTTATAAATAAGTCAATGGATCTTGATGTGTTGTGATGAGTGGCTATTCATGTGGGACAACAATATAGGGTTGGGTTTTGTGGAGATATGTGGTTTGTTCGATATACTTTTGGGTGGTGAGGCAGTGGTTCAATAGTGATTTGGATCCATTTGTGATATGAGTTTTCCTTGTTCTAGATTCCCGAGTAGTGGTGGAATTAATAAACAAATGTTTAATAATAGTTGAAAAGGCATGGGATTGTTTGGTTAATTTGATGGAAATTTGTTAATGGGAAATTTAATTATGGGTTGTGTGATTAATGGAGGATGATGCGAAATAATAGAATGAAAGGGTGTTAAAGGAGTAAGAAATGTGAAGTCACGTATCATGTCTCTTCACCTTCAGAAATTACTATTGTAGATACTAATAAATGAATTTTTTTGTGGAATCAAAGTCGATGGAGTTGGGATTTGGTTGTTTCTTTGTGAACCCATATGTTGGTCTTGAGTGTTTAATACTATATATATATATAGTTTTATTTCCCTTGTGATTTCTATACACACCCAAACCACATTGATCACTATGTGTCGAACACTCACATAGTCATGTGGGGATGTCTTTTCGATCATCCTAGTGGGAGGATGGATGGCATGCCACCCACTCTCCCATGCTCCCTCTTCTAGTAGATGATAGCCAAAGAATCTTCCCTTGAGTTGTGATGTAGTGTCCCAGGTGTCTTTGGGTTGAGTTGTGATGTGGTTTACCTGGTGTCTTCAGGATGATTTTTTATGTGATTTCTTAGGTGTTTTTATGAAGATATGTGATGGGATGTGATGTGATGTTTCGCCCAGGTGTGTGCGGGAGGGACATGTAGTGGTGTGTGGCCCAGGTGTGTGCAGGCAGGATGTGTCATGGTGTGTGGCCCAAGTGTGTGCGGGAGGGGTGTGTTATTGTTTGTGTCCTAGGTTTGTGTGTGTGTTGGATGTTATGTGGTGTGTGTCCTAGGTTTTCATGGGTGGGATATGATGTTGTATATTCAGAAAAGGTGGGAGCTCTAGGATGTCTGTCGTTGGGGTGTAAGTGTGACTAATCAATGGGAAAGTGGTGTAGGGAACCCTATAATCGATGTGCATTAATTTAAATTATATTACTTGTCTTAAACTATTTTGTTCTCATTCCTTTGTGTGTTTTGGATGGTTAGTATACATGTTTAGGTACTATTTTGTTCCGTTGTTTTCTCATAAGATAATTAGTATTCTTCTTTCACATTTTCACAAGATACCTAATCATTTCGTAATAAGTATACTTTTTTGCTAAAAATATTTATAAAAAACTATTTTTAGGTTTCTAGGGGGATTACATGGTATATGATGAAAATTACTAGTTCCTACCCTTGAAAGTTTTCATGTCACTGCTTTATCATTGGTTTTGGGTATTTACATTGGATATTATAAACTATATCAGTTTTATTCATAGATACATGTGGTAAGGTTTTGGATTTCTATTTTATATAATTTCTTGGAGTTTTTGTGGGTGATTTATATTATCTCCTAATCCTATATTATTATATAGGGCAATGCCTCCCATACACAATATTTTTATACCCATGGTTCTAATCGCCATCCTGGGGCCTATTGGAGGTGGGACTCGGGGGTCATTATATCTTATTCTAAATTTCTATCCCAAGAGGGGTATCATTGGAGGGAGGGGGTTTGGAAATTTCATATCTATATATATAATCATAATTATATATTGAATATAGAATAATGAACTATGAGCTATATAAAAATTTCACTTCTTAAAATATGGTATAAATGGATCACATAAACTGTTCTTGAATCTTATCATCCCATTATAATCAAGGTTGAACTCTTGAACATTTATTACCTTATTATATAGTTCTTCATCAACATTATTAACTCTATTTAATCCTCTCATGAATATATAGGTAAACAATTATTTTAGAAATATAAGATTCCTCCCATTCCTTCAATATTTAAATAACAAGCATAGTAATTCCATAACTATTGGATCATTTATGATCCTCATCATAGATAAGCTAGCATGATCCTTTCGAATCAAGGAATCTTCTACCTTATTATCCTTATAATTTTAAAAATGTATTGATTAGTCGTAATCTTTTGTCAACCCCAACCATTTTCTCATGAACATATTCAGTTGTTTTTAAGAGAATATGTTCTTTAATCATTAATGATCAGTATATATATAATATATTTCTTTAGAATGAAAGTTCCTCAATATCTTTAATGAAAAAAATATCATTTATAAATATAAATAATGATTTGGCTATTTTTTCTCTTAATCCATTTGTTTTTATGATTCATAAGATATAACCATATCATAATCCATGATAATGCATCATAGTCCCTTCATCGACACTTCACAATAGATCTAAAAACCTTTTTTGTGTTACGTTATTGTAAGAAAATTTGATCCTTTAATCCTTCTCTTATGTTCCCAAATATTTTACTCACATTGATCTATTTTTTGGAACTTGTATCCATTCAGTGTTAACACTTTTAGCTATTTAGATACTTCTTTGAAATTATCCACAATTGTTTGATAATATCCTTCCAATTAAAGAAAACTATGGATATCAGTCATAGTGGTTGGTCTAGGATAACATTAAATATCCTTCATGTGTGATGGATGCAACAATATCTCCTCATATTAGATTATATGACTTAAAAATATAGTAATTTTATCCAAAATTAAAACATTTTAAATTTGGAATGTACATTCTCTTTCTTTAGGTTCTTCATTATAATCCACAAGTTATCTTAATTCAATTACATTATAAATGAAAATATAGTAATTTATTACACTATGAATTCAAAAAAATGATAAAGATAATCTCTAAAGACTATATTCACTAAACTAATGAAGATATTTGGGGTATTGGTAAGACCAAATGTAATCACTATATATTCATAATGTCCAAAAATTATAGGGAATTTTGTCTTTCGTATATCCACCTTATTGACCATCAATTTATGAAAAATAGAATGAAGATCATTCAAGGGAAATTGTTGGGAACTATGTAGTTGTTGAAACAATTCATATACAAAAATAAGAGGATACATATTCTTGATTGGGATCTTATTTTGTTCTTGGTAATCAATATATAGTTTCATTGATCCATCTATATTTTCTAAAAAAATGAATAGGTGAACCCAAAGGTGATGCACTTGGGTGAATAAATACCTTGATATGAATATCATAGAGTTCCTCATTCAATTACATAAAATCAATAGTGACCATTCATTATAGATCAGTTGAAATTATTTTATCACCATGTAGTAGTCATATTGATAAATACAATTTGTGATATGAAGTTTGAATAAGAAAATTTTTAGAAAATAATTCATGGAAACTCAAGTAATATAGCTATATCATGGATGTTGTGTTTATAGAAAACTATTTAAGATAAACATCATTTTTAATTATAACTAAGGCCAATACAATGGATTCAATTTTTCGTGGATGTTCATATTTATCATCACACTTATATGTGTTCATATGCTTCTTTAATTTTTAATCATTATTTACCAAACACGGTAATTTTTGAGATATTAATTTAAATTTTACAAATACCAGACAATAATAAAATCAAATTCAACTAGAGGTGTAATAAAATGATTTCATGATGAAAATTCATGCAAAAAAATCAGAGAAAAATAATACAATTTTGATTCGATTATCATACCAATATGGGTTTTCACTACTAATTAAATATATAATCATTGAGGTTATAATGTGACACTATTATAAAATAATTATGATATAAAAGAGTGGGTATATCATGAATAAAAAAAGACATTATTATTTGTAGATTTAATTAAAAGTGTAACTTTTACCAAATTTTTATCATAATCCACATAAAAAATTATGGTTGATTTATATTTACATTTGTATTTTTTTACTTTAGAGTCTACTGGTATTGATAATCATAATTAAAATTTGGGTATGAAATTTATTATGTATAATTCCCAAAATCCTTTCGTTTGATGTTTTTTAGTGTGGGTGGTATATATTTTTGTGATTTTCCACCATAATTGGCTAAATTCGTCTCATCACTGTGGAATAATTTTTCCATATAATATTCCCTTCGACATATAATGAACCTACTGCACCCCTCAAAGAAATTTATACCTTGTTTCATTACACTATTCAAACATGAATGATAGATCACCATATTCCCTCCATGATTTTTAGAATTCTCATTGAATTCCACACATCTTTTGTTATCAATATTATGATAAGTATTATTATCTCCAATGTTTATTACCACCTTAATAGAAATACAATGATTTCTTCTTCACTAAAGAAGCCACATTTCGGTAATTCCTTTTTTGGAAATGATTTTATGCCACTGGAGAGACAATAAACACTATATTAAAGTTGCATTATAATACAATATGTTTACCTCACATGCCGTATAAAAATTCCCTCACAGTTACTAATTGATTCACCATTATTTTTCATTAGATCAAAGAAATTTCTTATATATTTTTATATGAAGAATATGATAAATGTACTTACTATAAAATCAGATACTATAATCATCTCACTTAATTAATTAGATTTATTCATGTTAGCACATTTACTTTAAAACATTACTCTGTTGATCTTCCTCTTTATCACCCTGAGTTTTTAAATAATGAAGATCCCCTTAGTAAAGTAAAAGACACACAACACCAAGATTAAAAGAAACATTAAATAATATCATTTAAAATATGATTGACATAACCTTGAAGTTAAATTAAAGGGTATGAATATAATTTATTAATATATGAAATATATTTATAAATTTCATACTCGATATAAATTTATTGATAATTACATAGGATTAAATCAATCAATTATTTTATACATTTTTTATTCATTATTTGTTTTCTTCAATAATGTTTTTAATGTTTTTATGGGGAAATATTAAAAATAATTATTAGAACATTAAGAATTTTTATTTGATACAATTAACTCAGTATTTTTTAAATTTTTATTTCAATATTCACATTGGGTGAAATTTTGTGATCATGATTAAAATAAAAAAATTTCGACGAATAGCGAAAAACACTTTTTTTTTGTAAAAATGTAATTTGATTTCAATAAATTTTGTTATTTTTAAAACGGTTTTTTAATTATATTTAATGTAACATAATTATTAATCATTTATATTTAATACACAAATTTTAATTTTAATAATATTTATACTTTATTTTATTATAAGTCTATTTTTTGGGTTTAAATTAAGTTTTTATGAAAACATTCTTAATGTAAATTTTTTATACGTTTTAATTAATTAAAATAAAAACTAATGATGAATTATGTAAATTAAATCTATATAATATAGATATAAATATTAAAATAAATTCATATAATAATTATATATATTTTTATAGGTAATATAAAATCATATTTTTCATGAAAAATAGAAAACCTAAAAACCTGCTTTTCATCACATATGATGTTTTTTTATAAATTTATTTTTTCCAATTATGAGTAATGAATTTGATAAAATAGATTACATATTTTTAATTATAACCTTTTATATTTTCTATTAAGGTTATCATAATTTTTTTCATAATGAATTGTAAAAATAGTTAAAATATTTTACTGTGATTAAGGTGAAAACGGGGTTACATAGGGGTGAAAAGAACTATAGTAGCCTTAAATGATTTTAAAAAATGTATAAAATAAATTTTATTTCCCTTTTTGGACGTTAAAATGAATATATATGATTGATGGTAAATTTTGTATCCTTTTGGCATGTTAAAAACATGGGAACTCCTTTATCATTTCAAAAAATACTAGTCAGCCACAAAGTACAATTATAAAAGGCCACTCACTATCATATACAATTCACAACATAAAATTACTTTTTATATTCCAATTAAAAAAAATTACTTCTATAATTCCCTAAACATGACCTAGAACCCATGTTTTTATAATAAATTTATCCCGTTAAGGCTTTCAGTGCTAACCTAAGAAGGTTTTTCAAAGAAGAGGTATCTTTCTTATCCAAGTGTTTTTATTTTAAGTATTTTTTCACCTCATTCAAACCAAAATCAAGTTTGATGATATAAAAAACAAGTATCTCCAATAAAATAAAATTTTATTATTTTAAATTCATATCATAAATCAATCCCCACTTTAATTAAATGGGAAATGAAACCATCATTTTTTTGTATGGTGGGATATCGCCTTATGAACTGTTGTAATTTGTTTGTCATCATCATCACTCAATAATTTTTATATTGATGGTTTTAAGGTACATATATGATATTGTTAACATAATTATAATTCATGAAATATTATACCACATAAACTATGTCACTTTACATTCTGCCAGGGATATAATAATATACTCCACGTGTACGATAGATGGTCACCTTATGAAGTGATGTGATTTGTATTTCACAAAATATTTTCAAGGAATGTAATATGAAAAGAATTAATGAATATAGGTTAAATATATGAATTTATTTTTATATTAATGTAATATTATTCATTATAAAAATATAATTTATTGAAATTAGTTTTACCTTTCCCTTCAATGAGAAATGATAACTATCATGACCCCCTATCTCCAAAGATACTACTATGAGGGGAGAGAGATAATGAACCAAGAATCTCACCTTTATTAGACCCTATAAATGTGACTGAAACTAAGGGTATATAAATATCATGAAATGGGGTAAAATACCCACTATAATTTCATAAAATTGGTAGATGAGATGGATTATCCACAAGACACTTCATGACATAATATAAAGATAATCCAAAAAACATCCCATAATGAATTTACAAAAAATAGATAAATTAAAATGTATCTAATTTAAAATACCTAGAAGAAAATTTAAAGTCACAAAAATAGCATTCCAAGGTCTAATATAGTAACATAAAGAACGGTCCATGTAATCCTCCATGGATTATAAATATATTTTTATATATTTAGTTTGAGTATACATGTATACTCAGTAGGAAAATGAAAGTCTATCATGAACCTGTGAAGAATGCATACTAATTCACCCATGAGAAACAAATCTACACCAACATAACAAAAATATGTAAACCATTCATCCCAAACACACTAATTAATTCTCACCATATAATTGAATCCATGAAATATATTATAAAACAAGTAACATCAATAAAGAGTACCATGCACTGCTTCCCCACTAGTATGCCACTCTCAAACTACAACATCATATGTCCTCATTTTTCTGTGTCATCTGTGTACCATAATGGTGCACAAGAACGGTCACAACACAGCTCTCTCGAATATAGATAGGATTTCCACCCCATAATCATGACCATATCACATATCTTGTATAGTCACCTTGACCAACATATTGAAACCATAAATAGAGTTGTTGGGTATCATGATCATGAAGGACATCAATCTCATTCCATCCCCCTAATATGAATGAAACCCAATATAAGGCACCTCCTTCATTCTCATCCCACCCATAGACTTCTGGGCTAAATTACATCTACACCAATGACACATTAGATCACCTCCACTAATCATTACTACTTCACATCTCACCCAAATGAACATGGGATATCAAAACCATCTTATAGTGAAATGTTAGACCTTAGCCACCATATTCTATTAATATGTTTACCTCAAAAGAATTAATGTTTGGGAAAAAGTGGGTACTTAGAAATCCATCCACCACACCTGATGTTGAGAAAAGAACCCCTATGAGGAAATATGGTTGGCATCACATATTGCTCAATGCAGGTGGATTTTCTATAGAAATAAAATTGAATATTCTTTTATAAATATATATCACCACAACCAATGATAACCTATAAGTAAAAAAACACTATACAAATATGACCATCCCTAATTTCTCTTCCACCACTAATTGTATATCAACCAAGAAGCCCCAAGACACGACTCATACCACCAAAAAATTAAATTATAAATCCAATTTTTTTATTATTTAGAATCCATCACATTAAAACACACAACCCAAAATTTATCTATTCATTATCCATTTCCATACAATTAAACATAAAAAACTCAAACCATTTTATCCATTATTGAACTATTATTCCATCCCTACCTGTGTATCTTAAAAAACACAACAACACATCACATGAAACTCTCATCCCTATCATATAATCAGCTCACATAGAAACAATCGTGGCCACACAAGAACCACCTCACCACCCCAAAATAAAAACCATCAATATCCACCTTTTTATACCAAAATAATTGAAGAAAGAGCCACATCACCTCAAAAAAACAACATCTAAACCATAACCACACCACCTCCCAAAAATCATGACCAAAACCCACCAATCATCCTCACATTGCATTAAAAAAAAATTTCCCTCATAATAATGAAAACATATCACAACATATCAAAATAAATTTTCTTATTTAACAATGGTGCTTTTATCATAGTTCACATTAGTTTAGGGATGTTTTCAGAAAATTCATAATCATGGGGAAATTATTTCTTTCAAAAAAACAAAAGTGCTTATCCAACTTCTATTTTATATGGATATCACAATAGACACAAATGCAAAAACACATATCATCTTTTGAAAACAATCCCCTTTTTGAGACATTTTTCAAAGGGGGAATCATGCCCATAAAATTTTTCAAATCACAACAACATGTTAATAACAAATATTTAAATAAATGAGATCTATTCCCCATTCCCCCTTCAATTTAAGTTATCCCGTTATTTATATTTGATTAATCTGTAACAACCAGATCATATAGATAAATTATAAAAACCCATCATGTATGATACACACTAAGGAGAAATGAAGGATTCCAAACCTTGGAGAAGATTTTCTGACTCACTGCAGATTGCTTTGTCTAGAAGAATGCCCAAAAATACATCCACATGAAACTAACATGGATTACCCACCAATGTATCCAATGGTCCTGAAAACACATACCAACAAACAAATAAAACCAAAAAGTACCCAAATATAGTGGGTTATAAAATATTCAAATTAGAAACCTTCCATGAAGGGAAAGGAACATACTACATCCTTCTAATGGGGATTAAACATAATCAACAGATTTAAGAGGAAGGAAGAGAGATTTAATACCTCCTCAGGGTGTCTAGTTTTTGTACGAACTAAGAGGAATGGAGATGTGTCCATTTGAATGGAAATCATATGAATATATGTTTTTCAAACATTTATACCATAGTCACACATCATGTAATATATATAAAAGATGTGGATTCGATGGGTTCCCCATATTTTTTAATTTTACAAAAAAATGTGTCACCTCATCCTTTATTTAATTATTATCCTTAATTACACTTACAGGATTTGTAATACATGTTATGGGTTCCCCTTAACTACATAAAATTGGGTAACTAAACCTCCATACAATCCATTAAATTATATTTCACATTGGTTAACTATATACTACTATTATTTTTGTAGAAGATCTACCTCAACTCCATCCTCCACAGAAAACTCAAAGAGCCATCCCTAAATGTAACACCCCGAGATTTTATGAAAAATATTCTTTTACTTTCATTGATGTCTTCTATTATACAACAGACCAAGTTTAGCTTGTACTATATGAAACACCATATTAGCTTGCAGTATACGTAACACTATTCTTGGATCGTGTTACACACAATTTCATGTGCGTTTTATAATAGTCATTCTACGCAACGTTTAGTGTGTATATATATATTCAATATATAAATGAAATATGGTTGGATTCTATTATACGAAACAATGAAGGATTCTTTCACAACACGCAACCCTGACTTGGCTTGCATTACACGCAATCGCGACCTTCCTCGATAGCATGTGTTGTACGCAATACCGAGTTTTACTAAACAACGATATATTATTATGAACTAGCCGTTATGAATAGTATTAACTAAATTTAGAATTTTATAACATTATTATTATCTTACACATTTTCTAGAACATGGTATAAGAACAAAATCAATTTTTCTGGTAAAATAAGTATTTTTCAAAAAATGCAGTTTTGCCGCCTTTTAATGGCGCACCCACTTTAAATCTAGTTTTTGACATGTTTATAAGTTAAATTTTACAAAATAAAATTATTATTTGGAATCATGAAATAAAATTTTACCTCGGATAAATTTTTCATATTATTCTGATAACTTTCATATTTTAATGAATGGTAAAAACACGCTATATTTTAATTAAAAACAACTTTTTTCATCATAATAAATTATGTGGTTAAATAATAATACTGAATGGTTTTAAAATATAAATAGAATATATTTTTACCATTTAATATAATGTATGTCATTATCCTGGATTTTACATTGAATTCGTACGTTAAATAAATTCAATCTTTTGCAATGTTTTAAACAAAAACCCGTTTTCTTTCGACAACAGGATTAATTTTAATTTAATTTCTGCAACTTCTGTGTATTGAATTTGGAAAAATGGAATCCATATTTGGAATCAGTGGGTCAAAATTATATTAATAGACTATTTTTATTTTTGGGCTTTATGAATAGTAACAACGGTAAAATTTATTTACCATAGTAAAAGGTAATTGGGTAATTAAGGGTAAATATAATATTCTAAAATTATCCTAATACTTGAATTAATACAATTGGATGATTATAATTTGTCCTAAGTCATATTTGGGTCGAAATGGAATCCATTAGAACCCACTTGGAGGTGATTAAGACCTTTAGTTTATTTTATTTAAAGGAAAGTGAAATATGTCTCACTCAACTTTAATAATTAAAGTATTTTTAATATAAGTTTATACAGAATATAAATTCGTTTATAAATACTAATTTGAAAGATAAAATGTTTTTATTTGTCATGGTAATTTATTTGTAATTTATAAATTTTTATTTAATTACCTTATTTTCTTATACATTAATGATGCAGAAATTATTTATTTAGTGAAAAATCAATAATATATTTCTAATTGAAATATTAATACATATCAAAAGGCCCGAAAATCTGCACAAAACTTATTATTAATGTATATATAAACCCTAATCATCCACTGTCCAAATTTTTGACCATTTGGATCTTTATTAAGGTGATTATGACACTTATATTATTTTATTTTAAATGATGCAAAAGTTTTCACCTTCATAATTTAATAAATATAACAATATAACTATTGTTATTTTAAGATGATAAATTTGATTAAAAGTATTATTTTGAATGTTAATAGATTTATCTTCATCATAGGATTTTATTTTTTATTTTTATGCAACATATAAGTATATTAAATAATTATACAATAATGTTGTAGTAATTATTTTATTAAGAGATAAAACAAATAAATGGTTTTAAAAATAATAAAATAAATATTATATGAACTATTTAATGTGATCCACTAATTTTCCAGACACATATGACCTCTTATGAATATATTAAAGCTTATAGTTCGAACATATATTCTGTATATAATTTATTTTAATTCAAATAAATAAATAGTGTCAAATTTGACACTATTGTTATTTTATAAAAATAACATATTATAAAATTGTTTAAAAATCACAAAAATATTTAAAAATTATAAATTAAAATTTATATAGTCTATAATGTTATAAAGTAAACAATTATGGAAAATTAACAACAAATAATTAATTATTTCTTATAATTTAAAATTTAGATTTTTATTACCACAAATAAACTTAAATAGATTAAATAAGGATAAATCAAAATGATAAGGTTTAAAATAAGATCCAAACATGTCTAAATTTGATTGGTTGATGAGATTACAACCCTATCTCATCTAATCTCTGAATATGAGTCATTTTTGGAGGTTTTCAAGTGGGTTTAGATTTATTATAAATTAATATTTTTAAGAATTCCAAAGGTGCCCCTCTCCTCCCATATAAAAGGGAACCCCCTCCCTCTCTTCCTCACACCACTTTGAGTCTTCAAGCTCGGCCAACCCCTGCCTATTTCTTCTTTCCACTTCCCTAGAAACATCATAGAGGTTCTAGTATTCTTCAAAGACCTATTTTAGTGCCCTAAAAGGAGGTCTCAAAGAAGCACTTCAAAGAAGAGGTAATGTCCATTACCGATTATTTCATCTTTATTTCTCCTTCCACTTCTTCTTATTTAGTTGTTTCATTATGAAGTAATAACATCAGTATCCCTAATATAATGATATTTTATTATAAGTATGAAACAACCCTATTTCACCTTCTATCCATCCTACGGAAAAAGAAATCACCGCGCGTGCGTACGTACAGAATACCGTCTCCATGCCGTGGTGTAATCTATTTTCCACCACCACCTTACTTGGATGGGTTTAATGGTGTAAATAATGACTATATATGACTATTATAAAGTGATACTGATTCTTATATAGTATACATACACACCAATATAATTCCATGATCATAGGAACGATATCATCACTTGTGCGTACGTACGGAATACCGTCTCCACGAAGTGATGCGACTCGTTCTACATGATCTTCATTTAATAATGATTATATAAATGAATTGAATGAATTAATATGATATATATTACAGTAATACCATTCTGGAAATGAGGTATCTATAACCTAAAGAGAAGAATAAGAATTTATTCGACAAAACACGCATAAGAACAAAAAGTTATAAACACCCGAATAACAAGTAGCAATGAAATATTACTACTAAGAAGATAAGAATATGACCATATAAGATATCATAAAAATAAGTATGATTCTAGAATAAGTCAACAACATTATTTAAATCATTATACAGGAGGTTCGGACACGTACAAAGAATATCGGACCTAAGGTAACGGAAATATCACAATCTCATTTTTATCCGAGATTGTTTATACTTTGGTATTTACTATGGTGTATTTTATCATCCACATCCATGTTTCCTCAATTTGTAATATTGTTTCCATCCACCTAAAATTTTTTAAATCCAATTTTACCATTCGGTGAGTTTTTAGTAAAAGATATGAAAGGAATCTTTTTTCATTTTTCGTACGAGGTACTTTTTGACTTTTCCGACAAAAGTACGAGAAGAATATTTTTTTAACTTGTACGGAATGAATGGATCTTTAAAACATTATTTCCAAGAAACTTCCTTTACAAGTTTTCAAGTTTATTTTTAATCAACTTCTTTTAGTTTAAAATTGTATGACATCTTAATAAAGGAAAAATGTTTTTGAAGTAGAAAGGATATTTTCTTAAAGAATGGAGTTCAAGTATTTTATCAAAATTATTTTCCATCTAAGATAATATAGGGTTCTGTTTCTATCCCTATTATTACATGGATTTGATTATGTTGTGATGGAAATATTTTTATGAATTCCTTTATCTTATATAAATTGTTTTATGATGTCATGTTGTTTAAGAATCCCATTTTCATTACATGGGTTATGCAATGATATATGATTTTTTGATTTTGCGGCACACATAAGAATGGTATCATTATGAGATGGGTGGGACCTATATCTCCCTACAATGCATTGGGTAAAGATTTTATATCTCATGAGATATACATGGCTGGAACAGTAGGTTATACCGGTTCCGTGAAACAGGACGGAAACGAGGGTGACTCGGTTCAGAAATGGACTGTGTCCACTAAGATAGTCTTGGCAATGAGTCTTCACTAATAAGAAATAATTATCTATGATTATGTGTGTATGCCACAAAGTTTCATGTTTTAAGTTATGATTATTGGGGTTTCATTTCACTACTATGATTTATCCCATGTTATGAAATTATGCTCTCTTTTGCAGGTTAAGATTTCCAAAATGTTATGTTCTTATGAATATGATGTGATTGATATTTCTTTTGTTTTCCCTTACTGAGCATTTGAGATCACCCTTTTATGTTTTCTTTTCCCCAGGATATAAAGAAAGGTTTTAGGTAAAAAATGAAGATCTTTATGGGAGATCTTGAAGATCTTTCACCATGATTAGAAGATTATATTCCAAGTTTCCAAAGACACTAAACTATTACGATCCTTGTGTGTGTGTTTTTGTTATGTACTAAGTATTCTGCAAAAGTAATGTAATGTCCATATACGTCAAGCTTCGGGTCTTTACAGTTGGTATCAGAGGAAAAGTTTATTCAACCTTTGGAAACTAGGATGCAAAAACGTTATTGAGATCCCCAGAGATATTTTTATGGTATGTCTAGGGATGCCCCTAAGGTTAAGTATACGTATAGGTTATAGTACTAGAATTATGCTAACGATCATAGAATTAAACCTAAGATGTTAGATATTGAAGTTCCTCCCCCTTTATTATGATTTTTGCCTCTCACACTATTCTTTTTGGGTTTTAGAAAATGGCTGGAAACAAGATGATTCACGATAATGGAGGATATTATTGACAATGCAATGATATTCTTCATGAGCAAAAAAATGAAATGGGATTTGGAAGTCCAAACATCATTATTATGCCGAATCAGCAATCTATGATAAATAAAGTAAAATTTGGTAAGTTTTCTGACTCAGCTAATAAGAGAAAGATGGAGTTTCATGATGATCATAGAGGAAAGAAAGTTTAATTTCCCCTATGTAAATCATGTGGGAAGAGGCATCAAGGAAAATGTTTCAAAGGAACTGGAAGATGCTTTGGGTGTGGAAAAGAAGGGCACAAAGCTAGTAAGTGCAAAGGAAAAGGTTCAGTTAACACCAGGGATGAGGATAATGGTATTGATACGACATCAACAATGGTTAAATGGTTTAATTGTGGAATGTACGGGCATTATGCAAACCAATGCCCTAAGGGAAAGTCTCATGAAGAGAATCAGTATGGTCGTATGGGTAGTATTTATGTTGATGATGGTGAAGAGACTACAAATGATATGTGAGATGAAAGAATTGTTGAAGCTCGGTCAATGGTTTAAGAATGTAGTGGAATGATTACATGTTTATCATGTGTAATGTTGTATAAGTAATCTCATGGTACTATATAATAAAGAGACATCTAAGGATTGTTACACTGTTGTCTTTCCTTGAGTTTTGAAAGTGTGTGATGAATGGTACCAGTATTTTCAGAAAGTAGATGATATGCGAATAATGAAAGGATTAGAAGATAATGAGATGTTTGATTGTATTCATGAGCTCATGACTAATATAAGGACTATGTGATATTATGGTTTGACTATATATAAATTTTGGGATTTTGGTATGTGGAAAGAGTTCAATTTTGACAGCATTCATGTTTTCACTAAGGTTAAATGGGTATTCATTTTTCAAGAGAATACATGATTAAGTTATTCATATGTTTGTAATTTGACCAACAAGATATATCTTATGATATATGGGGGATAAATAATGGCATTCATGTGATTGTTATGTGACATTTCAAGTAATCATTTTCTTTATACTATGAGCTTGGATCAAAGTATTTTAGATAAGGCTAAAGATTGGAATGGATTATGTTGGACATAAGTTATTATTGTTTAAGGATAGAACATTTTTTGATATTATTGATGGGATGATATAGTAATGTAGTTTTAGAAAAAGGACAACTTGCAGGACGGACGACACCCCATCGCGTCGGACAAGGCTGTGGGAATCGAACCCACAACCGAAGTGAGACTAGCCTTTATCGCCTACCACTGGCCTACAGGAAGTCCCTGGTTAGTAGAAACTAGTTTTATTTTATTAAGCGGTAAGATATATGAAGTATAAGTTCATGTTTGGAACCATATACGATTAATCTAACCATAAGATGGACTTATAACTTTTGCTATCCTTTTGTTTGAAAGAGATGGAATGACCCATCATTCTATCACATGATCTTCTAACACATCACGAATAACAAATTCAACTTCATTTAAGGAATGAAGTGGATGTTGTTCAATTCACGAACAACAGTGAGATTGTACCAAAATCATGAAAATATTTCTTTTAATTCATCATCTTTAGGGAAATGATGTTGAAATCCAAAAATGTTGTCCTAGTTCCCTTATATATGATGAATCAGATGGTACCTTAGATCATCACAAATTTATGGCTTTGTGATTGTTGGCTTTTTCATAGCCATGTCCTCTACCACTCTCCATCAGAACTTGATGGTTAGATTTTTCTTCCATATCCATATTTTAACCAATGTTCTCCTATATGGAAACCAAATAATTATTTACTTTGGGTAATCATTGCATTTCATACTTTAGTTTTTAAAATTAAGTTTTAGTATTCCTTTTTATGATGTGGGCTTCTATGAATAGTAAACGATTTATAACCCCGACGAATTTCGAGGGTGAAATTCATTTTAAGGGGGGTAGAATGTAACACCCCGAGATTTTATGAAAAATATTCTTTTACTTTCATTGATGTCTTCTATTATACAACACACCGAGTTTAGCTTGTACAATACGCAACACCGTATTAGCTTTCAGTATACGCAACGCTATTCTTGGATCGTGTTACACACAATTTCATGTACGTTTTATAATAGTCATTCTACGCAACGTTTAGTGTGTATATATATATATATATTCAATGTATAAATAAAATATGGTTGGATTATGTTATACGAAACAATGATGGATTCTTTCACAACACGCAACCCTGACTTGGCTTGCATTACACGCAATCGCGACCTTCCTCGATAGCGTGTGTTGTACGCAATACAGAGTTTTACTAAACAACGATATATTATTATAATATTATTATGAACTAGCCGTTATGAATAGTATTAACTAAATTTTTAATTTTATAACATTATTATTATCTTACACATTTTCTAGAACATGTTATAAGAACAAAATCAATTTTTCGGGTAAAATAAGTATTTTTCAAAAAATACAGTTTTGCCACCTTTTGATGGAGCACCCACTTTAAATCTAGTTTTTGACATGTTTATAAGTTCAATTTTACAAAATAAAATTATTCTTTGGAATCAGAATATAACATTTTACCTCGGATAAATTTTTCATATTATTCTGATAACTTTCATATTTTAATGAATAGTAAAAACACGCTATATTTTAATTAAAAACAACTTTTTCATCATAATAAATTATGTGGTTAAATAATAATATTGAATGGTTTTAAAGTATAAATAGAATATATTTTTACCATTTAATATAATTTATGTCATTAGCCTGGATTTTACATTGAATTCGTAGGTTAAATAAATTCAATCTTTTGCAATGTTTTAAACAAAAACCCGTTTTCTTTCGACAATAGGATTAATTTAAATTTAATTTCTGCAACTTCTGTGTATTGAATTTGGAAAAATGGATTCCATATTTAGAATCAGTGGGT
The DNA here is from genome assembly GCA_963277665.1 of Viscum album. NCBI lineage: Eukaryota > Viridiplantae > Streptophyta > Magnoliopsida > Santalales > Viscaceae > Viscum > Viscum album. Next base: position 190,898,712 of record OY728136.1, on the reverse strand, counting down.
CAAAATTATATTAATAGACTACTTTTTATTTTTGGGCTTTATGAATATTAACAACGGTAAATTTTATTTACCTTAGTAAAAGGTAAATTGGGTAATTAAGGGTAAATATAATATTATAAAATTATCCTAATACTTTTCTTAATACAATTGGATAATTTTAATTTGTACTAAGTCATATTTGGGTCGAAATGGAATCCATTAGAACCCACTTGGAGGTGATTAAGGCCTTTAGTTTATTTTATTTAAAGGAAAGTGAAATATGTCTCACTCAACTTTAATAAATAAAGTATTTTTAATATAAGTTTATACAGAATATAAATTCGGTTATAAATACTCATTTGAAATATAAAATGTTTTTATTTGTCATGGTAATTTATTTGTAATTTTTAAAGAGTTATTTAATTACCTTATTATCTTATACATTAATGATGCAGAAATTATTTATTTAGTGAAAAATCAATAATATATTTTTAATTGAAATATTAATACATATCAAAAGGCCCAAAAATCTTCACAAAACTTATTATTAATGTATATATAAACCCTAATCATCCAATAGCCGAATTGTTGACCATTTGGATTCTTATTAAGGTGATTATGACACTTATATTATTTTATTTTAAATGATGGCAAAGTTGTCACCTTCATAATTTAATAAATATAACAATTTAACTATTGTGATTTTAAGATGATAAATTTGAGTAAAAGTAGTATTGTTAAATTTAATAGATTTATCTTCATCATAGGATTTTAGTTTTAATTTTTATGCAACATATAAGTATATTAAATAATTATACAATAATGTTATAGTAATTATTTTATTAAGAGATAAACCAAATAAATGGTTTTAAAAATAATAAAATAAATATTATATGAACTATTTTATGTGATCCACTAATTTTATAGATACATATGACCTATTATGAATCTATTAAAGCTTTTATTTCGAACATATCTTCTTTATATAATTTATTTAAATTCAAATAAATAAATAGTGTCAAATTTGACACTATTGTTATTTTATAAAAATTACATATTATAAAATTGTTTAAAAATCACAAAAAATATTTAAAAATTATAAATTTAAATTTATATAGTCTATAATGTTATAAAGTAAACCATTATGGAAAATTCACAACAAATAAGTAATTATTTGTTATAATTTAAAATTTAGAATTTTATTACCACAAATTAACTTAAATAGATTAAATAAGGATAAATCAAAATAATAAGGTTTAAAATAAGATCCAAACATATATAAATTTGATTGGTTGATGAGATTACAAACCTATATCATCTAATATTAGAATATGAGTCATTTTGGAGGTTTTTATGTGGGTTTAGATTTATTATAAATTAATATTTTTTAGAATTCCAAAGGTGCCCCTCTCCTCCCTTATAATAGGGAACCCCCTCCCTCTCTTCCTCACACCACTTTGAGCCTTCAAGCTTGGCCAACACCTACCAATTTCTTCTCTCCACTTCACTAGAAACATCCTAGAGGTTCTGGTCTTCTTCAAAGACCTATTTTAGTGCCCTAAAAGGAGGACTCAAAGAAGCACTTCAAAGAAGAGGTAATGTCTGTTACCAATTATTTCATCTTTATTTCTCCTTCCACTTCTTCTTCTTTAGTTGTATCATTATGAAGTAATAACATCAGTATCAATCATATACTGATATGTTATTATAAGTATGAAACAACCCTATTTCATGATCTATCCATCCTATGGAAAAAGAAATCACTGCGCGTGCGTACGTACGGAATACCGTCTCCACGCCGTGGTGTAATATATTTTCCACCACCACCTTACTTGGATGGGATTAATGGTTTAAATAATAACTATATATGACTATTATAAAGTGATACTTATTCTGATATAGTATACATAAACTCCAATACAATTCCACGATCATAGGAACGATATCATCACTCGTGCGTACGTACGGAATATCGTCTCCACGATGTGATGCGACTCGTTCTACATGATCTTCATTTCATAATGATTATATAAATGAATTGAATGAATTAATATGATATATATTACACTAATACCATTCTAAAAATGAGGTATCTATAACCTAAATAGAACAATAAGAATTTATTCGACAAAACACGCATAAGAACAAAAAGTTATAAACACCTGAATAACAAGTAGCAATGAAATATTACTACTAAGAAGCTAAGAATATGACCATATATGATATCACAAAAATAGGTATGATTCTGGAATAAGTCAATAACATTATTTAAATCATTATACTGGAGGTTTGGACACGTACAAAGCATATCGGACCTAAGGTAAGGGAAATATTACAATCTCATTTTTATCCGAGATTTTTTATACTTTGGTATTTACTAGGGTGTATTTTATCATCCACATACATGTTTCCTCAATTTGTAATATTGTTTCCATCCACCTAAAATTTATTAAATCCAATTTTACCATTCGGTGAGTTTTTAGTAAAAGATATGAAAGGAATCTTTTTTTGTTTTTCGTACGAGGTACTTTTTGACTTTTCTGACAAAAGTACAAGAAGAATATTTTTTTAACTTATACGGCATGAATGGATTTTTAAAACATTATTTCCAAGAAACTTCATTTACAAGTTTTCAAGTTTATTTTTAATCAACTTCTTTTAGTTTAAAATTGTATGACATGTTAATAAAGGAAAAATGTTTTTGAAGTAGAAAGGATATTTCCCTCAAGAGTGGAGTTCAAGTGTTTTATCAAAATTATTTTCCATCTAAGATAATATAGGGTTCTGTTTCTATCCCTATTATTACATGGATTTGATTATGTTATGATTGAAATATTTTTATGAATTCCTTTATCTTATATGAATTGTTTTATGATGTCATGTTGTTTAAGAATCTCATTTTTATTACATGTGTTATGCAATGATATATGATTTTTTGATATTGCGGCACACATAAGAATGGTATCATTATGAGATGGGTGGGACCTATATCTCCCTCCAATGCATTGGATAATGATTTTATATCTCATGAGATAGACATGGCTGGAATGGTAGGTTATACCGGTTCAGTGAAACAGGACTGAAACGAGGGTGACTCGGTTCAGAAATGGACTTTGTCCACTAAGATAGTCTTGGGAATGAGTCTTCACTAATAAGAAATAATTCTCTATGATTATGTGTGTATGCCACAAAGTTTCATGTTTTAAGTTATGATTATTGGGGTTTCATTTCACTACAATTATTTATCCCATGTTATGAAATTATGCTCTCTTTTGCAGGTTAAGATTTCCAAAATGTTATGTTCTTATGAATATGATGTGATTGATATTTCTTTTGTTTACCCTTACTGAGCATTTGAGCTCACCCTTTTATGTTTTCTTTTCCCCAGGATATAAATATAGGTTTTAGGTTAAAAAAAGGAAGATCTTTATGGGAGATGTTGAAGATCTTTCACCACGATTAGAAGATTATATTCTGAGTTTCCAAAGACACTAAACTATTATGATCCTTGTGTGTGTGTTTTTGTTATGTACTAAGTATTCCACAAAAGTAATGTAATGTCCATGTACATCAAGCTTCGGGTCTTTACACTAAATATATCAAACCACTAGAACATATAATATAATTGGAATGAAAGGCATGTTATATTACAATTGATACATCTCAAATAGTTCTCACCATTGACAATCCAAAACAAAGAACAAAAGAAATGGGATTTGAACAACCACCCCACAAGATATTTCTATAAGATCTTGTCATACCTCAAATGATACCACCATCCAAACATTCCAAAAAAAAAATTCAATGAGCATCTCGAATGACCTCTTTACTAGACATCCACATTATCACAAACATCCAACCTCCATACATCATAGACCAAGAACCATTCCAACCAACATACTACATTTCACTGAATATATGAATTATGGAATTCTATCCTCAATGTCATGATATTATAATCTTTGGGAAAAAATGACTCACCTTCATAGGTTTAATCTCATCATGGTAAATGTTTCTTGATTATGAATTTTTTCCTACCATTTTCATATGTCTTGGCTATACCACAAATCATACAAAAAAATTCAATTAAAACAAATCAACTTTTAAAAAAAATATCCAAACATCACATGACAAGAAAAATTGAAAAGGAAAAAACTCAAAATAGCTTTGGGTACTTGGAATACATCATTTTATGTAACTCCCATGTACTCTCCTTTATTAAACTATTCCTCTAAAACATACAAAATAATTGTATGGTTCATCCTCACAACACTTTCTCTTTAAAATCCAGAAACACTTATAGTCTCTCCATGAATGTCACATCATCCTCAATATCCCACTCTCCCCAATGAGTGACATGGGTGTCACTGTGAAGATACTGATGGATTTGATAGATGTGGAAGACATCATTGATCCTTTATAACTATAGTGGTAAAATGAACTGATACACAACCTCTTATACTCCCCCTGCAAACTCAAAGAGTCCTAAATCACATAGTGATATTTTAGTCCCCCTCCAAACCAAATTTTCCCAAATTGAGGGGAAAACATCCCAATGATTTGATCCCCACACTAGTTCACTATGGTCCTCATCATGATTTTGATATAAGATTTATTTTGGTCATACAATGCTTTCATCCTTTCATGATAAAGATAAAACACCACTGTTTTGATCTACACCACATTAGCATAAAGAAATTCCACCTCCCAAATATTTATCGAGAAAAATAAATAATGACATGTTATCCCATAAAAATACATAAATTTATCCCTTCCAATGCATGTGTGATATATTTTATTGGAAAAAATCTCATCTAATTGAAGGTGTTGTACCCATGATCCACCAAAGTCCAACACACCTACCCAAAATCTATCCTCAAATTTATGGATAGTCTAATCCATCAACCAATCTATTTAAGGGAGAAATGCAGTGCTGAGGTATGACTAAGTGGAAAAATCATGTTGTAATCCACTTCATCCATGTGTGTTAAAATGTGTTTCCCGATATGAGAAATGGACCTCAAAACACCATACAATTAAACCACCTCATTCACATACCTCTTAGAAAAATAATACACTTCTTCCAATGGTGAGATATGAAACTCATGGAGGACTCCATTTTACAACTGTACTATAAGAAACCTTTCATTAAACAATATTTTGTTTGATCAACCCATTGAAAATCTATTCAGATCATCACCATGGAAAACGCGATCACAAATCACCTCTACCTCTAAGTCTTCCAGCAATGAATCCTCCACCTACAACATCAAATAATTCTACAGAATCATATGATATAAAATGTATCTTTTATAATCCACCAATTCAACTAAGTGCATGGATTTCAACTCTTACATTTCTCTCCAAGCATCAGCAGTCTACTAGAAAACATCTTTCCTAGACTGTCTGCACAAACCATCGGCCAAAAAATTACACTTTCCATAGGTATAAGAGATATCAAAATCATAATCCAGAAGAAACTATATCCACCTATGTTAATAAAAATTAATATCTTGATGATAAAGGATATATATTAAGATCTTTTGATACATTAATGACAAAAAGAACTCCCCTATGAGGTAATACCACAATAAATTCAGCATAAACCTAATTGTTGGATATCTAAATCATGGTTGGAATATTTACATTCATGAGAAATAACTACATAGATAAATACGAAATCAAAACATTCTATTATATCAACATATATCCCAAGCATATAATGGAGGAATAAAAAACACCCTGATTATGACACCGACGAATTGGAGCATTAGACAACTTCTCTTATAGGTAACTGAATTATGACTGGAACTGATTAGTCCACTCTAAATTCATGTCTTATCTAGTAAAATATATCAGCGGGGTTAAGAAATAAGAGAAATTGGGAAAATACCTCTAATGATATTATTGAATACCCAAAAAACTATGATCTTATACTATTTTCTTGGATTTTACTAAAGAATATAATTAATTGATATTCTATGTGTCTATGGCCAGACCTGGCCGAAACACTACATGCTTGAGTAAATTAACTTCTCGTGTCCAAAACAAACACCCGGATAAATTTCCATAGATATGGTGGCATTGAAGAACAAAAATGATATCTATGATATTATTGTCATGCTTACCTTTGGGATTCATGTATAACAATATACCAAGGATGAATTTGATGAAAAACTAGTCTGAGAACTCATAGAATATAGAGCTTATAATCCCTATGAACACAAATGTTGCATTCATAACACCAGAAAACATAAATAACAAATCTAAGTCCCCATACCTCTCTAATAAGATATTTTTTGGGATATCAACCTATTTAACACTCAATTGGTGTTGTTTAAACCATAGATTGATCATATAAAATTATATTTCCCCTATCATCTAGTTAAAATATCCTAAATCCTTGAATGATGTTAACAGTTATGGATTGTCACATAATTAAACCTCTAATAGTCTATACAAAGCCTCAAACTATCACCCTCCTTATTGGTTAACAACACTGGAGAACCCCATGATGGCATAATTGGATAGATAAAAACCTTTTGTACCAGATCATCTATATGAATCCTAGACTCTCACAACTAATAATGTGTTATCCAATAATCCTCCATAAAAATCAAGTAATATCTAAAAATTCATGTCTCTCCAAAAATCAAAATATAATTGATGGGGTAGCATCAAAACACACTAATGGAAAACATATGAAAACACCACAACATACTTGGGGTCATCCACTATCATGCATCCACTTATTCCACTAACAAATCAGCCATCAATGAATGAAGGGGATTTATATGTCGACTGCCCACCTGACAACCCCGCTTGAAAATAAAAACCACACATTGGACATGCATATATGAGAAAATACTATCCTCCTAAACAAGATGATAAAATCAATCATGGAATAAAAACTACATATTCATAGTATGAAATAATATGGATTCATTATTAGTAATAAAATATCCACATATGACTGATGTGGTTGTATCATCAGACTTCATCCCCAAAAGACATTAAACTAGTTGGTATAGCCTCCAACTGGTGTAGTCAATAATAGGTTCACATGAATGCTCTTGGCGTCTATTCAAAAATATATGACTATATAGCATGAGAAAAATGAGAGAGAACTTCATTAATGAATCATTTCACAAACAGGGGTACTAAAATTGATCATACCTCTAGAAATAATTGTCCACTATAGTACTGCCACATACATTGACTAAAACTATCCTTTCCCATCTTCTATACCTCTCTATCAATGACCACCTCCATGAAACATCTCATTTTGAGGGCCCTTAATTGGATAAATATAATGATGTTATCACCTGACTTCTCAATATCTCCTAGGGGAAGAATAAGATGTATCTCCCTGCAACTAAAATTGTATACCTAGAAACAACCATTAGGGATAGCAATGAACCATAAAACCTCCAATAAATAGATATTGGAGGGTCCCTGAGAACCAATTAAATTGGTGTCCATGAATACAATAGGAAATGTTCATAGGTACAAAGCTTCTAGGGGGATCATGAAAACCACTGGCCCTAGAAGATCACAATGGAAACTACTATGGTCAACTCATAGCTGGTCAAAACCTTAAAGGATATTGCACTAGATACCTACAAATATCAACTCATCTCTTCAAGGAAACCTACTAGTTCCAAAATAATGAAAAACCTCTTCAATATTGTATCCTCTCAATTTCATCTTCCTTCTTCTGATCCTCTATATACACTAAAAGCATAGAAAGAGTTACAGAATACTAAATAAAAGGATGGAGTGAATCATATAGAAATATCTAAGAAGACATATCCTCTAAAAAAATATATTGGATAAAGCACATAAGGTTCATGAAATTTATTCCCACTTCCTGAATTGATGTACTCACATGTTGAAGAGAATGATGCTTCTACAACATCACTGACATCGTGGTCAAATGAAGGAACTCTACTCAAAATTCCTTCTAAATGTTGAACTAGGAACTATATGACTCCTTCTTATATCCCATACGTAGTTCCCAACAATGAATCACAACTCTCTATATCTTTCTAACTACTATAGGGATGTAGTATCCCACTGTGTCTAGAATTAAACATAATGTTATATCGATCTCCTCCAGTAAGCTATCTGTCTGTACATCTGAAAAATTGCACTCATACTTCCCCAAAGTCTACCACTAGAATGTGAGAAACACCCTCTATATAGAACCAGTTTTGAAATACATTAAAATTAAATAACTTTTGTGTAATATGTAAAACATTATACAAATAGATTCCAAAAGACCATACTAGTCTATTTCTTTTAGAAACAAGGAAATATAAACAGTACTACATAAATGAGTTATATCATCTCCCAATAAGATCTTCTTTACTCTGACCCTTCTTATAATTCACGAACATAATATATATCCTCATAAACACATGGAAGGAAAAATATAAATATCTGATCGTAGATTCTCAGTAATAGTAAACATGGGAGATACATAAGAAAAATCACAAGCATAAGGGTATCAAAATATGATCATGAAACTAGAAGATTATACCCTGAATATAAAATATCATAAACATGAATCATGGCTTAAATATTGGTATTTCATAAGACATGAATAATAAGGAAATAAAGAAAATAAAGCATGAAAGCATAAAATAGAAATAAAACATGGAATTATGGTAGACACATAAGCATTTATAATGATTTACATAGTATCCAAGGCATCACTGCCAAGGCCATAATAGAGAACATAGTTCATTACTAAACCATCTTCAAATCCCATTAAAACCATGTATTATTGAACAATGTTCACTCCTCTTTCTACCCCTATATTACTGAAATGATTTCATCTCTAATTCCAACCATATAATACTGAAAAAAGTTCATTTATCATTCCATCCATGTCTAACTAATAAGATATAATTATTTACCCAATGAATTAATGGGATATATAGGTCCCACCCATCTCATAATGAAATCATACATACATGTGCCACAAAATCAGAAATAATCTTATCCTAACCCATTAAATGGGTTGGGTATCATACACATGTAATGTTATCATAACATGTTGATTAAATAACCCATGAAAGAGAAATAAATTTCATAAACATATAACTCATAAAATAGAAACAAGTTTACAAAACATATAACCCATAAATGTGAAACTAGTTTCATATTATTTAACCACTGAAAGAGAAAAGAGTTTCAGAAATACCATGACATCAAGCATAACACAATCAAAGAAGGTATATGAATTTAACCTTTAGATCTTTTCCTAGAAATGGAAAGGTTACCTTTATAGATGTCATCTTAGAAGAAAAATAATTTTGAAATATGTTTCAAAAAAATATCTGGTGGAAAATATCATTTTTATATGAAAAACGTTTTTAATACATAAAATCATTTCAAAATAATTTTTTTAGAAAACATGATGAAAAATTATAAATAATGAATTAAAACATTTTGGAAACCCTTTTCATTGAAATTTTACAAAATAATATTTATAATATTTTTAAACCCATTTTCTTTGAAAACATATAAAATAATATTAAAAAAATTAATATATTTTCATTGAAAAAACATCTAAAACATATAAATAAATATTAAAAAAGTTTTTAAAATCATTTCTGTGAAAATAACTTTTATAACTTACAAAAAAAGTTTGAAACATTTTAAAAACCATTTTCTTTGAAATATTATAAAAGAATCTGGAAAACATATTGAAAAAAACAATTTGAACGAACATGAATAAAAATAACTTTTAAAATATCATTTTGAACATGAAAATGACACTTTATTGAAATGGTGTTAGGAAAATCCATACATTATGTACTAGGTAGAAAGAACATTCATTTTCCGTAGTAAAAAAGGTAGAAAAATGCACAATCCAAAAAATGAAAACAAGATTTCATTGAAAACATTGTTAAAAGTAAAAATTGAAACAAATTTATTTTAAATATTATAGTAAAAAAGTAGAATATTATTGGAAACTCTTTTTATAAAACATGGTTTTGAAGGAACATAGATTTTCTACTAAAGAGAGGGTAATGTTAGGATTTCATATAAACACATTCTTAACTATGTTATGTACCAAAGAGTGGAATAATGTTACTGATGCATGAATATATCATGAATATCCATAGGATAACAAAAGTTGTGAATTTTCTTGAGATATGGATCATAATATTTCATCAAAGGAAGCATAATTATAAACTATGCTGATAAGTTATGTGATTTTTTAATAAACTATTACCACTTGGTAAATTTTAATCATACACCCCATGTATAAAAATGAGATTACATTAAGATTAATGTATCACTAAATGAATTATATTCATTCTATAAAATTTCAACATCTATTTATATATATCATGTAAAAATATTTGTGTATAACAAGACATGTGTCTAAAATAAGTAAAATTAAGACAAAATTACATTGTCAATTTGGTAACATTTGAAACATAAACCCCGTGAAATAAATATCATAAAATAGATATGTAAATAAATATAAATTTAATTATAATAATAATATAATTCATCCATTTTTAGTATACACACCACACAAAAGTAATGGGTGGTGAATAAAGTATGTATCTCATGAAAATAAAAAGTGAGATGAAATCCCTTTCCCTTGTTTCTTGACTCTTGTCGTAATAATTCAAACCTACAACATAATAATAATAAATTTATTATAAATATATCACAGAACCATAATATAACTTTTAATACCATACAATTATTTATTATGAATTTATATTACCTGCTTTTTAAATGTTCTATGTTAGGATTTCCATTCGGAAAATAACCGCTTAGTTTTTCACATGTGTCCTAATTATTTGTACCATTGGCCCATATACTTATATTATTATTTATAGAATGTGAACCATAATTTAATATATATTTTACATTTATTATAGTATTATTATTATAATACATATTATATATATTTATGAAATGGAATACACTGTTCTTGGAGATGGTAAGCCATACATATAATGAACGTTATTTCTGTTTAATTGTCATATTGAAAGAAAGAAAGTAAAAGGCATATATGTATATATATATATATAATTTTACTATATCTTTATTATATAATATATATATCATATATATTCACTAAAACTGTCCTTAAAACATTTCATGTAGTGTATGAATGAATCACAACACTTTGAGGGGAAGATAGTCCATACTTTCTCAACTGAAATTATCGTATTAATAGAAAATGGATAGTATAAATTAATGTGATGTTAAAGAATAATAGAAACATAAATTAATAATAAATATTTTATATAAAATATGTAGACCTATTTTCCATCATAATTTCTTTGATGAGATTCGGTAATGAAAAAAATGAACAATCATTGTTTTGTGAAGCGGTAGTTCTTCATACACATAAATTGTTTGTTCGTTGCCCATTAGTTTAAAATGTTTTTGAGTGTAGTTAATTAACATAGAATAAAAAAACAATTATATTTATGATATTTTTTTTATTAAATCATGTATCAAATTGAGTTTAAGGGGTGGGGTAAGAAAATAAAAGAAACAAGTTTGAGAGGGGACATTACCTCTTAATCGGGTAACTCCATTTGGTTTGTGCCGAAAGTATTCATTGGTTTGATTTTCTGAAAAATTGGGTACTCTAAGAGGAAGTGATGGATATTAGTATGTTTCTTGGTCATATATTGGATATAAATATTTATTTTTATAGGTGTGAAGAGGGGGGATAGGTGATGGCCTTTTATAGGGAAGGGATAGGACACACTTGGCATTTTTTAAAACAAGTTATGTGTATTGACGGTTTTACCTAAAACAATTCATAAAAAGCAAACCAAACCAAACAATGGAGGGTTAATGGAAAAATATATTCCAGAAAAAGGATTTTGGAGATGTTTATAGGTCTATTTGGGTCTTAAATATATGTTTTTTGCAGTTTATTAACCTATTTTTTCTCTCAACGGTTGTGAAAAAATTTATTCAATTTCACTAATATTTTTGGTCAAAAACAATGTTTCCCAAACTATAAAATTTAAAATAGTATTATTAAAACATATTTAATATATTTTTCCCAATTATAAATAATAAATTGGAATAAATTAATTTTAAATTAATCCTACTGATGGGATGATACTATGGATTTTAAATGTAAAAACGACCAAATGTTTGCTAAATTTGTATACCCAATTTCAATGTAAATTTGACTCAAATTACCTAAATTGGATTAATATATATAAATATGATATAATAAAACATTTAAAAAAATTATAAAATCCTTTAACGTTATAAATAAATTATATGAAAAGATAGTTTTCTATTAAAATCCGGTATTTTGACTATTCATCAAAAAATAATGTTTATCATAATAATTCCAAAACATCTACCTATGATAATTTAAACATTTTAGATATAAAAAATTAATCATATTTTAAAAATTAAAATTTTAAATTTGTCTAAAATTATTTTAATGGTTCTTCACAGAAGGACATAAAAAGTTGTTTATTTGAGAAAATAGTATTTTTAAATATGTAAGGACATTAAGAAAACTTATATATTTCATTATAAATATGTTTTAATGATATAAAATCATTATAAAATATATTTTAAAATTAGGTATCAATATTCATGTTACTATGTTTAATAGTTAGATTATAATTATATCATTTAAATAAAACAATAAAAACACATTTCGTAGAAACTTGGTTTTTTGTGTAATGTACTCCAAGTTGGTGTGTGTCTTGTGTAAAATTACACCATGTTTCAAGATAACCTTGGTGTTATGTGTGGAGAAAAATAAATTTTATGTTGTTTTTATCACATTATAATCTTTTTATTGCGTATAACACAAGCCAAACATAGTGATTTAACATAAAATACACTATTTTTTGTGTTCTGTGAAATGAAAAATATCACAATGGTAAAATTAATTTGACAAAAAGAATTTACAATATATTGAGGGATAAAAATATACCCCTATTAAACTCAGTATCACCATCAAAATTCCTATGGGTTATCAAAGGTTTAATACATGACTGTTTTATTCAAAGAAACCCACAACACAAAAATTGATAATAAAACATACCATAGAAAGAGAAATTTGTAACCATAACAGTTACCCAATTTAACATATAACTAGGTTTCCACATAGGATAACATATGTTGGGAGTGAATATTAGACTTATAAGATGAGAATAAATATTTATAGGTAGTGAGTGAGATCATCAATCACAAACAAGTGAATTATCGATGAAAAGTTGACATCCTCAAAGTCATAAATCTGTGTTGCTTTAAAAGGCTATTAGTTCAAAAAAAATAGGTATTAGGACAATGCATTTTATTTTAATCCTTATCCAAATATTGATAAATTCTTCTATTAAACAAGAAAATATAGAAATATACTTATTTAATATATTTCTATAAACAAAATATCATTCTTTTTGTGTGCTTTTATCAATATATAATTCTTCCATTATGTCATGTAATGGATGAAATGAAATATACGTTTTTGTATAAGGAGATAAAATACAATTTTTGTATATCCTAAAAACCACAAAATAATATAATTTATAACTATTTACTATAACAATTTAAAAAAATATGGTTAATACATTAATCTCTAAACATAAAATGTAAAACTATAAGTTCCTCATAAATAATTATTCATCAAAAATAATTTCCAAATAACTAGAACATCTTGTAGGTAAGTGGTAACCGCGAAAATCTTATCATCCTTAGATGATGGGTTTATAACCCTCAGCCTTATCAAAGTTTAGTTTTTGTCACTCAACATACATTATGTCCATTTCTAAAATGATAGTTATATAATTTAGAAAATATGACAGAATAAAGAGCCTTTTAACCAAGGTATTCAATATATTCTTAATACATAAAAACCTACTCAAATAATTAACACAAACATTTCATGAATTTTTGACCATATAATTCTTTTTAATGATTAAAATAAAAAACCTTAGAATTAATTTCCTAAAATCAGATTAACATTGATACCCCATATATCAGAAAGTAACTCTTAGTTGTGACATTCCAAACATATGAATAACCTCAAGGTAAATTCTATTAAAACATGGTAACAACATGGATTACCATAAATAATTTTGGAAAACATGAATGCTTCATTATCCTAGATATTATTTGATATAATTAATATATCCAAGATGTTTTAAACTTTATCCATGATAGCATTAATTACTTGTCAATAGGCAATTAATTAATTCTATGGTAATAAGTACCGTCCAATTTACTTATTCTTATCCCACATATCATTATCCAAACAATAATATCATAACATAATGAACATATTACGAGATATCTTTCCCTCAATAAAGTATTTTTTTCTATACATCGTATCTCCATTATATCACTTTCGAATTCCATCAGATCCATTAAACGTATTCTTATAAATCTGTAGTGAAAAACATATAATGAACAATCCTATATATTTATCATTTTATATAACATAATTTTTTAATCAAAATACCTAACATATTTTATTATTAAACTTCATACTTATTAAATTATCATGGATACCTCATCCTGTTACACAATACCTCCTTCCTTTCACATTCTATTTATAGTATCTTCATCATCATCATTATAACCATTACTAGCACCACCATGATGATTCTATTCAGGATCATTCCCCTTGGTAGATTATGTTTCATAATTACTATTTATTCCACACATTACAACTCTGATTATGTCTTAGGGAGGCCAATATTCTCATCAATTTCATTAACTGAACACATAATTTTTCCATTGTAGTCAGTTTCTTTGTCCTCCTTTTTCATAGTCAACACATTTTCATGTTCCTCTAAGACATTCACTTAGTAGATTCTTTCCACATTCTTGGAATAGAGGAAAAAAATATTATTTTCTCCATGGTATCCATTACCGTAACTCTCAACGAAATCCTTTTTTCTCTTCATTGGTGAGTCTCAGAGTGGGTTAAGGTGCACATTTTTTATTTATTTTCCATGAAAAATGATTTGGAATGATCACAAAATCATTCACTTCAGTGATAATCTATCTTGACTTCTCATCAGAAAACTATCCATCACATTCATGGTAAATATAGATCCTTCTTGTTCACTCCTTTGAGTAAAACTAGAAGCATAGTGAGATAATTACTTATCAGAGCAGAAAACCACATAATTATGAAAATAATTACTTTTAGGATGTCTAAATAATTACACCTTCCATAATCTATGACACCCTAGGTTAATTCTTGGTTATTCATTGAAAACTAATTTTCAAATCCTTATTGATGGCTCGTAAAGTGTTTTTGAATACCCAAACCATATCCCCCCTGAATGTCAAACCAAGTGTGCAATAAAGCCCATTTTCATTTACTAGATTACCCAAGTCAGGTCTAGAACATATTACTGAAGTAGTTACCCCTATTTACATCTATGCCAGATCCACATGAACTTGTAGTATACAAATAGGGATGTATTTTTTTTTGAAACCACTATATTTATCCTTAACCAAAATTACGAGACATTTTCCAATACTTTTCCTTATCCGTGAAATTATCGCTAGACGTGTCCTTAGTGTTGTCACTAAGGTTTTCTCATCCCAGATTCCAAATGTTAACTATACCTTTTCTATCATACTAAAAATATAAATCTAGTCTTGACATACATTAATATTACATATCATTCTTGGAATACTTAAAACATTATACAAACAGACACCTAAAGACTATACTAGTCTAGTGCCTTTAGAATCATTGAAACATAATCAATGGTAAATAAATGAGCTATATCATCGCCCACCAACTTCTTATTGACTATATCTCATCTTAAAAAAATGAAACATAATAAATATCTTCACAATCTAGGCGAAGGAAAAAAAAGAGATGATCTTAGAATCTCGGTAAGGGTAAACATGGGAGATATGTAAGAATAATCATGCTCATATGGTTGTAAGAAAAAGATATTGAAAATAGAAGATTATATCCTAGATATCAAATATCATAAACATGAATCATGTAATAAATCATATAAGTTCATAAGACATGAATCATACAGAAATATATAACATAATCTTTTAAAGCATAAAATAGGAATAAAACATAGAATTGTGGTAGATAGATAAACATATATAATTATTTCCACAGTAGCCAAGGCATCACTTCCAATGGAATATTAGATGAAAAAGTCAACCACTAAACCATATTCACAACCAATTCTATACCTATATTACTAACCTGTTTTCACTCCTCATTCTGACCCTATATTACTAAACCACGTTCATTTATCGTTCCAACCCTGTAATACTAAACCAAGTTAATTTATCATTACTTATATTTCTATATCATGAAATATAAATATTTACCAACTTAATTGGAAAGAGATATTGGTCCCACCCATCTCATAAGGAAATCATACATACATGTGCCAAAAAATCATAAGCAATCATATCATTACCCATGATATTAAATGGATATGAAAAAACATGTAATCACATCATGAATTTTGGAGGAAGATACATATTTCATAATCATTTTTTTAAAGTAATTACCCATGAATGAGAAGTTGATTTCATAAACACAGAAATTGTGAAAGAGAAACAGGTGTCATAAACAAATAACCCTTTATAGATAAACATGATTCAAAAATATATATCCCCTGAAAAAGAAAAAGGATTCATAAAGTCTACGACATCTTGAATTACCCATCTAGAGAAACAATTTGAATAGAACTGTTAAATCATTACCTATAAAGGCATGTGTAACATCGATAGATGTCATCATAGATAGAAAATAATTTTGAAACATCATTTAAAGATGTTTCTTGGGGAAAATATATTTTATTCATTGAAAAATGATTTTCAATATAAAAAATCATTTGAACATAATTTTCTGAGAAATCAAAATAAAAACTTATAAAAAATAATTGAAATCATTTTGGAAGCATTTTTCCTTGAAGACTTCTAAAATAATATTTACAACATTTTTAAAACCTATTTATTCAAAAACATATAAAATAAGATTCAAAACATATTAAATTTATTTTTTATAATATTTTGAAGACATAAATAAATCGTGAAAATGTGTTGGAAAAAATTTCATGGAAAATAACTTTGAAAACATTTAAATAATACATGAAAATATTTTAAAAACTATTTTCCTTGAAAACATAAAAAAGAAGGAAAAAAAACTGTTTTGAAAACAATATCTTTGAAAATAATTATTTAAACAAATTATTTTAAATTAACCTTTTAATCATTCAATTGATGATTTATAGAAATGATGGTATGTAAATCCATTCATTCCATATACAGTAAAAAGAAAATTCCTTTTTCACGGTAAAGAAGGTAAAAACATTCCTTGTTGAGAAAGTTACAAGAATATTACTTGGAAAAAATTGGTAAAAAAGAGTTAAAAAAGTCTTTTAAATATTATAGGATAATATTTGAATATTTTTAGATACCCTTTTTAGAAAACATGGTTTTAAAGGAACTTATATTGTTGACTGAAGTGAGGGTAAATTTAGGCAATAAAATTTCATGCCATAAATATAAACCATAATACCCATGTAAGCAAATGAGATTAAATAAAGCTTAAAATATCATGAAAATAAGTAGATTAACATTATAATATTTTAAAGGTAGTATATACATCTCATGGAATAATATTGGTGCAAAACATGGTATGTGTCTCGAAGAAGGAAAATTGAGACAAAATCAATTTACCGTTTGTGTTACTTTTAAAAATTAAACCCCATGAAATAAATATAATTAAATAGACATGTAAATTATCATAAATATAAGTATAAGAATCATTTAATTCATCAATTTCTAGTATATTCCCCCAAAAAAATTAATGTGTGGTTAATAAATCATGTATCTCATGGAAATAAAAAGTGAGATGAAATCTCCTTACATTGTGTCTTGTCTCTCATCATACTCATTCATGCCTCTTGTATAATATATATAATTTTTTTAGTATACCACAGAACAATAGTTTTACTTATAATACCATATAGGGTTTTATTTTTGAATTATATTACCCTCTTGTTAAAAATTCTCTATTATGGTTTCACTTTGGTCAATATCCACTTTGTTTTTCGCATATCTCTTAATTTGTCATATATATTGTCCTTACACTAATATCATGATTTCCATAATGTAAAAAATTATTTGAATATAATTTATATTCATTATGTTATTTTTATAATGTTCAATGGAATAGATAAGTATGAAACCGAATACACTTTTCTTGGAGACGATAAGTTGTACGTATGCATGAACACTATTTCTATTTAATTATCCTGCTGAATGAATGAATGAAATAAAAATATATTTATATATTTATTTATTTGTGTATATAATTATTAAAGTAGAATTATTATATCCTACATATATAATATAAATTCATTGAATATATTCTTAATAAATTCCATGTAGTGTATGAACAGATCACATTATTTTGAGGGGGTGGTAGTCCACATTTTCTCAAATGAAATTATCATATTATCACAAAGTGGAATGTATAAATACATGTTTTATAAAATAATTACATAAACATAATTAAACAATAAAAATAATATATAAAATAAATAAACATATTTTCAATAATAATTCCCACCATGAGAGGCGGTCAATGAAAAATTAACATTCATCATTTCGTTAGGCGGTAGTTCATCATACACATAAACACTATGTTTGTTACCCATTATATGGAGGTTTATATGAGTATAGGTAAAAAAACACATATAATATGTAATTAACTTTCATTGTTATTCAATAATTTAATAAAGAGAGTGTAGGGGTGGAGAAATAAAATAATAGAAAGGATTTTGATGGAAGATGTCCCCTCTTAATCTGCTAAATCTTTTTGGTTTGTGCCAAAAGGATTATAAGGATAGATTTAATAAAAAAAGAGAGGATTATAGTAGTAATGGAGGTATTTTTTATGTTTATTAGGTATATCTTGGATAAACCTATGTGTTTTGAGAGCTATGAAGAAGAGGGAGAGGTGGTAGCCTTTATATAGAAGGGAAAGGACACCCTTGGCATTTTTGAAAAAAAGTTATGTGCACCCATATTTTTGCATTAAAAATTCATTCCAAATAATATAAAATCAGTTATGTATGGTTGATGGTAGAATACTATCCATGCAATGGTGTTTGAACAAGTTTATAGGTCGTTTTGTTCCATAAATTTATGGATTAGTACTTTACTAACCTAATTTTTTTCTTAATCGTTGTAATTAATTATAATCACATTCAGAAATATTTTTGGTAAAAAAGCATGTTGAACTTATTAGAAAGTATAAATTATTAAGATTTCAAATATTGAGTATATTTCTAAAACATTTAATCATATAAGTGGAAAAAATTAACTTAAAATTAATCTCGCTGATGGGACAAAACTGTGTGGTTTTAATGTAAACACATACAAACATTTGCTAACTTCTTATGCCCAATTATAAAGTAAAACTAATTACAATGAAATGAATTAGGTTAACTGACATAAATAATATATAATTAAACATTTTAAAAAAAATTAAATATAATTTAGCTTTATAAATTAATTTTTCGAAAAGTCATTGTTGAATTAAAATACTATAATTTCACTATTCATCAAAAAATGAAGTTTCTCTAAAAAAGTCCAAAAATTCTCCCTAATATAAATTCAAAATTATAAATTATAAAATGAATATTATTTAATCCATTTTAATTTATAAACCAGTATAAATTTAATATAATTTTTTCTCTCAGAAGGATATGAAAAGTTGTTCATTTGAGAAAATATTGTTTTTAAACATATAAGGACTTTTCCAAAAATTATATCCTTCATTATAAATATGTGTGATTTATATAATTCCATTATAAAAAATATTTAAAATTTAGTTATTACTATTCATTTACTATTTTTTAAATTTCTATTTTATTTTTTTGTTTTAAATAATTAATGAAATAAAAATATATTTTGTAGAAACTTATTGTTGTGTGTAACATATGCAAGGATGGTGTTTCATGTTGCAGGAATGAAGTCAGTGTTATAGGTAATGTATGCCAAGTTAAAATCTAACTTAGGTGTTTCATGTAGATCATGCTTAAATTTAGTTAGTTTTTAGCAAATGATTAACATAGTGTTGCATATAACACCTTCCAAACATGGTGCTTTAACATAAAATAAACAATTTTCAATGTTATATGAAATAAAAAATATTAAAAAGGTTAAATTAATCTGAAAAATATAATTCAAAAAATATAGGGGTTTTATACCCTCTATAACTAATTAGACAACTAAAACGAATCATCCTAATAGCAATCAACTACATCATCCTTCTGATCCTAAACATATTTTGCTACACATGAATAACAAATGGGTGTCATAGATTAAAAGAAAACATGAATTACCTAAGAATGATAGTATATAATTACATTTTTATTCATTTGGATTCATGTTATATATTTTAACCTACACAGACAAACCAATTAAAATAATAAAACATGTCAACATGGTTTATGTACCTCTCTAAGGCCTCTTCCTTGTAAATAGGTCTTCCACACATAGTCGTTCGATAAGCTCAATCATTGTGCACTATATCCCTAGGGGGCCCAAGAATCCTAGGTCCAACCTACTCTTATAGACCTATGTCATGCACCATAGTAAACATACACTATTTCCATAACAACCTTTTAAATACGCACAATTTCTAACTCCAAACTCCATCATATCCCCCATCCATCACCTCTAGTACCACTCCTTCACAAACCCCTCACTCAAATGATACTAAAATGAGGGAAGAGATATAATGACTCTTGATTACTGCCTCCAATAGGTCCTTGTTAGAAACCATCACTGAGGGTATAAAAATAACATGAAATGGCAGATATACACTATATAATAATATAATATAGGGAGTTAATATAGATCATAAAAAATAAAGTACATTAAAATAGAAAAAGGATCAAAATAATTATCCCCCAATAAATGTATAAATATAACTACAAGAGATAAAAGTACCCAAATTTAAATGATAAAAATAAAAGCTAAAGTAGTGACACAATATCTATTCTGGGACAAATCTAGTAATGGTAACCATGTTCCACATAATCCTCATGGATATCAAAAAACTAATTTATATACATATGATTAGCATATATATATACTTAGTATGAAAAAAAATCTATTGTGATCATGTGAAGAAAAAATACCAATGCACTAATGAGAAAAAAAATAAGAACAAAAAACACCTAGAAAAAGAAAATATCCATCCTAACCTCACCAATTCATGCTCAACAAATACCAAAATCCATTAAATATAATATAGCATGAATCACATCGATAAAGGGTACCCACACTGATTTGTTGATGGTATGACACTCTTATAACCCCAAATGATGGGAAAATTGGAGCTTATTTGAAGGGGTTATATATGGTTTAAAAAAATATAAAATGTTGAGCTAGATGTACCCTTATTTTTTTGAATTATTTTTTGCTTGATTTTTTTTCAATGTTCTTGATGTAATTTTTTTATTTGTATGAGTGGCTTTTTATATGTTGTGATTTTTCATTCTAGGTTTTGGAAGGATATATGTCTATATAAAAATAATATGGAATCAATGTACTAAATTTAAAAATTATCAAAAACTAAATAATTATATGGAACTATATCCTAATATAAATTTTCAAAACTGAAAAATATTTAATTAATTTACTAAATGTTAAAATTCTACAAATATAAATTATTCAATTGAACCACCACGTATGAAAATTATACTAAAAAAATAATACTTAATCAATTTTTTATATGTTAGATTTATATAAAAGTAATTTATTTTACTAAATCACCACATATTGTAATTCAGTGACGTGGATATACTATATGATATCTAAGTTGGTAGGTTTTTGGGAAAGTCAATTTATATATAGTGAGAATAGTGCATCTGATATTTCAGGAATAGTATGATGATTTAAATCATGTATGAACTCTTGAGTTATAAGATCTTGAGTGTAAGAGAACTGATACCCTTGTAAAACACTTATTTTACTTGAATAAATTTTTTTTTGGATATAAGGTAAATGACTAAATAAAAATGAGATATTGATGAAGAATATAAAGTAATGCTTCTAGAACGACATGAAACTAAATAATTAATAACTCCATGTTTCTTAACATGGTCATAATTAGTTAATATAGAAAATGTAATATTTTATTCCATCATATCTATCTTATAATATAAAAATAATTACTCATTTTTAAAAATTTCTAACGGTTTGAGAGGGTTTATCATGAATAATCGTATTTTTGATGAATATGGGTTTAATATAGAAGAATAAGTAGTATTTCGTTTTTGAATATTTTCAAGGTAACTATGTTTTTCTACTTTAGTGATTAATTAATACTTGGAAATTATTTAATCAGCGATTCTTCCCAATGTATCCAAGTTTTAAGGATTATATGTTTTTTTATTTCATGATGTGGATAATTTATTTATATTGATAGATAGAAGAAGATGAATTTTATTTCTATAATTTCCAAAATATTTTATTTCTAAATAATTTTAGTATAATAATCAAGTGTAGAGATGTTTTCAAAATGGGTTTGTATTGAATGTGAAAGAAATAAGAACAAGTGAACTAGAAATATATTGTTTAAATGATTTTCTTAATATGAAAGAATATTCAAGAGATGTTTATTCATTTACAAGTGAAAAATAAAATTAGTAAATAATATGGGATCATGTTTTATGATTTTGCATTATAAAAACCCTGAATTTTATGTTCAACATTGATAATCCTAAATTTATGTAATTCATGTTTTTTTATATTCCCTAATATGAGATGTTTTTATGAAACAATAGGGTTTTTCATTAATTAAGAGAGAGTTTAGGAAACCTGATGATTAAATATAGTGAGAGAGAAACAATCTAGAGATTCTAGTTTAATAGTATTTAAATTTTATGTTACCTCAATCATTCTAGAAATGAGAATATGAGTTTTATTTTATAATAGTAGATCATCAACTATCTATACAATGAGGGATCATATAATTCCATATTTAATCAGATTCCTAAGATATATTTATCATCCCATTATTATCATTATATAGTTGGATGGATTCTATGTAAATAAAACTAGTGTAAAATCATAAGAATAGACATAATTTTCTTCATTTTGTTTATATATTAAATAACATACATTACAAACATTCATAAGTCTAGATGAACTGTGATATGGTATACCATGATATCATAGATGTTAAATTTATAATTTGAATTTCAATAAAAAAAATTAATAGGAATATGTAATTAAAATATTTTTTTAATTGATAATAAATAAACAATCAATTTTCAGTAAATCATATTATGATTCAATAATATTATTTCTACATTAATAATTTTTTCATTTAATTTGGGGTTTGTATATTAATTTTTATACCAATTATAGAAATTTTAATACATAGAATTTATGTCATTTTTTATATTATCATATAAATGTTATCATAAGGATAAATATTTGGAACTTTAGTAAAATAATATTTTTACAATGAATATTTTAAAAATAACGATTTTATAGAGTTTTTCCTTTACCCAATAAATTATTATAAAATCTCCATTTGGATTTAAATTTAATTTAAAATATAATTAGTTTTTTGGATAAGTATAATCATATTAATTTCATTATAATCATCATTATTCTTTATTTTCTTATATAAACTCATTTATACTTAAAAATGCCATTTTCAAGAATATGGTTTTTCACATTATATTGTAGGATTGTTAATTCATTATCATTAACAAATTATTGGAATTTAATTTGATTAAATGGGCTCCATATTTATACATATAATGTATAAATTTTTAATTGAGGCCACCACCATTTTTTTAATAATGAATAGTTAGAATGGTTAAAACATTTCACCCTGTTAAGGTTAAAATGTGTTTATCAAGGTGGTTAAACTAAAAGATAAGTTTATAATTAAATCATAAAAACTAATAATTAATATTTAATTATGATATTTAGACCCAATAATATCTTAAAATATATTTTATGTAAATTTCTAGAATCTTTCACATGAAAATTACTTTAATATATTTAAATATATTGATAACATCACTGTTTGTCTTCTCCCCAAAATATAAAAGGAAACTGTTTATCCTCTATTTTACATTCATAAAAATCCTTTTATATCCACCATTCCGTGGAAATATATTTTCCTAGAATCCATCCCCACGTCTTATAGGCCTTATTTTGACCTTAATACCATCCTTTCAATTCTTAATGTGTTTGCAAATGGGGAACCCTAAAAAAATATGTACAAATTTTGACGACATATTTTAAATTTAATTTCCTATTAAACCTTCTATAAACATATAGTATCCATAAAAACATGATTATGAATATTTCCACAATATAATTATATGTTATAATAATGATGGAAAATCTATTTTCTACTTTGATTCCCTCAAATTGGAAATAAATGTGCCACTCATGTGTATATATGGACGACCACCTCCAGATAGTGATATAATTCATTTTTCACCACCATAATTAATTGCTACTTATATTCAAATATTTAATATTATATAGTAATATACTTTAAAAAAATTTAATTTTGTATTTATAATTTATTATCAACCTTCATACCATAACATTTATTGGAAAATCGCAATGCGGCACATGTGTATGTGTAGACTAAAACCTCTACAAAGTGATGTGATTCTTTTTTCTTCTCTAATTTTTATGGATGATAATAATTTTATATTTATATAATATATTATTCATAATACAAAAAGGATTTCTGAATTGTTAAATATTATTTATTATTATTATTTCCATCTATTTAATGTGGAATCAGCATATGTGCATAAGTACACACTACCATTTACACCAAGCAATGACATTAATTTATCATTACTAATTTATATGAATTATTATAAAATATTATATTCTGAATAAATATGAAAATTATTTCATGATTAAAACCTTTTATATAACTAAATGATGAAAAAGGTGAATAGAATAAAACCTCCGAAACAAATCATGCAAGGAAACTGGATCGGTTTTCACATAAATGTTAATTTTAAAGTAGAATTCTTAAATAATAGATAATTTAAAACATTGAATGAATATAACATGGTATATTATGCTTCAATAATTTTCCAAAATAGTTTTCAAATAAATATATATATTTTTTAAATTAGTGTGGAACATGTAAAAATCTAGGTGACACTTGAGTTAAAGGATTACTACCACAGTATCATTTCTTTTTAGGATTATTGATTATAAATAATATATGTGGTAAATTATGATGGTATTATCATATAAAACACATTTCTTTTATTGTGATATTTCAATTAATTTATTTCTCATGTAATTATAACCTATCCCTCTCTTTGGTATATAAATTGTTTAAAAACTAATTTTTAGAAAAATATTTCTTATTTCATATTTGGTCAGCAAACATTTTATTTTGTTCCCATAATAACCATTTTTATAGATATTCATAATTATAATATCAAATTTATTAAAAATTAATTTCATGTATATTTTTATTTATTAATAATAATTTTCTGATGAATCATTATAAAATATTTCCATACGAGTAGTTTTTGATTGTGACATCCCATACTCAGATTCAACAGAAATGGTGGCCCAATCCAGGTTTGACACAGAGCCTCAAGGGAATCCCCTTGAATTATAGGGGATTATTTCTAGTTTAAATATCTATGATGGTGTTCTTTAGGAGACTATTCCCTCATTACTAGAGTAGAAAAGTGGTACAATCAATAGATTAATAATGGACGTAGTATAACATTGAATAATAAGTTGAAAGAAGTAAACATCCATGAACTGAATAATAATCAAATTAAAAAAATTGATTCATGTACAAATGGATGATAGTGTACGCCATTTATATATAAATATGGATATCATGGATACAAGATCCATGGAGTTATACTACACAAAAAGGTAAATAAAATTAAAATCTATCCCAACATCCTAAGATCCAGCACAATCATTTTCTACCATATGCTATCCCAAGACATGTAAGAAATTAATTCATCCATAATAGGATACATACCCTCATTTAAACCTATAATAATATTGCCAACCAGGTGATATCAGTGTCCCCGATAGAGTTTGATATAAAAATTAGTTGGCTACGAGAAATTATTTTCATAAATATCCAATATATTTATACAATGTGGTAGTGTGTAGTAATAATAATGTAATGTAGGAATAATATGTTTAAATGAATTAGCTCTAGTTCCAGAAGGAATATCAGGATGATACTACCTACTTCATCCGATGTCAGAATTACTTTGAACATATAACAAGGGACTAAACTCAAGGTATACCATTTATATAGGATGTCATGACCATTATCACATTTATAAGGGACTTCATTCCTAATATCATGTATTTTGATTCCATGCCAGATTTCATAGTAAGAAAATCAATTCCGAGTATCCCATTTATATGGGACTCTATTCAAAGTACCACAGTAGTAAAGGGGATGGCACTCCAAGTATCATAGAATAGGGAGTCCATGGATATTATAAAAAATGTGGATGTAATTACCAAAATTACATTTATATAAAGGGACACCACACACATTTAGTAATAAGTAGGAGGTTATTCATGCTAGTATATAATAATAGAGGTCTATATTCCCATTCATTATAATTATAGAGGGTATACATGCCCATTTTTTTTATTTATAATGATTCATCATTCCCATATGGTATAATAATTTCATAAGGGTCATCTTTTCCATTCATTATATTTTCTAATAGCCTTCATTCCCATAAATTATAATTATTAGGGGTCATCATTCCCTTTCATTAATAAATTAAATTTGGATTTTATAGGATCCAGGGTATAATCCAATTATCATGGTCTTAACCCTTACCACTATTAAATTCAATTAATTATATGAGAAGTGTGTTAGACATGATACTAAAAAACATTAATCCATTACCAATTCATGATAGCATCTTTTATGATTTAAAACAAATCAGTATAAAAGGTTCTTTTGATATATTCTCCATCAAACCAATTAGGAATGTAGAATGGAACACCCAAGGGATGGATCACTAAAAGGTATTAAACCAATATATTATTTGATTCTAGAAATTACTTACTTTACATGCAATATAACCAATTTAAGGAATTTAAAATTAGGGGTACAAATGGTTAAACCAAAACATGGAATAATGACACATATTATTAAAGAACTAAAACATGTGGAATAAATTATATACCCCTTAATATATACTCATAAAATTATTATGATATATTATCATCAATTACTCAATCATGGATCAGAAGATATAGGATGAATGTAACGACAACCTAAAAATAGGGAATATGTGGATATCCCTCAATAACATTTTCAAGGAGAAGATAAACTAGGAATAGATAAAAAGAAATTGAGATCCTATGAGAGTGTATCCAGTGAGAGAAATGGTTCATGATTCAGATATCATATCAAGAAGTTATATAGTAACCAAGATTATATGTTTAAGGGAGCTAACTGGGAGGATAACTCGGTGCACACTTAAAATTAGAGGAAAGGATTTTAGGGGGGCAATTAAACATTTCATTAAGGGAAATGAAGTACATTTTCCAAAAAATAAGGTTTTCATGGTTTGGTTTCATGATTGGACAAATCATGCACTAACCATGAGCCTCCCAGTACTCAAGTAGGCAATCCACAAGGATAGGCTACATGGTTGTGAAAATTGTACATCAACCATAGAAATCAACTTTGTAAATAAATGCAGAAATTTATCATTGGTGTGTGGCACATGGATCTTGTTTAAAGAAATCTATACACCCTGCTTGATCCACTATCTTACCATGAATTGTTAAGAGAGATCATTTGGGGTGGGTCACATGTTCTAAACTAACTATATGACCCAGTTTTTTCTCCAAAATATAAGGTTATTGGATCTGAACAAATCTTTAATACCCTAACCCAAAAAAAATAAATCAATCCTAATTTAGAATCTATATTAATCACATAATAATGAATTATAAAAAAGGAACCATTCCTAAGAAAAAAATCTAGGTTCTTATAGTCTTACCTCTTTAAAGGAACTCATCATTGAGATCATTGCCCATGGGAAAAGAACTTTGCATGAGTATAACATCAACTAATGAACATGTACATTGGCCTCCTACTCCCATGTGTCATCTTATACATGGTTGTGCTTCCACAACACCCACACAAAAGTGAAATACGAGCCATAGAGAGTCTTTATTCTCTAATCAATGATGCATATAATATAATCCTAAAAATATGAAGCAACATCTATCTCTATATCCTTGGTATTAATAGTATGAGATGAGTCAATATGATATATGTGAAGATATTAAATGTAAAAGAGGTTTTTCCTATCATGATACCTCTTTGGTAAATGAAACTGATAGGCTACTATCCTGAATATTTCTAGAGTCTCAAATAGACTAAAAAATAATGATGAAAACATCCCTTGCCTATGAATATGTCTATTACCAGGTCTGGGTGAAACCCAAAAGAAAACATGATCCCAGACCTAGAACTCTAGAGGTATTTGAAATCAATAAACATATTATTTCTATTTAGAATGAGTAGTTACATGTTCTTACTGATCATATCAACCTACTCAAAATTCCCGTGAATTACACGAGGACCTAGATGCACTTCATCTCCTACCTCTAACTATGCATGCGGTGAAAACCCCAACCAAACATATAGGGCCTCATTGGGAGTCATATGAATTCTCTCGTTAAAGATATTATTTGAGGCGGAATTATGCGGGGAATACGATTCTCCCAAAACCAACAGAATTTGGTAACAATACAAACACATTTCCTCTAGAACCTATAAATCATGTTCCAACTAACCATTTTTTTAAGGGTGAATGGATGTGCTCAGAATAACTCATGTACCCATAGAATTATATAACCCATACCAAAACCTTGATGTAAAATGAGTGTCCCAATCTAAAATTATAGTACGCGGGACCTCATGTAGCCATATGAAATTAAAAATATTTTGTCTTCCCAAAACATTGACTGAGAATATCTACCAGATAAGATGAATGTGGAATATATTCATCAGTCAATCAACGACTTCCCAAACCATGTCCAAACCTCAAGGAGACCTTAGTAAAACTACTGCAAAATCTATCACAAATTTCTACCATTTCCATTATGAGACAATTAATGAATGTGGAATCATATATGGAAATAAGTTCTCCTTATTCACCTACAGATCGTTAGAACACATAGTGATAAGAAATTTAATTTGATGCTTCATACTTGGCCACCAAAAACATCGACACAAGTTTGAATGCATCTTAATGATTCTAGGGTGAATATCCAACTAGGAACCATGTTTCTAGATCATAATCATGTATACCACATATATGGGAACCCATATATGCCATTTTATATTAAGGATAACATTATCATCAATATTTGAATATATATATGGGTCCTCACTAGAAATACTCTCTCATAGGACCAATCCCACAAGATCTAAAAACTAGATCATAATTATGTTCTCCAGAATTGAAGAGGTTACTAATAGTGATGAAAGTACATACCATCTTTGACGGTTCAGAATTTTTATATTCATGTTATAAAATAAACAGATAATTTTCCACTCAATAGTAGCCTCCTGAACTACATAAATTTGAGTCCTCTTTCTTAGGGAATCAATAACATTTCCCTTTCCTAGGTGTATAGGAAATGTATTAGTCAAAACACTGTAGATATTAATCCCATATTCTCTTCATGATATTGATGTCTCTCTATGTATATATATACCCGAATCTCTTATAGTCTATAAACATCACAAAATTCACTCCTAATAGATAATGCCTCTGACATTTCAAGGCACGTACAACCACAAATAACTCTTGATCATGTGTTAGGAAATATCTATCAAGAGGCCTCAGTTTTTGAGATCCAAACAAAATGACTCTATAATCCTACATTACCACCACTCACAGTCCAATTACTAATGCATCCCAAAACAGTAAATAGCATCTTCTAGGTTTTGTCTTAATCAGAATATTTTATGTGGTAAGACATTATTCTAGAACCTGCAAATACTTATCTCATGCTTCTATCCATAGGAACACAACACAGTTATTTTTAATACCAATAATGGTGCATAAAGGATTGAGATGTTTTATTGAAAACACATATAGTAATCAAATATCCCAATAAAAATCATTATTTCAAAGACATTATTGGGATTCTTGCATGAAACATCATCCCTCACCTTCTATGGGTCAACTAAAACTTTTTCCTCTTAGATAATATAACCTAGGATGTGTATATTGTCAATACAAAAATGACATTAAATAAGCTTAAAAAACAATAAGAGTGCCCTAATTGTATTCAAAACCATCTCAATATAAGTGGAATGATCACTCCGAGTTTGAGAATATGCTACGATTTCATCTATGAATACCATGAAAATAGAATCCAATTTGGGATGGATTCCATTTTTATCTATTCCATAAATATGGAAGGAATATTTGAAAGAAATAATAGAATCACAAGATACAAATATACATCTTATATACTATAGAAAGATGTATGTGGAATATCTGAAGGTCTGATTCAAACCTAATGCTAGCCTAATATAAGGTTGATCTTTAAGAATACCCTCAATCTAATGAGTTGGTCAAAAAGATCATATATTCTAGGTAATGGAAACTAGTTTATTAATGTAAGGTGATTGAAATTCCGTTAATTGATGAAAACACTAAGGTTTCCATCCTCCATAGAGAAAAGGACTAGTGAGCCCCTAGGAGAAGTATATGTCCATATAAAATCTATGGCCCTTAAATCCACTAGCTGCCTCTTGGGCTCTTTCAACAAAATAGTAGACATCCTATAAGAAGTAATAGACAATGGTTAATATCAAGGGTCTATATCAATAAAAAAATCCACCTCTATCTCAAGAGGTAGTCATGAAATGTTTTTAAGGAATACATCCCTAAATCGATGGACTACAAGAGGGAACTCAATCTGATGCAGTCGTTATTCATTCATGTAATGACTAGAATTTTGGGAAGTCACTCCACCTATCTCAAGACTCACTGGTCCAACTCTACCCACATGAACATACCACATGCCTTTTTTTAATATATATACCACCCTCAATTGATATACACAAAACCCAATAGTGATAGCTGTCTACATAGGAATTAATGGAGCCATAAATTACACTCTAAGAATGATGTCATAAATTATCATCTCGTAGAATAAAAGGTTCTAGAAGATACTAGGGATGCCTACCTCAAGTGGATAGTCCTTAAACTAGGAAATACTCTTTTATCATATATCCACAGGTTTATCAAGAATTATCTTGGCACAAGATTACCCAACATGAAGCCCACGTCTCTCCATAATATTGACATTTATGATGGAATATGATGCCCTTGTATCGAATAAAGATGAAATTATAACAAAGGTTACTAGAATAGTACATAAAATTTTAGATGGGACAGAATCCTACTCCTATCGTATAGGCTACACTGAATAGGTATGGAGGGATCCACAACCTTATGCTACAACCTAACTACATGGAACAATGTTGCTCTATTTTTAATGAAACCAAGAAGTCTATATACCACAAACTTGATATCCTTATCTTCCTTTACTGCTTGTAGAACTCCATATACCATCCCGTTGAGGTGGTATTGAACCTAGTTCTCATAGCGGGGCTAGAATGGATCATCCCCCACTGATAGAAGATGTGAAGGTGATATCAAATCACTGAATATGTCCCAATATTCAACATCCATATCAGTTGTTGGGGTCTTTGTCACACTAGGTCTATATACTCCTAGTATTTCCACACTAGTAACATAATACCAAACTATTTATGGGTGTAAACTGGCTGTCATTACTCATGAGTGCAGTCTCAAAGTGTTTCTCCTAACCGCTAGTAGAACCACTACTCTTTCTCAGTTCGGAACATTCACGGCTCACACCATCCACATCCCTTAGGATCATCTTGGTGACAAGTGACTAGTTCACTATTTCAGATATGATATTATACTAATGAATATTAACTATTTAAATTATATAGTACCTAAAACCATTCTCAAATTGTCTGACTTTCATTAGCTTATCGTCATAATTTAATGGAGAGAAAGGGTGAATATTTTTGAAATGAAATGAATAGTCAATAACATTCATTTAACTACACTTCAGGTTCATAAAATCCCTTTAATGATAAGACCGCAAGGTCATTGGATATAAATAAACAAATAATCTTGATTGTATGTCCATCTACATCACTTCTCATTACTAACCAACCTAATTTAGTAAATCCCAATATATCTTGGTTGTTCCATGAAGGATACATATAATGAAATTCACTCCCCTCTCGGGAGGCGTCTCCAGAAGATCTAATATAGAAATAACATTCCCATTCCTTAACTCCATATCATGTGTTTCTCCATCTCCCAGAACTTTGACTAGATACTACTGCTGGATCCCCTTTGTCATATCTCCCATAGAAGGCGAAAAGCATTGAACTCCCTCTAATGTATGCATGAGCAACTGGAAATCATCTTGAAATTGGGAATATTTTCCTACGGTGGTAATAAGTAGAGGTTCCAAAGGAGTCACTATCAAATGTGAAACTGGAGACTTACGTCCCATATACATTAGGGGATAGTTTTCAAAACCCACCTAGAAAACAACACGAGGACTCCATGGTATCATTATTCTAAAAAATAAAACCACATGCCTCAGATAAGGACTCAATTGTCATAACATAATAGATACATGAATAGGATAGGTACAAGAATTAATATAAACTATCTCACCCCTACTCATGATTAAAGTGTCATGTATGGGTGATGTAAAAACTTATAGAGACCAAAAGAGACATTACCTACTTTTTACTACTAAGGATGGGGCTAGGTGAAGATCTATTTTTTTGAATTTAAATTTGATTTTAAATTCATATTTACATTTTATTTCTCTTTAAATGGTTCATCCAAAGTGTCCACCGCATCCTCTCCATAAGGTCCCATATACCTTATGAGCCAAAATATGGAATTCAGTCAGTCCATACAATAAATAGTTTATATTTATGAAACAAATAGTCCATGAATCAATGGTCCATATTAGACTACATATGGTATCTACCATAGCCGAATAATGAAAATATTATTTAGGTCATCAAAGAAACTCTATGTACTGAATATATTTTTTTAAATCCCTTACATAAATTTTTATCGAATAATAATTTTATTTTTAAATATCAATGAAATCATGAAAATCTTAGGCGATGGAAATAACACAATGCTTCTAAATGGAACAGAATATTCATAGCAAATTCATTTTCTATAGGGTTCTTAGTATGATGCCCGATTAATGAAATTTTCCCTCATCACATCAGTACATGGGTTAATGATAAACACCTCCCATATAAATAATAATATCACAACTCGAGTGCTAACATAATTGTCTAATGAAAACAATAGTAATAAGAAAAAAAGTATTAATTAATTTTTTCCGTTATAGGAAATTTGGGCTTTCTATATACAAGGGTTATCTACTCCAAAGAACATATCATTAACTAACCGCGTAACCTACCAAATATCAAATCTATTATTAAGAAATAGTAAATTAATAAAAGAAAATCTTGGATACCACATTGTAACATCCTAGGCCTAAATTCCACTAAAACAATGTCGTGAGCCAGGTTGGCCAAATGGCCTCAAGCACATCTCCTTGAAAACCAGAGGATAAAAAATAAAAATGAGGGACTTGGGTTTATATGTTCGGCTACTATTCCATCATGACTAGAGTATATCAAATATACAGTCAAATGATAATTAGTGTAAGAAATATTTCTGTGAATAAGTAGAAGAAATATGTAAACAATCAATTAATGAATAATAATAAAATGCCGTAAACATAATAATATAAAAAAGTATTATAATTTATTCCATGTATCTATAATGGAAGAAAACATGGATACAAGAAGCAGGGAGTAGTACTAAAAATGAAAAAAAATGAAAATCAAGCATAAAAACCTGAGCCCCATTCCATTTATTTTCTACCAATATCTATCATAAGACATTCTAGAGAGTCATGAATCCATAAAGGGACACTACCCCTTATCTAATTATTAAATAATATAGTATGTTTGGGTGCCATCAGGGGACTAGATAGGTTGTGAGATAAATCTCTATTGGACACTACCAACATTGTCTATAAATATCCAGTATTTTTATTAAATTTGCTAGTGCCCAGATATAATAATGTAAAGGAGGATTAATAAATGTAAATGGGTTATCATTGGTTCCTAATAGAAAACCAGGATGACATTGCTTTATTTATCCCATGATGGATTAACTCAGAACATGTAGCATGAGACTCAATTCTTGGTATCACATATATAAGGGACTCTATGCATAGTATTACATTTATAAGGGACACCATGCCCAATATCACATATAGTCTTGTTATTCTCAGTATCATAGTAATTTACTCTATGACTAGTATCAAATTTATAAGGTTCACCATGCCTAGTATCACAGTGGTAATGTGGATTACATTACTAGTATCTATCGAATAGGGATGTCATGACTAGTATAATGTCTAGGGAGGCCATCCTAATACACATTTATATAATGGGATTTCATTCCAATTTAGTAATTAGTATGAGGGTTGTGATGATAATGTATAATAACAAGGGTTTCCAAGTCCATTGACCCAAATTATATAGGGTTTCCATGCCCGTTTAGTTTATTTATAATGGATCATGATGCCCAGTTAATATAATACATGGATAATGGCCATCTTTCCCTTTCATTATAATTCACATGGGTTTTTATTCCCATTCATTATAATTATTAAAATTTTCATGCCCTATAATTGATAAATAATTATTATATTTAATATGATCTATGGTAAAATCCATTTCTTATTTACATTTTTAATAACAATGGAAGAACAATGATTTATTGAATTAGTTCACATTGGCTTACCACTCTTCTATAATAAATTTAACTCATTATATAAGACGGGTGTTATCTATGCTAAAACAAAACATTGATCAATTATAATTTCCCAATATCAATTTTTAATATTTAAATCCAAACACTAAAACATATTCTATTTCTATATACTCAAGAAATATAATTAAGGATGTACAAGGAATCACCCAAGGCTTGTCTCACTAAATAGTAAAAAGAATCAACATGAGTTGGATTCTAAGAATACATTATGGTTTAATAATGTCAACCAATTTAAGGAAATTACAATTAAGGGAAGGTGGGGCTAATGTAGTGTTCCTCACAATGATGTGTTTTATAAAAAATAAAAAACTTGAGTAATAAATTATAAACCTCTATAACTTTACTTGAATGACTCACTCAGTCCATTATTAGAATTTATTTTCTTAGATTTGATGTATTATGAAGAATGGACCAGCACCCTAAAAATGGGGCACATGATCTTGCATCTCAATAAATTTTTCAAGGAGAAGAGAGATGAAGAATGGATAAAATTTAATTGAGATATTATCATCATGAATCCAATGATACAAAAGGATCAAGACTTGGGAATTGGATTGAGATGTTGTAGAGGATCCAAGATTAGATGATCAAGGAATCTCAATAGTAGTAGAACCCACATCACACTATAAATTAAAGGAAATTATAGTTGTGGTGAAGTTAATCATTTCATTAAGGGAAATATATTAATTTTTTACCAACAAATTAGTGTTGGATATTTTGACTACTTGATCTACAATTTGGTGGGATAATTGTGCAACTCCCACTGCTTATGTAGGGCACATTCATGGTTAGTCCACAGGGTTATTAAAACCATGTGTTGACCTTGTGAATCACCTCTACTAAAAACTAAAAACATTTCAAAGGGGTTTTTGTACCCTAGATTGCAGTTAGAGAAAACTATGCACCCTATATTCTCATTTTTCCAACCTAAGATCATTAGGAGAGACTGTTTATATTGGGTTCACTATTTCTAATAATCATATGGAATAGTTTTTTCTCCACCTATTAGGGATTTGGGTGTAAAACAATCCCTTAACACCCTTGAAACTATCCTAAACTCATTGGTTATCCATATTAATTCCATAATATAGAATTATACCATAATTAATAGAAACCATACATGTGATAAAAATTAGTTTCTTACATTACTTTTTTTAAAAAAATATGAAACTATTGATTTATTTAAAATTTTATGGAATGAATGGATTTTCCCTCTATGTATTATGAGGATCTATTTTTTGATTAATTTATCAGTATTAGTGAGGTAGTCCTTGAAGTGAAATTACATTAATTGACTCGACCCCACCATTATTTCATTATTCATCATATCCTCAAGACCAAAAGAAGTATTCATTATAAATAAAATATTTTTAAGTGTAAATGATCTACATTCCATTATTAAGTCATTATAGTGTTACAACTACGAAAGATAATGAAATTTTCAGTCAATGTAACCATGTTGATCAATATATAATATAATATTCTATAACTACAAATAATTATTATCTTAATCTGTAAATATAGGAGGAGAATAGATTTGAAGATGGATCCAGGTCATGGTGGAAGTTGAACCCCCTTGACATTGATGACGAAAACACTAAAAAAGGTATATATTAAGATAATGAAAGTTATTAAAAAATATTATTGTGAGATATCTAACAAAATTGATAGAAACACCAAGAAACATTCCATGTATCAGCTGATCAATGAATGATGATGAATAATGAGTTGTTTTATTTGAGAAATAATATTAATGAAGGATTAAAAACACTATACAAGTAGAGGAATATCATTATAACTCTAATATAATGTATCTATTATAAAATTACTTATTTGTGAAAGGCTAAGTGGAATTCAAATGGGATGAAAATTATAGAACAAATGAAAAGTACCATAAAAATTTCTATATTGTAATCATTGAGAGAATTATATGGATTATATATGGATTTAATCAATAATAGAGGGGGAATTAAGAATTTATTCTAAATTGGATGAGAAAATTTATAACTAGGTGTGTTTTTAAAAGTACACAAATTATTGTTGATATTTCCATATATATTTTTATATTTTATGATTTGTGTCTCAATAATTTCCCCAATTAATATATAAGATATATTTTTATTATATTTTCCTTCATTAGAAATGTTAATTTATTATTAGATGATAATTTTTAGGATTACATAATTCATGTTGATATCGATTTTTCAATGGAATCATGTGGCTATGAGTCAAATAGTGAATGTGAAGGCTCATAGCCTCACTTATGTATCTCTCAACCACTTCTCACTATGTTATAAAAAGTGTTCAGAAAATAAAATAGATTTACTAATGAGTAGAAACATGTAGAAAACTATTCATCATATTGTCGGTAGTTTTTTGGATTGAGTTATACACACATTTGATAGAGAATAACAATAATAATAAACCAAAAAACATAAGCTAAGAACCCAAGAGTAGAGATACAATTTCATTAATAAAACTGGAACTAGAAACTTATTTTTTTTTAAAATAAAAATTTATTAAATGTAACATGGACTTAAATTATCTTTAGGATTCTTGGAAAGAAATTTTAATCATGTGTCTCTATGTAATCAGTTGTGCTATTCCTTACAATTTCATGACAGGTACCTATTCATAGGTGATTTTGATTAATTCCTATTTTACCAAGATTAGAGATTCAATTAAAATTGTGGAAAACTCTGATATTTTTAACTCTCTATAGGATCATTTCGTTTATGCTTTAATACTTATATAAACCAACATAACATTGCACCATATTTTTTTATTTTAGTCATAAGTCATGACTAAGATCATCGGTATCCCTTACCTTATGGTCAACAAGGACCCCCATATTTAATGATGATTTATACATAAACATCATGAATTATCCTTGAGTAAACATATATTTTTTTAAAAAATTCTTTTATAAATAAATCATTGTAAAAAATATGAAAATAATTGATCACCAACCTAAAACTCCATGAGTAGCATATAATGATAAAAATGTTTCTTCAAGAGAAATTGAATATTCATAATTGATTTTTAACTATATTGTACATGTTCATTTGACCAAAAAAATTTGAAGCTACTATAGATAATTCACATATTTCATCCAATTAAGAGGAGAATAAAAACACATTCCATAAAGTTAATCGAATATATGAAATTATACCAATGGGTTGTAATTATAATAATAATCGTATTACATTAGAGAGGGATGACCTCTCAAGAGCCATAAAAACAATAATATAGTATTCTAACATATTCTCATGGTTATGAATGGTTCATTAAAGAAGTTAATATTCTTATTCATAAATTAAATATATGGACTTCACAAAGAAAAAAAAATCCCAATTTATCCCCCATAAACACGATGATGTAATAATATAGCCTATATCCAAAAACATTATAGCTATTATTGAATCATGAATTTAAATATAATTAAAATAACACCTTACTTGAACATTGTTAGAGGATTTTCCTTGAAAAAAAGTTGGTTTTCATCTATGTCATATGACCCAAAATCAAAAACCATATCCCATCCTCAAGAAGATAATTGTTAAATTGGAAAAATGTAAGTAGATATTTCATCGCATTTATATAGTAGTAGACTATGTGCTATATGTTAACATATTTGTCTTCAATTATATACTTTAAAAAATTAAAATTTAGCATATTTATAAGTTAATTCTCCTATAGTGTCAACTATTGATCATATAATATCAACATGGTAAAAATGCTTTACACTATAATCATAAATTACATATATAAAGAGTTAAAACATTCGAAACCTCAGAATTATATCTTATTTTTTATGTTTTATACTTTGGGTAATGTACTAATATTTTAATTTGACACTATATCTGATGGCATATAGGATAAAAAACACCAATTATATGAAAAACTTTATATACTAATAAATTGTAATTGTTTTAATGCAACGATTATTTCTTAGCCATTTAAATGGTCAGTGTTAATAGTATTAAATTAACTATAAAAATATTTCAAGCACCAACTCAATAATTTTTTTTATTAACTCCTATTAAATAATAATTAATTTTCAATCATGTTATTTTATGCCTCAAAAATAAATTTTCTTCAAAATTATATTATTTATTTTTTTAAAATATTATAAATAATTTTTGGAAGTACTATAAATTTTATTTTATGATTAGAATATAATTTTATAATTTATCATATAAAAATTATCATATGGTTAAGGTTTCATATTTTTCTAAAAGGATTGATTTTCTAGTGAGTTGGGAAAATTTTCAATTTTTACTTCCATTCGTCCTAACTTTAAAAACAACATTCATGTGTATGTACAACCTACCATCTCTATGAATAGGATAATTCCCTTTTCTATATATAAATTTAATTGACTTCCAATAATATTTATAAAATGAATATATAATATATTTTTTCGTTATTAATATTTATTACCTAATAGAATCATAACAATGAACAAGGACCAAAACTATAAAACCAAAACATACATGAAAAATGAAGACATTATTACCAAAAAAATTTATTAAATTGAAAATTGTTAATAAATTGGTGATAAAGGATTCTATGTAAATAATATGTGATATGATATATATATTATTTCAATAAAACACATTTATAATAAATAATTAATTAATATACAATTTTTTTAGACACATATGAAGAAAGATAGATCTTAGGTGAGGGTTTATTTCACCTTATTGTAATTATTTGAGAATTTTTATGTTAATGTTTCTGTTGGGGTAATTATTTTATCATTATATATTTAACCAAAAATATTTTATTCTAATAAATTAAATTGATAAATTAAATTTTTTCATTCTTTGAAAAGTTTTTATGTAATCAAGAGACCTAAATCATGTTTTTTTGGAAACCCAACATTATTATTCTATTCTATGGGAAATATTTTTCTTCAATATCTGTATATTAATAAAAAAAATTAAAGATTGTTTCAATATTAAAATATGATTTATTACAGATATTTCTCCCATGATTTTATTTTACAAAATGGTTTGAATGTAGTCTTATTGAGAATTCCCAAATGTGGTATTTTTTGAAATTTCAAATAAAAGTTTTAAGGAATGTTTTTTTAAAATATAATATATAAAAGGAATTACCATATTCTTGACCAAAAAACGGATTTAATATTCCATTAAATATTTCCATGATTCTATTTAGTGAAAATATTATTCCTAATATTCATGAAATTTATATTTTTTTATGTAATTTTCAATGTGATAATGTCAATTTCCATCAAAATTTTTTGAATGATATTTTTACTAAATTTTAATTCATGAATGAAAAAAAAATATTTTATTTTAATTATATATAAAAATAATATGTTATAATTATTCCATAATTATTAATTATTTGATATATTATAATATGTTTGGTTTTGGGAAATATTAACATTTTATATTAAATGTTTTCAATAAGAATGATTGTGGTTATTATTTATTGAATTCTTAATCTCCAGTTTTATATAATGATTTAATTATATAATGTATGTGAAATACAGGGCCCAATATATCCCCTCAATTCAACATTAGGCCTCATTAGGAAAACTATTATGTATATTTG
Source organism: Viscum album (assembly GCA_963277665.1). NCBI lineage: Eukaryota > Viridiplantae > Streptophyta > Magnoliopsida > Santalales > Viscaceae > Viscum > Viscum album. The sequence continues at coordinate 190,858,126 of OY728136.1, read as the reverse complement.
GATAAGGACATACATGTTTTCTGTATGGTATGTTAGACTTAGGTATTGAGGTTAGTCTATGATACACATCATTATGCAAGACATCATTATTAGATTAGTTATTGTTTTACATGGGATTATTACTTTTTTATATCCATTTATATGTTTTAAGATCATATTTTAATTTTTTTGAAATATTTTATCATTATTTATTCCTTCAATATTAGTCTTCATGAATATGTTATTGATTAAATGGAATTTTTAAGTTATATTCCTTGGAATGTTGGATATACCTTAGGTATTCATGATATCTTCCTCTGTACACATATCATTATGGAGTTTCTTATCCCACCCCTTTCTTATGATTCCTTTACCTAGGATTAGATGAAATATATTATGGTCGATATGTCGAGATATGATAAAGATAATAATTGTGTACTAAAAAAATATATTGGGTTGTATTTTATATTTTAAAATGTAAAGTGGGTTTCAAGTATATATACATTTTTACATGTCTAGTAAAAACTCAATAATTTGGGATTTTAATTTCTATATATAGGACCAATGTAATAAAATGACCACAAGACACGGGATATGGGGGTAATGGTGTTTTTTAATGAAATAATAGAATGTTTAGTAAAAAAATATTATTTAGAATTAGGAAAACATAGATCTGGGAATATAACCCTATGAAATACAATGAGAATATTCTTAAATAAAACAAAAAAATTTATTTTTAGATGATTAATAAATGATTTTTTAAATATTATTAATTGTTTCACTAGTATTGATAGTATACATTATGATTACAAATTCTATGATCTAATCTAGTGTATTCACTTTTATTGGAAATTTAACCTAGTATAGTTATAAAAACCACATCAATGAATGTAATCAATCTAGGAATTACCCTCCTAGGAAGGATAATGAAGATATAGGAATATCTAACAACATATATCAATATATTATAATTATATTGTGGTAAATATTGAAGGTTATGACTAATAATTATTCCCGTATGGTGTAGCCTTTTGGTGTACAATGCATCGTAAATTTTTTATTTTGTTTCCTATTTCTAAAATATTTTACATTAAATTCCACTAAAATGTACTTGTATATGAAAAATATATAATCTTAATATATATTATATTTCTCATATTAGGAATTAATGAACAAGATATAGTTTTAATATTAGTTTATCATCTCTTAAATGATTCAGATAATTAGTGGTCATTGATTCCAAATAATAAGGATGAATGGGAAATGACAATCAGGAAATAAAAGGATTTTAATCAAATTATAATGGAAAAAATATTTTAACCAAAAACATCAAGATGATATGGACAAAATGTTATTGAATATATTTCAAAAGGTTCTGGAAAATGATAATATGTATGAAGAAAACATTACATGGTTTTCAAGATACACTACAAACTACATATGTAATCTATAGAAAAAAATTACATTTTATTTAATTGGATTAATCCAACACTTTGATGGGAAATAGTATATAAAACATTCTCATAGCATGAAGATATAGTATCATGTACTATCAAGAAAGATAAATAATTATACATGTATTATGGATTTTAATGGAAGTTAGAGAATAAGAGGAATGAAGACAAAAAAGTTATAATTTTAAGAAGATAATGAATGATTTCACCATTTGTAATAATTGGGGAAAGAAACAACTTGGTACTTCCTTAAAGAAAATAGGAGTTTTCTCTATGTGTGGATTTAAATTATATTAGTAATATGAATGAAAGTGTAAGAAAGAAACTATTAATAGTCGTGGTTTTATATCTAAGGAGATGGAGAATTACACAAATGAATTCCACATGAGTCAATGAAATATACCTTATAAGAAACTAATGGATCAAGTTAAATCTTAGGATATTACTATATACAAAGTGTATTTATTAATTTTATTATGTATTTGGATTCAATAATTATTTTTGAGGAATATTTTTCCAATGATATTATCATTGTACGATTCTTGAAATGTGAAAGGATTATAGTGTAGTAGTTTTCATTAAGGACTTCAAAGCATGTGATAAATGGTACTAATAATGAAGAAAAATTATTTAATGGGATGTTTATATTTTTGGATTATAAATTTGTATGTGAAATATAACCAGTATTGTGTTCCAGATTTTGATTTAATAATGATTAGATTTGATTTGGTCAATATTGACATTGAAGAAGTAAATGGACGAGTATTGGTACCCCAAATTATTTTTAGTGATTTAATGAAAAATTTATTTATGATGGAGTAAAAAAAATATATTTATGTAATATATTAAATAATATATGATTTAATTTTTGTATTGAATAATTATTTGATATTCTTAAGAATTTATGCTTTCATTTTGGTTTTATTGTAATTCAGGTTATTACTATGTTTTTGGGGAAAAATTTATCAATGTATTCACATATTTGGTATGTGATAATTAATAGCAACATTATTTTTTTATGATTGATGTTTTTCTTATTTAGTGACTAATGTTATGTATTTTTGGATTTTTAGAACATACTTTGAATGACCATTATGAATGAACATTTATGGAATGGATTATGTTTGACATTTGATATTATTCTGGATTTTTTAGAGATTAAAAAAATTGATTTATTATGGAACCAATTTTGGGTTTTAAAACTATATATCTAGAGGAGGAATTAATTTTAAATATTTTATAGATATTATGATTCACTAAAAGTAAATATTATTTCATTGGGCATAAAAATACAATCTTATATATTCATTTCATAGAGTATTAGATGAATTGTAAATTGAATGAAGTGAAATGAATGAATGTAATTTTTCTTATAAAATAGAAGTTAACGACATAAGTAAATTTTTTTTGTGTAATTTACCACAAAATTAAATGAATCATTAATCCTTAAGAATTTAACCTTGAATAAAATGTTATTTATTTACATTCATGTGGAAAAAAATTTGGTCTCTTAAATCCTCATTGATATTGTGTTTTGTGGTCATTAAATTTATCCTGACCATATTCTTAATCATTATCTATTATTCCTGGGTCTTTATACTTAACTTTAATGAATATATTTTAGACTCCCACCTAATTTATACCTATCTAGAAACACAAATACATGATATTATGTGTAACCTTCATGTTTCCCACATTACTTTTTCTAAAAAAGTTTTCTTGTCCCTTTGTGAAATTTGGGGTTTCAAATAGGGTGAAAACATTGATTAACAAGAAAAGATTTTAATGGTGAAATTTATTTATAGTGTTATAATGAATTATTAATAGATTTTAAAAGTATGTTATGTTTTATAGAGTACATGAAATGAAACATTGATTTTATGGGAAACAAGATACATTATTAAAAAATTAGTATTTATTGTAAAAGTTTTCTCCTAGTCATTGAATTAGAGGGTATGAATAGTTTTAATAAAATCATGATATATATATAATAGAATTATCAATAAATATTCATTTATTTATTTAGAGAAAATAAGTAATCAATTTTCAATAAATTTATTGTATGCTTAACGCATATTTTCATCCACTGACCAGAGGAAGGTAGATCCTATTACTCCGAAAGCTTTCAGACATCATGGTTGAAACACCATATCTTTCACGAAGGAAGAGGTAATCTCAAATGCCTTAGAATTACAGTATAACTTGATCGGTAATTTCCATAAGCAGTATCCTTCGCTTCTGTTACTAAGAAATACTCTGGAAAAGATTGGTTTTACAGATTTGAAAATCGGTTTCTTAAACTCTTAGAACGTTCTTTTTAGATTTTCATTAGACTCAGATTATTATAGATTCTAGATGCGTGGTTTTTCGAATTTTGTGAGATCCTCCATGAAAGTTCTAAAATGGTCGCTAGAATACATTAATGGTTTTGAATCCCCCATTTCTCCGATTTGGCTTGCTTTTCCTGATTTACCGATTCATTTGTTTAAAAGAGAAGCCATATTTTATATTGTTAAACTGCTTGGTACTCCAATCAAACTAGATTATGCCACCATTAATTTGACAAGGCCCTTGGTTGCAAGGATATGCACTGAGATTGATCTCTCTAAGGACCTTCCAAGCTGCTTTTGGATTCAAAATGGGGACAATGGTTTTGTTTAGAATGTAGTTTTTGAAAACCTTCTGGAATTTTGCAACAAAGGTTCTAAATCTGGCCATGTTCAAAAGAATTGTGGAAAACAAGAAGCTCCCCCTCCTAAGTAGTTAAAGTCATTTTGGGTGGAAAAAGTTTCCAAGTCAACTCACAACTATCAGAATTCTATCTCGGTTGAGGGAAGGACCTCAGCCCCTTCTAAAATCCCTAACACTTATAATCATCCAAGTACATATAAGGTGTCTAATGAACAGCTTAGAGACCCTAATTTGGAGGTTAGGGATGATAAAGAAGATTCTCATAACTCTGAGAACCAAACTGGATATTTTTCCATAGCTATTTTAATGCTACAGAATCAATTTCGGTGGATAATAGGGTTACTCAACAAAATGTTGTTTATAAGAATGTTTTTGTTCATCACAGCATAGAAAATCAAAATCTTGGTTATTGCTCATTGAATGAGACAGACAAAGGATGTCCTACTCGATCTGTTAATATAGATCAAGAGGTTGATGAAAAGGTCCAAAAAGATGGATCTGATTGTAGTGGATCATTAGCTGAGGAGGATGATAAGCCTGGACAACTAGAAGAAGAATATTTAAAATCCATGGCTAGGAAAGGGAAAAACTAGTGGTAGATGCTGATGGTTTCATCACCCCAAACCCAAAGAAAACTAGAAGATGTAAGGATTACTCTCAAGTGGAAAGAACCATCACCACTAGGTCGACGGATGACAATAAAACTATTTCCCCTGAAAAAGAGCAAGCAAAATCAAAATGTGAGAAATCCATCATTGTTTTATATCACTTCTCACATCATTTCACAAAAGTGGACATACAAGAGTGGCTCGCTCATACAAAAAAGCAACAAGAAATGTTGAAATAGAAGCTTCAAAAGGGGATTATTAATGTGGAACAATTTCAAGATGCTATGAAATTCATTTACTTTGAGAAATTGAAGTTGCAATCACAATCTTCTTGATTTTTCTTTTATATACCTTCTATGATGTCATTGATTCTGGTTTACTGGTCTTAACTATTTGCTTTTCTAGATGATCTGCTTTGAATTGTTGAAAATCTGTTTGGTTTGGATGTGCTTGTCATCTTTCATAATTTGGACTCTGTTCTGGAGAGGATTCATATCTAGATTAATTGTCTGGTTTATATTGATTCTCTGTTTGCTCCAGTCATTGATCATCTGAGCCTGTTTGACTCTATTTTCTTTTGAATCTGGAAGGATGGTTATGTGTTTTGGCATCAACAATTGACTGAATTTTCAAGAATTATGATATTGTTTGGATGATCACTCTGGGGAAAACTGTTCTATTGGAGATTCTATTCTTTTCACTATTTTTTTGAGATGTTCTTTCTGTAGACCTTAGAGCAGGTTCTGCTCTACATATGTTGAACAGATGGGTGATGTTGATGCTGGTTCTGATGGTTTGTTCATCTAAATCAGCTTGCCTATATTTTACATGCTTGGAATCCTCCGGTCTGCTTCATAGTGTTTCTGTTTGGCACATGTTTTTCTGGAATGCAGAATGTGCTACATTTGTTGGAATTTGTTTGTCTGATTTCTTTTAATAGCCTTTGGTTCAACTGTTTGTTCTTATGGGCTGTTTTTTTATTTACTTGCTGGTGTAGGCTATATACAACTTGTACGTACCATGTACTTCTTTTTTTTAATAAACTTTCTTTGACATGGATTGGGAAACCAATCCATGTTACCTTCAAAAAAAATTGAATTTTATTTAACCTTTTTTTATTAATTTATTTACGAAGTTAATTTTTTTTATTAAAATGTTTTAAAAATAAAATTTTCCATATAATATGAATTAAAATCCAATTTTTTTCATTGGAATCAATTTCATAATTGATATCTATAAAAAATAAATTTGTATACATTAAATGAGGTTTTTAGAAAAAATATTTTCATAGTGTTTTGTGTTTTAATTTTAAATTCATTACTACCACATATAAAATAACAAAAATAAAAATGGATTAATTATTTAGAATAATATGGTACATATTTGGTAACTAGGCCCCATTTACATTTGTTAATTATGATTAGAAATAATTATAAAATACTCTAACCACGATATGGGTAAATGGTGTAACTGAGATTAAAAGTATTATTAAAAGGACATGAAAATTACACTATCAATTTTTTTTAATTAATTTTCATGATAATACTTCATCCATACTCATCCAATATTTTAATATTTTATATTTTTTTCACTTTTTCTATGGGTTTGACATTTATATTATTTTATTTAATGAAAACAAAAACATTCATTCTCTATGATATATTATTTTACAATTCCATACATAATGATAAACAAGGGAAATGTTTTATTCTAAATAGTTATGTAAAATGTAAATATTTTTTTTCATAGTAAATGTTTTATAATTTTTAGTGATGAGATAGTTATCCTAAATCCTTATGCAACACCCACTTGTTAATTATTGAAATAAGAGTGAACAACAATAAATATTTTAAAAATGTTAAGAATGGTATATTTTGAAAGAATTAATGTCTCACATAATATATATATATATGACATTTTTGGGATATGTGAAAGGATTAAATTTCGATTCACTGTTTGTCTCTATGTATTTCAAGTCATGTAAAATGATTAGTGTCAAAATTGATATTAGTACTATGTTATTATATAAAATAATTTTTTGAAATATTTTGAAATAATAAATATCATTAATTTATTCAAATTTTATATGTTTGAAAATAGTAACTATGATATATTTATGGTTCATTTTTCATTTTATGGTATCATTCATTACCCATAAATGAAATATTTTTCTAATATTGCAATAATTTTTAAAAAGGGTTAACAAAGGGTTAGAAATAAAAGATAAGGGTGAAAAATAATAATAAGATGATAATATAAAATTTTATTAGAGGACATATAATATCCCCCATAAAATCATATAATTATATTAATTTTTATACATTATATCATGGAAAATAATCTATATTATTTGAATATTATATGATATTTTAAGAATATTGCTCCCTTAATTTATAAAATGACATCAAATCCCTCTCTTCCAAACAACATATTGAGCCATCTATCCCAACCATCACCTAAAAAAATAATATATAAAATTACAAAGCCACGTTATAGTGTTTATATTCATCCCAAAATACCTACCCTAGGACCCTTAATAAGAGACATAAAGGGGTTCTTTCCAAGAAGAGGTAATCACCTAAACTGGTCAATTTATTTTTTGTAATTATTCATTAACTCCTATAAATATATTTTAATTACTATAACATAATAAATTAAGTATCCTAAATAAATGTAGATAATAATACTATTATTAAATAACCTCTATTTACCCTTTTTCCCATTAAATGTTATGTTAATGTACATGTTGTGCATACTTACACCTTGTCGTCTCCAATTAGAAACAAAAGTCATTTTCCACCACCGTATTTCATAGATAGTTATCATGATTGGTATAATTATTATATATGATAATTATGAAATAATTATAATTACATAATTATAATATCTCTTATAACTTATTACCTTTATTTTTTGGAATACAGTAATGTCGCTTATGTGTACATGTGGAATACAATCTCTTTGAAATTATATGATTTGTTTCTCAATATAATTTTACACGGATGCCAATAAGGATATTATTAGTGAATATATATGATATATATATATGATATAATAACTAACATATAATGGTGAATCATTTTTTACCCTTCTTTCATTCAATCAGTTGAAAAATTAAGACATCATTTATTTGTACATTCAACTTACCGTATCCATGAACAATGTAATTCATTTGGATATGAACATATTTTATAGATAAATGTAAATATTTTTATAGACAATATATATCATATATATAATGACTAACATTGTTGATATTATGGAACCATTTTAAATAAAAAAGGACCAAAACCACTAAACCAAAACAAATATACAAAATTAAGCATTTATTGCCTGAAACCATCATTCAAATGAAGAATTGTTAACAGATGGGTGATAAATGATTATAATTAATTCATAAATGTTATGATATGTATTTTTATTTTTAAATAAAAGATAATATATATATATATATATAATTATGATATTGGGTGTTTCGACACATACATAGGAATTCAGACCTATGGTAGTGTTTTATTTTATAATCACATTATTATACGTGATAGTTTATGTGAATGGCCCTATTAGGGTAATTATTTAATATTTTCATCTTAAACACGACATATTTACTTATCATTTATTAATTTATGGAAATTAATACTTTCTCTTTAATATCACACCTTTTATGTAATCGTGATACTGAAACCATAATATTAGGAAAACCATAATTTGTTTTTATACCTACTCAGGAATATTTTTATCATATATCCATATTTAAAAAAATGGAAGGAATATTTTAAATATTATCCAATTATTTGTTAAATTATTTTTTTAGAAATTTTATTATTTTTTAACAGTGGTTTAAAATTAATCTTCTTATCATTTTCTAAATGAAGCATTTTTTTGACTTTTCAAACAAAAGTGAAAAATGAATGTTTTCTTTAACTTATATTTATTTAACATAAGTTACCATAAACATGAAAACTAAATGATTTAAATAATACTATATAGTTTTTCAATTTTTTATGAGTAAAAATTTAAGCATAATATTCTGGAAATTTTAATTTTTTAAAAGTATTATTCAATATGAGCGGTTATTTTCTTAAATAATTTTGAAATTATATTTTATGATATTTAAATTGATCGATGAAAAAAACCATTATTTATATTATTCTCCTCTTTGGATATATCATAATGATTATATAAATTTCCTTTCATTGTATGGTTTATGATATGTTTTATTGGGGGAAACACTATCATTTTGTATTTTATTTTTTCAATATTAATTTTTATCTTGATTCTCCATTTAATTATTAATCTCCCATTTCATATAGTGATTTCACATGACATATTATGTGTTGGGAATAACCCTATATAGTTAATTTATGGATTTATAGGTCTCTAGAGAAAAAACTTTCAGGGTATTAGGGCATTACCATACGTGTTTTATATATTATGTCTTAGTATAAGGCCTTAAATGTTTTTTATAATTTTTATAATTATATATTCCATTATCATAAGAATAGTTATTTATATCATTGTGATAATTTGATTTGTTATGATATCCATGGATAATTGTCATGTATATGTCATTATTTATATGAAATTATTTTAACTTTTATTTTTCATTCCATTTTATCCTTCCTACTAAAGTTATTCATTTAATATAACTCTTTTTAAGTAATGTTTTCTATATTGATTATTTATTATCTGTTAATGCTATATTATATTATACACATACCCTTACTATGAATCTAAGTTCACCCCTTTATTATGTATCTTATCCCTAGGATGTCAATAGGTGTACTATGACTGGTAGGAAGGGATATATTAACGACTATAATGTTTTTCTCAAAGAAAATACCTTATTGTATTTAAAATTATCAAATGTAGCATAAGATTAATGTATGTATGATATTTTTTAGTACTAATAAACTACTCAATCCTTGGTAATGATAATACCTATATTTAATACATATTTTATAATCTAAAAAAATGACCTTGGGGTATGAGGGTTGGGGTCTTTAAAATTTGACGGTGAATTTTACTAACGAGTGAATTGAACATTATACTACATTTGTTGAAGAATATATAATTTCATAATAAAATAATTTAATTTATTTCAAAAAAAAATATAATAAAATAAAATATAAAACTTTATATTTAATAAATCTTTTCTTAATGATTACTAGAAATAATTGGTATCATGGATGTGTGTCCCAAATTATAATAACTGAATAACATTGTCTTTCTCTAAACCATTAGTAAAGTAGAATAGGTCATATTTTCCCTGATCAATATAACAATACCTGATAAGAAATATAAAATCAGGATATTGTTCAAATTATGATGAAATACAATATAACACAAACCTATCCTCAAGTCATTGTAATATTACAACTGGTTCAGTGGTTTACTTTTTAATCAGTTGTTGGAAATACAATTCCTTGTATTGAAAACATATGAACATTTTTTAATTTGTTATCTTTTTCTTCTAATGGACCATTTATCTTATGAAACACCATAATGACATTTTTATAAGGATTTAAATGTCAAAATAACTATTCAATTAAAAAAATTAGATGGGACATTATAAGATAAAAATTATTCAACATTTTCAATATTTTTTATGATATGATCCTTCAAAATTACAGTGATGTGAAATTTAATTTTTCTTATAAGAAATAATTATTTATAAAATATATAATAAAAAAATTTATATAATTTTTTCATGATAGTGTGAATATATTCATCAGTTTTATCACATTTTTTAATATACCATGATAATCTCGATAATGACTACAAAAAATATTCAAATATATAAAGTAAAATCATGTTAAGTATTTATAAAAACACATGAATAGAATATGAAAAACGAAATAGAACTAAAAATTATTGGAATCAATATTCCAAAATTGAAAACTCATACTTGTAATGTATTCTCACCTACCTAGGTGCTAATGATATCATGAGCTTAATTGAACCATGGAAAGAAGCATTTATCCTTACAACTAATATATTAATTTTGAATTTATTAAAATAGGGTCTTGAATATTCCATATTAAATATTTTGATTTTGATTTTATATTATGATATGTAATCTAAATTAATTTTTCAGTGGAAAAATAATTAGAAAACAACAATGGAAAGTTCCCAGTCTAGAAAACTCATTTCCCTTCATGTCCTCTAACAGAATCCTTAATTCCAAAAAAATAATCAATTCCTTTTTATATAAATAAAAAATATGAATTTATAAATATAAAATAGATTATTAGTGAATTAAAATTATTTCATTTGAAATAATCTAGAAAATTCACGTGTAAAAATATTTTGGATATATATCGACCACTAGAATAAAATCCATATTTTATTTAAATTCAATTATTATTACTGAATTAATTTATATTTAATTATAAATAAATTCCATATCCTCTTAATACATGAAATATCGACTAGCCTAAAACTTGTATTATTTAAAGAGACTATATTGAGAACAATTCATCAACAAGGAATATTTCCATCTATTATAACAATGAAATCACATCAGGAACATGGTGATTGAGATAAGATTAAATACCTTATAATAATATGTAGATCATGATATTCATATGAACTTATAAAGGGACTCAATATCCCAATACCATTTTATTATTAATCTAACTATATTGATAATTTTTCTACTCATTGGAGAAAAACTAATTATTCTTCTTTTTCAATGAAAATACTAGGAATCAGTTAACATGACTTGACAATTTCGTTTGTATTATAAAAATGTAGAGGGAACAAAAAATATCATGGGGGTCAGAAATGGTGAAGTCTAATTGCGTTACATTTTACAAACAACATACAGTCTTTTGGGAGAGATCTAATGGAAAAATAAAAAAAAATACTAGGAGCATTGATATCTCCAAGTCTTACCAAAACATTGGCTACGAATTTTCATGCTATACATATATGCTTCATCTCGGTACAATGATTCATCATATTTTTGGCTTTAAAAATAATATAAGATAGGCTCCAAGGTGGGATAGACCACCCTTATATTAGACTAAACATGACACTTCAATCATATTCTACTTGTCTAGTATCAATATTATACAACCATCACTACTGTGCTATGCATAAAAATGACCTTTATTTAGTTTATGTGGAATTTTTGGGACCATAATAGAAGCTAAAATGGTGAATAATATATCCTTTTCCATCTCTCTCCAAGCCCCCTCCTATCGTAACACCTGAGTAATAGGATCTGTAAACATTTAACGTGAATCTAGACTTTGGAGGAATCCATATGACTCCCATCACATGGTTTAATATAGCTCATCCAATTTCTATCACAACTCTTGGAGTGAGGCATCTCCGGGACACTAATGCACTTATGTTGGAAATAAGATTGTGTGTCTCATTCACTAATGATTTAAACAGGATATGCATAAATAACTAAGAGAAAAATCTCCCTTCCCTAGCTTTGTTTCAGTCCACCCAAATGACCCAGCATACCACAGAATAGATCATGTGGCATGACTTTTATTCTGTAGATATGATTTTCACTCCATGAAACAAGGATACCAAAACTTCTGTTATCGACTCACTATATACTACAATAGCAATTTCTAGATCAAGAATATTCTGAAAGTAAGTGTCCCAAGAATCTCAAAAAAATATACCAAACCATCTCACTACCTAGAGTATTCCAGCACCCATGCCATGATACTAGATTATCTCTCTTATTTTGAATATTTTCTTCTATGGAATTGCATTATTCTTTTACCTCCATACAAAAAAATTATTATTTGATGGTATATAATTACACCACAATCTATAAGACCATACCTCCAAACCACTGCTAGTATATACCTTTTCCCAGAGATCCTTACTACAAATTTGACCCAATATATATTCAATGAAAACACACATATCAGTTTCCTCATTTATGTATATACTATTGAAAACAATATAGCTTCTTTGAAAAACTCCAAATACCTTTATTATTATAACTTGATAATAAATATGTAATTAAAATAAATGAGGAACAAAAGTAGAGTACATTTCACTATTCAATTTTGTATATCAAATATCATTTTGAGCATTTGATCTTTATTAATAAGGGGAACCCAATAGAATCCTTCAACTATGGGTATAAATAGATCATGTTAGTCACTAGAAAAATATGTATCATCTAACTCTATTCATTTAATATTATAATATTGTGTTTACATTATATAGATAATGGTATTCATGAAAAACATCTCATTTTAAATAGTTTAAAGAGGATTATTGAAACTCATAGGCACAAACTGCCCTCTAATAATTGAAAAAATTAATATAGGCCACTAGTAGAAAAATATTCATTCATAGATTGATAGAATACATCATTAAAAATGTATATTTTAAACTATATGAAATAATTATGTTCAGTCCATCTAATGAATGACTATTATTTAAACATAAATTTATAAAATTCAAACATCCATTTACTATGATGATATAAAAAATAATAGAACATAATAATATTTGGAGCATGAGAATGAAAAATACCATGTTATATCACATATCATGATAATCTAAAATAATACATTATTTTTTTTCTCCACATTGTGTGGTGTATTTTTAAATACACCAAGATATTATCAAAATGATTATATTTTATTGGTTCCTTTAGTGAAAAATTTGAATAATATCCCTCATGCACTAAATCCTCATATGCATCACAAGATTTAACCTTAAACCATGCCCTATTAAGAGACTTTTTCAAAAAAAAAATCCACAAATTATATGGAAATTTTTAAAAACCATTGGGAATATATATCATCAATTTATCTTATATCACATCAAGTGAAATTATTTAGAATATTCATCCTGGAAATGTTCTAGAAAACCTATATAACACTATTATGCTGACAATAAATTTTTATTAAACATGATTCACATTATCACAACAATAATTTATTACCAATTGAGACATTTTAACATTTTTATAAGTTATAAATTCTTAAAATAAATAATATAATCAATGAACAACCTCTTTAAATGAATCTATAATACTTGAGATATAATGTGATCTGTAAATATTTTTTGAAAATCATTGATCTCTGTACCCATTTCCACCATCTATGTAATTTCAATGAATTTATAATTATTAAATATATTCACATAATACCATGAGTAACAATTTTACATGGATATTCTTAATCACAAATATCTACATAAACATTCATGATTCTTCATGTATAGACCATGTAGTGAGATTAATATATTTTATGTTATTTATAATAGAAAATGATCACATATTATTCCCCTATAATAAACAGTTAAACACACCATATATATATATTATCTATGTATGTATGTAAAATTATCAGTGAATATTTATCATTGGACAACATGTAATTCTTATCATAGAGGAGTACATAGAATTTAATTATTAATGTTGAACCATTGGAATGATCTATAACACACTCAAATAATAGCCAAATTAGCCATGTAATAAAGATTTGGTAAGCATGATATCAATGAATAATGGTTATAATTCTAGTTATCATTTGAAATTTAGTTGTTGGTAAATCTAAATATCAATCATACACCGCTAGTATATCAATAAAATATTGGATGATTCTCTATGTATTATTTAGTCAAGGGTCTAACAATTTCAAAAACATATTTTGTGACTCATGTTAATATTCGACATCTCCATAAAAAATACTACCAACACATACTATAAATTTTTCTCACAGATTATAATACCCGAAGAAGAACATCAATAATTTAAATCTCTATATTTTAGTGGTCGGTCATCATTAAACATCACAAAATTTATGTATAAAATATTAAATAATGATAATATGATGTCTGCCTTTTATATATCCTGATATATTTTATATTTTTATACTCAAATATAAATATTAAAAAATATATAAATAATCACCATTAAAATATTTCATATATGATTTACTTCTGTTTCATCTATTTTTTCATTGATCTTTTTTTTTAAAATCATTATATCCCAATGTAATTCTAGCTGCATCACTTTTTGACCAACAGAATATATCCTCATATTGAATTCCTTTGTTATGTAACTTTTATGATTAAATGTAATAATGAAAATTTGGAGTTATATTTTTAATTATAAACTCATAGAATATGTATTCAAACCCATTTAGATGACAATTTATGATTTTGAAATATTAATTACTTCGGAAGTCTACCATGAACTATTTATAAGTTCATCGTTATCATAATTCATAGAACCCATCCATTAACCATTTTATATATATCTATTTATGTTTACAATTTATCTCTTTAATTTTTTCATTTCAAAAACATCTAAATCTCTTTTCAGTTATAAAAGGACATTAACATTATTTATGTAACTGATTTGAAATCTTTAAATTTCACATTAACATCGTACCATAAAGATGTTTAACATATTGATTGATATTAACACTTAATTTTGACTTGAATAGTATATTATGTGTTCATCATGATCTTATTTAGGAACAAAAAACACTACCATTAGTTTCTTTTAATTTTCATTCACATTATAATATCTTTATTGAAAATATAAAATCTCTTTTTTAATAGGATATGAACCATTATACATTTAGTTGGAATATAATAAAACAATTGTAGACATGAAATATATTATGTTTCATATGAATAAGGTAATGTTTTAAAAAGAATACTTTTTTATTAAAAATATACCATATTTTTGGGGTGTGAACCATATCCCTCATATTTAAAATGAGTATATTGGATAATAATAATTATCAAGGATAAAAATAATTATTTTTTTAATCATTTAGAAACTCATTATAAAATATTATAAATCATGAATCACATGTATAAAATATGTAATCATGTATATTTTATTTATAATTGTAGATAAAAATCCAACTACTATTATCAGAAATGAAAATGAGATTAAAATTCACATCCATTATAAATATAAATTTGAGATTGAATTATTCTAAAAAATTTAAATTTTGATTGTAAAACCCTTAACCTCGTAATTTAAATAAAAATTATGTGTTTAATTATTCCATGCAATGTATTTGAACGTATGTATAAACAAATACATTATAATATTCATATTGTTTATCTTATAACATTAAAAATTACTGATTTTTATTATTTAACACATATAAAAAATAAGTAATCCTCAGATTATTTCCCAAAATCCTTTGGGAATATAGGAAACTTTAGGGTTATAGAGAGTCATTTCTCCTCCATTATTGATCCATAATTAGATTTCAATGATCAACTATGACTAATATGAAACCCAATCATTTCATCTCATATATTCATATAACATTATATACTATCAACAGACCAAATGACCTAGATAACACATGTCATGATAATCTAGAATTATCACATTAACAAAATAGTGAAAAAATTTCATCAATTAATTCACGTAATCATAAAATTTAAAATAATAATTACCAAATAACTCTTATAACCAAAACACACATTTTAACATATCTATAATTTATCTACATTATTGATACCAACCTATATTGAATGTATGAATGAATAATAAAGTACATTATGTAAATTTTTGACTAATTGTTTTGAATCCATATGTGAATAATTTTTATGAATCTCAAATGCATATAGATTCACATTTAGAACAACTTCCGTATTTTTTTTAATCTGAAAGTGATTGATCTAAAATTTTGGTTTTTACTTCAATGATAATAATGATTCTTATTATTTATACAGTTATAATTATTTTTTATTATAAGATATTCCATGAATGACTAGTCTCAAGTTTATATTCTATGATGATGAACTAATTTTTAATGTGAACTCATAAAAATGATGACCCCTTTTAAAATTTTAAACAATATAATTTATTAGGATTTGATCTATATTGCACTATAATATGATTTCACATTAGTGTTCATCTCACCACAATATTATTTAGGCGGGATATTATGAAAATCCTTCCATATATAACCCATTGATAGTAAAACATAACACTTTTATCCTAATACATATTTGGTATTATTGGTTCTCACTATGTTGGAAAAATTACTAATGATGACAAGGACCGTAATATCTTATGATATATTATAGTATTTCCCCCAAGATCCTGACAGGGAACCTAGTTCACTTCCCTCAGGTTCCACCTAAATTGACTAGGCTACCTCCAAACACCACCACTCTCACCAATCCTTTCCCACTATTTCATCAAATTCATAAGTAAATAATTATTATAGTCACTAACATAGGCATGGGATTCAACAATTCAATATTAAAGATATCACATTAAAACCTCCTTCAAAAAGATCTAAAATCCTCTCCAGGTAGTTATTTCTACATATTAACCAATAGTAATAAACATAATTAAGGATAAATAAGTTATCCATGGAAGATAGCCTCTACAGAGAAACATTTTCTCATAATCATTAAAAACAAGGGTATAGAACAATCCCCCTGGGGTCATTCCCTTGGGATATGCAAATTAAATTATTATCTGCTTGGGTGGAACTACTCCCAAAGTAACCCACTTGGGTAAACTTCTATCCAAGGTCACCATAAATGGAACGACCTTGCAAAAGGTCATCCACTAAGGAGTAATTCCACCCAAATTCATCCATATGGGATGAAATTCAAACATGATCATCCAACTGGATGATTCATCAAACATAATAGTCCACATGGGTGATACATTGTTCAAGGTAACACACCTTACCCAATGACACCCATAATTGGGACACATATTTGAAGGTGAACCACTTGTGTGGGACTCTAACCAAGGTTATAAAAATAGGAAATGTTATGTGTAAGTTCATACACTTGATAAAAACCTAAACTATATCCCCCCCTATATTCTATGATATATTTCTTTATAAATTAATTTACATTCTTTTGTAACTTACATTATATGCAACATCATGCTTAATAAAATAATGATATAATATCGAAATATTATTTTTATATATGAAAATTATATCATAGTAACATGTTTTTAAAAAATAATTAAGGTTTAGGAAATTAATTAATGTAAAAATAAAATTAAACTTAATTTAAAATTAATAATTAATTCCCCATAAATATGTACTCAATTTTAAATGTTAAAAATAATATATTTTTATGATAAAAGATGAAAATTTCAAAGGATTATATATTTCAAAATATTATTTACCTATATCAATAATGTACATGGATATTAATCAAATATATTTTAATTCAATGAATAAAAATTAATAATCACTCATGGATTTATTTTTATCATTTAGAAATAAATATAAAACTATTTCCCCATTAGAAATATTTTTTTTTGAAAACTATTTTTATTCTACTAAATGTATTTAATCATAGTAAAAAAAATTAATAATTATTTATGTTTTATTTAAATAAATTATTTATATAATATATAAAATAAATTATAATAAATTTCAACTCATAGATTTTCTATTCATGGAATGTGAATAAACTCAAATTTATGTTTAAATTGTAATTTTAATCAAAAAGGTCTTTATTTTGTTTTCTCGGTTAATTTAATATTTTTTCCTCCACTTATAGAAATTAATTTAAATAAAATGGTCTACATTTTTTGAATTATAATTTCAAAATTATTAATTAGAATAATTATAATTTTTGTTATTATTAATATTAATAGTGGTAAACATTTATCAAAATAGTAATGGTTAATTAGATTAAGAAGGTACTAAAAATTGATATAAATATATAAATGAATTGAACAATAAAACCCAAATATTAGTTTTCATATTTATCTTCCAATATATATTTTAAGGAGTATCTTATGTTACACATAACATCATCATTAAATGAATCATGATATACTATTATAATTGTATTATTTAAACATTACAGTTATAATACAGAGGTCAAAATTAGTAGTTTCAATATGAATAAAAAAATTCTGAAAAAAATATATGAATATTTTATTTCATGAAAATTAAGGATTAATTTATAATAAATAAGTACTCCTTTTTTAGTATACTGATTTTAGGTTTCAAAAATAGGTTTTCTTCAAAATGGATTTTATGAACAAAATTTCCATTAATATTTTAATTAAAATTTATTAATATTAAAAAAATATTTGATATTAAGATATAAATTTTAGATTTATAATATAGAAATTAACTATATATCAAATTTAATGAATTTCCTAAAATAATTAATTTTTTAATGAATACTATAAAATACTCATTTTTAATGAAAATAACATTTCATTTAATGAATTTACAAAGATCCATTTTGAGTTACAATGAATTGAAAATATAATTAGATAATTTAAATTCTTATTAATGGTATTATGATCGTTAGAATAAATTTTCTCATTTATTATGGTTTGTAATATTTTATCACTTTAGGAGACATTTTTAAGGAAAACATTTGTTATCGAGTTTTTATGGATTAGTTTTAAAATCAAATTATAGCACTTATGTGAATTGAATAACCTTAATAATAAATAATTTAATTTAATAGGTTCATCATAATTTATATTCATTATCAATAATGACCATATTACAGACTTTTCACTTCAGTAAAAGCATTAAAACTATGATAAAACAATGTGGTCAGACATTAAATTCAAATAAACACTATCCATTATTCAATTGGATGACTAGTTTTAGAAAATATATATTTATAATTATTCAAATATTTTATTTTTAAAATCCTGTTACTCTTCTAATAGGTACATTTTTTAACTTTTCATGGTCTTCCTTTTTCAATTTATGAGTAAGGCTGAGAGAGAAATAAAAGGATACTTATAATTGTGAAGTTAGATAGTTTTTGTAATATCTACCATGAAACCTAATTCTTTTATATCCTTATGAATAATTACATATCATATAATAGGGTTACATGGTGTGTAACTCATAAATTTAATTAAGTCCATTTTTAATCGAATGGAGAAGGATGTCTTAGTGATTATGGGATTTGAAAATTTCACGACATATAATTAGGTTGAACATCTTTTAAATTCCCAATGTTGAACATAAAATCGGAATACTAACTGAAATTCCATTTTTCCTCCTCCATGATTCCTAAATCTAAACACAGATACTTCCCCAGGTGATTTTGGGAACCTCCTACCCCTACGAGCTTTTTCGTTTGGTCATTAATCCTCATTTTGTTGTTGTGTGACATACCATGAAAGTATTCTCTCATAATTTTACTCTCTTAGTCCTTGGTGTTGTATATATAATCTAAGTATAGATGGATCTTGAATCCATGTTTTAAAATATCGAACCTAGGTCTGATTCATGGATCTTCGTTATGGTCGTTCTTTATTGGTTTTGGTGCGATTGGTGTACGTTCATGAAGTTTATAGATTTCCTCTTTTCTACCTACCCCTTTTTCTAAGTTGAATATATATTTTGTTATGGATTGAATTTTAGGGTTTTTATTGACATTTTTGGGTTTTGATTATAGTGGATCCAATTAAGAGTGTTTACACCCCGAGTTTTGTGGTAGGAGGTCTCATCTATATCCTTTGTTTGATAAAATGTATTGTTCCATTTTTAAAAATCAATTTATAAATAAATTATTTTGAAATTTGGATTATTTTGTTTTGTTTTGAAAACATATTTTGAATAAAAGTGGGTTTTTCCTTAGTTCTTGATAATGTAGTGAAAAGGGGTATTTTCAATGCATTGAATGATTTTGGAAAACCAGTTAATGGGATACCTTGGTTTCTAGTTGGATGATTTAGATTGAGGCTATTGTTCATTATGTGGAATAAATTTCATGCTCTTTTTATTCTCCTAGAGTGTAGATTATTTTCTCTAGGTACATATATGATGTTGGGGTTTAACAAGTTGGTGTGTCTCCCTTGTCCTAGAGTTTAGATAATTGGATTCAGGTACCATAGTGTACTAATCATAGATTTCTCGATATGATTAGTCTGATGTAAGACTAGTTGTATTCCTTAGTGTTGTAATTCCTATGATGCAACTTTTATATTATATGTTTGGATTTTTCTATTTTATCCTTGATATAAATGTTTATGGTATTGAAAGATGATACTAAAAAATCTTCTATTCAATTTATATATCATCGTTTTCTTTAGAACTATGAAGAAATTAAATGTTTACCATGATTTATATAAAAACCATTACCAATTAAAATGTCATGTTTTATTTTAAATGATCATATGTGAATTTTTTTATATACACCTGTTATGATGAACCTACATTGGATCATTTTTATCATTTTAGCTCACACCTTATGCATCCCTTTGGAGATTCCTAGACCTTTTTATATCATTTGATTAGGGAATGGAAATAAATTGTTTTGGATTAGTGGGTTATCATGTCAGGTGATTTGGGTAGCTGGAGGAGAGATGGTTAGAGGTTGATAACACTATCATATAGAGTAGTTTCTTGTTTTCATTTTCCTTTTTTGATAGACTTGTCTATTTTAGTTTTTAGTTACTTTAGTAGTTATTTTTTCCACCATCTTCTTACAGTTATGTAACCTATATATATCAGTCTTACAATGTATTTTTCTTCAATGAGTCTATATATATTTTCCCATGTTCTTCATTCAGGTTGGGATAAATCATTCCCTTGATGTGTTTTTCAATTCTCAAGTGCATTTTGCTATCCCATGGGGATCAGGAATGCCCATATGGTATGTAAAAAATCGTGTTGGGTGCTAGGTTTGAGGGTTACTAAGATTGGAATGTTACAAAGTGGAATCAAAGGAGGGATTTCATCAAATTCCCTTTTCTTGGGATGTCTGTTAGACTATAGATATGATTTTTTGGACATGAAAAGTATGTTAAGGTGAGTACCTAGCCCAATCTTACCATCTAGAGACTCAAGTGTCCCTGTTACTTAAGTTTATGTGTCTCTAGTGATGGGATTTGTTTTAAAATCTCAGTTTTTTGTTTTGGATTTTTGGGTATGAAATGATATTTACTCTATTGTCTGATAATTCCTTTTATTTCAGTATGTAATAGTATTCCATCGAGATTCCATCCATGAATTCCTTATGAGGGTCCATATGATTATCCTCAAGGTAATCTTCCAATAGATGAAAATCTTATTGAGGTTATAGTATGAGAAAGTCTTGTTCCTGATCATAATGTACCCCGAGTTCATAATATAGTTGTTGAGGTACATACAAGAGCTATAGGAGAGGGAGATCAATTGTGAGAATTCATACTCGAGAAGCCACTATCTTTTAAAGGAATGAATATACCACAAGACGTGGAGGAATACATGGGAAGGATTGATCAAATATTTTAATTTTTTGAGAAAAAATAGAATATTAAGGTGAAGAGTGTAACATTCAGGCTAGAGGGTTCTAGCAAACAATGGTGGGATCCCATAGTCTAGGTAGATAGACACATATACTTGGTCTGGAATGGGTTCAAAAACCAATTCTTCCAAAAGTTATTTCTATAGTGTCTTATGATATAAAAATCTCTTGGGATCCTACTTTTACAAGTGAGATAGTTTCAGTGTTGGCATGCACCAACAAGTTTGATGATTCCTTGGATGTGGTAAGTAATTACCACCTAAAGGATTATAAGTACCTATAGGGTTTGACACTAGTTATACAATCACTTGTATTTATCTTAATGATTTCAACATATGCAAAGATGGTGGACATAGCTATGATGGAAGAGATGAATATGGTAAAAAATGTTGGTGTTTCCACCTATATTATTCCATCTAGTAAAAACTTCACGGTCATGCATGGGAGGAAGAGATAGTGGAAGGATCATTATAGGAATAGTGGAAGTAGGTCTTAGTAGCTGACCTATTATACACCATTTTCTACATCTAGTAGTGGAGCATTGAGTTTCTAGAAGTTTGGAAACATTTGAAAAAATAGATGTTGTTGTCCTATGCCTATGAAGACATGTAACAGTTGTGGACTTGTTGGTAATTTAAAAATCTTCTATCAGGCTATGTTTACAACTCGTTGTGGTCTTGTTTCGTGAGCTCTAAGATCTACTACATGGAAGTTAGATGCTTCAAGGACCATAGGGATCTATCCATGGACCAAAGAGTTAAGTACATTCTTTTTGTTTATGAGTGTCCAATGGATGTAAGTTTAGGTGTTACAATAGTGTGAGGTTATATATTTATTGCATCATATTTATCAATTGCATTATTTGATATTGATTATCCCACTTGTTTATATCTGCACATTTTTCTATGTTCATAAACATCAAATAGAACTTATTTCAATTATTATAGAGTAAAAGACTCCCCTAGGTAAAAGGGAAGAGTAGGGGTTTCAATGTCATTATTCATTAACAATACCTGATACAGATATGGTCTTGAATTCTCTCATTCATTCTTTGGATCTATTTAGCGTTATCATTGGTATGGATTTCCTAGTCTTTCATTGAGACGAGTTCAATTTTTATCATCCTCATGTCTCATTTCTTGTTGCTGATTGGAGCTCTTAGGCATTTACAAGGGATTGATCCCAAAGGTCTAGTCCTGTAGGGCCTCCCCAACTATATCTTTGGTGTTTTTTGTCTACTATTGAGACATAGCCCAAAGAAGTATCTTCTACTTTTAATCTTCCTATTATTGTTAGAAAATTTTATGGATTTTTCTTAAAAGACTTCTTATATCTTCTTCTAGAGAGAAAGAGAGATAGAGTAATGGTTGACTTGAATCTAGGGACGTAACTGATATCGATACCATCTTATCGTATAACACCGATGGAGTTGAAAAATATTAAGATTCAATTGGACGACCTATTGGAAAAATGATTTGTTCTCCCTAGTGTTTCTCCATCGGCAACCCTTGTGCTATTTTCTTAGAAGGAAGCTAATTCACTGTGATTATGTGTGGACTACCAGAAGTTTAACTGTATAACAATTATGAACAAGTATACATTGCCTCATGTAGAGGATTTTTTTGATTAGTTAATAGATGAAAAGTTGTTTTCAATGATCAATCTTTAGTAATGTTTTCATTAGCTCATAGATCAGAAGATTTATATTCCCAAGAAATCATTCATGAGATGGTATGACCATTATGAATATATTGTGATTCCTTTAATTCTAATATACAGTCTTACCATTATTATCTCTTTGATGAATTGGATATTCCATCAACATCTTTACTCATTTTTAGTAGTGTCCATTTAAGATATTCTTGTTTTTTTGAAATCAATGTGTGATCATGAGAATCTTCTATGTTTGGCTTTGGAAATTCGGAGAAGTCACCATTTCTATGGAAATAATTTTAAATTCATTTTCTACATTCAATAAGTGATGTTTATAGTGAATGTGAATTCCATACAAGGATTATTAGTTGATAAAAAAAATTTGAAGGATTTATTATCATGGAAATAACCACATAATGACTTTGAGATTGGTATTTTCCTTTGTCTTGATAGATATTACCAATGTTTTGTTCAATATTTATCTAAACATGCATCACCTTTGACTATCCTTACATGGAAAGTGGTGAAATTCACCTAGTATGTGAAGTTTCAGACCTCTTTCGATGAAATGAAACAACATTTGGCATCATATCCTATCTTTATTTTACCTTATCCCCATAAGAGATACATGGTGTTTTGTGATTCTTCTAGTTCTGATTTGGGTTGTGTGCTTATTAATCATGATCATATTATAGCTTATGGATACCATCACTTTTTACCATATGAGAATTACTACCCCTGTCATGACTTTGATCTTTCCATGATTATGCATGCACTTATGTTTTGGTGGAACTACATTTTTGGGTAGAGTTTCACAATATTTACGGATCATTATGGTCTAAGATATATACATTCACATAAATATGTGAATATTATAAAAATATGATTAGTATAATACCTTTTTACATTTCACATAGATATTTACTACACCCTGGGGATGGGTAATGTCATTACAAATTCTTTGAGCATGATACTTCCAAACCAGGAAGTGAAAGAATCATCGAAAGTGTGTAACATGATGAATCTTCTTGTACAACTACACATTAGAGTCTAAAAATTTGTGGATGAGATATATTTTTCTAGTTTTCAGTTTTCCTCATCTCTTCTCAAGTTAATTGTTTTAGAACAATATATTGAAGATGATTTATGTGGAATTAGATAATCTATTAAAGGTGGGGTGACTATTTCTTAGTGGTTGTTCTCCAAAGAGTGCGTTCTTTAGTTCTATAATCATTTTGTGGTGCCATAATAATTAAGAAGAGTTGTTGAGGGGGATTTTCAAAGTTCATAGTGGGAAGTGAAACAAGGAACCATGATGATGTTCTATTACATGGATCAAAAAAGTTGGTGGATTAGTATGAGATGAGAAATTGATGAGTTTGTCTCTTATTTCTATATATTCCAATAGGTTAAAGCTAAGTATTAGAAACCTTCATGTTTTCTCCAATCACTTATAATTCCTACATGAATTCGGGATGAGATATCAATATACTTGGGGGTTTTGTTTTCACACACCCAAAAAACGAATAATGTGATTTGGGTGGTAATAGATAGACTGATGAAATAATTTCACTTTATACCCATCCTGGATATAAACTAAGTTGAGGAGTTGGGTAATTTCTACGAGAATTATATTTTTTGGTTGCAAGATGTTCCATTTGCTATAGTTTCTAATAAAGATCCCTAGTTCACTTATCTCTTTTGTAAAGGACTTCGTTTGAGTATGGAATACCATCCACATTGGGATATACATATAGAAAGATCCATACAGATTCACAAGTATAGGACTCACGCTTGTGTTCTTGAATTTGGTGGGACTTGGTATGATCACATGTGTCTGTTTGAGTTTTGTTATAATAACAGTTACCAATCTATGATTAAAAAGGATCATTTTGATTCCCTGTATGTTTATCCATATCAATACATATTGTGTTTGACATAGAATGGGGAATGTTCCTTGATTGGACTGAGCTCCATTCAAGAGACGACATTAATGATTTAGATTATCTTTTAGAGGATGTTGATGACACCAAAAATGTATAAATATATTTTCAATCGTCATCGTAGGTCATCCTAGTTTTCACTTGGTGATCAAGTGTTCCTGATAGCTATAACCTGTTTGGATCATCGATGTATTGGAAGGAAATGGAAACTTTCTCTCAGTTTTGTGGCACATTTAGAGGTTGTGGATATAGTGTCTAGGGTTCCTTACATTTTTGAACTTCCATCGCAGATGACATTGATACATAACTTTTTTCTTGTATCTCATCCATGAGAGTATCTATCAAATCCATCCCATGTTCTGAGATGGTATTATATTGATGTTGATCCTATCTTATCAATGACTTAGAAGCCCATCTAGATTGTTGATTATGATACCAAGAAACTTTCTGTGAGGATGATACATTTGGTTCGAGTGCTATGGAAGCATTGTTTTAATTTTTCATGAAATCTGGGACTGTGAGACACTGGTGAGATAGTTTTTGACTTGTCTTTTTAGCATGAAGTCTCCTTCATAGGATTTTTTGGAATTTAAGGATTTTATAATGGGTAGGTTGTAAAACCTTATTACACTTCTAAATGGTATGTTTTTGAAAATGTCATGTTTTTTCTTTTTCATTAATTGAGTAAGGTTGAGAAGGAAATAAGAGGATACCTATAATGGAGAAGTCAGATATTTTCTTGTAATTTGATGAACGAAACCTACTAATTCTATATCCTACTATAGAATTACATGTCCTGTAATAAGATTACGTGATTTTTAAATCATAAATGAAATTAAATACATTTTTAATCAAAAGGAGACAGTTTTCATGGATATTATTGGAGTTGAAAATTACATGACGTATAATTAGGTTTCACATCATGTAAGTATCGATGGTGGGTTTTAAACAGAAATACTTGATAAAATTCAATTTGTTCCTCCTCCAGGATTAGTTTTTATCAACCCAGATCCTTCCCAAGGTGATTTTGGGAACCTCCAACCCCTAAAATTCTTTTTATTCTCAAATTGAACTTCATTATAATCATTGTGTGACATTCTAGGCAAGTGTTCTCTCCATTTCACACTCTATTCTGACTTGGAGTTTGATAGATCATATATATATTTATTGTTCTAAACTCCATATTATCAAATTTTGAATCCACGTGTGATCCTTGGATGTCAGTTATGGTTGTTCTTTATTGTATTTGGGGAATTATGTGTACATTATTGAGGTATGTGGACTTCCTCCATTCCAATTAATCCTTTTTCTAAATTGAGTCAATCTTGAGGAATGGATTGGATTCTAGGGTTTTCCTTTTTGTTGTTGGATTTAATTTCTGAATGAACACATTGTGAGTGTTTGCGACTTGAGCATTGATGTTGGAGGATCCATCTCTAGCTTAGGTTTGATAAACTATATTTTTCCATTTCTATAAATCAATTTAAATATAAAATAGTATGAAATTGGGAGGACATTTTGTGTGTTTTGAAAGGTGATTTTGATGAAATGCAGGCTTTCCTTGTTTTTTTATAATTGGAAAGAAAAGGTGTATTTCCAAAGCATTGAATGATTTGTGAAAATGACCACATAAGTTATTTTGGTTACTTTGTGGAAGGTTTAAATTGAGTAAATCTTCCATTGTGGCAGTTCAATTTTGGGGTGATCATATTTTCCTAGAGTGCATATAATTGGCTCTTGGAATGTATATGTTGTTTGTGTTTCAAATGTTGGGGTGTATCTTTGGTCCTAGAGTGTAGATAATTAACATCAGGTACCACAATACACTGATCATATATTTGTGGGTACGAGTAGTCTACTACCTGGCCTGTTATATTCCTTAGAGTTTTGATATATGTGTTATTATAGTGGTTTGGTATGCTTATGTAGTACTGTTATTTCCTTGACATGCACACTGATTCTTGTGAAAGATGATATAGAAAAGTGTTTTTTTGAAATTGATATACCTTAATTTTCTATAGAATTGTGGAAAAAGGAAATGTTTACCATGTTTCCTATAAAACAACATTACTTAATATCATGCCATTTATTATTTGAAATTAGAATATGATAATTTTTATAAAGAGACTCTTTATAGATCACTTGGGTGATATCCAATTGAGCATGTTAGATCACACCACACACACCCATTTGGAAGTGTATATATCATTGTATGTATTTTAATGTAGGTAAAGGAAAGGCAACATAGTGAGGTGCTATGATTTCACATCAAATGAGTTGGGTAGATGGTGGTGAGATGCTGACAGGTTTCTCACTCTATCATAAGGAGTAGTCTATTAATTTCATTTTCCTTTGCAGCTGGACTTGTCTCTTACAGTTATTAGCTACGTTAGTTGATTTTTTGTCTCTACTATATTTTTATGGTTATAGAACCAATATATATCTTCCATGTTTTAATTACTTCTACTTTGATTATGTATATTTTTTTATGTTCTCCATTCTGGTTGTGAAAATTCATTTTCATAGTGTGTTTTTTGATTCTCGGCTGCTTGTCTCCAGCCATAGAGATCAGGAACACCATTCACATATATAAAATAATAGGTATGGTGCCAGGTTTGTCGGTAAAGCGGGTTGGTTTTTTACATTATTTTATAATAGTATCAAAAAATTTGGAACTGAAGCATGAATTTTGTGAAATATAAGTAAGATTTTTTCAAATTAAAAATAGCATTCAGTTTTCTCAATCAATGGAATGATTTGAATTTTGAATTCATATTTAGATTTATCATAAAATCTTATAAATATTTGTTTATCATTTAATAAAAAATCATGGAACAAAATTTATTAATTTATCGCAAGGTGATATTAATATTACACATAAATAGGTTATTTTCCATGAAACTGATTTTTTGGTGTTTTTCATTATTATATAAATAGTTTTTTCTTACTCCAATGGAAATTAAATATGATAAAATTAATAAAAAATTATAACCATTATATGAAAATTTGGATATAAATTCCTCTTTATTTAGATTCATATAAATAAATTATCTTGATAAATATTTATGTTACCATGGTTATGGTTAAAATGAGTTCAACGTTGTTTAACTATGAGATAAGGATTGAAATATACCTATGAAATTTTTAAATTTGATTAGTTGAGTTAATTTAGAACCTAGAACCTATTTTCTTAACATTTGGGGTTCCATGGATCTAATTTTATATATATATTTATATATATATATATATATATATATATATATTATTACCTATTAAATAAGTCAAAGAGTGTAATTACCTCACATGTAAATGTAAACTTCATCCTATCCATTATTTAGTGTGTTTTATCATTATAGATTAGAAAAAATCTACAATAATACCCTCTTAACATACTTACCCATTTTTTAGAGATTCTAATCTTCCCAAAATACAATCTTTTAAGGGATTAAGGTTTATGGGAAAATAGGTTTTTCAATATTGAGTTATAACTCTTGAATGAGTACATTCAATTTTATTTCTTCTTCTACCACTTCTATATATTATTTTATCCATAAAAAAATTTAATCAATTATCAAAAATATACTAACATGTAATTATAATTATGGTACAAAAATTTAACACCTCTTACCCGTACTTCTAAAAGAGAATAACATACCTCCTCTGTTTGAATAACTTATCATATCCCCATAATGATGTAATTCATTGTTAATCATCATTCTATATGGATGAATATAAATATTAATATAATAAATATATTTTAATTTTTTTATATAATTATTATTTTTGTTAATATAGTATATCATTTACCTTTTAACCTTTCCTCTGTTAGAAAATTAAAATTGCCTCTCTTTCATGTGTGTGGAATACCACTTCCATTGGAAAATTTGATTTATTTTTCAGGTCCTAATATCGTGGATGAATCTAAATATGTATATAATGAATACATATGATACATTAATCAGGATAAACTTTTATTATGTAAGAACCCAG
This sequence comes from Viscum album, assembly GCA_963277665.1. NCBI lineage: Eukaryota > Viridiplantae > Streptophyta > Magnoliopsida > Santalales > Viscaceae > Viscum > Viscum album. Next base: position 190,828,585 of record OY728136.1, on the reverse strand, counting down.
ATCTTCGTTTCAGGTATTTTTTCCTTTTCTGGTCATTTTAGAGAAAAAGTGGAAAATCTTGAAATTTTCGAAGTACACACTGTGTACTTTATAAGTACACGCCATGTACTTTGATGTCGGGAAATTCCGTGTGCTGGCCGTGTCCGGGACACACACACAATGTGTAGGGGTGATGTGGAGGCCACTTAATTTGGAGTACGGAACGGCCTAGTACACGCTGTGTACTCTAGAAGTACACAACATGTACTTTTTTTTCATTAAACGGACCAGGATCGAGCCTAATCGACAGAAACACATTCTTCTCTAGGTTCTTTGTCCAAGAGAACCCGTACAACCTTATAACTTCTCTGATACCTCGTGCCTCCATCTGTTCTCCGAATCGACCATCATTGATTGCGTGGGAACTGCATCGGTAAGCTCTTCTTTCTCCAAGAGCTTTGTTTTCAAATTCCTCATATTTCTCAAGTTATTGTGGGTCGAAAGTTTTGTACATCTTTATAGATTTACAACATTATAAGGATAATCAAGCCTCGTGGTTTAAGTATATTGGTCTCCCAGCATCAAGGTAGGTGGTTTTTTTCTTACCTTTCAAAGTATTTGAGTTTTATGTGCAAATTCCACCCATTACCGTGAACGGGGTATTGCGTGTTTATTATTTTCCCCTTTTATTTCCCTACCATGCTTGTATGCTTTTGTTGATTTGTGGATAATTTCTGTGCTTGGATGTTTTTCCCATTTCTTGTTCTTTTTACAACCTTTGGGTCTTGTTAGCCTTTGGCCATTATACATATTTTCCATGAATTATGACCATAGGATGGAATGATATTCTTGAAAATCTTGTTTTGATGTAGAATGGTTAGGCAAGTAGCTTTGTAGGTTTTCTTTGTCCTTATAGCATTATTATGCACTGACCGGCACGAGACCGTGAGAACCTGGTGCTATTGACTATAAGGGATAGACTGAGTTAGCTTCCAAAAGAGTCTTGGATACTATAGACTATAAGGTATAGACCGAGTGAGCTTCCTAGAAAGTATTGGACAATATAGACTTCAGGGGATAGACCGAGTGAGATTCCCAGAGAGTCTTGAATATTATAGACTATAGAAGGGTAGACCGAGTGAGCTTAATCAGATAGTATTTACTTTGTTTGAATTTCATTAAATCCATTCCAGGCTAGAGAAGGACTTGACTGTGTGAGCTTCCTTAGAGTGTCTGTGATAGAACTGATACTATAGGAGGATTGACTGAGTGAGCCCCTTAGAGAGTTTCTAGACCTTCGGGATACAAGAGGGTTATACCACATGGTCTTCCTCAGAGAGTACCTAACTACCCAATACTATAAGAGGAATTGACCGAGCGAGCATCCCTAGAGGGTCTTATAATTTCGTATGACAAAACCAAAGGTGTTCGTCTGAGTTCACTACCTAGAGGGTTGTTAGTACTTCTTGGATAAGACCAGAGTGGTTGGTTGTGAGTACTTCCCAGAGGGGTTTTTGTTTTGGTTAGTTTTTTAGTTCACAGCTTCTTGTTGTTCCGTGGATTGATTACTATTGTATATCAACCTGTTAGTGCTTACTGATTACTACCTGTTGTTTACTGTTACTATTTTCTGCTTACTGTACTTTTACCTGTCAAAAGCTCACTGACTATTAGGCACAGATCTTCGGGTGGTTTCCTACTAGGATTTAGTCTCACACCCTGTTTGGGTCTTGCTTTTGGGCCCAAACAGACTATGTTGTTGAAGGTATAGGAAAGGGCAAGCGCCCTTCGACTTCTGGTACTTGATTGCTTTGGAGCATGAGAGCATGAGACCAAGCCGAGGCTTGCGATGCTGAGGAGTTGCTTATTTTTTTTTCTTTTGTACTTTTTTAAGTATTGTATTCAGCATTGTGACTTGTTTGGATTCTTTCCTAGATATATGTATTGTGCATCATTTTATATATACATGTGTGCTCCAGTTGTTTATTATTTTAGTCTTCCACTATTTATTATTGTTGTATATTTACTGCTTCTGTTATTGTATTCGTTGTTTACATCCGCTGTGTACTCTGCCAATGAGGGAATAGTTTATCCACTACCACACCCAAAGCCCTTGCTGCTAGTCACCAGTCTCTAGAGTTTGGAGAAATGCACTTGAGGCCATGTGACCAACCGGGTACTTGGTGCCTCTAGGTGGCTTCCAGACCCGGGACGTTACAAAGTTATATCAGAGGAATTCTTTTCTCTTGATTTATTTTTTGGTGTTTTTGTCCAGGGATAGGATGGATTCAGTACTTGGTAATAAGTTGTGCCCGGGAGTAGAAAAACCCGTGTACTGGGAAAAGCCAACCTACCTTGTTTATTGTAGTTTTATGGTTTTGAGATTTTACGGTTGATATGATTTCACATAGAGTGGTTCACATGACTTGTGTTGTTATTGTTGTTGCTATTATGGTTCAATTTCTATCGCAACCCGATGTGATGAGGGTATGACACCTCATGCATCATATAGTAAGTTGTTAGAAATCACATTCCATGCATTTTTACCATGCCATCTAGGGTGCATTAGCAATTTCATGTTGTTGTGATAGATGTTGTGTAGATTATGGATGCTGTTGTGATAAATGCTTTGGTAGAATCTTTGCTGTTTGATAGATAAATTGTTTTTATTGTACCTATACTTAAATTAATGCCAAATTTTGGTTCTTGAGGTGTTATGGGCCCTCATGAATCAGAGTTTGGTGGATCATTGACTTGTTTCCCTTGTATTTGATATGTAGAAGATGTCAAGATTTGATTCGCATGGAGTATGGGCCCTCACGGATCGGAATTTGGCACCTCTATGGTTGTTTTTCAGCGTTTTCTGGGCATCAGTTTAGTTCCTGTGCTACTGCCTAGAAAAACCCATAGTAAACGATGTGTACTTGACTACACGCCATGTAGTTATAAACCGTGTCATTGACTGTGTGAGTAGAAACACGGGGTGGTGAAAAAGTTTTCAGGAACACACCGTGTACGGTAGTTAGACACTGTGTAGTAGTGAGTCGTGTGGCCAGCCATGTCACTTACAACATAGGTCGGGGAAGCTCATGTAGTACACACTGTATTTTGTATAAACACATTGTGTGATCTTGTTCTGGGTACCTAGTCGTGTCATGAACCACACGGGTCGGTGTTATCTCTCCTATACACGTCGTATTTGTTTGGAACATGCCGTGTAAGGGTCAGCTGTGTAGTCGGCCATGTAACTAACAACATAGGTCGTTGAAACCTTGTCTAGTACACGTCGTGTCCTTAGTGAACACACCATGTAGTCTTAGGTTAATAGGACCATGTGGTCTAGCCGTATAAAGAGACTCGGGCAGTGGAGTGGAGTTCAAGTACACACTGTGTGTGGGGACAACACGCCGTGTAGTCTGGGTTGTTACACGACCAGAGGTGCCAAGGTACACGCCCATGTGTCTGGATTAGGAGGACACATCTTGTAGTTTTATACACGTAGTTTAGTCATGTTTTTAGAACATGTTTGTTCCTTTATCCTATTTCCATTTTGTACTCTTGTGTTCACTATCCTTGATAATCTTGATCTAAGGTGTGCATTTGATCTTTCAGAGCTATGACTTCAAGATGTCCTCTGGTTGTACGTCAGCTGCTAGACGTTGATTAGACACCGAATATGGCCAATCAGGGACCTCTTGAAGATCCTCCTACTGTTCCAGCAATGGCACTAGTAGGTATACCCGTTGCAGGCATCGATGTGCAGTTCAGGGATGACTTTATGTGGATGATGCAGACCTTTCAGGGAGTGCCGCCTCCTGCCCCATCGATCGCTGAGTTGACGCGGGTTTTCTAGCAGAAGCATCCTCTTACATTCTCAGGAGATAGAGGACCCCAGGCTGCAAAGTTGTGGATAGAGGCCACACTGACGATCTTTGAGCACCTAGATATACATCTAGAGAAAAGGGTAAAGTTGGATACTTATATGTTTTGAGACACTGCCAAGAGGTGGTGGGAGGTGATCTCATAGTCAAGGCCCCAGTAGAGTATGACTTAGGATAAGTTCTGGTGCATATTCTACGAATACTTATACCCGGAGAACATGGGGGATGATCGAGCCTGGGAGTTTATGAGTCTGGAGCAGGGTACTCTTTCTGTTATGGAATACTCATCTCGCTTTACCGAGTTGTAGCGCTTCATGCTGATTCCAGCAGGTGATGAGTTGTTCCTTTCTAGGAAGTTTGAGGATGATCTCATGAAGGAGACCTATTCCCAGGTGAATATATTTGGGTTTACTTCAATATCCTCTATCTTCAACCAGGCGCTGATCACTTAGCGCAATCTGAGGGACTCTGGAGCAGTGAGTCAGGGTGGTTCGACATCCAGAGTCAGTGTTCCTCCTACTGATATCAAAAGCGCCGCAGGGAGTCTGCTCGAGGAGATCAGGGTAGGAGGAATATATCTTCGGGAAGCCAGGATGTATGCTACCAGTGTGGTAAGAGTGGGAATACTAGTCCTTAGAGTTAGAGAGACCCGATGGAGTGCCGATCTTGCGGCAATATGGGTCATCTTTACCATTTTTTTCACATCTTCTCTCCGATAGCTGGTGGTATGGGTTCTTCTATGACCCTACGTATAGGAGATGTATCGCTAGTTTCTCACTATTCTAGGAACTGGACTTCTTCCGGCCGTTCGGGCCGAGTTGGTGGTCTCTGCCATGGTGGGAAGTCACCAGGATACCAGCGACAGCAGAGTGGATCGGCTCAGAGTGGTCAGCTAGGGGCACAGGGTTGTAGTACAGGCCAGGCATTCACCGTGGAGTATACCTATCACGAGCAAGATCTCGAACCTTATACAGTTCAAGATACGATCTTAGTAGCCTCATTTTTATCTACAACCCTTTTCGATACTGGTGCTTCACATAGTTTTATCTTTGTTTTTGTTGTGGAGATCCTTGAGCTCTGTATATTTTCTTCTGCTAACATGTTGACTCTTGATACAACGTTGGGAATGAAAACATCTAGCGTATGTTAGTGCAGAGGGTGCCCTCTTGAGGTTGTAGGGTGTCACTTCTTATGGGACCTCTATGTCCTAGATATTACAGGTGATGATGTCATTATTAGTATGGACTAGTTAGTTCCTTTCCAGGCAGTCGTCGATTGCTATCGTCGTAGGGTGAGTTTCGTATCACCAGAGGGTGAATGTTTTCTTCATAGAGGCTAGTGGGATATACAGGCGGGTAGAGCTGGACCAGAACATCATGTGCTAGGGGAGTTATATCCCAGACATCCGGTCTTTATCTGGATGACCAGGGGACTTTACAGTTAGAATTATATCTAGTGGTGGATCGTTTTAGGGATGTCTTTCTAGAGGAATTTTGAGGTTTTCCTCCAGAGCATGAGGTAGACTTCTTGATTGAGCTCATGCCAAGAGTGGCACTGGTGTCCATTCCTCCTTATAGGATGGATAAACCTAAGTTGCAGGAGATCAAGAAGAAGTTGGAGGAGTTTCAAGAAAAGGGTTTCATCTGACCCGGTACTTCTCCTTGGGGTTCTCCAGTCCTATTTGCGAAGAAGGCAGATGACACCCTTTGACTTTGCGTGGATTATCGGAAGGTGAACCAATTGATGATCAAGAACCGATACCCATTTACGAGGATCGATGACCTCTTTGATTAGCTTGGATAATCTTGGGTGTTCTTGAAGATCGATTTGAGGTCCAGTTGTCATCAGTTACGCGTTTGACCATTAGATGTACCACATAAAGCCTTTATGGGTAGAAATGTTCTATACGAGTATACGTTCATGCCATTCGGTCTCACAAATGTGCCAGTAGTTTTCTATGGCCCTGATGAACCGAGTGGTCCATCCATACATGGATTCTTTCATGGTGGTTTTTATGGACGACATCTTGGTGTACAATCACACTCGACAAGACCATGGTACCCATCATGAGATCGTTTTGAGTACACTGAGAGAGAATCATTTATATTCTAAGCTCTTCAAATTCCACTTTTGGATGGATTGGATTCACTTCTTGGGTCACATTATCTCAGCTACAAGAGTATCTGTAGACCCAAAGAAAGTGAGAGATGTAGTTTCCTAGGAGAAGACGAAGAATGTATTTGAGGTGTAGAGTTTCTAGGACTGGCTGGATACTACAGGAATTTCATACAAGACTTTTCACGCCTTGCATCACCACTAACATGTCTAAACAAGAAGGCTGTGAAGTTTTTATAGTCAGATTCTTTTGATTTATCCTTTTGGAGCTGAAAGGGAGGTTGAAATCAGCACCGATACTAGTCTTTCCAGAGCCGTCCAAGAGCTATACAGTCTACTGTGATGCTTCAGGTGTCAGACTATAAGTTGTGCTTATGTAGGGAGGTGGAGTCATTGCGTACGGGTCTCAGTAGTTGAGGCGACATGAGAAGAACTAGCCGACACATGATCTGGAGTTGGAAGCTATTGTTCATGACATATGATATTGGAGACATTACCTTCTAGGAGAGCACTTTGTGGTTTTCACCAACCACAAGAGTCTCAAATACATCTTCACTCAACATGATCTGAATTTGAGACAGCGTAGGTTGGTCGAGTATCTTCAGTCCTTAGACTTTGAGCTTGCCCATATGCCGGGAAAGGGAAACATAGTGGCTGATGCATTGAGTAGGAGAACTCAAAATCAGGCAGTTCAGGAGGCCATCAGTGAGTGGCAGCTTATGGATCTGTTCTCTGAGATGAACTTGGAGGTGCACGAAAAATAGGGATATAAATTTATTTCTTCTGTAGCTGTTACCTCAACTCTTCTTGATTGGGTACGGATAAGGCAACTATTATACTCAAAAGGCCTAGTGATGCGGGAGAGTGTGTTAATAGAGGAACCTCTTCCTAGATGGACAGTAGGAGAGGAGGAGATCTTATGTTTCTAGGGATGCATATGGGTGATAGTAGACATACACAAGGAGTTGATGTGGGATTTTCATTATTCAGTTTGGCCAGTTCATCCTAGCATCACCAAGATGTATTGTGATTTTCACCGCCTGTACTGGTGGTCAGGTATGAAGAGAGATGTTACAGGGTTCGTCATGAGATGTTCTACTTGTCAGCAGTTGAAACTGGAGAATCAGCGACCAGTAAGGCTTTTACAGTAGTTAACCATTCCCGAGGGGAAGTGGAACGATGTCACGATGGACTTCATGACCGGGTTACCGAGGTCACCTCGAGGGAGTGATGCAGTTTGGGTTGTTGTCGACAGGCTTACGAAGGTTGATCACTTCTTGATGATCAAAGAGACCTTTAATGTTGATGAGCTGGGGTGATTGTACATCCGAGAGATTATACGTCTGCATGGATTTCCACACTCTATTGTTTCAGACAAGGTTGTTTGTTTTACTTCTCGGTTCTAGAAGGGGCTTTAGAAGGCTTTGGGTACACAGGTACTTTTGAGTACAACATACCATACCAGGACAGATGGCCAATCCGAGCGTATTATCTAGGTCCTTGATCATATGCTCTAATCATGCATTCTGGACATTGGGGGTTCTTGGAAGAATCATATTCCTCTTGTGTAGTTTTCCTATAATAATAGTTTTCAGGAGACAATTCAGATTGAACCTTACGAGGCTTTGTACGGTAGGCCATGTCGATCACCTTTGTGTTGGCTAGAGGTAGGAGAGGTAGCATTGCTGGTACCTCATCTTGTTCAAGAAACCTCAGAGTAGATAGAGTTGGTTCAGAAGAGGATGGCTATAGCACAGTATTGACAGAAGTTTTATGATTATCAGCGGAGACGACCTATGGAGTTCGAGGTTGGGGGTCAGGTTTTCCTACGTGTTACACTGAGGTTGGGACACAAGAGGATTCAAAGAAAGGGTAATCTTTCACCACGGTACGTCGGGCCTTTTGAGGTGTTGGAGAGAGTTGGGCCGGTTGCCTATCGGTTGCAGTTATCTCATAGGTACCGGGATATGCACGACGTCTTCCACGTTTCTCAGCTTCGAAATTACTTTTCAGACTCGTCTCATGTCTTTCAACCCAAGGAGGTTGAGGTTGAATAGGATGTGTCATTTGAGGAGCATCCCATATATATTGTCGATCACAGTTTGAAGGTTCTCTATGGCCAGTCTGTTCCTTTAGTACAGGTGATATGGAAGCACAGGTGAGTACAGGACAAGACCTGGGAGAGGAAGGCCGATGTATGATCGCAGTGGCTGGAGCTGTTCGGGGTTTCTTCTTCTACACCTTTCTATGGAAATTTGGGGTCGAATTTATTTAACTGGGGAAGTTTGTAAGAACACGGATCTATGTTTTAGATATGTTTTTCCTTTTTTTGTCATTTTTTAGAAAAATAGGAAAATATGGAAATTTTCGAAGTACACGCCCTGTAGTTTATAAGTACACTCCATGTACATTGATGTTACGCAAGGCCGTGTGATGGCCATGTCCGAGACACACACACGGTGTGTAGGGGCGATGTGGAGGCCGCCTAAAGAGGAGTACGGAAAGGCCTAGTACATGTTGTGTACTTTTTTTCATTAAATGGACCGGGGTCGTGCCAAATTGATGGAAAAACCTTATTCTCGAGGTCCTTTGTCTGGGAGAACCCGTACGGCTGCAGAACTTATCTGATCCCCTGTGCCTCTATCCATTCCCCAAATCGACTGCCGTCAATTACATTGGAACAGCAGCATTGTTCTGTTCTTTCTCATAGAGCTTTGTTTTCCAATTCCTCCTCATTCTCAAGTTATCGTGGGTTGATTATTTTGTATGTCTTCGTAGATCTACGATGTTCTAAGGAGAATCAAGCCTTGTGGTTCAAGTATATTGGTCTCCTAGCATCAAGGTATGTGGTTTGTGCCTTACCCTTCAAAGTCATTGAGTTTTATGTGAAACTTCCACCCATACCCATGATTGGGGTATTGCGTGTTTACCGTTTTTCCCCTTTTGTTTTCCTGCCATGCTTGTATGCTTGTGTAGAGGTAATTTGATCATGTTTGTGGATAATAGATGGGCTTGGATATTTTTCCCATGGCTTTTTCTTGTTACGACCATTGGGTCTTGTTAGCCTTTGACTGTTATACCTGTTTTCAATGCCTTATGACCATAGGATGGAATGATATTCTTGACATGCTTGTTTTGTTGTAGACTATTTTGCCAAGTACCTCTGTAGGTGTGCTTCGGACTTATAGCATTAATATGCACTGAATGGCACGGGACCATGAGAACCTGGTGCTATATACTTTAAGGGAAAGACCGAGTGAGCTTCCCAGATAGTCATGGATACTATATACTATAATGGATAGACCGAGTGAGCTTCCCAGAAAGTCTTGTACTGTATAGACTATAGGGGATAGACCGAGTGAGCTTCCCAGAGAGTCTTGGATATTATAGACTACAGGAGGGTAGACCGAGTGAGCTTCCTCAGAGAGTCTTTACATTTTTTGAATTTCTTTAAAACCTTTCCGGACTAGAGAAGGAATTGACTGAGTAAGCTACCTTAGAGAGTCAGTGATAGACCTGAGACCATAGGAGGATTGACAGAGTGAGCTCCTCAGAGAGTTTCTAGACCTTGGGGCTATAAGAGGGTTAGACCGCGTGATCTTCCTCGTAGATTCCCTAACTACCCTAGAATATAAGGGGAATTGACCAAGTGAGCTTCCCCAGAGAGTCTTATAATTTCATATGACCAAACCATAAGGGTTAGGCTGAGTGCACTACCCATAGGGTTTTTGGTAATTCTTGGATAGGACCAGAGAGGTTTGCTGGGAGTACTTCCCAGAGGGGTTCCTATTGTGGTTAGTTGTTTGCTCCACTACTGCTTGTTGTTCTGTGGATTGATTACTGTTGTATATCATCCTCTTATTGCTTACTGATTACTTCCTGTTGTTTACTATAACTATTTACTGCTTACTGTACTTTTACCTATCATATGATCACTAACTATTAGGCACAGATCTTTAGGTGGTTGCCTACTGGGATTTAGTCTCACACCCTATCTGGGTCATGATTTTGGGCCAAAACATACTATGTTTTTGTAAGTATAGACAAGGGAAATCGCCCTTTGACTTCTAGCACATGATTTCTTTGGAGTTGGAGATCATGAGACCAAGCCGATGCTTGCGATGATGAGGGGTTTCTTATTTTTTTCATTTGTACTTTTGTTTAGTATTGTATTCATCCTTGTGACTTTTTTATCTTATTTCCTAGACATATGTATCATGCATCATTTTATATATACATGTGTGCTCTAGTTGTTTTTTTAGTATTCCACTGTTTATTGTTGTTGGATATTTACTGCTTTCGCTATTGTATGCTTTGTTTACTTCCACTATGTTCTCTGCCAATGAGGGTATAGTTTCCACACCATCACACCCAAGGCCCATGTTGCTAATCAGCAGCCTTTGGCATTTGGGGAAATGTGCTTCAGGCCATGTGATCAACTGGGTATGGGGTGCCTCTGGGTGGATTCCGGACCCAGGACGTTAGACCCAGGATGTGACACATTATATGATATAATAATTATAAAGATACGAGGATAAAAACCACCAAACCAAAACATAAATGGATTTTTTATTAACAATGGGAAACAATGTTTTAATTAAGAAGTATTATTAAACAGATATTTAAATATTATAAGTTGATCATATAAGATATTATACATTTTTACGTGGTTTTTTTATAAAAATATAATAAATTAAAATTTATTATACATGAGGTTGAAAGAACATTCTATACTCCTGAGTCATAGGGTAACCGTTTATATCACAACCTCATCATTATTTGGGAATGCCTAAGTTTATGTTTCTAATGGTGAAATATATTTTTAGTCTTTAATAATACACATATGTTTTCTCCACCTCTTGTATAATATCGCTTCATCATGTATTAGTTCCAATTTTACATTATTTTTCACTCAAAAAGTACAAATAAATTTTTAAAATGAAAACTTTCTTTGTTTTCATTTTATTGCGAATCAATTTTAACATTGTCCATAATTTTTTTAAAAGTATTTATGAATATTTTTTATATTAATAAATTATTTTTGTAATGAAATTATCATCAAAGATTAATTTTTTAAAAAAGGTTTAGAAAAAATATTATAATAATTTTCCAATAGAGTGAATATCTACTAATGGTTTTGAATGAAAAAATTATTTTGAAAAACAATAAATGTAGTGATTTTCCAGCCTACATAACTTCACATTATATAGAAGCTTCATTAAAGTTTTCATTAATTATACCCAAGAAAAATAAATATCCATTTTTTAGAAATATTACGAATTTAAAAATCCTTATTTCAAAATGAAAATGGGGTTTCCATATGAAATCATCTAAGAATACATTAAAATAAATTTAATATATTTCAATGTCCAATGATGAATATTATGTTTTACTGAGGATATAATCTTAGGATACCATAAAATATAATTCAAAATATGTATTATGATTATTTTGACTAGGTGATTTATTCAAAATTAATATGCTAGTTACTGTAATATGAACTCTTATTGATTGATAAAGAATGTTGAATATGTTGTATAGTTTTTTATAATGAAGAATTAATTAGACCTAATTTTTGATGGGTGGGGTATTGAATTAAATATCCATTTGATTCGTCTATAGGTACCATGAGAAAAGAAAAGGTTTGTATTTGGATATGGACTTACCATATTATATATGATGATGTGGAATGAGGCCTTCATGGTCTGTTTATAATGTCTTGGAATGAGGAATTAACTATATATTTATGTTTTATAAGCACAATGCCTCAAAAAATGTTAATGATGTTTGAAATTATACCTTCCATCATTATAAAATATGTTTTTAAAGTTGATTATCCAATAAATGAGGCTAATATTCATTGTTAATATACATAATATTCATGTTATTTATTATTCATAAACACCATTTTAGTGCATTTTTCACTTTGAATATCATTTCACATTATGATTGTAATACCTTCTTAAAATGCACTATTATGTGGTACATTTTTTAACATCATTTAAAGTACCCAATGATTCATCTGATTTTAAGGAATTTAATTATACATATTTTAATTTGATATTTTTGTAAATTTATCTACACTGAAATATGAACATGTTTGATTCAGGGATCAGTGGATAATTCATGGAGGATGATGGAGATATTTGGAAATGAAAGGAAACAATTCTGGAGAAGGCAGATTGGACATCAGCCCACTGATTAGACTGTGGGGCCCAACATACAGGCCCAATTAATCCCAAATTTCGTGGGATGCTAGAATCCATTTATAGGAACAAATCACTCTACAGGAGGTAATGCTAATTCGGCATCCATATTGGTCATTAAAGCGGTCCAAGTTAGAGATACAATTCTGGGCCAGATTCTGCGGCCCAGAAAAAGAGTCCACTAATTTTATCATATCGCGGAATCAGTAACTCCAAATGGGCCCAAATTTTACAGGCAGTTAGAAGACATCCGGACCTCCATTTTCTTCTTGTATGTCCCACTCTGCTTCGGCCGTCTAGAAGGTCTTACAGACGCGTCTGTTCGGTGAAGGAAAGCTGGCTGCCACCTCGGGTCAAATGTGGAAAAGTTCAAATTCCACAAGCTTTCCACCACCTATGGCCTACCAAAATTAATTGAGATGCTTTGTACTGTTTGAGGCTCAACCCAAGGCTCCCAAAATGCTTATTTAAGGCAGTGTTGGTGAAGTAGTTTTAAATCTTGGATGCTTTGTTCAATTGTAATGTTATGCTGCATTTTTGTTGCCTCAAATTTGTCTTTCACGTGTAAGTTGTTCAATTCACATTAGTTTCTTAATAAAAGTTCTTCTTCTACTCTTATTCTATTTTTCTTCATATCACTTTGATATCGTTGGATCAAGGTGTGAATTTATTCACACCAACCCTTGTGAAATTATTCACACAACGGTGGAGTGATCATTTTATTTTTTTTGTTTTCCTTACTTCTCCATTTCCTCCCTCATGAGTCTACTTTCCGCTTCCATTGAAATCATGGGATCAATGGAGGGATAACCCACTTATGGGTTGATCCAAGGGAGTATCAAGGGGCTGTATTGGAAGTTATTTATCACCAAATTAATGTATAATCACTTCTTTAATTGGGATTTGTATTTGATGATTTTTAAACTCCATCGTCCTTGTTGAATTTAAGGCCACACACTTCAAGTACTAATACGAACCTTTACCTTGAAGTGCTCAAAACATTGATCCTTTAAGTGTATAGGTGATTAGTTTTAAAGGGTGTAGGAATTAAACCAGTAAGTGATGATGTTGTTTTATCTCCTTAAATGAACCCATCTCAAATTTAAGAAATTGAAATCATTAAAAAGGAAATATGTCCATTCCACCCCAAGCGATAACCTAGGATCAACTCTTTCTTTTAATATGAATCCACTTAAGTCTCTTATAGTTCACTTAAACCCATCTAAAATCAACCCAAAGTTTGCCACTTCATAGACAAAAACAATCCTTAGAATGTGCGTGTTTATAGGTTACTTCTTAGGTCACTGTGGATTCGATAACCCAAGCTAGACTACAAAGACCGTCTTACCTTCATCTCTTGGTTAAATTTGAGCGAGAATCAAATTTTGGTGTCGTTGTCGGGGACCCAAGTAAGTCATCTAAAAACCCATTCTATTCTCCCCCATTTCTTATTTTCTCATCCAAATTCTCTTATCTTGTCCCGTTCTCATTTTTTTTTCTTTTGGCGCATGTCCGCCTACACCCGCGATCAATCAAACCGTCTTGTTAGGGTGGATAGTCCTGGGGTTGGGGAGTCAAGTACACCAAGGGAACTCTATTAATTAGATCCTAATCTTTCTATCACCCCCGAGTCAAAAATTGAGCCAATTTCAATGGAAGGTATTCAAAGAAACCAACTCATAAACCCGGGTGGGAACCAAAATGGAAACCCAAATGAGGCAGCCCCAAACTTGGGGAATGCAATTGATCAAACCGTGAATGACTACCTCACACCTTCCTGGACCAATGCCACCTCATGCATTAGACACAGTTCCATAGGATATTCCAACTACATCTTTAAACCCCATGTCCTAAACCACCTTCCCACATTCCATGGAATGGAGTCCGAGATGCCATACCTGCACATTAAGGAGTTCAATGACATTGTAGAAACCATGTGTCCCCTACATCAACTAGAATCTGCTAAGATGAGGCTATTTACTTTATCTTTAAAGGATCGAGCTAAAAATTGGCTAAAAAATTTGAGACCATCATCCATCCACTCTTGGGACCAACTACAAAGAGAATTCTACAAAAAATACTTTCCCCACCACAAAACAATTGCACTTAAAAAGAGTATCCAAAACATTTTTGAAAAAGAGGGAGAGTCATTTTATGAAACATGGGAGAGGTTCAAAGATACTCTAAACATGGTTCCACACCATGGTTTTTCTATTCCTGAACATGTGAGAATTTTCTATGAAGGGTTGGGTCCGGGGAACAAACAATTCATTGACATGATGTGTAATGGAACCTTTAAAAACAAATCCCCAAATGATGCTTATGAATATCTAGAAAGCCTTTCTGAACAAAACCAAAAATGGGGAACTTCACCTTATTCTGAAAAGCCACAAAGAACAACTGGAATTCATACACTTAGAGAAGAGGAAAGCCTTAGGGCTAAACTCGCAGCACTCTCTAGGAAGGTTGAAGAGATAGACCTTAGGAAAGTCTATGAAATCCAAACTGTTGACCCTGTTTGCACAATTTGTGACAAACATGACCATAAGACAGACAACTGCCCAACCATTCCATCAATCAAGGATATTCTCTTAGGAGGACCCCCAGCAGAAGTAAATTCTTTGAACATTCAAAAGCCTCAATACCAAAACACCTTCAACCCAAGGTATAACGACCACCCAGGCTTCCGCTGGAAAGATAACCAACAACCTAGCCAACCATAGGGACAAAATACTTACCCCCATTAAAACTACCAAACCCATAACCAGTTCCAAACCCAACCTATCCAATACCAACAGCCACCGGTCCATTTTCAACAAACCATCCCACCTCCAAAATATCCCCCTGGGATAAACCAACCTACCCAAGCACCCACCCAAACTGTTCCACAAAGCCTACTAGAATAATTGTGAAAACAAATGGAGAGGATGAACTCGGAGGTATCTTCTCTAAAACAAGAACTTCAAACCATCAAAACTGGAAAGGCACCCATGCCTACTCAGGCGGTTCCATGCTCAACTTCAAGGGGAGAGTCAAGTTGTGCTCAAACAACTCATGAACAACTAAAGCCTGTTACTATTTTAAGAAGTGGGAAATCAATTGAGAAACCTAAACAACTAATTCAGAACCCACCCGAAGATTCAAACTTGGATAAAAATTCAAATTAACCACAAGATAAAACTGAGTAAACTGATAACAATGTGAAGGAAACAACTCTTCAACAAACAAACCCACAACCTGCACCATTTCCTCAATGCATGAGGGGGAAACCCAAGCCTGAACTGAGTGAAATGTTGAGAGAAATATTTTCACAAGTCAAGTTGAACATACCTATTCTCGATGCAATCCAAACCATACCTGCCTACTCAAAGTACCTTAAGGACTTGTGTACTTTTAAAAGAAAATTTTCACATAAAAACCAAGTCCTTTTGGCTGCTAATGTGAGTACCACCATTCAAGGGACCATTCCTCCTAAGTTGAAAGACTCGGGATTCCCTTACATCAATGTTGAACTAGGAGAGAGAAAAGTTGTCAAGGCCTTGTGTGACCTAGGTGCTAGTGTCAATCTCATCCCATATGTTGTGTACTGCCAGTTAGGCCTAGAAGAACTCCAACCCACATCTGTCACACTTCAACTTGCTGATCATAGCATTAGGGTTCCAAAGGGTATTTTAAAGGACGTTCTGGTAAAGGTTGAAAACTTCATCTACCCTGCTGATTTCATTGTCCTTGACAACCATCCAAACTTAGGAAATATGGAACAAACCCCAATCATCCTTGGTCGTCCTTTCCTTGCAACAATCAACTCTGTTATCCGAGTCCGAAATGGGAACATGACCATCACCTTTGGGAACATGAGTCTAGACTTGAACATCTATAATGCAAGCTCACAAATAGGGGATGACGAGGATATTCATGAAGTAAACATGATAGGAAGCATTGATAATGAATCCATGGAACATCAAGAAATATTTGATGAATGTTTAAGTCAGAATGAGATTGATTTCCTTTGTTCATATTAAGGAAGTTTATCTCCTTGGCTTGAATCATTTTCAAATTTCTCTTATGATGAAGTCTTAGGTATAACAATCAGTGAAACCTTTCAAGAAACCAATTTCATAGAGACCCCTCTAAATTCCTTCCCTAAATCTGATCAAGCCAATCTAGTAGCTGAAAATTCTACATGTGAGGAATCAATCCTATCTGATCCTCTAAAAAAAGAAATTGATCTTGATCCAATGTCCCAATCTTCTGCTGAAATTCTGAACCAACCTGATCTTGAATTGATGGAACTTCCTGCTGCACTAAAGTATGCCTTCCTAGGGGAAACTCAAACACATCCTATTGTAATTTCTTCTTCTCTTGATGCCAATCATGATAGGATGCTTCTAGATATCCTTAGGAAGCATAAGAAAGCCATTGGTTGGACCCTTTCTGATATTCCTGGGATTAGCCCACTTATCGAGACTCATAGGATTGTTCTCGAATCTGATTCAAAGCCATTTCGTCAACCTCAATGGCGACTCAATCCTAATCTCATGGAGGTATTAAGGAAAGAACTTCTGAAATTGTTGAAAGCTGGTATCATATATCCCATAGCTGAGAGTGAATGGGTGAGCCCAATCCAAGTGGTTCCAAAAAAGGCTAGAATCATAGTGATAACCAATGAGGTTGGAGAGATTCTTCCAACAAGGGTGAGTAGTGGATGGAGGGTCTGCATTGACTATAGGAAACTAAACTCATTCACCAAGAAGGACCATTTCCCCTTATCATTCATTGACCAAGTCCTTGAGAGAGTGGCAGGTCATGCCTTCTACTGTTTCTTAGATGGGTACTCGGGGTACATTCAAATTGAGGTATCCCTAGAGGATCAAGGGAAGACTACATTCACATGTCCTTTCGGTACCTTTGCCTTCAAACGCATTCCCTTCGGGTCATGCAATGCCCCTGGAACCTCCAGCGGTGCATGATGGGAATCTTCTCAGACATGGTAGGGTATTTTCTAGAGGTCTTCATGGATGACTTCTCTGTGTTTGGGGATACTTTTGAGGGATGTCTGCAGAATGTGGAGAGAGTCTTGTCAAGATGTGAAGAAAAGAATCTGGTCCTAAACTGGGAAAAATGCCATTTCATGGTTAAAGAGGGACTTTTTCTAGGCCATCTGGTCTCGAGTAGGGGGATTGAAGTTGATAAAGCAAAGGTTGACAACATTCGTCACCTTCCATCACCCAAAACTATCAAGGAAGTGAGGTCTTTCTTAGGACATGCTGGTTTCTATAGAAGATTCATCAAGGACTTTAGTTCAATCTCTCATCCTCTTTGTGCTCTCCTAGTAAAGGATGCTCCATTTGTTTGGACAGAAAGCTGTGAGGGTTCATTCTCAACCCTAAAATACTCTCTCACCTATCCTCCCATTATGAAATATCCAAATTTGAACCTTCCTTTTGAACTTATGTGTGATGCCAGTGACTTTTCTGTTGGAGCTGTGTTAGGACAACGTTGTGATAAAACTCCTTATGTCATTGCTTATGCAAGAAAATCCTTAAATGATGCCCAAATCAACTACACCACCACTGAAAAGGAGTTACTTGCTATTGTGTTTGCCTTAGAGAAGTTTAGGTCCTACCTCTTAGGCTCACCCATCACTGTGTTCACTGACCATTCTGCACTAAAATACCTCTTCTGAAAACAAGATGCTAAGGCTAGACTGATTAGGTTGGTCCTTCTCTTAAAAGAATTTGACCTCACAATCAAGGATAAAAAGGGAGTTGAAAATGTTGTAGCTGATCACCTCTCTAGGATGGAATTCAAAGATAACTCAAATCACCTTTCTTTGTCTGATTCGTTTCCTGATGAACACCTATACTCTGTGAGTGACTGCCCTTGATATGATAACATAGCAAATTTATTAGTGACATGAGTCATTCCAAAATTCTTAGGGACTCAAGCTCGAAGTAAATTCCTTTCTGATGTTAGACACTATGTGTTTGATGATCCATACCTCTATAAGTTCTGCCCTGACCAAGTCATTAGGATGTGTATTCCAGAATCTGAACAAGAGTCCATCCTTAAATTCTGTCATAGTGAGGCATGTGGAGGTCACTTTTCCTCTAAGAAAACATTTGCTAATATTCTTCAATATGGTCTCTTCTGGACCACCCTCTCAAGGGACTCCTACACATTTTGTAAAAGCTGTCCTAGGTGTCAACAAGTAGGGTCCATCACAAAAAGGAATCAAATGCCACTCACTCCCATCTTAGTTGTTGAAATCTTTGACTGTTGGGGAATTGATTTCATGGGTCCCTTCCCAAACTCATGGGGATACCTCTACATACTCTTAACTATTGATTATGTCTCAAAATGGGTTGAGGACATTCCCACAAAATCCAATGATCATCAAACTGTGATTAGATTCCTAAAAGAAAACATATTTTCAAGATTTGGAATTCCTAGGGCTATCGTAAGTGACCGTGGAACTCATTTTTGCAATCATCCATTCTCATCACTCATGGAAAAATATGGAATTTCTCACAAAGTGTCCACTACTTACCACCCACAGACCAATGGTCAAGCTGAGCTAGCCAATAGGGAGATTAAGAAAATTCTTGAAAAAACTGTCAACCCCTCTAGGAAAGATTGGTCTGAGAAACTCTTAGATGCTCTTTGGGCCTATAGAACCGCTTATAAAACCATTTTAGGAATGTCCCCATATAGGTTGGTTTATGGTAAAGCATGCCATTTGCCAGTGTAGATTGAATATAAGGCCTTTTGGGCAATTAAGAAAATGGATTATGATCTATCATTGGCCGGAAAAAAAAGGAAATTAGATCTCAATGAACTGGAGGAACTAAGGATGGAGGCTTATGAAAATTCAAGGATCAATAAAGATAGAGTTCAAGCCTACCAATCTAGGAATATCAAGGTCAAACATTTTGAACTGTGAAAGACTTCTGCTCTTGTATAGTTCAAAACTTCATTTACATCCAGGAAAGTTAAGGTCCAGATGGTCAGGACCTTTCATAGTGCATCATGTATTCCCCCATGGGGCAGTAGAGATTCAAGATCCCACAAGTGGTTACATTTTCAAGGTCAATGGTCAAAGGTTAAAACCATTCATTTAATCATTAAATAAACAGGAAATAGAGGTTGAGTTAACTAAGCCAACCTATGAACAAGGAAAAAATTGATAGATTTAGGATCCATGTTGAGCTAACGACGTTAAACAAAGCGCTGCATGGGAGGCAACCCATGGTTTTCAAGTTTCCAATAATTTTGTTATTTTAATCAACTTTATATTTTAAACAGGGTTAATGAGACATTTTGATATTTCGAAAAAAAATAAATTATTGACATGTTCTTCTATAATGAGTATGGATGGGTACGAAAGGGGAGCACCATATTCATCCGTGTCACGTGGTGTGATCCTTGAGTAATACCTTACCCAGAAATTTAAAAAAGAATACAATGCATCATCAGTTTGTTTTTTTTTATGTGTTTTTAGGTTAAAAAATTAAAAATTAAAAATAAAAATATAATAATAAAAAAAAATTCATGCCATAGGTCATGGGGAAAACCCCGTCACAATTGGCGAAGCCGCGGGGACTCGAACCCGGGACCGAAGGGAGACAAGGGCGCACGCTTACCACTGACCTGCGGCTTCATGTGCTTCCTTATTCTATAATTTTTATATATATACTTATATTTTACTTCCTTTATTATATATATATATATATATATGTTTTTTGTTTGTTTTGTTTGTTTTGTTTTTCCTTTTTCCACTAGGGAACTTTGCAAACGACATGGATATCAAAGGAATAAATTGGATCAGCAAGAACTTCAAACTTCAACCATCAGGTGACTTCATTCCATGACCCTCATTTTCAATTTCCTCTTTGAACATTCATTCTCTACCTCTACCCCTTCTAAATTTTCTTTTATTTAAACACTGGGGACAGTGTTGTTTTTAGTTGGGGGGAGAGATAAAATAAAAAAAATGCTTTTGTGTCAAAAAAAATGACTGATTTGAAAATAAATTAAATGGAAGGAAAAATTCCTTTAACTTTAAACATGGTAATACACATTTCACACATTGAAACTGAATATCAAATAATTTAGCATAACCTGATTCTGATTTTAATCCTTATATAATTTCATGAGCATTGATTTTGGAAAGTGTGGATGTCTAATGTGATATTTCATCGTTTATATTTTCATCCAAATAAAAAAAAGATCACAATGCACGTCCCTTGGATAGTGGGGTATTAGTTTGAGTTCATGGGGTCCCCTAAATAAATATCATAGGTTTGGTGATCATTTTAGTTTAATATGAGTATTCAAAAAAAATTATTAAAATTATTAAAAAATAATAATTTGCGCGTAGAGCAATGAAATGACCTAATGTGTGGCTTTCAGCACTTGGGGATCATGACTCCATAGTTGTCTGGCCCAGAGTTAGTAATTTTGTCTCTATTTTTGGTAATTTGAATTTGTTTTTGACTGAGTTAACTCGAGACGATGCCCAAGTATGTGGGCTTCACTTGGTTCCCTAAGGTCTTTGAGCCTGTGAGTCATCGGCAAAGTCTCACTACAGGGGTTGACTCTTTTGAGTGCAACATCAATTACCATGGCAAAATTGCAAAAAAAAACAAAAAAATTATAAAAAAAATGAATACTCATCTTAATATTGAAATGTGATTCCACCTAGCGCTTCCGTAATTTCCCCCTTGAATAAAGATGAACCCCCATGTCTATTGTGATGCACAACACATCCTCATACTTAATTGATATTGGATGAAATATGGCAATGAATTTGAACAAAGGAATGGGCTTGGGATTGGGATCTGCTTATGAAACTATCTCGTATTAAAATATTTTGATGGGTTTCATGATTTTTTGGTATAGGGTTTTTTGGTTATCATTGTGTATTAAAATGTTTTTGGAAAAGGGAATTCGAATTTCATATTGTTGAGATATATTTTGCTCGGGACTAGCAAAACTCAAGTTGGGGGTGTGATTAGCCAATTAATGAGGCTAATATTCATTGTTAATATACATAATATTCATGTTCTTTGTTATTCATAAACACCATTTTAGTGCATTTTACACTTTGAACATCATTTCACATTGTGATTGTAATACCTTCTTAAAATTCACTATTATGTGGTACATTTTTGAACATCATTTAAAGTACCTAATGATTCATCTGATTTTAAGGAATTCAATTATACATATTTTAATTTGATATTTTTTTAAATTTATCTACATTTAAATATGAACATTTTTGATTCAGGGATCAGTGGAGAATTCATGGAGGATGATGGAGATATTTGGAAATGAAAGGAAGCAATTCTGGAGAAGGCAGATTGGACATCAGCCCACTGATGAGACTGTGGGGCCCAACATACAGGCCCAATTAATCCCATATTTCGTGGGATGCTAGAAACCATTTATAGGAAAAAATAACTTTTCATGAGTTAATGCTAATTAGGCCTCCATATTGGTCATTAAAGCGGTCCAAGTTAGACATACAATTCTGGGCCAGATTCTGCGGCCCAGAAAAACAGTCCACTAATTTTATCATATCACAGAATCCGTAACTCCAAATGGGCCCAAATTTTACAGGCGGTTAGAAGACATCCGGATCTCCATTGTCTTCTTCTATGGCCTACTCTGCTTCGGCCGTCTATAAGGTCTTACAGATGCGTCGGTTCGGTAAAGGAAAGATGGATGCCACCTCAGGTCAAATGTGGAAAAGTTCAAATTCCACAAGATTTCCACAACCTATGGCCTACCAAAATTAATTGAGATGCTTTGTACTGTTTGAGGCTCGACCCAAGGCTCCCAAAATGTCTATTTAAGGCAGTGGTGGTGAAGGAGTTTGGAATCTTGGATGCTTTGTTCAATTGTAATGTTATGCTGCATTTTTGTTGCCTCAAATTTGTCTTTCACGTGTAAGTTGTTCAATTCACTTTAGTTTCTTAATAAAAGTTCTTCTTCTACTCTTATTCTGTTGTTCTTCATATCACTTTGATACCGTTGGATCAAGGTGTGAATTTATTCACACCAAACCTTGTGAAATTATTCACACAACGGTGGAGTGATCATTTTATTTTTGTTGTTTTCTTTACTTCTCCATTTCCTCCCTCATGAGTCTACTTTCCGCTTCCATTGAAACCATGTGATCAATGGAGGGCTAACCCACTTATGGGTTGATCCAAGGGAGTAGAAAGGGGCTGGATTGGATTTTATTTATCACCTAATTAATGTATAATCACTTCTTTAATTGGGATTTTTATTTGATGATTTTTAAACTCCATCGTCCTTGTTGAATTTAAGGCCACACACTTCAAGTACTAATATGAACCTTTACCTTGAAGTGCTCAAAACTTTGATCCTTCAAGTGTATAGGTGATTAGTATTAAAGGGTGTAGGTATTAAACCAGTAAGTGATGATGTTGTTTTATCTCCTTAAATGAACCCATCTCAGATTTAAGAAATTGAAATCATTAAAAAGGAAATACGTCCAATCCACCCCGAGCGATAACCTAGGATCAACTCATTCTTTTAATTTGAATTCACTTAAGTCTCTTAGAGTTCACTTAAACCCATCTAAAATCAACCCAAAGTTTCCCACTTCATAGCCAAAAACAATCCTTAGAATGTGCGTGTCTATAGGTTACTTCTTAGGTCTTTGTGGATTCGATAACCCAAGCTAGACTACAAGGACCGTCTTACCTTCATCTCTTGGGTAAATTTGAGCGAGAATCAAAAGTCAAAGGAAATATTATAATAGTGTTGATATGAATTATTTTGTTTTGAGATCATGTGATTATTTAAATGTAATTATTTATTATCTTTATCTTTTAACATATAATCCATTATTCATTCTTTGATATCTTACATTATACGGATTCCCTTACTGATCATTTAATATCACACCTTTCTTATGCTTACATTCCTTAAGATTCTAGTTAGTTTATAGTTATTTATATAATATGATACCCATTAGATAATAATGATGTTATAAATGATAATAATATATTGTATTTTAAATTTTAAAATGCAAAGTGAGTTTTATGAATTTAACATGTTTACCAGGACTACTATAATATCTAGTTTGTTGGGTTGAGATTGCTTAAATATAATACAAATGAGGTCAAATAAAACTAGATCTTGAATACTAGTGTTATATTACATTCATTTTTCATTAGAGGTAGGTTATTAGAAATATTGATAACTAGATTTAATAAATCACACACTATGGAACATAACCCTATGAATAACATTGAAGATTTGTTTATGTATAGGATTATATCTCAATATATTAGTAAGGTAGATACTTTTTAGACTTCCTAACAATAAAAACCTGTATATTCATTATAAGTGGATATGAATTTGGAATAAATTCATATAGTGGTAAAATCCTAGAAATGAGTTGGTTGAGTATATCTCGACAATTAATTTTGTGAACGATGAATATTCCCTTACAGTGCACCTTGTTAGACACTCTTGAGTAATATACATTTATTGACTCACATTTTATTTTTGTAACATTTTCAAGGACTTGGATATATTATGAACATGTATAAATTAATCAAAACCATCTATGATATTGAATTAAAAGTAGGTTTCATGAATGTAATGTCCTATAGGTGATTTTTTAGGATTTTTTATTTTCTAACTATGTTGTTTTATGCTCACACATTCAATTTTGAATTCAGAAAAGGAAAGGAGATAGAATTATAGAGTTGAGGTGGTGATATTAATTCTATAATATTGATTTATCTGGAGAATAGTTATATAAATTCCATTTTATCATTAATTTTATCTTTGTATGTTCATTTATATTGTCAATCATTTTATGTTGAGTTGGAAATGGAAACTCATTATGGTATGATGAATGTATCTCAAGTCTATACATCCTCAATGGTAGAATTTTTTGGAAATATTTTTCATAATTATTTGATTCCCCATGTAATTTATCTAAATATTCTTTTGGGTGTAGATTAGATTTCTCATCATAGATCTTGTATCAATTATCGATTAATGGACATTATATTCCATATTACAAACCATCCTTTTATTGTCTATTGATTCGAGAATGAACATGAACTAACAATGAAAATTATTTCTATCATATTGGATTTACAACCAATAAAGAAATTAAAAATATAGAATTAATATTTTTCATATTTATTTGTATTCATAAATTATTTAGTTATATTAATTAAAATAATTGTATGTAATTATTTTTTGTAAAGGAAATAGTTGTATTGAACTCTTTTCTTATTTGGTTTTAATTAAAAGATTAATGTTATAATTATATAAGTTTAATTATGAAAAATTATTTTCATTTTTGAATTTATCATGTAAAATTATACATAAAATGAATTATTAATAATTTTATATAGATTTATCTTTTTTCTATGAATATTGAAAAATATTATTTTTTTCTTAAAAACTGTATTATTATTAAGAATAAATATAAAGTAATGTTCTATTTTTTATTAGTTATAAAATAAAATTATTTAGTATTGACATTAAATAATAAAATTATTTTCTTAAATGAATTATATAGTTGTATTTAGGAAGAAAGTATTTTATACTTAAAATTGGCATTTTTCTGAAAACATGTTTTTCATCACATTTTGTTGTTCAATTTTCTGTTTAATTATTACACATATATGTTTTTTATTCTGAAATATGGATTCTATTTTTGGAATCAGGAGATTCAATGTTTTTAAATATGTCACTATTATTATTATTCAATATGAATAGTAACATTATTAATTTTGTCACTAAAGAAATTGTTAAATCGAGTAATTAAGGTTAAAAATTAAAATAAATTGACAAAATATTTACCAAAAAACATTAATTAATTTTATATTATGATTATATATCAACTATAGTCATATATATGTCTATTTATGTCCTATTCATTAAATTTGGATATGATTCTAAACATCATATCATTTCATTTATAGAAAAGTAAAAAATTTGAAACATCTATTTGTAAGAACTAAATTATATTTAACCTAGGAATAACCCCAAGATATGTTCAGTTTTAATTAGTGTTTTTATAAATAATTTTTTTGTATCAATCATTTTAATTTTATTTAATATTTTTTTGAATTAATAATTCTCATAAATACTAACGCAACACCTACTCGATAATTATTCAACTAATAGGAAATAAAATAATTGATATTAAAAATAGAAATGTTTTATAATTTGAAATAATTATTATGATCTAATTTTTTATGATGAAATAATAATTTTATAATGATTTGGAGTCATTTTTTTAAAATTTCATTGTTATCTTGATGTTTTAAAATTCCAACTAGATGAATAGATCAAAAAATGACAATAATGACATTTTATAAAAAAAATATTTTATTAAATGATTAAATGATACTAAAAATATTATATTCATCCATGTGAATTTAATATGGGTTATGAATCAAAACATTTTCCATTTCTAGATATTTTAAAATTTTATTGGAACTATATTTACCGCCTAAGATTAAAAAGTATTGATATAACCGTAATTGTCAAAAGGGTTAATGACGCGTTAAAATAAAAGAATAAGGGTAAAAATGTTATCCAAGAATGAAAAACTATTATTCTAAAAGGATATTTATACTTATAATTATCTTATTTAATAATCCTTTTAATTATTATCCATTTTACATCAAAATAAATTTATATTAACTTAATATTTTAGTAAATTTCAAGAGTGTCCCTCCGATCTCTAATAATATTGAACCTATTATTCTTATTTATTGACACATAAAAAACATTTTTTTCCAACAAAAACCTGACCAAATAATTTTCTTAAATCAAACCCCATTTTATTCTCTCCCTATTGATTGTGCAATACCAACCATATAGGTATTATGGTTTAATGAATAAGAGGTTTTCTGGAAGAAGATGTGTAGTTTTTTATGGAGTGTTTTTGTTTTATTCCTTATCCCATATCCATAAAATTATCCCTAAACATGATTATATAAAAAATTCATAATATATATTATACATAAATTCTATTATCTTAATGTAATGACCTATATCAAATCTATGTATTCCATCAAATTATAAAGGAATCCATTATTCATGTATATGGTGGACTACCACCTCGCATAGCAATAAAACTTGTTTTCCATCCCCACCCCTCAAGGATGGGTATAATGACGGATAAAATGCATATATATGTTATTAAATACATATTTACCCTTATTTAAAGGTAATATAACACCTTTTTCATTATTTATCATTCTCAGAATAATGATATTGTTATTTATCAATACGTGTGAACTACCACATACATGTAGAGATGGGATGTGTTTTTCACCAACACATGACATGGATAATATATATAAGTATTTTTTAATAAAATGAAAATTAATTTATTATATATTTATTATCATTTAAATATAAGTTAATTCAATCATTCTTTCCATAAGGATCTCTAAAAAATGGAGATTTACATATGCGTACGTAAGGACTATTGTTTCCTTAACTATAATATTGATCATTTTTTATAACAACCAGTAATGATTGGTTCCAAATGTATAATTGATTTAAAGAAATTTAAAGTTATTTCAATATTATTATTATTAATATAGTGTGTTAATGACCAATTTGACCATTTTTATCCAACCACAACCATTTTTGACATATGATATGAATATCATCAAAACATTTAACTTGCACATAAGTGATGAATTATTTTTATATTAAATAGTAATAATAGAATTTAAAGGTTTAATATACATTAAAAATTTTATGAATCATGTAAATAATAAACCTATGTTTATTATTCATGAAGATAAGGAATGCACATGATGAGTTACACTCAAGATAAAGGGATTTCTTTTAAAAATATTCTTTTAGTGTTTCCCTTAATTCTATATTTATGAAATATCTATATTTATTTATTGATGTATTTATATTGTAATAAAATAAATATAAATGAATTTTTTGTTCCCTTTAAAATTTTCTTAATGGTTTTCAAAATAAATACTTTTATATAATTTTTTGACTTTAATTACAAATCACAACAGTAAAGTTCTATTTTAACAATTTCTATTACAACTACTTTTCCAGCCACCATTAAATTTACTTTCTAATTAAATTCCGTCAAAAAAATTTCTGGTTTAATTATATGAATAACCATATTTCCTTTTTTCTATGTATTTTGGTATTGAAAAGGGATTTCTTAAATGAAAATATCTTTTTGATATCTGAATGTGTTTTTAATACAGGTTTAAAATACTATTTTGAAAGTTTTATGATGAAATGGGAAAGAATAAAATGTCTTCTTGAAGATATGGTACTTGATAAATATATATCGTATATGTGTGAGATTGATAAAGCTTATATAATAGGTTTAGAAGAATTATATATCATGGGTGAACCTGATAAATCATATCTATAGGGAGAGCCCCATTATCGCACTCTAAAGCATTTGGTAAAGGAACAAAATTAACCTATTTGGTTTTAACTAATATATTATGGGAATTTACAATTGATTATATTTCAAGTGTAACTATTTTTTTTATTTCATGTTTCACAGTAATAGTTACTCTAAGTATAACAATGTTGGTTATTTCATGTGTAACTATTATGGTTACCCTATATATAAATGTGATGGTTATTTAAAGTGTTACATTGATGGTTACTCCAAATATAACTATTATGGTTATTACATAAGTAACTATAAGGATTAATCCCTATATAAGGGTTATATGAAAAAAATTTCATGGTGCTTCCAATACATTTTTCAATGGATGCTATAATTTTTACATGTTTTATTTGAAAAACAATGTGTGTCTTACTTTCATATGGATGTGATTTCTTTCTTATGGTTAAATAATATTGAGATAATAGTGATTTTTTCAATATTTTTCATGTTTTCCATTAGAAAAACATATTCCTTTCTTTTTTGGTCTTTCCACATTTTTATTTTTTCAATTTATTTTAAAGATGTAATGCAAAAAAGATATTATGTTTTAAGTGAGGAGGCTTTTTCATAAAAAACATTTTTTTGAAATATTTATTAAATGGGAAAATGGATAATGATAATAACTTTACTCCTTGTAAAATATAGGTTTTATATATAATAGTTATGAATTATTCTATAAAACTATAATGCTGAAATGATCCTAAAATGTAAGTAAATTAGTAATTGAATTAAAATAAAATATTCTGTAATGTGTATGGTCAGGCCCTTCTAGTTGGCATCATGAGAATGTTTTATACAACTTAATAGTTTGGGATAATGTTAATAGAATTCCATTTAAAATAATTTACATGATGATAAATAAGAAATTATATAGTATTATAATATTATCATATTTGATTATCTAAATATGTTATTTAAGTAACTCAAAATGGATTGGATTGAAACTGAGTAGTATTTTTTGATGATTGATCTGTTGAAACATGTTATAAATGTTGGTGATATCCATACTGCAGAGAAACTAGAACTATAAGAATATAACATGCTGATAGTGGAACATATTATGAGGCAAAACCCTCATCTACTAAGTGGATATTCTAACCTAGTGAAATCAAAATGGTGGATTAAGGACCTAGAAAAGATATTAGACTTTAGGGTATGTTTAGATCAATAAAATAAATATCCTTCCATTTATCATTTTTAAGGTGTTTATGAGTGAAGATAGAATTTTTTTGGAATAAAAAATAATAATATGAGATTGATTCCATGGAATATGAACCATTTAAAAATATTTCATAGAGAAATACTAGCATAATTTTATTTGTGATAGGTTGTAAAAAATATAATAGAGGGAAAAGGTATATTATTTTTTTGTTTATCCTGAAGAAAAAACTAGAATATTTGACATATATCTATTCAATATGTTTCAGGAAATTGAGAGTAAAATTAAAATAATTTACTGAGGATTGAAATAATGTTTATATAGAGCTTTGGAGGTAAGTGAATTTAAATTCATTGGATTTTATTCAATGTGTTGAGAATGATGAGTTGGAATTTTCAAAAACATATTCAACTCAATAATAAATGATTAGGAAAAATTTACGGTGGATTGAAAATAGGATTAACTTAACAATAAGTCTTGTAGTAGGCCCCTAACATGTTCAAAGTGAGGAAAAAAAATTCTAGGAATGTTTGATAGGATCTGGACTATTTTATCATTGTAGTGATATGAGGAATATGGATCGTGTCTATAATAAAAAATATATTGTTAGTGGAAATTCTATTTTTGATAGGTAGGTAGTAATGTTTTTTTAAATTTTGTAATATGGGTAATTATTCTTAAAATTTCTAGAGAAAACATGAATGTGAGGATGTAGCAAGACTATAAGATGAAGGGTGTGGTGAAATATTTATCAACAAAATAATCTATTATTTTAAAATAAGGCAATGTGATAATATGTACATTTATTTTTTATTCCTATTATGCTATTTCTTTATTTGATTATGAGGAATCATATTCTTTTATTTCTGAGTAATATTTTGGTAAATTTCAAATTATACCTCAAGAAATAAATTTAAATTTTTTAATAAAAAATAAATGGTATTATCAAGGAAAAAATGAATTATATGAATATTCCATTTTTAATGAAAGTAAAGTAATTACCTTTAAAGGTAATTTTCATTCCCCTATTTGAGTTTGATCTTATTTTAGGTATTAGTTTTCCCTATTTGTACCATGCTAAGATAAATTATGGGGATATAGAATATTTTTCATAAAAACATTTTAATTTTGTAAAATAATGAATAAATACCATTGATAACATATCAATAAGTTGAGAAAATAATAAATTATATAAATTATAGATAGGTTTAATATATTGTTGAAACTAAGTGAACAATTTAGATTAATGATGTGTCGAGAGAGGAATACCACCTGATTGTTTTTTCTAATTTGTTTTCTAGTTATATACCCAATCCGGAGGTTCAGTTTACATTTGAATTAGTACATTATTCTACATCTTTTTTGAAACCCCATAATTGAATAGATAAAGTAAATATTTTATAATAGAAAAAGGAATTAAATGAATTTCTCTAAAAGGTGTCATTTATACAAGAAATTCACCACAATGTTTTTTTGTTGATATGAAAGTTTGATTTATGATACATTGCATGAACTATAGATCCTTGAATAAAATTCTAATTTTGAAAGATTTTTTTGCCTCATATTGATGATTTTGTGATCAGATCTATAAAAAATAGTATTTTTACAAGGTTGGCCTATATTTTTTTCACCATCTACTAAGGTTTAAGAAGGATGAAATTATAGAAATAGTATTTTTGACTAGATAAATATATTATGAGTTTTTGGTTATTACCATTTGGTTTAAAAATTCACTATATTTATTTGTGGATCTATTTAATATAGTTTTAAATTAATTTTTGTAAAATTTTGTGACAATTTTGTGGATGAAATATTAATTTATTCAAAAATTTATGTGGGTCATGAAAAAATAAAAATTTTTAATCCAAACATATAAAAATTAGAATATATTTTCAAAATTTAAAAAAATTTATTTAGGTTATATAAAATTTCAATCTATGGATATATTGTAAATAAATATGGTAGTATTATTTATCCCATGAACAATAATTTTTATTATGAATGGATAATACCTATAAATGTTACTAAGATTCATAGTTTTAATTGGCTAGCATGATATTACTAGAAGTGTGTAAAAAATGATTAATGGATTTTATTCCCACTATCTAATATAACATGAAAATGAATTAATTTCATATATAAAAATTAATGTGATGATTTTTTATAAGAAATAAAAAATAAGAATGGTGAATGCTCTAGTTTTGGCCTATCACTGTAGAAAAGGTGAATTTTTATTCTATAATGATTCTTATTTGAAGGGACATTATTTTTTCCTGATTCAGAATAAATATGTAATTGATTATACTTTAGATCAAGTGAAACCACTTGACATATATTATCCTACACATGATTTATAATTATATTTTAAAGTTATTTCTTTTAAAAATTTTGTGCCAAAATTTATATTGACCCAAGTGTGAAATATATTTTGGTCATATAAGTTTGAAAAATGTATTTAAATAGAGGTTTTAGACCATGATACATAGAATATAGATAGAATTTATAAAGGATTATGGATTCATGATTTACTATAATCCTATAAATGAAAAAAAAGTAGATGATTCATTAAGATGGAAAAATAATGAATCATTAACCATGATATATTGGTAAAATGAACCATTTGTTAATGATTTTATGATATATGTCCTAGAAGTTATGGACACTTGAACATAATCTATTTTTATTCATGTTTCCATACACTAGACTCTACCAGAAAAAAATAAGCCTGCTCACAATGAGGATTATGTTTTCGAGGAATGGGTAGAATTAGTAAATATGGGTAACTTTTAGGGATTAAATGTTTATAAATAAGGATTTATAATATTTATAAAGACAATATATATTACTTGTAA
Organism: Viscum album; assembly: GCA_963277665.1. NCBI lineage: Eukaryota > Viridiplantae > Streptophyta > Magnoliopsida > Santalales > Viscaceae > Viscum > Viscum album. Next base: position 190,796,933 of record OY728136.1, on the reverse strand, counting down.
TTCCATGTTGAATAGATAGTTGTTTAAAGAAGCTCATAGTTTCCTATATTTAATTCATACTATAATAACTATAATGTACACACTCCATTGAGAGTACTGCAAATGAGATGGAATGAAAAGGGATATTAACAACTTTAAGAGGATTGTTTTTGAATTTTGAATTGGTTAATTTAAAATAACTTTTACCATAGGAAAAGATTCATCATTTTCTACTTTAAGAGTTGAAATAGGATAATATATCCATGTATATCATGATGGGATTACCATATAAATCATAATGAAATAATTTTAAATGGGTAATTGTTGATCAATTAAATCAATACAATAATTTATTTCCCATTAAAGATAAATTGTAATCTGATCATATTTTTAGACTGTATCTCAAGGATATTATTAATTATCAACTTACATAGAGATCCAATTTCCATTGATTTTGATCGTTATCCAAAGTTAACTTCAAATTTTGGGAATGATATTAAGAATTCATTGGGAACTAAATTAATTTTCAGTACATCATTTCATCTTTAATTTGATGAATATTTTGATCAAATGCTTCAGAACATGGAAGATGTTTTTTATTTGTGTTTAATAGAACACAAGGGAAGTTTTCATTAACATATTTATTTGGTTGTGTTTTGTTATAATAATATTTTTCATTCTAGTACAAATATTCCAAAATTTAAGTAATTGTTTGAAAATATATGTTAGAATGATAATTTTTGGGATAAAGTAAGATGAGTTAATTTAATGGGATGATATTTGGTAGAGTAAATGGTTGAAAAGGTAATTATTATTTAGTAAAAAATGATTGCAGTTCTGAGTAGGTATAAAATATAGACAGATAACCAAATTAATGGTCTTTCTTTCTATATAGGTGATCATGTTATTCTTAATGTGTTTATATAGAAAGTGTTTTCATTTTTTGACAAAACTCTATTTTAATACAACATTTAATTTGACCATATAAAATTTGAGATAATTTTGGTTCAATTTCTTATTGGGTGGCCTTACATCCAATATTATATAAGGAATCATCTTTAAATATCAGATAATCTAGAATATTAAAACTATAATTCACAATAATTATTTCCAAAATATCATTCATCGTTACATTTTATAGATTTATATCATAAATAATATAAAAAAGACCATATTTACAATAATTGGACACTTCTAAATAATTAATACGTTTTTCAATAATATACAACCGTTAAAATATGAAATGACTTCTCTTCATGAAAAATATTTCCAAATTTTATCATAAAATAGTTTTTTTCTTTTATGCATTCTTAAAACAAATGTTTCTTTTAAAATAATTGGATGATCATAATAATTATAGTACTAGATATATATTATTAAATTCGTTTCTAACTTGAAAAACATGAAAAACATTGAAAAAAATTCATAAGATCATATCTTTTAATCTAACAAAGAGAATCATTTTTTATTTTAAAAAATAATATATTAATTTTTGAAGTTAAGAATTTACCATGAAAACTCATTTAAAATTATAGAAAATTCAGGAAGGTTACCTAGTAAATACTTCACATTTCTTCCTTACAATAACTCTTAAAATCAATCTTATAAATCAAATAACCTTATGGTCGACTTCTACCCTTGGAGAACCCAATACAATGAGCACTATTTGGGAACACAAATCACATAAGCTATAATGGGGTCACCCATGAGATATAAATGGGATCATCCATTAATAAACAATGTACAAGGTACATATCATGAATAAACCCACTGACAAAATCTTTTAATACCAATTACAAAACACTTCCATATATCAAAATAATGTTTTTAAAAAATAACTTTTTAATTATATAAAATGCACACATAATAAGTAAACAATTTAATTTGAAAATTAGAATTTTATATTGAAAATCAAGATTAAAATAAATTATTAGTAATGAAGGAGGAAATATCAAATAATATTTCATAAGTTAAAAACACTCCATTCATTCTTTTGTCAGAAAATTCACAATGTGCCTCAATTTGACAAGAACAAAAAACATTCCAGTCAAACCATTTTATAATGAGTTGAACATGTGTAAAAATAAAAATAAATATAAATATACAAAAATTTAAAATCATGATTTAAATATTTATTTTACAACATATGAATATATTATAAAAGTATAGTGTTAAAGAAAACTTCAAAATATGATTTTCTAAAAGAAAGTCATATATCATGATTCCGACACATAACATAAGTTCTTTATCACCATAAATGAAAAATATATCTCAGTTATATATATTATAGAATTTTTTTCCAATTTTATGATTACTTTTATTTCACTTATTACTATGATATAATAGTTAAAAACTTATGTATGTTCAAGTCTCATATTTTGGTAATATTTGTTTCATATCTCCAAAATAGATTTGGTAAGTCCATCATGGTGATAATGTTTAGAATTTAAAAATATCCAAATTAATAATCATGATATTATTAAAATTATTATACATAAATTAATATTTTATATCCAACTATTTAATATGGAAATTTTAAATGAACTTTGTTACATTCATAGAGCCTGTATAACATACACACACATGAGTGATATTTCCATTTTCCAATGATAACTATAGAAAGAAGGCATGCATCATTTTATATTTCCCAAATGATAATAATATCATAAATTTCATATTAATTATTTATATATACTTATATATATGATCTTTGTTATGTTGTGATGAAAATAAAATTACATCGCTTCGTGGAGATGATAGCCTAAACGTACGTACAAATGAAGATATCATTTGTTAGTGAAGGGAATGGTAAGAAGTAAAATGTTATATTATCCTTTTATATTGATAAATATTTCATTAATATAATATAAAAAATTACTATAGTAATTATAATATATCAATTATTAATAATGATGGAAAAAATTTACAACGGTTCATGCGGTGGCAGTCCTCTGTACAGATAAATGATAGTTTTGTTTCCAATTTAATGGAAGAGTAGAAGGATATATGCCATTAAATTAACATAAAAACCCTAACTATATGTAAGATGATGGTTTAATTATTTTCACCTTTTTTAATAATATTTTATGTTGGTTCAAGAAAAATGAAAACTAAAATGAGAGGATAAAAACTAGACATCTTCTTCAGAAAAACCCCTTTCATTAACACCTTATGCTTATTATGGTTGGTTATCTTCCTATAATAAGTCCTATATAATAATGGTAGGGATTAGAGGAATGTAATAGGGTTTTATTTGGATGAATAAATTTTTTTAAGTGTTTAGGATTCATATGAAGAGGTTCCCTTCTATAATGGGGAGGAGGGGCACTATAGGGTTTCCTTAAAATATTAACTAATATTAATAAATTTTTAATTATAAATGGACCGAAAATAATTTATTTAAAATATAGGGTGATTTTGTGATGAATTAAGTGAATATAATATGGTTTTAACATGTTTATGTCACATTTTACCCTTACAATTTTATTTTAACTCCTCATTAACCCTTTTTAAACTTAATGTGACAATACTTATTTTTACTCTTTTATGGTAAATATTGTTACAATAAATAGAAAATTTCCATAAATTTTCCATGTATGATATTATCAACCAAATCATAAACACTTATCTAAATTTAGTAAAAAAATGAATTACATATCATTTTAAAAAATTATTATAAAATATTTATAAGGTCAACTTTTAGAACTACTCAATGTTTTAACTATAATAATATCAAGATAACAATTATAAATGGAAAAAAAATTTAAATATCCCCAAAATATAAATATATCATATAAAATTAATTTACCTAGTAAATTATCCAAAATTATATTGAATTTAAAATTTTTATTATAATTTATTTTATTTTATCATTAATTTAATAATTATTGCATTACTGTTTTGTAATCATTTAAGGTAAATATTTATTAAAAAAATTAAAAACATTAACTAATACGAAGATAAATAATTTATATTTTAAAATAATTCTTTTTAGGGGAACATATTTTATAGATAACTAAATATTAAAAATATTGTATTTACTGAAAATAAGTGTGTGACATGTATGATTTTTCATGAAATAAAATACTATATAGGTTATAATATCATTCAAATAGAAATAAAATGACATATATCCTAATAATGAATGAGTATAGATAATATAGTCTCATATAATAATATTATGGAATGTTTTAGTGTTATTTTATAGTCTTTATAATCTTATTTTATGATTGAATTGCGTGTGTTTACCCTATACAATGAAAAAAAATTACCTAAGTCACTATTAATATTAACAAAAAAATGACATATTTAGTTAATTCAAACCCACTAATTCAAAATATGAAATACATTTTTAAAAATTAATAAAAATGAATTGGATGAAATTAATATAATTTTAATATTTCAAAATAAAATGAAAAATTGTTTTCTTCAAAATTTAGTTATTAATCACAAAAATTATATTATATTGAAAAAACATAAAACGATTATTAAAATTTAATATATTATATTATATTTAACTAATGTGTAATTAATTTAATTTGATAAAGAAGTCAAATCATCATGTTATTTTTTGATATAATGAAAAATTCAATTTTATAATAATTATTCTTAACATTATTCACTGATAAATTAACATTTTCAGATTAATATGAAAATTCAAATATCATAATTATATTATTATTAATTCAAAAAATGAATTTCATTTTATAGAAAAAAAATTTAAAAATTTATAATCATTAATTTTAATACTCATAAAAAAATAAATGAACACACTTTTGTAGAAACTTTATTTTCAAAAAAATTAATTTAATAAAAATTATATGATTATTTTATAAGAATATAAAATTAAAATTTATATTCAGAATGACCTATTTTTTTAAATAATTTATTAGTATTCTTAAATGTAAAATTAATGGTTATGTTATAACAGTCACATTTAAATATTAATAATTTATTGTTCGGTTAAGTTTGATATATCAGATTTTGTATGTAATTGAAAATAGTATATACTTTTAAAATATTGGGATAAAATTGGTTATCATATGACCATAACATATTTCAGTTTTCAAGGTAATGTAAATATGTTCTAGATTCACCACATGTTCTGAGGCATGATATATTTCTGTTGGAATATAACCATTTTAATAAAGAAAAAACTATAATAATTATTGACTTTAGAGACAATGTATTAAGGAAAAAGATAATTTATAAGGTTTCGTTGTTTGTAGAAACCATATGTCTTAAGAAGAAACATGTGAATCCAAAAATGCTTTGATGTAATTATATATGTACTTGATTGAAAGGTGAATAATATTATGCTGATGTAATATCACAAACGGTGAAGAATGTAAAAAACATGGTAAAAAATGAATGATTAATTTTTATATTTACTAGTATTCAAAAAATTTATATTTATATTCATTATAGAAATATAAATTTAATTGTTAAAAAAATAATATATTATAATTAAACTCTTTTAAAATTTGTTTTAATAAAAACGTATAATATTAATATTATAGAATCGTAATTCTATATAAATGAGAATAATTTATAAATAAATCATATAATAATTATCCTAATATGGGTTTTTATAATTTTCTGAAATGTTTTATTATTCAAAAAACGGTGAAAATAGTGGTTTTAATTTAAAACTTCATTTTCTTTTTTAATTATTCATAAATTAAAATTATTTTTTTGATTAGTTTAGAATATTATTTATTCATACTTGATTTTAAATAACCCAATTATGTTTTTAGAATTAATTTCATACCTTAATTTAATATAAAAATATATAGTTAATATATCAAATATTATTTAAACCTATTTTTCATTGTGTTTTGTTTGTTATATTTTAAATTAAATTATTCTACTTTTATTAATTGAATTTTGAAATTGTATTCCAAATTTTGAATCAATGGTTCCAAATTTTTTAAATAGTTCCCTTTTATTTTGAGTCACTATGAATAGAAACCCTAGTAATTGTTATTACCATGGTAATGGGTAAATAGAGAAATTGATGTTAAAAACAAATGGAAATCACAAAATAATTACCCTAAGAATTTTAATTATATTATTTTATGAATATATATCACCTATAATCATCCAAAAATTAAATATATATTCCTTTTCCATTTGGAAGTTATATGACTTTTATAATATCCTATTTAAAGAAATGTAAAAAAATTAGACTCTGGTTTTAATAACTATAAAAAATTTACAATATTGATAACCATCGGATTTATTAGGTTGTAAGTATTATATTGAAGGACAAATTTTTTATATTTATCATTATAATTTTTTTAAAAATTTTTTTGTGAAATATAATTTCTTTCAAATCATGCACAACGATATGACAAAAAATATTAAAGTAATGTAAAATAAAATAATATATATTCCATCTATTAAAAGAAAAAATAATTAAAAATATTTTATTATTATAATTTTATTAATATAAACATTAAATATTATTATTTTTTGGATGAATTCAATTTAAATTCAATTTTTATTGATGATTTAAAAGAAAAGTTAAATGAATAGTTTCAAAATTAAGAGTAATGATATTTTATAATAAATAATATTTTATAAAATTTTTCCATATTCCAAAAACTATTATTCATAGATATGTGAATTGGAAATTTGTTATCATATCAACCATGTAATACGTTTTGGGATGTTTTACATTTATAGTAACTATATTCACTACTAAATAGATAAAAATAATTATATGGCCAGGCTTTTTAAAAGGGTTAACGAAGTGCATGAACAAATATATAATGGTAAATATGTAATCCAAACTGGTAAAACATTTATTTAATGAGAATATTTTTACTTATTAACATCTTAGTTTCATATATTATTAATTTATATTTTTTTTGGACATCAAAATCAATTTATATTAGTATAATATTTTTAGAAATACCAAGATTGTACCTCCCCTCTCATATAATTCATAACAGCTTATTGACATTTATTCACACTTAATAACAATTTTGGATCAAGATTTCCATACTAAAATCCCTCAATTACATCCCTTCCCATGTTATTGAGGCATTATTTTTTATATTATACAAAAATGTTTGGTCTTAATGTGTAAATTGATGTAGGTTTTATGAAGAATATGTATAGATCCTAACAAAGTATTTTGGTTTTATTAAATTTTACACATAAATAAAAAGTCAAATAATAATGATGATATCATAACATCAATATATCACATATACTGAGATTTTATTATTTTAATTCCATAACATATATCAATATCCATCCTCCATCAAATGGGAAAGGAATCCATCATTTTTGTGTACGGCAGACTGCTGCCTTGTAGACCAATGTAATTTGTCTAACAAGAGTACCTATCATGGATAGTTACAATTATGAAATTAACAGATATATATATATATATATATATATATATATATATATTGATGAAATATTTATCATTATTATATTATAAAATCACATATCGTTTTTACCCCTTACTTCACTTATTACTGATAATTTCATTCATGTGTACTTGTTGACTACCACATCCATGAAGTGACATGATTTTTTTTATTACCAAATCACATGGAATATATGTAAAATAATAATTAAAAAATGGTAATTTTATTTATTATATTATTATAATTATGGAAACAAAAAATAATAAATAACACCATTCGATAATGATGATTGAAATATTAAAACGTTGAACATACATACGTATGACCTATTGTCTCAATGATTGTAACATAGTTCATTTTTCATAACCATATTTTTAGATTTATTATAAAATTAAAATTGACGTATATAAATGATAATTGTTACATTATTATTATTTTATATATATTGTGGTAATGAATTCCTTTACCATACTAAACCTACCAAAGCTATTTTAGACATGTGAGCAAAGAATTGTTAAAATATCTAGGATGACCTTAAATGATTATGTATTATTATATGACATGAAAATAAGTGAATAAATGGAAAAATAAAATTTAAAAATGTTCTCAATAAGTTAAATAATTTACTTAATTTTATTTTTTATGAATATATAAAAGGCATGTGATGTGTTAGACTCATTGTAAGGGTCATTCTTTAAAAAGTACTAGTTTAAAATTTCATTAAAAACTATTTTTTCTTCCTTATCCCTATTTTTGAACTGATGTATTTATATTAATATAATATAATTATATCAAATATTTTATGTTTTATTTTTATTTTGTATATGGTTTTCCAAATTATTATTTAGAAAAAATGTTTTTAAATTATTTATAACATTCAAAAGGAATATTTTTTTAGAAACATATTGTGATAATGAATTTTTCCTCCAAAGTAAAATTATTTTATTTTTGAAATACATTAAATGAGTTACTATTTTATTCCATGAAAAAAAAAATTTACCATTCTCTATGCATTTTTGGTGTTGATAATTTGATTTTAAAAGAAAGCAATATACTAATATCTGATAGTATTTATCATACAATTTTAAAATAGTTTTCCATTCGTTTTATAATAAAAATTTAATGATTCAAACGTATTATTCATGATATGAAACTTGAGAATTATATATGAGAAATGGGTTAAATTAATACAACTTATATAATGTGTAGAACCCCATTATATCTCATGGGTGAGGCTGATATATATTATAATAAGAATGATCCTAATAGCATATCTCTAACATATTAGGTAATGCGATGACGTAAACATATTTTGTTTCTATAAAGCTATTCTAGGAAAATTTTGTGATAATTAATATATGTATAATTGTAATGTTTATTTTAATTTTAACTATGATTATTATTCCATGATAATCAGGTTTCTAATTTCAAATGTAATTATGATGGTTACTCCGTGTATAACCATTATGGTTATTTCAATTGTAACTATGATGATTACTCCATGTATAATCATTTTTGTTATTCCATGTGTAACTACTATTGTTACTCCATATATAAGACTGATATTAAAATGATGTCCGGATTTTGTTACATGTTTTATAAATCATTTCTCTATGTTTTAAAATATTTCATTAAGAAAAAATGTTATAGAGATCTTCATGTGAAAATGATTTCTTGAATACTCTGAATTAATATTGAGAAAAGGTTAAATGTTTTATGTGTTGTAATTTTTTTGTTGGAATAACATATTCCAATATTTATATTCCCCATACAGAACATATTATGCCGATTCTATAATATAAAATGTTTTCCCCAAGGTTTTAGGATGTTTTAAGTAAACAAATACTTGAAGTTAAATGTTGTGATGAATTTTCATTAAATGAAAACATGTTTTGTTATAAATGTTTTTTAAGGTAAATGTATACCATGTATAAGTTTCCACCTTGTAAAAAATGATTTTTCTATATATGTTTTATACCCAAATTCTCTAAAAATCTAAACCAGATGAGAACCTCAAATTGAATATAATAAATTCTAGACCTAAAACTCAATATTATGTAATGTTTTGGGGTATGCCATTATACTAGCAATTTAAGAGGGATATTTATCTCAAATAATTAGGGATAAAATACAAATAGAATGATCACCAATTAATTGGGAATATTATGATCTATTTATCAAGGAACTTCTTAGTATACCCCCATATCATGATGTTGAATTACCAATTGAACTCATACTTGGGGCTACACCATATTAATAATTTATATATTGAATGGATAGTATTGATTTGTTGGAATTGAAAAAGAAACACTAAGAGATTCTAGATATGTATTTCACATGTCCTATTGCATTTACAAGGGTTTCACCTATTCTTTTTTAAAATTAAATATTGGTAAATTAATTTTTTCATTGAATATCAACAACATAAAATGATAATTTTTTGGAATAGGTATTCCAAAAATTTTATTGATGCTCTATTTGAAATATTTTAAATATTTCAATATATTTATAAGATTAATCTTCAATTTAAATATCATATGTTGAGAATCAAAGATGATATACCAATTACAACATTGTATACACAGAATGGTAATTATTATTTTATAATAATTCCATTTAGACTTAAAAATAATATTCCTATCTTCAAGGATTTAATTAATATTGTCCTTAGAGATTACTTTCATCGTTCTATGGTAGTCATTACAGATGAAATTCATATATATATAAACAGAATGAAATATCATGAATAAAATTTGATAATTGTGGTAAATACCTAGAGGAAGGATATGTTATATGTTATATTTACAATGTGTGAATTTTGGGTCTATAAATTTTCATTCATGGGTAACTTAATGTTAACAAAGTGTATAACATTGGATTACTCAAATGTGAAATTTGTTGATTAATTTCATGAAACAACAATAGTAATGGTTATATATATATATTTCTTAGGTTGACTCAATAATACCTATTCATTGTGAAATATTTCTCAGTAATATATAATACAATCAATAGGTTGATTATGAAAGAGTTTAGGTTTATATGGATGGATTAATGCAAATATAATTTTAAAGAAGTTAAGATAATGATGTTCTATGCACATGTAAATTGACTTCCTATTAGTGTATAAGGGTTTTTATTATATAGTGATGCATTGAGAAATGGATTGGAAATATCCATCATGAAAAATTATACGATGATGGCTTATTACTAATTCTAATTAAAAATTAATTATAAAATTACCATAATCATGATTTGAATACAGCAGTGGTTATTTTTTTCATTAATGATATAGATTCAATATCTATATATTGATAGGTATGATATATATAATAATCATGAAATCATGAAGTATATATTTCCATATATGTAGTTGAATATCTATTACATAAATTGTTTTGTAATAAATGAGTGATAATGAATGCCCAATATACTACTACACTGGGAAAGATATCAAGTAATCTGATACTCTTAGTTTGAAAACCAATGAATGTTTTTCCATGATAAAGATTGATATAGATAAAAATATTTCCATTAATTGATGATGGATATTGAATTCATGAGTAAAAGAGACATTTATTAAATCATTTAGATGAATTTTCTTCGATCCATCCGTGAGAGGATTAAGAATAATCATAAGGAATAAGTCGAATTACAGATATAGTTAATGAGTATTATTGAGTTAAAATATGATCATATTGTAATGATAAGGTTCAATAAATGAGTATGTTTCATATTAGTACTATATAATAAAATGGAGTTGTTAGAGGAATCCCATAATTCAAAATTCTCAATTAATATCATATGTAAAAAAGTTGTTTAGAGATATAAAAGGTTATTCTTATTTGGGTTACTTGAAAAGGGATATTTTTAATTATTTACCATGATCCCCGGGGTCTCTATATGTTATGTATGAGATACATAATTTAAAATGTATGGTACAACAATTAACTATACTAAAATTCATACAAGAAAACATTACCATGGATTTCATTATTGTACATTCAAAAACATCTCAATGGTAGAAGGTTGTTTGTGTTATAGTTGATAACCCATCAAAATCAGCACATTTAATTTTGAAAATAGAATACTTCTATAATGTTCATTTTTATATGATATACAATACTTATGTGATAAGGTTTTGCGTTGTACTCCTCTCAATAATATCTGGTCACGATGCAAGGTTTACCAAAATATTTAGTGAAAATATTCAATGATCTCTAGACAAAAAAAATATTTCATCACTATATGTCATTCTAGTATAGATAGTTAGGATAAGAGTAATATTAAAAATAAATAGGATATTTTTAGATATTTTTATATGGAATTCATATATGGTTTACATGAACACCATTTTTTGGTTTTAATTTCATACAATAATGGAGTTCACTAAATTATTCAGATGAATCCTTATAAAGGAATTTTATGGAAATAAGTGAAGAATTCAGACATGGTGGTAGGAAATTAGAGGTTGAAAACTACTAGTACCTAAGATATCTAAGGATATGATATATATTCAATGATAGATAAAATAATATGAGATTCAACTGTAGAGTTATGTTAACCATCGTCGATGTTATCAAGAGTTCGATGATGGTGAAAAGGTATTACTAAGAATATCTACATAGAAGTGGGTTATGATAATTTGGAAATATTGGAATGATAATACAAATTTATATAAGTCCATTAGAAATATAAGATCACATACATACAATTTCATTCAATTAACACTTCCACTAAATCACAATTATGTTCATAATGTGTTTCATGTACATCTTCTGAGGAAGTACTTGCTTGATCCTTCACGTATAATAAAATGAAATGTAGTTACACAAGAAGAAGATAATTATTATAGATAAAACCAATGGAGATTATGGATGTTAGAGAAAACAGGATATTATACAAGACCACTAATCGAGTTAATGTTTTGTGATAAAACCATTAATTTGAAGAAGGTATATGGGAAACAATTGTTGAAATAAGAAATAAGATTCCAATATTTTTTTATAATAGTGGTTGAATTTCAATGGAATAATGCATATAGGTGGATTATAAAGAAACACCCAGTGACTTTTGGATATATTTCATTTCTAATAAATTTTATTTCATGGATTACATGTTTTACTTTCAAACTAAAATTTTAAATGAATCAAAATATACATTTATAATATAATTATTTAATCATAGTTTTTATTACATATAAAATAAAATTGGACATATGAAGTTCAATAAACATGATATGAAAAAGTATTATTATTGTTTTTGTGTAATATAAAATACAGTGATTAATTTACAATAAATATGTACTCAATTGTTTAGTCATTAACATTTTGGTTTCAAATATTATTGTTATAGAATTTTGTTCATGAATATTACAAGAATATTTATTCCAATATTATTAAATTTATATGAAAAATTATATGTAAATTATTTATTTTGAATATAAAAATTATCTTTTGATAAATATTTTGTATTTTTCTAGGAAAATTATTTTTCCTGTGAATAGTTAAAAATAATTATTTTTAGGGGAAACTATATATTTGTTTCAAGGATTTGAAAAATAAATTTTTCTTTAAAAGGATTAGAATTTATATTAGAATAATTATATTATGAATAATCCAATTATGATGATTGGAATCAGTTTTTCATTTATTTTTCTACAAAATCATTTTACACTTAAGAATAAATTTTTTCAGGAAGACAAATTTTCATATCATCTTATATGGAATATTTTTCATTAGATTCGACAAATTATATTATTTGAATTTGATAAAATGGATTCATTATATAGAATCATAATAAATAAATAATTTAATCCGATCAACGTAATTTTTTTTCATTATGCAAATAGACATTAATAAAGTTTTGACACATCGATACAAGCGGTACAACATGGTTATATCATTTGTGTGAAACATTAAAATATCTACAATGCATTATTTTATGATATTTTATTTGTCTTTTCTAGCCAATTATATGTTTATTGAGTAAAATAATTTAATTTAAAACATTATTTTTAATTTGGGACCCAATATTGATTTTGTTTGAAAAAATAAGTTATATTTTGTTCAAATAAAAAACTATTTTTGAGTCATTGCAATTAATACCGTTGTTAGAAAATTCATTTATGTTTTTTCTCAACATGTATAAAAAAATATTTCTTTTATAATTTAACCCATAAAAAATTAATACCATTTTAATTATTTATATCATGGGGAAATTATTTTTACACTAAAATCATGTATTTTGCAAAAATATATTTTTCATGTTTTTTTAGTTTTTATATGAAATGTAATTTCATCCTCTAATTAAAACAAAATCTGATAAAAAAATACATTTGTTTAATAAGGATAATTTTTTTCATAAGGAAACATTTATCTTTCTTCATATAGTTAAGCTATCTTGGTAATCAATATACATAACATGTTTATGGATATCATTTGTTTAAAGGAGTTTATCTTAATGTGAATTCATAAAATGTATCCAAATATCTTAAAAATGATATTTATAGAGTTCATTTAGATTATATAACATCATATCATTTAATTTTTTTTGCCTTTCTTCTAGTTTACATGATTATGTTATATATATATCTATATTATTTAATCATTAATGATATTCAAAGTGTCGCATTTACCTAAAAAAATGGGAACCTCATATCCTACGTTATTTAATTAGTTTTATCCTTCTATCTCAGCCAATAAAAACAGTAACACCTTCCGAAATTCCCTGACAATGTCTTAGGTATTATTTTATTTCCAGATGACCATCATTTTAGGACATAATGTGTAAGACAGAAGTAGATTTTAAAAGAAGAGGTATAACATTTAATCGAGTGCCCACATTTTTATTTCATATTCTATCTATTACAAATTAGTAATACCCTTCCTAAAATAATGATTCTAATATAGTCCATATACTATGATGTTATTTTTTATTATCTTTAATCCAATTTAAAACTCTTTAATATCATATTGAAATCACCAAATACCAATCCTATGTATATGTGACTTATCATCTCCACGTAGTGGTGTAATGAATTATTCATCACCATTTAACATTTATGGAAATAATTACTGAACTAATGAATATATAATATATTTATTAAAAAATTATGTTTCATTAAATATAAAATATTAATTACCATATATATATTTCAACCCATATAAAAATTTTAATGTCGCTTCTACATATGTGTCGACAACGACCTCCACAATGCGATGTGATTCAACTTTAATGACCTTTTTATAAAGTATACTATCAATATTTTTATAATGACTATTTATTAATTTTATACCATTATATAAATTTTGGAGATTATGGTCCCCAGGTAAATATTGTTTTATCCAAACTACCAAACCAAAACATACATGATAAATGAGACAATTAACACTATGAAATAATTATTTTAATGAATGTTTAGAAATAAAATTGTATTAAAATATTATAAGAGCATAATATATTATATTATAAGAATTTATATTGTCCATTTTTTGATTTATAATATTTTTAAAGTTAGTATACCAGATGTTAAAATAACTTATGATGTTTGTCAAACCAAAGGTAAGGGTTTATTTTACATTGTCATTGTTATGCAGTATTATTTATGTTTATGTTTCTATTGGTGTGAATTATATAATCTTCTATCTTAAACCCTATAAATTTTATCTATTGATAATTTCTAATGATTTTATTGACAATATCTACATTTAAATTCATTGGCACTAAAAAATATAAAAAATGGTTTTAAATAAAAACCTACAATGATTTCTTTTCGGTCATGAATATGTTTCTTCAATTTTAATATTTTATTTTAAATGTATCCGTGAATTTTTTTATTTTTTAAAGTGATTAATTAATGTCATTTATATCCATGTTTCATATTTATAAAAAACGTAAATGTAAATTTTAAATCAATTTAAAAAAAAGTAGTTTTTAACAAAGGATTTTAATGAAATCATTGTCTTAACTTACAGTACATAAATTACTTTTCCCTCCATCTTGAATACACTTTATATTGAGGATTCATTAAATATTTACAAGGTTTATTCAAAAGGAATTTTTTTCATAATATTTGGGTTATTTTTACATTTAGTAATATTTTATTTCTAAATTAGAAGGATTATTCCCAAAAATATCTTATAGGGGGTTTTGAAAAGTATTTTCATATATGTAAAAAACATTCATGAATATTATGATTTCAATTGAGTAGGAATTTTTAATTTCTGTTTTTCCATTATTTATTTTTGAAAATCAATAAAAGTTTATTACCTTATTAAAACTCTAATATATTCTATGTTTATAACCTAAGTTATCTATATTTTTTCATACAACCTCGTATAAAAAATTTCGAAGTACTTATAAAATAATATTAATATAATCTTTATTATTATTTGGTCAGATCACTTGAACTATTGGTGTTTCTAGTCTATCAAAATGACTGGTTTTCCATCCATTGGGTAGACTATTGTTTTATAAATAATATTGTTTGATGTCCTTTCCATTAGACCGATATGAGTTAAAATCAACTAGATTGACTGAGGTCCAAGTCATAGGATTGAAAAAAATGGTATAGTCCATCATATTGTCCAAAGTATATAAATGGATTATTTGGGATTATTTATATTAAAAGGATTCATTATAGAATTATAATGGTGATAATAGTCATGAAATTAGAAGAAATATTTTTTTCTAATATTTCAATTTTATAATATCAGAGGTAGTAGAATCCAAACCAAATAATCAAGTAAATATTCCCATTTGAAGAATGATTATAAATATGACACCCTTTTAGGTGCTGGGAGATAATTCATTTTTAACTCAAAACATGTGATGTCACAACACCCTCCCCTCAATTCTAACCCATACATGGACAAAAATGGGAGAAGAGAGACTGTGACACCCATGTCCCACCTCCAATAGGCCCTAGGTTTCCGACTTGCACTGAGGGTATAATAAAAACAGATATGGGAGGAATTACCATTTTAGAGAACACACGAAAAAGAGAGAGATAAGATAGACACAAAAAACTCATGTTCAAACGAAAAAATAAAATATGCCTATGAAAACATATGGAATGTCAAACAATAACTACAAAAACTAAAATGGAATGCTGCAAGTACCAAAAGAAAGTAAAATAATAGCGACCCTAATGCCCAAACAGCTCCAACAAAACCCCAAGCAAGTAGAAACTAGATTGATCCCTAACCTTCCCTAACTGACATAAAAAATATATTATAAAACATAGGGTGAGTATAATAGTTTACTCAGTAGGATCCTCCCTAGAGCCTCTTGTGAAAAATTAAATAAATGATGCTAAATAAAAGTGAACAACAAGAGAAACTAACATATCACCTAAATAGGTATACTATGTTTTCAACCTCACTACGGATAATCTCATCAAGTATCGCAAAAAGAAGTATATAATATCACAAAATATTCGATGGTACCTTGCTACAAGTTCCCCACGATTTTTAACTATTCCACAAAGTCACACATCTTTAGAATCCCACTCCAAAAAGGCTAGCAGGAAGACACCTGGGTGAAGCACCACAACATGCACCTCGTGAAACACACCACTACATCCACATAAGCAAAAGTAATTAGGTAGTTTTTGGGAGCCACCATAGCTTACATTATGTGTTTCAAACATCAGGTATTATACCTCAAGCCATTACTACCGATACAGTGAGTAAGGATCCTCAAGATAATATGAAACATACATGTTATACCTATAGGATCCTTTAGGAAACTATATACAGAATATTTGTGTGGGAATAACTAGAATCCATCACAACCCTCTATTTGCATATATGGGGAAAACTAACCACCCTGAAAACTAGCACAAGTTAACTACCAAGAAAATAGAGTGGGGACAAAGGGGGTAGTCATCCATCCATCCTCCCGCTAGGATGTTAGGGAAAACACCCCCAAGGCTAAGAATCCATGGTGTATCAGTTTCACTAACTAGAAGGGTGTAGTATCATATAAAAACACAAAATGTACATGATATAATACAGATCACACCCAAACTATGGAAAAATACTATTCTTATTATTAACAGTAGCTAACGTCTCTTAGACTCTCGGCTGCCACTGCTAATACTGGATATCCTATAAGCACACAACCATTTAAAGAGATTCATTAAGTTTCTTATCACTTTTTATCAGTTTTAATTTACAATAATTAATTATTTAACCATTAAATAACCATTATCAATTCCACATTTATGTTCTATTATCATTATAAATTCAACAAGGAAACATACCCCCTAGGCATATCCAACAGAGTCGATGGATTCTCATAGTCACAACCTCAGAATTTCATCCCAGTAGGCTCCAACCCCATGGGTTAAAAAACTATTCATTTATTAAAATCATTAAAAATTTACAAATTTCCATATTTTTAGGAATTTTAGGGAAATATTCTAAGCTACCAAGCACAATGTCTCAACATGGTGAGTAGATCAGATACATGTCGAGTATTTTTCATCTATAGTAGGAGCATATACCCATCCATCCCAAAGAAGCTAAACACAGAAAGCATGTGGCATACCCCGCACAACATCATCCCTTTCAGAAGAAGGGTAATCAAGACCATTTGCCTCAAGAGGTGGGGAATGTAAACCATATAAACGAAAAATATTTTTAATAAGAATACAACATTATTCATCAACGTGTAATCTTAACTTCAACATAATCCATCATCTTTTGTATCCTCCCTGAAACCACATGAATAAACTGATGCATCTTTCCATTCAAGGAATCCACTACTGCCACAACAGCAAGGCCTCCCTGCCCCACCTATGAAAAAAACCAACCAGGCTCAGTCATCCCAGACTCAAGTCACATCAAGGCCTCCCTACCCTATATACCACAAATCTCTTATCCAGAGCACATCACAAGCACTAGGAACAAACATAGAAATGGGCTCTCAGCCCTAAAACATGGCTTACATCATTCACATATAATGAGATCTCCCGGGACCAAATAATAAGGCATTGAGACATTAAAAGCCATAAGGAAACTTAGTCCCCAAAAATAAGTTATATTTTATTCATAAAACTTGTTCTTAATCCATGTTGAATTAACAAATTCATTATTCAAGTTCCAACTATGGAAAACCTAAGAAACAATGCATCTCAATCTATCCCAAATTAATCAAATCATTAATTTAACATTCCTTTAATACTATTATCAACAATAATCAACAAGATTTAGGTTCATCAACTAATTTAGTTAAACAAGAATATCACAATCAATTTTATTATCACTACACTACAATAGCAACTGGATTCATTAACATGCATCTTTAAACAATTAGCCAATTAATTTAAAGTTAATCCCAAATTTACATTCTTTAGAAACATCCATCAGGAACAACATGTTAAACAAGAAAAGAAATAAAATCACAATATCTAGAAAATAAAGAAGGAATAACATCACTAAAAAATTGATACCAATTATTTAATTTGGGTCAAATATTTATTATTTCAATTTAATTGTGATCCCATGAGATAAATCATGATAAATCTACAATTATATGTAAATATATACAGAATTAGTGAATCGCCTAACTCAATGTTCTTCACTATTATTTTCACAAGAAAGTGACAACACAAATGATCACAATCACCTATCTCACAATGAATGCATCCACCTCCATACCCCGCGATGCCACCACACCAACCAACGACATAGAAAGATGAATAAACAACATAGATATCAAATTTCATAACATGGAATGGAGAAATGGTATGAAACATATCAAGGAACCCAGAAAATAGATGTAGAACATAACTTATATCAAGAACAGATCGAAACATCCATGTTGGACCAAAATAGGGGGTGCACATGCAGTCGGAAAAACTCCAAGGGGAACACAATCCAAGGCTATAATACAACACACGATTCTTTAGGTGGGAATAACTCTACGTGTCATGTACCAAGGAAAAAAGATAAGTATAAAAATGGTAGAAAGAATTTTGGCCTCATGAAAATCTAAACGGAGTAGTGGTTTTCATACGATTTAGATTTTACATTAAAAGTGGATCATCATTTTTGACTGAGTAAAGGCACCGAGACAGTTAAGAAAATTTAGATAGGTGTTATGGGATTTGAATTGAACTTAAATCCATTAAAATAACGATTTTAATTTTTCTAACTTCATATATTGCATCAAAAGAGGGAAATTATAGAAAACTAGAAACACTATTCATGGCTCAATGTTAGACGACTCATCCTTGGACAAGTAACCATTGGATGAATCACCATTAGACAAGAAACCATTCTAAGAGCTACTTTTTGGAAAGTCACTATTCAATGAGTCATAGTTCAGTGAGCTACTATTTGGTGAGTCACCGTTCGGTGAGTCAAGGTTCACCAAATTGGAAGCTTTGGCAAAGTGTTGAAATAAGTCTATTTAACCTCCCAAAACACCTAAAACACCATATTTTCACAAAGGAATTGACCGGAGAGGTTCATTCCATTACATTAGATATCAATTAAAACATTATCATCCTTGAGAGTCCAAAACCAACCTTGATATGAAATATAAAACTAATTATCTAAACATTCATTCTATAAGATACCTCTCAAGGCTCTCACCACCACAAGAGCTCAAAGCTTCATAAATGGAACAACATGAAACCACATGACAACAAAAAATATCTCCTAAATAGTATCCTAGGGGAGATACGTCTAAAAAGGGAGAAATCCACAACAAGAATCAATAGAAATACATATCATAATAAGAAAGGGTCTACAACCACCAAGTGAACAACATTATAACATAAGAGATAAACATAAAACAACTCAAGATATTGAGAACATATTTGTGACTCACATTCCCAAGTACTCTCCTCCTTGCCACCACATTGCCAAAAGAAATTAACCAAGGGGATAGCATTCCAACACAACACCTTCTCATTGTAGTCCTAGATCTCTACAGGTTACTCCTCGAAGGTCGCATTGTCGATAATTGTGATATCACCTCAATCAATGATGTGAGATTCATCATGAATGTAATGAAGGAGCTGAAACACTTGAAAAACATCATATATATTGATTATCTATATAGGAAGTACTACCCGAAATTCCATCAGTCAAACATGATCCAACACCAAGAAAGTCCCATCAATCAAGGGAGATATATTAATCCCATGACCAAACCATCACTGCCAATGATGGAGAGTCACCTTCAGAAACATGTGATCCCGAAATTCAAAATACACAGGTATCCTCCTATGATCAGCATAGGTCTTCTGATGACCTTGTGCTATGTTCATCCACTCACGAATCACCTGAACCATATGTGTCGTATTTTGTACCAATTCCAAACCAAGAATTACTGACTCTCCTACCTAAGTCTAGAAAAATGGAGAATAGAAATTATGGTGATACAAGTATTCAAATTTCACCATATTGATGGTGTATTAGAGACTATTTTGGTAAGAAAACTCTACTAAGGATAGGATCATGATCCAAAAACCTCCAAAATACAGGACACACGAACCAAACATTTCTTCAAGAGTTTGGATGGTCCACTATTTATGGTTGTCCGAGTATGGAAGAAATGTAGTTATAAGGCATAAATGAGAACCAAAAGAATTATGGAGACCTCTCTACACCCTATAAGTAAAATAATGATCTCAATCAGAAATTTTCATCCTCAGGACTCAATTTAGTCTCACTATCTAATCCAGATATTGTCTCGACAAAACCTCTATTGAGATCAACTCCTTGATTGCGATAAAGTGGGATGATTTATCTAAATGATACACCACCACCCATATACTTCCATAGCCTCCCAGAGCATTAGTTAAACTAGTGAAAAAGTCCATCATGATGTCCTACAACATCCACGGATGAACATATTACAGCTGGAGAAAACAATCGTGATTGTGGTGCTCTACCTTCATCTTGGAAGACCAAACATCGAGACAAAAACCCTACAGTTTTTTGCTTTAACCCCGGACACCAAAAATGACCTCTCAAAGATCGATGAATCTTTGTCACATCAGGATATACTTCTGAGGGTGAACTACAGAACACTCTTAGAACCATCTCACACATCACCAAAGGAATTAAAAACCTTCCCTAAAAAATCACCATGTGTTGTTCATCCTCAGACCGACCATCATGGGACTCACCACAAACAACATGATCTATCCTGACCTCTACATAAAGATCCCCCTAATGAGACTATTATACATGTTGCACCATAGATGAAAACACTATGATCTGAAAAAAAAATCTTCCCTCAACTTCTCCCATATCCAAATGGAATGATGAATGTTCTTCCATCACCCTCCTCGAATCACTAGATTCACACACTGTATCACTATACAACTTCCTGCTCAATACATACCCCACAAAATTCCCCTTTCAATGTGTATATGAAATTTCAATGTCATAATCAAATAATATCTCCATCCACTGATGTGGTCGCATGTTCAGTCATGCTACGAGAGAACGTACCTTGGTATCTTATGATATTTGAAGACCGCAAAACACTTTCTAATGAGGTATCATCTCCACAACATCAGGGAAAACACCACTACCTCAAACTCGATATCATGGGTGGCCTTGTTATATTCATGGGGATGAAACTTTCGATACCCATATGAAATTACTGATCTTTGCTTCATCAGAGAAAACCTAACCCCAAATGTGAAGCATCACATAAAACCTCAAGCTGAACTCCTTTTACTGGAAGGAAAAGAACAAGATCCCTGAACAATTTCTCCTTCGGATGCATGAATTTTACCTTACACTGGTCATTCCACAAGAATTCAAGATCCTTCATGTTCAATTCAGTTAGATGAGTAAAAACCCAAGATAAATTGTCTATGAACCTCCAGTAATAGCCTGTATGACCAATGAAACTTCGCACCTCTTCCACTATCATGGGGACTTCCCAAGACACAATTATATATTTTATGGATCCACAACTACTTCATGTTGGAAAAAAACATGCCAGCAAAAACAGACACCTCAATCCCTAAAATCATACTTATAAAACATCACAAATTGCTTCTCACGATGAATAACTCCCAAAAAGGCAAATAGATATTGTTCATGCCTCCCCTCAGATGCAGATAATAGAAGGATGTCATCGATGAAAACTACCACGAATATATCCTAGAATTAATGGAATATGACATTCATTAACCTTATGAAAAAACCTAGAGCATTCTTCACACGAATTGCCATCACAAAAAACTCATAATTCACATGATGCTAATCGAATGAAGTCTTCAAAATACCCTCATCCTTTACACACAAATGATGAAATCCTGACAGTAAATCGATCTTTTAGAACCAACTTCCACCCTTGAGTTGATCAAATAAATCATCGATCTACATAAGTGGATAGTAGTTCTTCACTGTCACATGGTTCGAGAGATGATAATTGATACACAGCTAGAATCTCCCATCAGCCATCTACAAAAAAAACTGGTGCATCCCACGTTGCAACACTCAGCAGAAAAAAACCACACTACAACAGACCATGGAGATGTATACATATTTTTCACTACTCAGAATGTTTTATCCAATATGGAGACATCGAGATAGGATAAACCCCTAACTATAGCTCAATCCCAAACACTATATCCCATCGAAGGGATAATTCTACAAAATCCTCTAGAAAGATATCAAGGTACTCTTCAATGAACCTGGGAAATTCCAAATGTTGAACCTCTGATGAACTCTACATTATCTCATCCATCATGGATGATAAGGATGAATCATGGGTCTGACCAATCATAGGTTCTCACTCACTGAAAAATGTTGTTGTATCTCCATATGCATCAAAGAACACCACATTACTTCAAGAGCCGTACATTATAGCCTATATTAAATACAAAATATCCATGTTGAGGATCAAATTATATGGTTTTATTTGTAAACATAGGAAATAATTCTAAGAGCGGTGATGCTCGAGAAATATCTCATAGTCTCTACATACTTCAAACAAGTCAACATGAACTATAACATGAAAATTAAATGCCAAGGGAACTAGAAGCCTATCTACCTCATGTCCCATGGAAAGGACAAGGATATTTACTATGAAGGAGTGTGTTTCTCTTGAGACAAATAAGGCATATATCCATGTAGGAAAAAAAATGAAAAGGGTACCTAAAATGACATCTAGCTATCCTGGCACTGGAAACACCACATGAAGTAGAGCACGACCTACTCCATGGCCTCTATAACCCTATTGGTAACCACCTCCATGGTCAGACTCTAATCACTAAGGATAAGGAGAATCTGGAGGATGTCCTCTGCATGCTACATCTTCTCTCTGCTGATCCATAGATGGTGCAACCTACTACTTCTTCCTTGCATGGAACTACAACTATAGAGGAACCTCAAGAAGAACACATGAAACACAATAAATTCTCAAAAGGATAGGAACTATTGCCACTGATGACCTCATCCAATATAATAAAAACATGCTCATTATCCCTTAACATAGTATTGAGAGCCACTTCCCCCAGGGAAATGAGAAATTGATGGTGGAGACCTACCCTTGGCCGAACATAAAAAATTCTTTACTACAAACTAGGAAACCTGGACCACAAGTATACTTCTTGAGGAATATTGAAGACTCACCTATCATAATGATGTGTGTCTTGATAAAACATTATCACTATAATCTACCCTCACCAACACCTCAATATAAGGATTAATCATAAATAGAGTTACCTGGTGCCAGATCATTAGATTCGAGGCCTCTTCAAAATGCCTCTCCCTACCCTCCTCATTTGGAAACTGGTCTGAAGCAAATAGAAATAGATTCCTTAAATTTGTCCCAAACTCTTGAACAGCTGATCTCCCAAACTGGGGGTAAGCATCTTCTATCGATTGGCCTCTTTCATAGTAAAAGAAATAAAATCGACTCTAATCGATTATCAAAACACCTCTAAAGAGACTTTGGACTCTTCAAGATCCCTGAGGAATAAAAACCACCACTTCCTCACTACCCCACACAACATCGTCACAACCAACAATACTAATTTCTCCTTCCGATCACATATTGAATAGAAGGATATCTCAACATCCTCCAACAAGTCCTCTATGACAGCATCTAAAATGGATACCTCGTACTTCTAGGGACTCTAACACTGACACTCTAAGAGTTTCCTCCTCCAAGTGTTATCGTTGTCAACCTCTACTCTTCAGAAATAATCTGGTACAACCTGTTTGAAATATTCTATGCAAACCTGATGAGGAAATCGACCTGGAGCCATACCATCAATATGTGAAATAGTGAGAGCACTTAAACCTATATTATGGAAGAGATTATGATTAATTAACTATTTTATTATATTAATTTTATATTAACCTATCCTAAGGTCTATGTAACATCCTAGGTAAATAAAGAATAAATCATTTTCATATTTATTAATATTTATGAATTAAATATTAATTTTACTTTAAATGGGTTTCTATGTTCGATAGCATACCCGATACGCAACAAAGAGTTTCTTTGAAATCTTACATTGCACACTAATAATAAAATAAAATTATTTTAAATGGTAGTTAACACGTAGTGGTTGTATTTGCGGGAAATCTATAAATAACTAAAATATGATTATATATGTTTTTGAAATGTTTTTATATTTATCCAATAAAATATAAAGGCGTAAAATAAGAAAACAATTCAATTTTAGGCATATATACTCTAATTTTCACTAAAGGTCGACTAATCGCCTTTTGATGGCGAAACGTCTATAAATATAGTTTTATTCACTCTTATACATTATATTGGACCAAATAAAATTCTTCTTTAGAATCGGGACATCAAAATTTACTTTGTGAAAATTTTTGGTATTTTTCTGATAAAGTTCCTTTTAGAATGAATAGAGAAAAATGTTGTATTTTAATTCAAAACCTCTTTTTAGTATAATTTATTTATATGATTAGATTATCTTTTTAATTGGTTTTAAAGTGAAATTAGAATATATTTTTACCATTTAATCCAATGGTGTTCATTGGAATTAATTTCACTTTAAAATTGGACTTAAACTAGTGTCAATCTTTTGGTACTTATTATTTCATAAAAACACGTTATTTTCTCTAACAATGGGAATTAATTATTAAATTAATTAATTTAACTTATATGTTTTGAATTTTGTAAAATAGAAATCATTTTTGAATCCGAAATATCAAATATATCTTAGGGTGAAGTTTTGGTATTTTTTCTGAAAAACTTCAATTTTTGATGAATAGTGAAACCACTAAGTGGCAGTTAAAAAAACTGATTTTTCGTTTAAATAAAATTTTACCACCTCTGTGTTTTGAATTTAAAAAATCCTACATACATGGTTGTAATTAGTAAGTAAAATGTGGTTTAATGGGATTAAAATAATTTTTTTTGAATAGTAACTTTTATGTTTTTAATCGCGATTAGAGGTAATTAGTGTAATTTAAGGTAAAATTAATTTTTTAATAATATGAAATGACCTTGAAACATGTCCTACACTTATTGGATGTTTCATGGCCGACCAAGAAAATCCATGGGTCATCTTGGGGACCCCATGGGGCCACATTGGTAGGAAAATGACATTAAAAACTTTTTATTTAATGTTAAAGTAAAAATATCACAAACATGAGTTATTTTACCAAAATAATTTTTAAATGGGGTTATACAAGTCATATTTTTAACTATAAATATTAATTAGAAATCTAAAACGATTTACTAAATCATGATGTTTTTTATATAATTTTTATACATTAAATAAATTAAATTATTTATGACACAATGATGATGAATCAATTACCTCATTATTTAACAATTTAAATAAAATGAAAAGATAATGTAAAATCTAAGACCTAAACATGTCAAAAACCTATTAGATGGTTGGATTTAGAACCCTTATCACCTTATCCTAGAAATATATAATTTTGGGACCTTTTAAATCCTAAAAGCATTTTATAATAAAGTAACCTTTTATAACTTTCCAAGAGTGCCCCTCCTCTCCTCTTATAAAAGGCCCCCACCTCTACCACCTTACCCACACCTCTCAAGCATTTCGCTCGGCCAAACCCTGCAAATGTTGTCTCTCCACATCCATATATTACTCCTAGAAGCCTCACTTTGGGAAGAAGTCTTCCCTAGGAAGCCTTTGAGCTCAAATCAAAAAGAGTTACCCGTTTTAAAGTTAGTGTTTTCTCTTGTGTTCTTATGTTTTATTTTGCTTCTCCAACCCACAAAACTCTTTTTATTCATTTATTTTGTAAAAAAATAAGTATTCTCAAAATAATAGGATGTTTTTATAAGAATAATTCGAGATACACTTACAAACACCTACATCTAATGGTTAAAGAACATACTGTTTCCGTGGATGGTGAATTTCTGCCTCACGAAACGATGATTGTTCAACACTCATATAACACCTTTAAAGGTGGCCATTAAGATGTCACTATATTTATATATGATATATAACATGTTTATGTTTTAATTAAGCTTCTTTATTTTTCATTTATGGCATACCATTATGGTTTCCATTATGGGTAAACGTGATATCTTCATTTTAGGAAGTGCGGACTACCGCCCCCTCAAAGTGATTTGATTCGTTAATACCATATGTGGTATGTATAAAGGATGGATTTAATGATATAATATATGATGTTATACTTGAATTATAATATACCGTTATATCATTATTATTTCCTTCCATTAAAGTATGAGATATAAATGAAATTAGCGTTCATGCGTACGTACGGCTTACCGTCTCCATGAACGGTGCATTTCATTTCGTATCCCCAAATGTAATGTACTATTATAAGTACATATATATATTAGATATATATGATGTATGTTACATATAAATTCTGAATATAATTCTGGAATTAAAATATACATATCTCTCATTTAGTTTTAATTTCGTTAATATGACATAGAAATGAAAGTAGCGTTCATGCGTACGTACGGCTTACCGTCTCCATGAATGGTGGATTTCATTTCTTACCTCTAAATGATTTTGTAATATTTTAAATTCATGTATATACTGGATATATATTATATATATGATATCTAAATCATGAATATAATTCTTGGTATAATGGATATTTTACCACATGAACAAATTTTAATTATAAAGAGTTTATTTTTGACTCAAGTACCAATGATCGACAAAACGACCATTATTAACTTAAATAATTACATAGTGTTCATAACATTGTAATAAGTGATATAAAAGGAATAATGAACATGAAAAAAGGTTCTTAAGAAAGTATAAATTAACTCAAGCTTATTATTCAGGACATTAAAGAATGATCGAGTCAAGTCGGACCCGAGGTAAGGGAACTTCTTAACCCAATTTCTATTCTTTGGGTTAATATCCTACTTTAAAATTATGTCATGATATTATTATGTAATATCTTGTATTTTTAATTTCTTTATGTGAAATTATATTGAATAC
Organism: Viscum album; assembly: GCA_963277665.1. Taxonomy (NCBI): domain Eukaryota; kingdom Viridiplantae; phylum Streptophyta; class Magnoliopsida; order Santalales; family Viscaceae; genus Viscum; species Viscum album. Next base: position 190,769,141 of record OY728136.1, on the reverse strand, counting down.
ACATAATAGAGCTATTTTATTTAAAAAATGATCTTTGTATGGGACTTCTTCTCAATCTCCTTTCATTGAGGCATATTTTGTTTTATACACAACTTTTTTTATACGGTGTATAAACCCCTTTGACTTTTACGTTTATTCAAAAGGAATCTTTTATATATGAAGCGTTTTACTAAATAAAAAAGGGAATGTTTTTTTGTCGTACGTATGCGGAGACAACGACTTCTCCTCCATCGTGACCATTATTTGAGTTTTGGCTTCCTATACAAGCCATAACTTTTCTTTAAAATAAAAAATAAATACCATGTTTTACTTTTATTTTATTTTGGTATTGAAAATGGTTTTCATAATGTATTTATGTGTTGTATTGATATCTTGTGATTGAAAAGTGGAAATTTTATGTTTCCTTTATGTATGTTTTATGTGATACGATTATGTTATGGTTCTTCGGCATTGTTATGAAGACGGGTGGTTTCGTGATAAACTAAGGGCGGGTTAGCCCGATATAGCTCTCCAATTCATTTGGTAATGCGATGGGTTTAAACGTTAAGGTTTATCCAAAGAGATTTAGGGAATATACTGTGATGGGTATTCCAAATGTAACCAAGAGGGTTACTCCCTATGTAAGAATGTTATAAATGCCTCAAGTTGCCTTTATGCCTTATGATTTCTATGATTTATTCATGATTTGATGAGGTATGTTAAAGATCTTATGTTTTATGAGTAAAGAATGATTTCATTGATTCTTATGTATACATGTACTCATGTTTCCTTTCTGTATTTTTATATCCCTTACTGAGCTTTTTATGCTCATCCCATGTTTTTGAAATGTTTTTCACATGTCAAGGGAAAGGTACATGGTGTGATGATAGTGTCAGTGAAGTGTCAATAAAGAATCCATGTTTTATTTTAAATATGTTTCCGTTGATGGGAAAAATGATTATTATCTTTTATGTAACCACTTTGTTTAAATGTGGAATATAATGCATGTTTTATGATCTAATTCTCTAAAACTCTAAACCTGAAATGATCCTCAATGTGTATTCTTGAAGTAACTCAAGATTAAGTAATGTTTAAGGCCGGGGCCTTATTGTTGTTATCAAAGGTCGGTTTAGATAACTTTAGGAGTTATAATTCTATTAAATTATTATCTAAAAAAATTTATGGTCAAATTGAAATGATATAGCATTTAAAGGTTACCATGTTACTTCGCCTAAGATATTTCTGTGTTAAGAAAGGTTTTTCATAGAGGAAACAGAACAGATTTTCTGGGAAGGCATACAAAGGGAAATGACCTTTCAAATCAGTATCTTGAGATTTTCAGAATCAGAACTAAATAGTTTGTTGTAGTGATGGCTCAATTGACTCAGGAGTTGAAAAGAAGATTGGTGAATGCTCCAGTTTTGGCACTACCTTCCAGGAATGGTGAGTTTGTTATCTACTGTGATGCTTCATTGAAAGGACTTGGTTGTGTTCTTATGCAGAATGATCAGGTTATTGCTTATGCTTCATGTCAGTTGAAAACTCATGAGGTAAATTACCCTACACATGATTTGGAATTAGCTGCTGTTGTTTTCGCTTTAAAAATTTGGAGGCATCATTTGTATGGAGTAAAGTGTGAAATATATACTGATCACACAAGTTTAAAGTATATATTCACTCAGAAATAATCGAACACGAGACAGAGTAGATGGCTAGAATTAATCAAGGATTATGATTGTACAATTCATTACCATCCAGGAAAAGCAAATAAAGTGGCTGATGCTTTGAGTCGAAAAAGTAATCCTTCATTAACAATGTTGTGTTTGGAATGTGATCCTTGTTTTAGGAATTGATGAACTTTGGCATAGAATTTGTTGGTGCAGGATGCTCTTCTGTTTTGTTTTAGGTATCAGTGAAATCTTCTCTATTATATAGAATTAAGCAAGCACATAAGCAAGACAGCGAGTTGAAGAAAAAGGTAGAGCTGGTTCAGAAGGGTAAGTTTCCTGAATTCAACATTGATAATGATTTTTTTTTGGGATCTGGGAAGAGCTTGTGTGTGCCGTGTGATTCACATTTTAAGAGAGATTTGTTGTGTGAAGCTCATAGTTCTCCTTTTTCAGTTCATCCAGGAAGTACTAAGATGAATAGAGATCTTCGAGAGTATTACTGGTGGGATGGAATGAAAAGGGATATTGCTGATTTTACTATGAAGTGTTTGACTTGTCAATAGGTTAATGTAGAGCGGCAGTTACTGAAAGGGATGTTTTAGCCTTTACCAGTGCCAGAGTGGAAATGGGAAAATATATCTATGGACTTTTTTGTGGGATTACCGAAGACACCTCAATGTAATAATGAAATCTGGGTTATTGTTGATCGCTTGACTAAATCTGCTCATTTCCTTGCTATATGAGATAATTTTTCCCTAGATCAACTTTCTTGATTATATCTTAAAGAGATAGCCAGGTTTCATGGATTTCCCCTATCCATTGTATCTGATCGTGATCCCAGGTTTACTTCTAACTTTTTGAAAGGCCTTCAGAAGTCATTGGGTACTGAATTAAATTTTAGTACAACTTTTCATCCTCAATCAGATGGGCAGTCAGAACGAACAATTCAGACTTTGGAGGATATGCTACGTGCTTGTTCTATGGATTATCAGGGAATTTGGAACCAACATGTTTCTTTGGTTGAGTTTTATTATAATAACAGTTTTCATTCCAGTATACAGATGGCTCCGTTTGAGTCATTATATGGGAAGTGGTGTCGAACTCTAGATTTTTGGAATGAAGTGGGTGAACGGAAGTTGATGGGACCATAATTGGTAGAAGAGTTGGTAAAAAAGTTCAGGTGATACAGAAACACCTGAGAATGGCTCAGAGCAGGAAGAAGAGTTATGCAGACAACAGGAGGATGGATCTCTCTTTTGAGGTAGGTGAACATGTTTTTCTCAAAGTCTCACCATGGAATAGTGTGATGCGATTTGGTAAGAAAGGAAAGTTGAGTCTATGGTTCATTGGACCATATGAAATTATGGATAGAGTTGGATCAGTTGCATACCGAGTGGCTTTACCTCTGAGCTTATCTCAGGTACACAATGTTTTTCATGTTTCAATGTTAAGGAAGTATATGCCAGATCCATCTCATGTTTTGAGCCTAGAGATAGTTCAGTTGGAAGAGAATCTATCTTATGAGGAACAAACAGTCCAGATTCTTGACCACAAGGAGCAAGTGTTGCGGGATAAGGTAATTCACCAGGTAAAGGTTTTATCGAAAAATCATATGGTTGAAGAGGAAACATGGGAATCTAAAAATTCTATGAGGGATAAATACCCCCACTTATTTTGATAAGTGAATAAAAATGTGAGGACACAATTCCCAAAAGGGGGGAAGGATGTAACATCCCAGGTAAATAAAGAATAAATCATTTTCATATTTATTAATATTTACAAATTTAATATTATTTTTTTCTTTAAAGGGGTTTCTATGTTCGATAGCGTACCCGATACGCAACAAATAGTTTCTTTGAAATCTTACGTTGCACACTAGTAATAAAATAATATTATTTTAAATGGTAGTTAACACGTAGCCGTTCTATTGGTGGGAATGAATAGAAATAACTAGAATATGATTATATATGTTTTTTAAATGTTTTTACATTTTTCCAATAAAATATAAAGTCTTAAAATAAGAAAAGAATTCAATTTTAGGTTTATATACTCTAATTTTCACTAAAAGTCGATTAATCGCCTTTTGATGGAGAACCATCTATAAATATTTTTTTGGTCACATTTATACATTCTATTGGACCAAATAAAATTCTTCTTTAGAACTGGGACATCAAAATTTACTTTGTGTATGTTTTTGGTATTTTTCCGATAAAGTTCATTTTTTTAATGAATAGTGAAAAATGTTCTATTTTAATTCAAATCATATTTTTAGTCTAATTTATTTATATGATTATATTATCTTTTTAATTGGTTTTAAAGTTAAATTATAATATATTTTTACCATTTAATCCAATGGTAGTCATTGGAATTAATTTCACTTTGAAATTGGACTTAAACAAGTGTCAATCTTTTGGTACTTATTGTTTCAAAAAAACACACTATTTGCTCTGAAAGCGGGAATTAATTATTAAATTAATTAATGTAACTTATATGATTTAAATTTTGTAAAATAGAAATCATTTTTGAATCTGGAATATCAAATATAGCTTAGGGTGAAGTTTTGGTATGTTTCTGAAAAACATCAATTTTTGATGAATAGTGAAACCACTAAGTGGCAGTTAAAAAAACTGATTTGTCGTTTAAATGAAATTTTACCACCTCTGTGTTTTTAATTTCAAAAATCCGTCATACATGGTTGACATTAGGAAGTAAAATTCGGTTCAATGTGATTAAAATAAATTTTTTGTGAATAGTAACTTTTAAGTTTTTAATCGCGATTAGGGGTAATTAGTGTAATTTAAGGTAAAAATAATGTTTTAATAATATTAAATGACCTTGACACATGTCCTACCCTTATTGGATGTGTCATGGCCGACAAAGAAAATCCATGGGTCATATTGGGGACCCCATGGATCCACCTTGGTAGGAAAATGACATTAATAACTTTTTACTTAATGTTAAAGTAAAAATGTCGCAAACATGAGATGTTTTACTAAAACAATTTTTAAATGGGGTTATACAAGTCATATTTTTTACTATAAACATTCATTATAAATCTAAACAGATTTCCTACATCATGATATTTTTTTTTAATTTTTAGACATTAATTAAATTAAATTATATATGACACCATGATGATGCAACGATTACCTCGTTATTTAACGATTTAAATAAAATGAAAAGATAACATCAAATCTAAGACCTACACATGTAGAAAACCTATTGGATGGGTGGATTTCAAACCCTTATTACCTTATCCTCTAAACAAATAATTTTGGGACCTTTTAAATCCGAAAATCATTTTATATTAAAGTAACCTTTTATAACGTTCCAAGAGTGACCCTCCTCTCCTACTATAAAAGGCCCCCATCTCTACCACCTTACCTATAAGGACCTAGCCTTAAACCTAACATAATCTTGAGTTATTACAAGATTACACAATGAGGATCTTTTCAGGTTTAGAGTTTTAGAGAATTAGATCATAAAACTCGCATTACATTCCACATTTAAAAAAAGTGGTTACATAAAGATAGTATTCATTTTTTCCCATCAATGGAACATATTTAAAATAAAACATGGATTCTTTCTTGACACTTCCTTGACACTATCATCATATCATGTACCTTTCCCTTGACCTGTGAAAAACATTTCAAAAAAAAACTTGGGATGAGCATAAAAATCTCAATATGGGTTATATAAAAAAATATGGAAAGGAAACATGAGTTCATATATACATAAGAATGAAATCATACTTTACCCATAAAGAATACCTCATCAAATCATGAATAAATCATAGAAATCATAAGACATAAAGGTAACTTGAGGCATTCATAACATTCTTCTGTAGGGAGTAACCCTCTTGGTTATGTTTGGAATACCCATCATAGTATATTCCCTAAATCTCTTCGGAGAAACCTTAACATTTCACTCCTTTGTGTTACCCAATGCATTGGAGAGCTATATCGGGCTCACCAGCCCTTAGTTTATCACGGAACCACCTGTCTTTATAATAATTCCCAAGAACCTCAACATAATCGTATCACATAAAACATGCATAAAGGAAACATAACATTTCCACCTTTCAATCACATGATATAAATAAAAAACATTGATATAAAAACATTATGAAAACCATTATTAATACCAAAATAAAAGAAAAGTAAAACATGGTATTTATTTTTCTTTTAAAAAGAAGGTATGGCTTGTAGAGGAATCCAAAACTCAAATAATGGTCACGACGGCGGAGAAGTCATTGTCTCTACATATGTATGACAAAACATTACCTTTTGTCATTTAGTAAAACACTTCGTATAAAAAAGATTGCTTTTGGATAAACGTAAAAGTCAAAGGGGTTTATACACCGTATAAAATAAGGTTGAGTATAAATCAAAATATGCCTCAACGAAAGGAGATTGAGACGAAGTCCTATACCTCGGGTCTGACTTGACTCGGTCGTTCTTTAATCTCCTGAATAATAAACTTGAGTTAATTTCTACTTGTTTAAGAACCATTTTCAAGTTCATTATTCCTTTTATATCACTTATTGCCATGTCATGAACACTATGTAATTATTTAAGTTAATAACGGTCGTTTTAACGATCATTGGTACTTCAGTCAAAAATAAGCCCTTTATAATTACAAGTTTTTCATGTATCCATTATATCCCGAATGGTATTCATGATGTAGATATCATATATTTCATATATATCCAGTACATTCATGCATTTATAATATTACATAATCATTTAGAGGTATGAAATGAAATGCACCTATTATGGAGACGGTAAGTCGTACGTACGCATGAACGCTACTTTCATTTCTATTTCGTATTTTATAGAATGGAATCATAATTATATTAAGGTATATTATAATTAAAGTATAATATCATATATAATATCATAAATCCATCCTTTATATGTCCCACATAAGGTATTTAACTAATCAAATCACTTTGAGGGGGCGGTAGTCCGCACTTCCTTAAATGAAGATATCACGTTTACCCATAATTGGAACTATAAAGGTATTACCAAAATGAAAAATACATAAGCTTAAGGAAAACATAAACATATTATATATCATATATAAATATATTGTCATCTTAATGGCCACCATTGAAGGTGTTAAAATAATTTTGAACAATCATCGTTTCGGGAGGCAGAAATTCGCCATCCACGGAAACAGTATGTTCTTTAACCATTAGATGTAGGAGTGTGTAAGTGTAGCTCGAATACTTCTTATAAAAACATCATAGTATATTGAAGATACTGGATTTCATACAAAAGAAATGAATAAAAATATTTTAGGGGGTTGGATAAGCAAAATAAAACAAAAGGACTCAAGTGAATACATTACCTTAAAATCGGGTAACTCCCTTTGGTTTGAGCTCAAAAGCTTCCTTGGGAAGACTTCTGCCCAAATTGAGGCTTCACGGAGTAAGAGAGGGAAGTGGAGAGACAAAATGGGCAGGGTTTGGCCGATCCAAAGGCTTTGGAATTGTGGTTAAGGAGGTAGAGGTGGGGGCCTTTTATAAGAGGAGAGGAGGGGCACTCTTGTAAAGTTACAAAATGTTAATTTATTTTCAAAAGAGTTTCAGATTTTAAAGGTCCCACATTGAATTATTTTGAGTATAAGGTGATGAGGGTTCTAAATCCACTCATCTAATAGGTTTTGGACATGTGTAGGTCTTAGATTTTACCTTATCTTTCCATTTTATTTAAATCCCTTATTAATGAGGTAATCGCTGCATCATCATGATGTCATAAATAATTTAATTTATTTAAAGTCTAAAAATTATAAGAAAACTACTATGATGTATAAACTATTTTTAGCTTTCCAATGACTATATATAGTCCAAAATATCATTTATGTAGACAAAATTAAAAATATTGTTCTTAGGTGATACATTCTTTGTTACATTTAACATTCTTTAAAAAAATAAAAAAATAAAAAGTCACTTTCTCACAAAAGTGATTTCATGGGGCCCCCAAGTTTGGCACAACGCATCCCATGGTCGGCCATGAGACAACCAGTAGCCTTAGGACACATTTTGGTGACATTTTTTATTATTATGATATTATTTTATTATCCTTAACTACCCGATTACTCATTAATCAAGATAATTATAGATAATTACCGTCATTACTATTCATAATGTCCAAAAACAAAAGAGTCTTAATTACATAATTTGGGCCTTCTGATTCCAAATTTTTAATCCATTTTACCAAATTTCAAACACATAAATTGCAATAATTGATTTAAAAATAATTCCCGTTGTCAAAACAAATAGCGGGTTTTTTTGAAACAATATCTATGAAAAGTTTGGCATTAGTTTATGACCAATTTCAAAGTGAAATTAATCCTAATGACCACCATTGGATTACATGGTAAAAATATATTCAGATTAAACTTTAAGACCAATTAAAAATATAATCTTACCATATAATTAAATTAAATAAAAAAGCAGTTTTGAAGTAAAATGCAGTATTTTTCACTATTCATTAAAAAAACGAACATTGTCAGAAAAATACCAAAAATTTATCCAATGTAAATTTCAATGTCCCAATCATAATTAATATGTTTCTTTTGAAAAATATAGATTATAAAATTGTCAAAATTTTGATTTAAAAAGTGTTTTCCATCAAAAGGTAGTAAAAACATCTTTTAAGAATATTAGTGTATTCCATGGTTAAGATTGGATTTATTTTCATTTTAAGCCTCTAAAACACTATCTAATTCATTAATAGACATAGATAAAAATATCTATTATTAATTACTTACTTTTTATATTACATCCTTCCCCCCTTTAGAAAATTGTGTCCCCACAATTTATTTACTTATCAAATAAATGGGGGTACTTATCCCTCATTGCATTTTCAAATTCCCATGTTGCCTCTTCCATCATGTGGTTTTTCCACAAAACCTTTACCTGATTAATCACCTTTTTCCCTAACACTTGCTCCCTATGGTCAAGAATCTGGACCGGTTGTTCCTCATAAGATATTTCTCTTCCAGCTGAACTACCTCTGGACTCAAAACATGAGATGGATCTGGCATGTACTTTCTCAGCATCGAAACATGAAAAACATTGTGTACCTGAGATAAACTCAGAGGTAAAGCAACTCGGTAAGCAACTGATGCAACTCTCTTCAGAATTTCATATGGTCCAATGAACCTTGGAATCAGCTTTACTTTCTTACCAAATCGCATCACACTTTTCCATGGTGATACTTTGAGAAAAACATGATCACCTACCTCAAAAGAGAGATCCTTCCTCCTGTTGTCCGCATAACTCTTCTGCCTACTCTGAGCTGTTCTCATGTGTTTCTGAATCAGCTAAACTTTTTTTGCCATCTCTTCTACCAATTCTGGTCCCATCAACTTCCTTTCACCCACTTCATCCCAGAAAGCTGGAGTTCGACACTACTTCCCATATAATGCCTCAAATGGTGTCATCTGTATACTGGAATGAAAACTGTTATTATAAGAAAACTCAACCAAAGAAAGATGTTGGTCCCAACTTCCCTGATAATCCATCGAACAAGCTCGTAGCATATCCTCCAAGGTCTGAATTATTCATTCCGACTGCCCATCTGATTGAGGATGAAAAGTTGTACTAAAATTTAATTCAGTACCCAACAACTTCTGAAGGCCTTTGCAAAAGTTAGAAGTGAACCTAGGATCACGGTCAGATACAATGGAGAGAGGAACTCCATGTAACCTGACTATCTCTTTAAGATACAAATGGGAAAGTTGATCTAGGGAAAAAGTATCTCGTATAGTAAGGAAATGAGAAGATTTAGTCAAGAGATCAACAATAACGCAGATTGCATTATTACCTCGAGATGTCTTCGGTAATCCCACAAAAAAGTCCATGGATATATTCTCCCATTTCCACTCTGGAACTGGTAAAGGTTGAAGCATCCCTTTCGGTAACTGCTGCTCTGCTTTAACCTGCTGACAAGTCCAACACTTCACAGTAAAATCAGCAATATCTCTTTTCATTCCATCCCACCAGAAATACTCCCGCAGATCTCTGTACATCTTAGTACTGCTAGGATGAACTGAAAACGGAGAACTATGAGCTTCACATAACAACTCTCTCTTCAAATGTGAACCACAAGGCACACACAATCTCTTCCCAAATCTCAAAACACAATCACTATCAATGTTGAATTCATGCAACTTACCTTTCTGAACTAGCTCTACCTTTTTCTGCAACTCACTGCCTTGCTTCTGTGCTTTCTTGATTCTGTCTAATAGAGATGATCTCACTGATACCTGAAACAAAACAGAAGAACATCCTACACCAACAACTTCTATGACAAATTTCATCAAATCCTTAACCAAAGGATCATGTTCCAAATGCAACATTGCTAATGAAGCATTACTTTTTCGACTCAAAGCATCAGCCACTTTATTTGCTTTTCCTGGATGGTAATGAATTGTACAATCATAATCCTTGATTAATTCTAGCCATCTCCTTTGTATCATGTTCAATTATTTCTGAGTGAATATATACTTTAAACTTTTCTGATCGGTATATATTTCACACTTTACTCCATACAAATGATGTCTCCAAATTTTTAAAGCAAAAAAAACAGCATCTAATTCCAAATCATGTGTAGGGTAATTTACCTCATGAGTTTTCAACTGTCGTGAAGCATAATCAATTACCTGATCATTCTGCATTAGGATGCAACCAAGTCCTTTCAATGAAGCATCATTATATATAACAAACTCACCATTCCTGGAAGGTAGTGCCAAAACTGAATCATTCACCAATCTTATTTTCAACTCTTGAAAACAATCATCAGATTCTTTTGTCCAGATGAACTTAACACCCTTACGAGTTAGCTTAGTCATTGGACTAGATAACCGTGAAAAAATTTCAACAAACCTTCGGTAGTAACCTGCCAAGCCAAGAAAACTACGGATCTCGGTTACGTTTGTGGGTCTTGTCCATTCTTCAACAACCTTTGTTTTTTCAAGATCAACGGTTATCCCATCTTTAGAAACAATGTGACCAAGGAAAGAAATTTGTTGCAACCAAAACACGCACTTGCTGAATTTTCCATACAGTTTCTTTTCTTTTAAGGTTTGCAAGATAACCCTTAAATGTCTTTCCTGCTCCTCTTTACTTTTATAAAACACCAAAATATCATCAATGAAAACCACAACAAACTTATCCAAGAACTCATGGAAAATTCTATTCATTAAGTCCATGAATACAGCAGATGCATTGGTTAGCCCAAAAGGAATTACTACAAATTCATAATGGCCATATCTTGTACAAAACGCAGTCTTCGGAACATCTGCTTCCTTTACCTTCAGCTGATGGTACCTCGATCTCAGGTCAATCTTTGAAAAATACTAAGCTCCCTGGAGCTGATCAAACAAATCATCAATATGAGGCAAAGGATATGTGTTCTTAATAGTGATATTATTCAAGGCCCTATAATCAATGCAAAGTCTCATTGAGACATCTTTCTTTTTAACAAACAAGACAGGAGCACCCCATGGTGATGTGTTAGGTCGAATGAAACCTTTATCTAATAACTTTTGCAATTATTTCTTTAACTCTAAAAGTTCAACTTGAGCCATTCGATAAGGGGGTTTTGAAATTGACTTAGAATCAGGAACTAAGTCAACAGTAAATTCAACTTCCCGATCATGAATAATACCAAGAAACTCATCAGGAAAAACATCAAGATACTCATTTACCAATGGCACATCATTAATCTAAACAGTTCCTTTATTTTCTACAATATGTGCAAGGTAACATTCATTTCCATATTTTACTATTTTCTCAACTTCCTGATATGTTATCAAAAGCAAGGGTTCATTATTGTACACAAACTGAAAATCTTTCTGAAAAGAACCATTTTAGCTCTGTAGTCAATCTTAGCATGATAAACAGAAAGCCAATCCATGCCCAAAATAACATCAAACTCTACTAGAGGAAAAACAATAAGGTTTTCTGGTAGATTCTCTCCACACACAAGGATAGGAAGGTTCTTATAATTCCTTTTTGTCTCAACGTTCCCTCCGGGTGTTTTTACCATAAGTTCAGGGTTCATATCTTGAGATGGAATTTCCAATTTACTAGAAAACTTCTCAGAAATAAAAGAGTATGTAGACCTAGAATCAAACAACACATTGGCATAATCTGAACAAACAAACAGTGTGCCTGATACCACTTCATTCGATGGCCCAATATCTGCTGAGGTTGTTGCAAAGGATTTCACCACCCCTTTCTGCTTGTAGTCTAACTGCTTCCCATCACTCAAGCTCTTTGTCGGACACTCATTTTCATAGTGACCCATCTCATTTCACTTAAAACATTTCACTAACTGTAAATCAAATTTGGTCTTACCTTCACCTTGATCTTTTTCAGTGAAATCATGAGCCTTATGTCCCATATTACCACATCGGTAGCACTTTCCAGAATTCAAAAGACATTCCCCATCATTCCTTGTGCCACATGTATCACAAACTGGAAACTTAGTTTTCTTACCCTCAGACTTTTTGGAAGAATTCTTACCATTCTCCTGCCACCTCGGTCTCTTCTTCTGTTGGTTGTTATAGAACACTTGATCATCGGCAGACTCCATTTCCAACTTCTCAGCACATCAAACAAGCTTTTCATAACTTTTAAAATCACGAGAAGCTAATGCCCTTCGATATTTTGGCTTTAATCCTGAGTAAAAATGATTGATTTTACTATCAAGGTCTCGGATAAAATTTGGAGCATACCTTTCCAATCGAGTGAACCTTTTTTCATAGGCAGCTACTAAGTCTTCCTCTTGCCTCAATTCCAAGAATTTCTTTTCCATCCTAAGTCGAACATCCTTACGAAAATACTTCTCAAGAAACAGACCTTTGAATTCATCCAAGTCCAGAGCATCAATCTCATCGGCGTCCTTGATATTTTTAACCATAGACCACCACTGATTTTCCTCACCCTCCAAACGGTAAATAGAAATACTTACCTTTTCATTGTCTGAACACCCCATGACATCGAAAATCTTCTCCAGTAATTTAATCCACCCTTCAGCTAACATAGGGTCAGATGATCCTCTGAATTATGGGGGATGTTGCCTCATGAAATGTTCCACCACTGACATGTTCCTCTACGGTTGATCTGTCTGATCTCATGCATGGATACCACCACCATTTGTTGCTTGAGTCAACTGCGCCATTACTGCAACAAACTATTCAGTTCCAATTCCAACCATCTCAAGATGCTGATTCGGAAGGTTATTTCCTTCTGTATGCCTTCCTAGCACTGCTTCCATGTTTCCTCTGTGGAAAACCATTCTGAACAAACATGTCTTAGATGAAGAAACATGATAATCTTCAAATGCTATATCATTTCAAAAAAAATATTTTTGGATAATCATTTAATAGAATTATAACTCCTAAAGTTATTTAAACTGACCTTTGATACCAACTATAAGGCCCCAGCCTTAAACCTTACTTAATCTTGAGTTATTACAAGATTACACATTGAGGATATTTTCAGGTTTAGAGTTTTAGAGAATTAGATCATAAAACTTGCATTACATTCCACATTTAAACAAAGTGGTTACATAAAGATAGTATTAATTTTTTACCATCAATGGAACATATTTAAAATAAAACATGGATTCTTTCTTGACACTTCCTTGACACTATCAGCATATCATGTACCTTTCCCTTGACCTATGAAAAACATTTCAAAAAAAACTTGGGATGAGCATAAAAAGCTCAGTATGGGTTATATAAAAAAATATGGAAAGGATACATGAGTTCATATATACATAAGAATTAAATCATACTTTACCCATAAATCATACCTCATCAAATCATGAATAAATCATATAAATCATAATACATAAAGGTAACTTGAGGCATTCATAACATTCTTACGGAGGTAGTAACCCTCTTGGTTACGTTTGGAATACCCATCATAGTATATTCCCTAAATCTCTCTGGAGAAACCTTAACATTTCACTCCATCGCGTTACCCAATGCATTGGAGAGATATATCGGGCTCACCCACCCTTAGTTTATCACAGAACCACCCGTCTTCATAATAATGCCCAAAAACCTCAACATAATCGTATCACATAAAACATGCATAAAGGAAACATAACATTTACACCTTTAAATCACAAGATATAAATACAACACATTGATATAAAAACATTATGAAAACCATTTTCAATACCAAAATAAAATAATAGTAAAACATGGTATTTATTTTTCTTTTAAAAAGAAGGTATGGCTTGTAGAGGAAGCTGAAACTCAAATAATGGTCACGGCGGCGGAGAAGTCGTTGTCGCCGCATACGTACGAAAAAACATTCCCTTTTGTCGTTTAGTAAAACGCTTCATATAAAAAAGATTCCTTTTGGATAAACGTAAAATTCAAAGGGTTTTATACACCGTATAAAAGAAGGTTGAGTATAAAACAAAATATAACTCAATGAAAGGAGATTGAGACGAAGTCTCAAACCTCAGGTCTGACTTGACTCGGTCATTATTTAATCTCCTGAATAATAAACTTGAGTTAATTTCTACTTGTTTAAGAACCTTTATCAATTTTATTATTCCTTTTATATCACTTATTTCCATGTCATGAACACTATGTAATTATTTAAGTTAATAACGGTCGTTTGAATGATCATTGGTACTTGAGTCAAAAATAAGCCCTTTATAATTACAAGTTGTTTATGTATCCATTATATCCAGAATGGTATTCATGATTTAGATATCATATATGTCATATATATCCAGTAAATTCATGCATTTATAATATTACATAATCATTTAGAGGTAAGAAATGAAATGCACCGTTTATGGAGACGGTAAGCCGTACGTACGCATGAACGCTACTTTCATTTCTATTTCGTATTTTATAGAATGGAATCATAATTATATAAAGGTATATTATAATTACAGTGTAATATCATATATAATATCATAACTCCATCCTTTATACGTCCCACATATGGTATTTAACGAATCAAATCACTTTGAGGGGGCGGTAGTCCGCACTTCCTTAAATGAAGATATGGCGTTTACCCATAATGGGAACCATAAAGGTATGCCCAAAATGAAAAATACAGAAGCTTAAGAAAAACATAAACATATTATATATCATATATAAATATAGTGTCATCTTAATGGCCACCTTTGAAGGTGTTAAAAGAATTTTGAACAATCATCGTTTCGGGAGGCAGAAATTCACCATCCACGGAAAGAGTATGTTCTTTAACAATTATATGTAGGTGTGTGTAAGTGTATCTCTAATACTTCTTATAAAAACATCCTAGTATATTTAAAATACTTTATTTGTTACAAAAGAAATGAATAAAAAGTGTTTAGGGGGTTGGAGAAGCAAAATAAAACAAAAGGACTCAAGTGAATACATTACCCTAAAATCGGGTAACTCCCTTTGGTTTGACCTCAAAGGCTTCCTTGGGAAGACTTCTGCCTAAAGTGAGGCTTAAAGGAGTAAGAGAGGGAAGTGTAGAGACAAAATGTGCAATGTTTGGCCGAGCCAAAGGCTTTGGAAGTGTGGGTAAGAAGGTAGAGGTGGGGGTCCATTTATAAGAGGAGAGGAGGGGCACTCTTGTAAAGTTACAAAATGTTACTTTATTTTCAAAAGAGTTTCGGATTTTAAAGGTCCCACATTGAAGTATTTCTAGGATAAGGTGATTAGGGTTTGAAATACACTCATCCAATAGGTTTTGGACATGTGTAGGTCTTAGATTTTACCTTATCTTTCCATTTTATTTAAATCCTTTATTAAAGAGGTAATCGCTGCATCATTATGATGTCATAAATAATTTAATTTATTTAAAGTCTAAAAATTATAAAAAAATACTATGATGTAGAAACTATTTTTAGCTTTCAAATGACTATTTATAGTCCAAAAGATCATTTATGTAGACAAAATTAAAAATATTTTACTTAGGTGATACATTCTTTGTTACATTTAACATTCTTTAAAAAATAAAAAGATAAAAAGTCACTTTCTCACAAAAGTGATTTCATGGGGCCCCCAAGTTTGGAACAAGTCATACCAGGGTCGGCCATGAGACAACCATTAGCCTTAGGACACATTTTGGTGTCATTTTTTATTATTATGATATTATTTTATTATCCTTAACTACCCGATTACTCATTAATCAAGATAATTAAAGGTAATTACCGTCGTTACTATTCATAATGTCCAAAAAAAGAGTCTTAATTACATAATTTGGACCTTCTGATTCCAAATATGTAATCCATTTTACCAAATTCCAAACACATAAATTTCAATAATTGATTTAAAAATAATTCTCGTTGTCAAAACAAATAGCGGGTTTTTTTAACAATATCTATGAAAAGTTTGGCATTGGTTTATGACCAATTTCAAAGTGAAATTATTCCTAATGACCACAATTGGATTAAATGGTAAAAATATATTCAGATTACACTTTAAGACCAATTAAAAATATAATCTAACCATATAATTAAAATAAATGAAAAAGCAGTTTTGATATAAAATGCAGTATTTTTCACTATTCATTAAAAAAATGAACATTGTCAGAAAAATACCAAACATTTATCCAATGTAAATTTAAATGTCCCAATAATAATGAATATGTTTATTTTGAAAAATATAGATTATAAAATTGTCAAAAGTTTTATTTAAAAAGTGTTTTCCATCAAAAGGCAGTAAAACAATCTTTTAAGAATATTAGTGTATTCCATGCTTAAGATTGGATTTATTTTCATTTTAAGCCTCTAAAACACTATCTAATTCATTAATAGACATAGATAAAAATATCTATTATTAATTACTTACTTGGGATGTTACATTACCCACACCTATCAAGCCTTTGGATTGGCCAAACCCTACCCATTTTGTCTCTCCACATCCCTATCGTACTTTTAGAAGCCTCACTTTGGGCAGAAGTCTTCCCAAAGACGCCATTGAGCTCAAATAAAAAAGAGTTACCCATTTTAAAGGTAGTGTTTTCTCTTGTATTATTCTGTTTTATTCTGCTTCTCCAAACCCCAAAACTCTTTTTATTCATTTCTTTTGTAACAAAACTAGTATCCTCAAAATACTAGGATGTTGTTATAAGAAGTATTCGAGCTACACTTACACACACCTACATCTAATGGTTAAAGAACATACTGTTTCTATGGATGGAGAATTTTTTCCTCACGAAACGATGATTGTTCAACACTCATATAACACCTTCAAAGGTGGCCATTAATATGTCACTATATTTATATATGATATATAATATGTTTATGTTTTAGTTAAGCATCTGTATTTTTCATTTATGGAATACCTTTATGGTTTCCATTATGGGTAAACGCATTATCTTTATTTTAGGAAGTGCGGACTATCGCCCCCTCAAAGTGATTTGATTCATTAATACCATATGTGGTACGTATAAAGGATGGATTTAATGATATTATATATGATGTTATAATAGAATTATAATATACCTTTATATAATTATTATTTCTTTCCATTAAAGTATGAGATACAAATGAAAGTAGCGTTCATGCGTACGTACGGCTTATCGTCTCCCTGAATGGTGCATTTCATTTCTTATCCCCGAATGTAATGTACTATTATAAGTACATATATATAATGGATATATATGATGTATGTTACATCTAAATGATGAATATAATTCTAGAATTAAAATATACATATCTCTCATTTAGTTTTAATTCCATTAATATAACATAGAAATGAAAGTAGCGTTCATGCGTACGTACGGCTTACCGTCTCCATGAACGGTGCATTTCATTTCTTACCTCTATATGATTATGTAATATTTTAAATGCATGTATATACTGGATATATATTATATATATAATATCTACATCATGAATATGATTCTTGATATAATGGATATTTTACCACATCAACAACTTGTAATTATAAAGAGTTTATTTTTGACTCAAGTACCAATGATCGACAAAACGACCATTATTAACTTAAATAATTACATAGTGTTCATAACATGGTAATAAGTGATATAAAAGGAATAATGAACTTGAAAAAGGTTCTTAAGCAAGTAGAAATTAACTCAAGTTTATTATTCAGGACGTTAATGAACGATCGAGTCATGTCGGACCCGAGGTAAGGGAACTTCTTAACCCAATTTCTATTCTTTGGGTTAATCTCCTACTTTCAAATTATGTCATGATATTATTATGTCCTATCTTGTATTTTTTACTTTCATTATGTGGACTTATTGTGAATACATATAATAGATCTATTTTATTTAAAAAATGATCTTTGTATGGGACTTCATCTCAATCTCCTTTCATTGAGGCATATTTTGTTTTATACACAACTTTTTTTATACGGTGTATAAACCCCTTTCACTTTTACGTTTATTCAAAAGGAATCTTTTCTATATGAAGCGTTTTACTAAATGACAAAGGGAATGTTTTTTTGTCATACGTATGCGGAGACAATGACTTCTCCGCCGTCGTGACCATTATTTATGTTTCGGCTTCCTCTACAAGACATAACTTTTCTTTAAAATGAAAACTAAATACCATGTTTTACTTTTCTTTTATTTTGGTATTGAAAATGGTTTTCATAATGTTTTTTTGTGTTGTATTGATATCTTGTGATTGAAATGTGGAAATGTTATGTTTCCTTTATGTATGTTTTATTTGATACGATTATGTTATGGTTCTTTGGCATTGTTATGAAGACGGGTGGTTTCGTGATAAACTAAGGGAGGGTTAGCCTGATATATCCCTCCAATGCATTTGGTAATGTAAAGGGTTTAAACGTTAAGTTTTCTCCAAAGAGATTTAGGGAATATACTATGATGGGTATTTCAAATGTAACCAAGAGGGTTACTCCCTACATAAGAATCTTATGAATGCCTCAAGTTACCTTTATGCCTTTTGATTTCTATGATTTATTCATGATTTGATGAGGTATGTTAAAGAGATTATGTTTTATGAGTAAAGAATGATTTCATTGATTCTTATGTATACATGTACTCATGTTTCCTTTCTGTATTTTTATATCCCTTACTGAGCTTTTTATGCTCATCCCATGTTTTTGAAATGTTTTAAACATGTCAAGGGAAAGGTACATGGTGTGATGATAGTGTCAATGATGTGTCAATAAAGAATCCATGTTTTATTTTAAATATGTTTCCGTTGATGGGGAAAATGAGTACTATCTTTTATGTAACCACTTTGTTTAAATGTGGAATATATTGCATGTTTTATGATCTAATTCTCTAAAACTCTAAACATAAATGATCCTCAATGTGTATTCTTGAAGTAAATAAAGATTAAGTAATGTTTAAGGCCGGGGCCTTATAGTTTACCCATTCAAACATTGGAGAAATGAAGAATGATGCATGATCCTTTCCTTGTTCTCTACCCTTCAACAAGTATCACCTTGTTTAGTAGCCACTTTAATCGTAAGGGTTTCTGCATTAAATCATAGGGGGACCTAAATACCCATGTATCATCGGGTATCCTATGTTTACAACTCTTTCTAAACATAACTGACACCATTTCCCTACCAACCCATGAAACATCACATATTCTGAACTCCAAACTATATCATATACCCCAACTAGACCACTGATACTACTCTATCACAACCCCCTCCCCTCAAAGTGTACCTCTTATAGGCCAGCAATGGGAGAAGAGAGATAGTGACACCTGAGTCCTTAATATAGTAGGCTCTGTGTTAGTGATAAGAACCAGGGGTATAATAAACACAAAGATGATAGACATTACCCTCTACGAGAAAAAATGTGAAATATATACATAAGATAGAAACCAACCTACTCATTTTCAGAATACAATATTAAACAAAACCATGTGAACACTTGTAACGTCATGAAATAACTACAACATCTGAAAGGGAAAATTGAATGTACCAAAAGAAAGTAAAATGATAGCAACCAAAAATACCAGAATAGCTCATGAAAAACCCCAAACTATTAGTAACCATCCTAATCTCCATCATGTCCCAATTGACCTAAAAAATGTTATATAACGTAGGGTGAGTATAATAGTATACTCATTAAGATCATCCCTGAATCATCTCGTACAGAAGTTAAGAAAGCATGCTAAAGCATAGTGAAAACAAGTGAAACTAACTTGTCATGTAAATATGCATTCTATATTCCCATAATCACCATAGATACCATCACCATGCATCATAGACTGGAGTATATAATTTAATAATGAATATCAAGGGTGTCATACTTCCCCTTCCCTATTAGTTTGTTGATTTTACCCAACGTTGCATGTCCTGATAATCTACCTCAAAAAAGGCTAGTGTGAATACACCTTGGCGAAGCACAACAACATGAACCTCTTGCAACACACAACCACATTCATATTACCAAATGTAACCAGGTATTTTTCTCAG
The DNA here is from genome assembly GCA_963277665.1 of Viscum album. Taxonomy (NCBI): domain Eukaryota; kingdom Viridiplantae; phylum Streptophyta; class Magnoliopsida; order Santalales; family Viscaceae; genus Viscum; species Viscum album. Next base: position 190,749,075 of record OY728136.1, on the reverse strand, counting down.
AGCCACCAAATCTCACATAACGTGTATCGAACAAAGAGTATAATACCTCAATCCATTACAACCCATACACCGAGTAAGGATACTCAAGACATTAAAGCTCATACACGTTATACCTATACGATCCTTTAAGAATCTTAATCGGAAATATTTTTCTTTGAATAATGACAAGACATTATATCCCTTTAGCCACATATATTGGGAAAAATAACTATTCTGCATTCTAGAACATGTAACTACCATGTGAAGAGAGTGTGGCCTATAGGGGTGGCCTACTATCTATCCTCCCACGAAGATGATGTGGAAAACACCCCAAGGGATTATAATTTTTGGGGTGATAGTTTCACTAACTGAAAAGGTTGAGTAGCATATATAAACACAAATATTACATGATATAATATAGCTCAAAACTATAGTATTGTTAAAACCTTAACTTACACTCAACTATAACTAACGTCTCTCATACTTCTGGTTGCAACTGCTAATACTACATATTCTATAAGCATACAACCATTTAATGATATACGTTAAGTTTCTTATCCATTTTTATCAGTTTCAAATTATTTTTATTAATTATGTAACCATTAATTTTTCATTATCGATTCAACATTATATTCTATTATCATTGTCATTTAAAAAAGGATCCATACACTCTAGGAATAAAAAAATTGTCCCATGGATTCTAAGAATCACATCCTCAACACTGTATCCCAACATGCTCCAACCCCATGGGTTAAACAATTAATTATTTATTAATATCAATAAAAAGTTCCATATTTTCATATTTCTAGGTACTTTAGGAAAAAAAATTAAGCTGACAATCTCAAGGGCTCAACCCCTGGGGTACATCAGCCTCCTGTAAATTTATTTCCAACTGTAGCAGGAGCATAGATCCATCCATTTCGAGAAAATAAACATGGAAAGTAAGTGGCATACCTCGTGTGTCTTCATTCCATTTGGAAAGAGGGTAAGTAGCACTATCTGCCTCATGTAGTGGGGAATCTAAATTAGACCAAAAAACAACAAAATAATAAAGTATCCAACATTCACATCAATGAGTAATCCCAATTTCATTCTGTTCCATCATCTTTAGTGTCCTCTCCAACACCACAAGCATAAACTGATGCATCTCACAACTATTGTCATTAAATGATCCAACAAAATCTAGTCCTCCCTACCCCATGCATGACAACATCCCTCCTGGATTAGCCATCACAAGCCCACATCATATCTAGGCCTCCTTTCCCCACATAACACTAGTCTCATATCTGGAGCACATCACAAGTAGCAGGAAAATAAAGAGCTATGATATCTCTTCCCTAAAACAAGGAATTCATCCTTCACACTCAATGAGCTATAATGTATACAAAGCATAAAGCACATGGAATTTAAAATCAAGTGGGAAACATAGGACCTACAATGGAATTATATTTTATTCATACTACCGATTTTTATTCCTTCTTGAATTAACAGATTCATTAATTTTGTTCCAACTACATGAAACCAAAGTAAACATTTTCTCAAGATATCAGAAATTAATTAAACAATTAAATTGAAATTAATTTAATGCTTTTATCAATAAGAATGAATATGATTCATGTTCATCAACCAATTCAATTAAACATTCTTATCTGCATCAATTTTAGTATCATCAAATTACAACAACAACCAGATTCATTAACACATCTCTTTAAAAAGTTATCCAATTAATATAAAATTAATATTGGATTTATGATCTCAACCAATTTTCATCAAGAACCACGTGCTAAACAAGAATAGCATAAATATCACACTATCTAGATAATCAATTGGGAATAATATCATTAAGAAATTGATACCAATTTTTTAATTTGGTAAAAATATTTATTATGTAAATTTCATTGTGATCACATTGGCTAAATCTTGATAATTATATAATTGTATGTAAATAAATATAGAAGTAGAAAATCCCATACCTCAAAGGTAATCACAGTTATTTACATGAGAATAGGCCAACAAAATGGATCATGATCACCTCTCTTGCAACGAATGCATCCACCTGAGGATGTTGTGACACCACTGAACCAACAAAAAACTAAAAAAATCAAATTAGTAGCATTAGGATCACATTTAATCATATGGAAAGGATAAATGAGAGGAAACAGATATAGGAACCCATATGAATAGAGGTTGAACATACATTATATCGAGAATGGATTGACACATCTGGGTTACATCAAAACAGGGGGTACACATTAAGCAGAAAAAACACCAAGGGGGACATGATTTAACGCTACAACACAACGTACAATTCATATAATAGAAATAACTATTGGAATCCCATACCAAAGAATAAATGATAAGGAAGAGAAATGAATAATGTATCTCGGCCTCTTGAAAATCTAAATGGAGCAGTAGTTTAAGTACAACATATATTATCCATTAAAAGAGGATCTTACATTTGGACTGTGTAAAGGCTCCCTGACCCTTAGGAAAATTTAGAAAGGATTTAAAGGCTTTAAATAATCCTTAAATCGCATAAAACAAGGATTTGAATTCATTTTACATCAAATATTATGTCAATGGTGTGAAACTATAAGAAACTAGAAACACAATTCCTGAATCACTGTTGGTTGATTCACCATTGATCGATTCACCATTGGACTAGTCACCTTCAGACGACTCACCATTGGATGATTCACTGTTGGATGACTGAACATTGAAAAAATCACTTCTAGATAATAAATCATTTAATGAGATACTATTCGGTGAGTCACTATTCAGTGAGTCACCGTTTATAGAGCTTCCATTCAGTGAGTCATTGGTCAGTGAGTCACTATTCACAAAATAGGATATTTTTGTAGTGTTGAAATATGACACCTTGACCACCCCGAACACCTATAACACCAAAGTTTCACAAAGGAATAGAACAGAGAGGACCATGCCGTTAGATGTGAGACTTTTCACTATGTCATCATCTAATTTTCATGACTTTTAATTTATTAGAGAGTTGAAGTTATGTGGAGTCCATGTGAGGGATGTGAATAATTTTGAGAATTTTCATTTTATATTCTCAGTGTTTCAATAAAGGATGGATAAAATGGATTGATGGGAAATAAAGATATGTGATTATGATCAATTGGATTGAGTGCTTTTAGGGATAGAAAGATAGATATGACACTGATCATTACATCAAGGGATTTCTGGGTTTTTAAAGACATAACCTTTAAGATATAATTATTGAGGGATAATATGGTAAGGAAAGAAACACACTTATAGATAGATTTAGAAAAATTGATATCTTATGTCAAGATTTTTTTCTTTTTTAACTAAAGAGGTTAAAGAGTAGAATTAAATTTATAATTTCATTAAGTCATTATTACTTCATTATAACTATTTATTCCCTTTTTATAAAATGTCAATTTTTTCTATGAATATTACATTTTATTTTTCTACGAATCTTATTAATTTGTTTTCAGACTATCAATGAGCCCCATTTGGAAGCCTATTTTACCAAAAAAAATTCTAGATCTGACATACAAACTCTGATGATAATAATAATTAGAAGTCTGATCTTTTTAACTATATATTTTTTTATTTTATTTTTGTTTAAAATTTTATACTAAAATCCACACTACTCTTATATACACAACATACTCTTATGAACCAATAATTTGTATTAGATCTCATTCTAATGCATAAATTGCTATATTTTTTTTATTTTTTATCTACTACAAGTTGTTACATTTTTAATAAACTGGTTGTTTAAAAATTGTGGTTATACTAACACATATTTTCGAAAAGACTTTCTAGTTTCAATAACATAGTAAGATTGAATATCATTAACCTTGAGAATCTTAATCTTAGTAGACCACCAATCATCAATTTTAATGATTATCAATACTATAGAGAAATAATGAATACTTTGGATACAAATACTCATGTTTATAATTTTATTATGTTGACTGGTAACTATGTTATTCTAGAGAAATAATTTATATATTTTACTAATTAGGAAAACAAGGATTATCAATGGAATTATAGAGTAAGTCATTATCTTTTATGTTATGTGATAAGAAATTTATATAGTATTATATCTTCATATTAATTAGAAAATCGTATTTGGAAGAAGTTAGAGGAAACTTATTTTTGAACTTATAAATTCATTAAAACTAAAAGAGATATTCTTAGTGATAATTATGAAATGTTTGATTTATAACCAATAAAATAGTTTCTAAAAGGAATCAAATTATTATAACTATTCTTAATTGTTTATATTCTCTTGGAGAGAAATATATTAATGTAGGAATTTCAATAAGGAAGACTATGGAAATAGTTCATGGTGATTTGGAATCTAAGAGAACAACATTAGATGACACAAAAAATATTTCTAATTTTACCCTTGATGGCCCTATTAGAAACTTAATGCATTTTTATAGAAGAATGAAAATGATTGTAGAGAAAAATGAAAATAAAATTAAAGGATTTTCTTTTGTAACAAGATCTAATATTCCAATTAAAGTACGATATGATAAAAATGTCTAAATTCATCTACGTTGTAGAATGTTTTTTTGGAATCAAATATTAGTTATTCAGAATGATCAAGAGATGAACATGCTAATCTTTATTAAAGTAGGAATGTGATTATTGGAATGAACTAATTTTAGTACCTATATGAGAATGTTATAAATGAAAAAATTAGTAAGAAGAAATAATCAGAATTTCTTTGTTTTTATGGTAAGAAAGTAGAAAATATTTGAAAAAAATATATATGCTTAAAAATAAGGATAAAGACAATTGAAATTCAGATTACATCTATAAGAAGTATTATAAATAAAGGATAATGAAATGTATAAAATTTGCAGACACATGGAGTGAAAGTGGAGGAGATAGATCTTTGGATAACCCATCAGATAATGAGTGTTTAGGACAGAATCACATCAAACTCTTTGTTTAGTTAACAAATTAATAAAATTATAAATAGATAAGGTAACTACTTAATAGTGTCATAAAAACCATTCCTTAAATGAAAATTTCCCCAAAAAATCATATATGATATTAATTATACTTCATCTGATGAATAATCTTGTTCAACTGATGAAGAAAACAATACATTACCATGCTCTGAAGAAGATTTATGATCTCAAAAATAAGATCAAAGTGAAAAATATATGATTTCTAAAAACATGATACTTCTGAAACAAAACATGTGAATTAATGTTAAATTTTAACTAAATTAACTATTGAAATTTCATATCTTTCTAGAGAACATGATAAATATATTTTAAAGAAATAATCTATTTAATGATCTAAATAAATTATTTCTGATAAAAATAGTTTGCACAATGATACTGTCAAACTTTATTACAATACAATTTATAATGGGGATAAAAAAATTAATTGTTAAAATGAATTGTAAAATAAGAAGTTCGAAAAAGATTTTATCTACGTTTACTTTTAAAAAAGGTGATAAAGTTTAAGATCAAATTAGACCTCTAATTGATTTTATAGAATGGGTTTAATAATAGAAAACTTGTTTTTATTAATAACTACATTGTTCTTAAAATTTCTCTATTTATTAATAAGAGTCAATGTGGTGGACACTTGAAAAGAAAATATTCATTAAAAATTAAAATCTCTAGGTTTTCATAGATTGTATAATTTATATGAATAACATTTTCTAAACATAATAATGTTTGAATATTTTGGATACACAAGATTTTAATTTTGATAATACCGGACCCAGGAAGGTTTAGGTTCTAAAAAATATTTTTTTTCTTTGGGAAATTAAACAATTTAACAACAATAATAATATTTGATAAAAGGATAGTTCTTTCTCAAGACATAGGATGTGACACAAAATGTTCTTTATGAAAATGATAAATATGAAAGGTGTAAAAGTCACCTTTGGATACAATTATCAAGGAGATGTTATTTTTATAGATAACATTGTTCTTTTGAAAAAGGATTAATTTCAAATTTCTTAATTTTATAGGACTTTTGAAAAAACATATTAGCTTATTTCAATAATTTGATGAGGGTTATATTTGAAACTTATGAATGAAAAATTTACTTCCCATAGTTCTAAACATGATTTTATTCTCTCGACCAATCAGTAGGAGAATGTCTACATATTAAACATTCAAGACTATATGATTCATGAAATATCTATACTAAGTGATATTTAAGTCCAATGATTTTATTGAAAAGACTATTAAGACTATATAATATTGTAAAATTAGATAATTTTCCTACACATAATTCATAAAGGATCTATGAGAACATTGGTTTGATACATATACGGTATATGATCCTTGTCAATTCCAAAATGAACATAAGTTATGTATAAAATAAATTAGTGATGCATCAATGTATTGGTCTTTAAAATTGGTTCTCATTAACTTGTTTGGTCTAACAAAAAATATATGTATTAGTGGAAAAAACTATGTATATGTTTTAGATGTTGATTACACTAGATATACATGGGTCTGTTTTTACATGGGTTTGTTTTCTATAAAATAAATATTAATCCTTTTTTATCTCAAAACATTCTTATGCAGAGTTAAAAATTAAAAAAACTATCCTTTAAAACAAATCTTACTTATCATGGGGGAGAATTTGTAAATTCGTATTTTGAAACATTTATTTGTAAAAATGGAATTTTACCTAATTTTTTGACTGCTAGAACTAAACATAAAAAGTGTATAGTCAATAGAAAAATAGAACTATTCAAGAGATTACTAAATATGGAATGATTGAATACATAGAATATAAATTTTTTTGGATGATGTATTTACTTATGAATGTTTTACTCTAAATTCAGTTTTAATAATACAATTTATTACTAAAAAACTTGATGAGTTTTTTACTAGAAGGAAACGAAAACATTAACACTTCTATGTATTTTTGGAAGTAAAGTATTCATTTTAAATACTAAATATAACATATATATAAATTTGAAAAAAAATATGTAGAGTGGATATTTTTATGTTACTCTAAAACTAATAAAACTTATATAGTTTTTAAAAATATGAAAATAATTGTTGATGAAACAATACATTTTCTGTTTAATGAAAATGAACCTTCCATTATCAAACAACCTCAACTTACATCTTCGGATGTTATCCAAAAAAATGATTTTATAACTATAATGAAATTATTTTCTCATGAGAAAACAACTGATGAATAAATTTCTAAAGTTTCACCTCAAGAGGAAATTCAACACATTATTTAATAATATAGTTTTATAATTCTATAATTAATTTTTTTAGGAATCATTCTGGTGATGTTATCAATTGGGATGTCGATTAGCCATCATAGGATAGAGGTTAATTTTGAAATAGAATATATGATTTTAAATTTTTACCTCAATATGGACAGAATAATCTAGATTATGCTTTAGTAATGAGGATTTTATAAAATCCATGTAAGATGAAATCAATTAATTTGAATGAAATCAATACAGGACTTCGGTTAAATGTCGTAAAGATACTTCTATAATTGGTGTGAAACGAGGTTTTTAGAACAAATGTGATGAAGATATAATAATAGTTATAAATAAAGATAGAATATCTTATAATGGTTATACTCAACTATAGGGAATAGATTATGAAGAGATGTATTTTCAGGAAGCTATAAGTGTATTAATGTGTATAATTCTATTACATGAAGCATTATTAAATTTCAATCTATTTGAAAAGGATATGAATCATTCTTTGAATAATTGTTATTTTTTGGAGGAATTTTATCTAGAACAACCACATCATTTTGAAAAATCAAAAAAATCAAAAAAATTAAACTTTATATGGAATCATTGATACACAAACTAGCCCCTAGATCCTTTTATGATAGGATAACTGAATTTGTGTCAAAAAAATTTATTTATGGAGCTTGGGATCAAACTATTTTTATAAATGATGTTAAAAAAATATTGATATTGTAAAAATATATTAAGATGAAATTATATTTGGTTCAAATCAATAAACTTTAATATATTCCTTTTCAAATATAATTAAGTCAGATTCTTGAAGAAGTGTTATTGTTGAGTTAACAAACTTTAGAGGTTTTCAATTATTTTAGAATACCGAAATGGAAATTTTATATCTCAATGTTTGTATATAAAATATATTCTTAATAAATACATATATGAAAATAATAAAAGTATTATAACTCTTATTATAACCTCAAAAAATTTTGATATTGATAATATGGGAAACTTTTTGATCAAAAGATTTGTAGTTGAATGATTGGAATTTATCTTTACTTAATAGATACATGTCTATATTTAATGTTCTTTTAATTATTAGGTGTTATATAAAAATAAAATCCAATGGTTCCCAACCTTAATTCTATCAGAGAGGCATTTTTTTTTCAAAATAGAACTATGGATTTATGTTTTTCTTAATCTTCTAAAAAAAATTCGCATTAAAAAATTATGGATGTAGAATTTGGTGGATATAGAAGTTATAAGTATTGTATTTCTGGAACATGTCATTTCTTAGGATAATATGTGTTTTTATAGTCTTGTCTGAAATAATACATAGTATAACTTTTCGCTACTGAAACTAAATATGTGGTAGCTGGAATTTGTTGTTTTCAAATGTTGTTTATGCAATAGACACTCATGGACTATGGCCTGAGTTCTAAAAGAACATAAATATTTTTTGATAAAAAATGTTCCATTTATTTTATTAATAAACCAAATTCCACTCACTATCAAATCAAATACATATAATAAATTTTTTCTTTTTGGATCATACATATAAAAGAGCTCTCGTTTTACAAATCAACAGAAGGCAATTATAATTTAATGATATTTTTATTAAACCCTTAGTTTCAATGAATATGAATATATTAAAAAATATATTTTAATTATCAATATCAAATTACCATTTATATATAATTAATTAATACTAATATCATTACATTAATGAACTAATTCTTAAAGTGGGAGTCCACATGTTCTGTTTTTGTAAAATAGCTTGCCACCAAACCATTATGATTTCAAAATCTACTTTCTTTCAAAAACCTTTTTGTTCTAAAAATTTTATTTATTTGAATCAATATTTTTAATAAGGTTTTTCCTAATGCATTTAACAAAATTACTATATTATTTGTGAATGAATTTTTTTATTTCAAAATTATTTTGACAACATTTTTGTAATGAAGTTATTAGGATTCAATTTATATTATATAAAAAAGAATAACATTTTTCTTATACTGAAAGAATAGTTGAACTAAAAATAGTATTCTTATAATAATTTAACTTTTATAATTATCCATTATTTTAGTTTATGCACATTTTTCTAATATTTATTAAGTGTCACACATATTCATTTAGATAACAAAATTAAATGTATAAATATTCAAAAATAAAATATTTCTATGATTAATATTTGTAAAAAAATTAGTAACAGTTCAAAATATTTTTTAAACTATATAAGCATTTGATCATAACTATCAGATAAAATATTGGTTTTCAATCTGAGATATTTATTTTCATGATTTCTAAGCATCATCCCCTTCCTTTATAAAATTGGTGTGTCACCTGTTCCCCATGATGATCATCAGCAATTTTCGATGACCCTCTGTACCTCTTATATTACTCATCCCTAGGTTTTGGGATTCTTTCTATCAGATTCTTTAGTATGATTTCCATCATCATATTTAGTTTCTAAGCAAGCCAATATGATTTTTGGAATAGGTGATTCATAAGATAAAGAGTAAATATGAATACCTAGAATGAAAATAATGATTCCACATAGAAAATATCTATTTTTATTCAAAGATTATATGGAATATTTATTGAAAAAGGGGATTTTGAAGAAATTTACCTTAAAATTGCAAGAGATTTTTATTCCTTACTAGTGTTTAATACAGAAAAGGATTTAGATGTAATTGTGCTTAAACATTTTGGTGAATGTTTTAAACATGCATATAAATAATTTATTTATTTAGTTGATATTCTAATGGAATGTGAATAATATCTACCATCTCACAAGATTCCATATAATCATGATAGTTTGGATAAGTCAAAAGTATAGGCTTCATTGTTACATATTCTGATAGGGTCTGAATTGTTTTTCATTTGAATTTGGATTTTAGAGTAGTAATCCTTAATATAAAATGGTACTTGATATATAAAAATGGATATAGGGACACCTTCAAAGTCCTTAACTTCTTTATATTTTATATTCTATTTAATATTAGATAAAATATTCTTATGAAGGTTTTGATTATATCTATAAAATCTATTATGAAGACTTCCATACAGTCTTGATTTCTAAGAATACCTTGATTAATTGACAAGAGTATAGTGAACTATATGGATGTTTTCTTTTTTCAATAATCAGTCAAATTCCATGATATCAATTGTTTTTCTCATTGAAGATGAAACAATGGTATACCAATGATACTTTTCATACATGATTACTACATCAATTTAAAGATAAATAACATAAATGGATAGTGTATGGAGCATTGGGGGTGTAGGAGCTCCATGGTGACGGCGTTCCAGTTTCCTAGGGTTTGTGATGTCGGTTCCCCATTTTCTCGGCTCTGTGCTTGTAGCTAGTGAAGTCGGATCTGTCAGGAAAGAAGGTATGCAGTGGCTCTATGGTTATTATATCTATGATGAGTCTTCCAAAGTCTCAGTCTAAATCTATTCGAGATGTTGATGTCCGGTCTGTCTCCCAGAAGGACTGTGCGCCGAATCTCAGTGACTACACGCACTCGATTAATGGTGATGTATAGGAGCGTGTTGCCTATGGTCGTCTTGAAGGTGGATTGCGGGATCGTGATGCAGATCTGGAGGTTTTCGGCATTGACCTTAGATCCCAAACTTTGGTTTGTGGTTTTTTGGTGGATGGAGGCGCACGGGGTCGGGATGCCAAGTCTGATCCAAAGCTACCGCTGAAGCAAGCTTTACCTTTGGATGTTTGTGATTGTTCCAAAAAATTGGTTGTTGTAGTTTTTCCTTCAGACTCCTTTTTTCCTGCTTCGTGGAGGATAAATCCAAATGATGTGATGAAGTTAGCATCTACATCTTTCACTGACTCGTGTTCTGGGATAATACTTCAAAATGGGTCATCAAAACATCTTGAGGCCAGTCTTGATGTCTTTTCTAAAAGTATTGTCATTGGGAAAACCACGTTGATTGCACATCTTGTTTTCCCCAAGGGTTAGAAATCCAAGAGGTTTGATGAATTGGTCTGAAAGATCTCATTTTTTTGGGGTTTCTCTGATTGGAGGTGTGTATCTCTTGGATGTGGTTTCTTTGAAATAATTTTTCCTTCAGATGCTTCTAAAATTCATGCATAGCGCACTAGATCTCATTCCTTAAATCCTGGATGGATCTATCTTCATAATTGGTCATTGTACATCAATGCTTTGCGTGCAAGGAATGCTTTTTCCAAGGTATGGGTTCATCTTCATGGTTTTAATTGGGTCCTTTGGCACCCAAATATTCTATGAGATATTAGCATTGAAATTGGGGCTCCTATACAAATTGACATAGAGACTGAGAATATTCGGTTTGGACACTTCACCAAGATGTTAGTGGAAATTGATCTTAGCTCTATCTTGATTGAAAAGGTAAATCATTCCAATCTGACGGATGACATTTAAATTTATGTTGATTATGAATGAAACCCTCTTTTTTGTAATGAATGTATTATGGTTGGGCATTCATTTGGACTATGTCGAAGATATATTTCATGTGAGAACTATGGGATAAAGGGTCATCCATCTAACCTCTATAAAAGGAAATCAAAGAGTAGTGGTGAGGATGTGTCACAACCCATTGCCCATAACATCAATCCCTCTTCCAATAAGGCTGATTTATTGACTTCTATAGAAGAACATCATATGACATCAAAAGGGAAAGGACAGATGGTGGATTTATCACCGTTGAGAGCCAAAAATGGTCCTTCTAATATTCATAAAAAATCAGCATCCCCGATGAGTGGTCCCTCTATTACTTGGTTTGGTGTTTCCAAGGTGATTACACCCACAAATGGTCATGCAGTTACTCCCACTAGATTAGTTGGGATTGGAAAAAATATTATTCTCTCTGTTGTAGGGTCTCCTGCTTGCACTTACCCCACTAATACATGCATGAATGATAGTCCAGGATCAGTTTTTCTATATGATGAGACTATTGAGATGACTTTTAACACAAGTCAGCAAGTTGATTTTCATCAAGAGTTTCAGAATCTCTTGAATTCCTTTAGGATATCTGGGAAGTGGGGTGACATCTCATAAGTGGAAGGGGTTGCATCAGGTAACGATGGGCCTAATTCTTTCAAAGATGCACTCATTTTTTGTAAAGAGGAGGTATAATACACTTCTACTCCCTCAAGGAAGAGGTCGAAGAAGGACTAATCTAATACACCTCGCACTGTGTGCACTATATCTTCTAAGCTACCAGGAAAGTTTAATTCTTATATTCTTTATATCTTTAATTAGTGTAAGTCCCACTATGAATGGGAAATTGTGGATTACTATGATTAAAGGAATGATATTCCTTATTATGATCTTTAATTTTATGCTTTTATGGATGAGGGAAAGTCCCTTTGTTTGACCCCACCCATCTCCTCTGTTCTCTTTTCCTTTATTAATAAATAGTCTAAAGCATTGCTTCTGGCTGGACTTATAGGTAACAAAAATGGTTAGATGAATAGTATCCAATGGTTTATTATTTTCAGAAATTTTGGAACATATATAACTTTTACATATTAAAACATAAAAAATTATTTACTATCTTTTTCTCTGGCTTCTTAGTGGCCCCCATTTTCTCCTTAGTGTAAGTATATTTGAGAATATTCCTCAAAAGAAGGTGTGAGCTACAACCCTAGTAAGAAGATGAATAAGAGACATGTAGGATGTGTGGGAATAATCATCATTATCATAACATAATAAATGTATCATCATCATAATCATGATAGGTAGCATTAGATAAATTTATGGAATATTAAAACTTATAGAAATAAAAAATCACGTCTTAGTTGTCAAATAATGCATTTTGTTGAGAACAAATATAATATAATGTTCATGCACATTTCACTTTATCTTATGAGAAAAATAACATTACACAATGAATTAGAGGTATATATAATTACAGGAATACCTATCACATCATAACATTTACATATTTTTATATAATTTTATGCACACCCATCATATCATAACATTTACATTATCGTGCATGAAACATTAAAAAATATATAAATAATAGATATAAAATTACCCATGGATAGGAATGGGTTTCATTTCATATAGAATAAATTCATGAATAATCATTGGGGTACCTAGATGAATGAAGGAATATCATACTAGAAATTAAAATCATAAATCTTGAGTAAAGAAGAATTAATATCATGATAAGTAAAAAATGTTTTCCTATAAGTGACCGTTATTTTAGAAAAATATGGGAATTTTTCTATAAACTATAATGGAAACATGTATGTCCCAGAAAATAAAATGGAATGGAAAAATAAATGATTTTTATGAAACATGAAATGAACAACCAAATAGAAAATGGAGTGATAGAAGGAAAACCCAAACAAGAGATTTGGTTTTAGAATTTTTCGGACATTTTGTTTGAATGATTTCATCACATTAATAACTCAGATAATCAAATAAAATTAATTTATTATAATAAAAAAAAAACATTTTATACATGAATTTTATTCATTACAATTGTATTATGTTTGTTTAGGGTATTTTTATGAGTTATAGAGTTTAATTTCATCATTAGAGAGTGCTTGCTTTCTTAGTTTTCATGATTAGTTCTCTTGAATATGAGTATATAAGCTCATGTAATATTGGAATAGTCAAACAAAATGGAAATTATATGTTATTAATGTACATTTATATGATTATGTGATCTTATATATCATTTGGTTATATTTTAGGACGATTATTTGTTAGATTGAATGTCAATGAAAATGATTTTATTTATTTGGGACCATTATGCGCTTATAACATTTTACATAAAAACATGTTTATATGTCTTTTACAGAACACAATAAAACATATAATACATATAAAAAATATTATTTAACAATAATTCTTATTTTATTACCATCTTTGATGGTGTTTGTTAAAAATTAAAACGCAACATCCACGGTGTTGGTAAATTGACACACCACATGTGATATTTTCATTTTTAGAATAAAAGGAAAAGTGAAGAGGTTTAAAGATGAATTATTTGATTTACATAATAGAATTAAATTATATAAATTATATTATAGTTATCATGCCTCTTGGGTAAGTGGTTATGAGTATAAGATAATAATGAAACCAAATTAGAAAGAACTTAAAAGAAAAAAAAATAGTATTTTACCTCTTGAATCTATTCTCTTTGAGAACCTCCATATGGAAAGGGGTCTATTATTTTGATAAGAACAAGAACTTCTAGACACGTGGGAGGGTATTGGGAGACATATCGGGTATAATTAGGAAGAATCTCAATGCTTATAAGGTGAGAGGATAAGAGTTGGTGAGAGGATGTATATTTAGGGGAGGAGATGGGCGTTTTATCATTTATTTATTCATTAGTTTATTATTTTGGGTCAACAGTATGAATAGTTAGATCGCTATCAGAAAACATATTAAAATAATTATGTATAATTCAGTAATATGTTTTTTACATCATTAATGACTCAAGTAAAAGTATTTTCAACTTATAATGTATATATACCATAAATTAAAATATTTCACTATTCCTAAAAATTTAAGTATTATCCAAAAATCAAAAAAAATCATCGAAACCAATTTTCAACATGTATAATTCAAACATGAACTCCATTTTATGAAAAAAAAGTTTTTAAATATTAGGAATTTATATGTTCATTTAAATCATCATTTACACAGAAAATATTGAATTTAAAATTATAAATGATATTATAACACATTAAAAAATGAATTGAGGTATCTTAAAATTAAATTATCATCATAAGAAAACAATGTATTAATTTATTAATCTATTTTTTTAAGAAAAAAAATATTATTTTCAATAAGTATATTAATTATAAAAAAACATAAAAAATTATGCTTTATAAAAATACCAACACATAATTAATAATTTTTAAAGTATTTATGTACATATAAAATGATATAAATATATCATGTAATAATTTCTAAGATATCATAATTTTATTGATACATTAATACATGATTCTAATATTCTATTGGCTGATTTACTATTCCAAATGGTCACATTACTATTCCAAATTAATGTTTACTATTACATTGGTAATGGTTACATATCTTCTAGAAATACCTTTTATTTCATTCATTTTCATTTATAATGTTTATGTTGTTTTATTATAGTGATTTATGTCGTATCTACTATATGAAATAATCATAATAAAGTAATTTTTATTGATAATGTTTTGGGTCGTTATATTCTTCCCCCTTATAAAATATCACCATAGAAATTTCATTTCACTTTCTATATTGAAATGGGGTGAGGGTACTTCTCCATCATCACTTCATCTGACCCCCATGTAGCACCTTCATTCTTATGGTCCCACCATAATACATTGACCATGTGTTTAGTCTTATTTTTTAGATCATTATCTCTATGATTTGAGATCTTCAATGTAATCTCCTCATAAGAGATATCATTTTCTAACTATACCACTACTATATTCAGTACATGTGAGGGTCTGGTATTTATATACCCAATATGGATACATTTAAAAAATAATGTACTTGTCACATAGTATGTGTATGTTCTAGTAGATAGGCCACATATCAAACTAGATCAAGGATCTTAACGGGCCTGATGAACCTCGGAATTAGTTTTTCTTTCTTCCCAAATCTCATGATTCTCTTCCGTGTATATTTCTGGATAAATACAATGTCTCTATCATTAGAATTAATATCCCATATATGATTGTATGTATATCTATTCTACTGACTTTGGGAAACCTTAATGTGATTCTGAATGGTTTTCACATTTTCCACCATTTGCTTGAACATTTCAGGTCCTAGAAGAATATGTTAACTGACTTCATCCTAGTGCACTGGTGATCTGCAAAATCTTATATAAACGGATTCATATAGAGCCACTTGGATTATCGAGTAGAATTATTTCTGTAATAGATCTCAGCTAGAGGTATTTTTTGTCCCATATTTATTTATAGTGAATTGAACTTTCTCTCAACGTTTCTTCCAGTGTCTAAATAGCTTGCTCTGATTGGCCGTGATTTTGAGGATGACAAGAAGTGATGAAGTTCATCCCAGAGTTCAGCACATGCAGTAGACATTTATAGAACTGGTAGGTGAATCTTAGATATCTATCCGATATAATCAATAATGGTACTCCATGAATACATACCACTTCTTTTATGTATATTTATGAATGATGATCTGGGGTTATGTCCTATATAATTATGATAATGTGGGTTTTCATTATAATATGATCCTTAATAACCCATATATAACGGTTCCATCTAGATGTATTTGGATGTTCTGTGAAAATGTACTTGTTTATGTCTTCCCATTTTGATGTTCTTTTGGGTAATGGTTGGATCATCCCATTAGAATTTGGTCTTTCATAATTTAATTGATGACATACCGGGAACATTGATGAATATTTACTGATATCCTTCCCCATTTGGTCCCACTAATAGTTTTCTCTGATATCTTGATACATCGTTGTTCTCTGTGGGTGAATAGAGATGTTTGAGCTATGTGTATCATTTAGAAGATCCTTTTTTATCTTTATATTGGATGAAACACATATTTACGAATAAAATCCTACAATTCCATCGACATAAATGATAAACTTTGATGATCTCCCTTTTTTATTTTTCCACCTTCTTTTTAATTTCCACATCATATATTTGAGTATCCTGTATTTTCTCTTGGATTGATGGTGGAGTAATCATATAATAAAGGATTGATGATGTTTTTTATTTAATAATTACCATGTATATCCTTTTCAAATCTAATAGGATTGGATCCTTCTCAATTATCATCATTTATAAGTTTTTAGGATACTTTCTACTAAGAGCGTCTTATAATTTATTCATTTTTTTGGATGGTAGTAGATTGAGCAGTCATAATCCTGATGAGATCAAACCATCTTCACCAGTACATATTAACCTCATTCTATGTGAATATAAATTTTAGGCTAATATGATCAGTATATATTTCACACTTCTCCCCATATATATAATTTTTCCACATTTTCAATTCTTATATCACAGCTTCCAAATCCAGATGTTTTGTAGGATAGTTTCTCATTAATATTAAACACCCTAAAAGAGAAGTCTATAACGTTATTATATTACATTAGTACACATCATATGCCTTTATTTCATGAACTACATTACATTATAGCGAGTTACCCACTTTTCCTAAGTTTTAGTACTGGGGAAGTGTTAAGAATATTATTTAACTCATTGATTTAATCTTCACATTCGCTGGTCTAGACAATACTTTCTCCCTTTCTAGTCAAATTGGTTTTTGGGCTTGAACAACATGATATGTTCTTCAAAAATAATTTTTAATACCTTCCTAGACCAGGGAAACAACACATCCATGTTGAATATATTGGTATGGGAAAATATTTTATTTCCTTTTTTTAGAAGGGTAAACATATATTCCTTTTCTAGTGATACCATTACACAAGAATGATATTTCATCCATAAATAACTCACATTTATAGTATATTGCATATTGATTGTCTCTTCCTAATGTCTTTAGAATTGTATTAAAATTCTTCTCATGATCCTCCTTTCTCTTGGAGTATATCATAATATCATAGATAAATTCCACTAAAAAAATTCCGAGTTAATCTCTAATGACTCAATTAATTAAATCCAAGAATATTTCGGGAGCATTGTTGAGGTCGAAAGGTATCACAAAGAACTCATATTGTTTATACATAGTTTTAAAGGCACTATTAATATTATATTCCTTCTTCACCTTTAATTGGTAATATCCCGACCGAAGGTCCTCCATAGAGATATACTTTTCCCTAAGGCGTTGATTGAACAGGTAATCAATCAGTGGAATGGGATAACTATTTTTTATCATTATAATGTTGAGATCTCAATTACTAATGTTGATTTGCATTTATTTATACTTATTCTAATTGAAGAGGACCGATTTACCCCATGGTAAAGCACAAGGGTGCATAAAACCCTTGTACAGATTCTCATTCCACTACTTCATTTTATCCAACTCAATGGTGGACATTCAATATAGTGTCATTGATATTGATAGGGATCCAGAAATAAGTTCAATTGATAACTCAACCTATCAGTCAAAGGAAGACCATGAATTAATTTTTTCAATACATAAGTTTAGTCCCTCAGAATGTTCTTGTCTGGAAACATGACTCTCTACTTTGTCTCAATAATTTGAGATAGATATTATTTCTCATAAATAGAAAATATCCTAAATTGAGAATATGATTTTTAAGGAGATTAATCCTCCTCCATACAGTTTTACTGAATTGGGGGATTCCTTAGGATATAAACAGTTATCTCCCTTTCTTAAAAATTGATGTTGGATTTTTGTAACGATATCTAATACATGTCGTAAGGAGAATAAAACTCCACCAAATGTTATTGGACAAGATTTTATGGGTGGATTAGTCCACAGAAATTAATTGGGGAGGAGTTATATGCATTGGATGAAATAATATCCCTATTGTTTGTTCTCAAAGATAACTAAACATTCATATATTGAGGTGGTGTTTGAATAGTTTTATTAAATATTGAATACATGAAAGAATGAATAGAAACTAGAATAAAATAGCTGGTTTTGTATTCTTAAATGAATAATCGGTGTAATATTGAGCACATCATTGTTGGGCTCCACCTTTTCAATAGTTAGAGAATAATCTATCTCTTGCTCCTTTATCTTTTGTGGTTTATGACACTAATTACCCCCAAGGACATGAGGTTTGGTGAACTGGATTTCATAGTGCCAACTATCCCCATATTTCAAGCATGGAACCATTAGTGGTGCTCTCCTTTTCTACATCATATAGGCCAACTTTTTTATGTATCTTTGACATTCAGGATCTATGTGTCCTCTCGCGCGCATATAGAATTTACCTATCCCTTTGAGGAAAATCACATGATACTGATTCTAACATTTTCACATGAGTGTGGTTGTGTTTTCATTCCACATTTCTCATTAGATCCACCAACATGAAACTCCATTTTTTGTTTTATATCACCATAGCCATGGGAGTATTCTACAAATTATTTCTTCACTTTGAGAGTGCATCAAAAACATTCTTCATAACTCTCTATGAATTGAATTGCTAAATCCTTTCAAAGTTGTGGTTTTAATTCACTAATTAATATATATATTTTCTATCATTGTTGATAACACGCCCATTGTGTACCTTAAAGGCCTTGAGAAAAAATATCAAAGGTCATGACCAATTCACATTCCTTTTTTTCAGCTCTATAAATTCTCTCTCAAAATTTGTGTAAAGAGTTAGATGAAACTACTTATTTATAAACATTATCATAGAGTCTTCCCACTCCACATCTTTGATTTCTTATTTCATCTTGTTATTTTTAATCAATTCCTATAATTTTTTTCCTCTCCATCTAGATGATAAGTATCCAAATTCACCTTATCCTGCTTAGAATAGTGGATTCTATAAAAGATATTCCCCATAAAGTTTAACCACTATTTTGCAACTACTGGATTTTTACAGCCACTAAAATTTGTTGGATGTTTCTATATAAAAACTTGATATCCTGTTTCTCCCTCATACGTGATGGAGGAAATTACTTGTTATTCTATTTATTGATCACATCCTGAGAAAGTTGGGTAATCATCGACCTGAAATTCTGAACTCCACCTCCCAAAGCATTGTGGATGTCATTCTGATAATCACAACATTATTCCTCACATTTGTTGATGGAGTGGTTTTTACTAGTCCCTCCATGTTATATAATGGAAATGGTTTGAAAAAAATATTATCCAACAAGTGGTGAACAAATTATTTATTATTTTTTTCTATTAAATCTAAAGGAATGTATTTTGGGATCCATAGGTTTAGTATTTTTCTAAAACAATGATTCTTGGTTTCTTACATATACATTGTCTCATTCTAAGGGTTTTCAAAAAAAATTCTCTAATCCTAATTCCTAAATTAACTAAACCATGATATGATACCAACTATAGAGACCCCACATTTGTTAAATTATTAATATATCATTTAAAAGATAAATAACATAAAAAGTTAAAAAACCAGGCTCTAAAGGTTTAGTATCTTTGGAAAATTAAAACCATATATAAATTTTTCATTTTAAGACATAAAAATTAATTTAATTAATTTTTATCTAGCTTATTAGTGGCCCTCTTTTTCTCCTTAGTATAATTATTCACCTATAAATAGACATCAAAAGAATCCGTGAGCAAAAATCTCGACAAGAGAATAAATATAAGACATGAAACGTGTTTGAGCATTATCATCCTTATCGTAACATGATAAAAGGATCAAAATCACATTCATGTTTTGAAACATTATATAAATCCATAGAATGTTGAAATTAATAAAAATGAGACATCATGTCATAGTTGTCAAATACCACACATAGTTCTGAAAAAAAAATATTATGATGTTCACACATATTTCACTTTATCTCATAAAATACATCACTTTACCCAAAACATTGGAGAACTATATATTTCTGGCTACATCCATCACATCATAACATATACATGAACTATATAATTTATGGCTCACCCATCACATCATAACATTTACATTACAATACATGCCACATAGAAAATATATCAATCTTGGAAATTAAATAAACCATGGATATGGGTGGGTTTAAGTTCATAAAGAATACATTTTTGAATAAACATTGGTGTTACTAGATTAAATTAGAAATATCATAATTGGAATAAAAACGCAGATTTTGTGTGAGGAAGAAACAATCCCTAGAGAAGTAACGCTTCTATTTATAGAATGGATAGTTTATTTGAAAAAATCCTTGGTTTTTTCATAAAAACATATTGGAAACATGTATATACAAGAAAATTAATTTTAAGGAAAAATTAAATGATATATAAGGATGATTAAATGGAAATCCATAATTAAAATGGAGTGATATAGGTAAAACCCAATGGAAGAGAGTTGGGTTCAAGAATTCCCCTTATGTTATGTCTGAATGATTTCATCACCTCAATGTAATTTATAATAAAATTAAATTAATTAGTTAACAAAAATAAAAAAACTTTTATATATTATTTTGATTAATTATACATTAATTAAGATATATTATGGTATTCTTGATGAGTCATAGAGTTTGAATTTTTTTCTTCAAGACTTTTCGTTTTCATGGTTTTCAAGATTGGTTCGCTTGAATATGAGTACGGAAGTTCGTGTAAAATTAGAATAGTTATCCATAATTTAAATTATATGTTTTTAATGAAATATCAGAATATTAAGTGATCTTTTGTATCATATGTTTATATTTTATGTGGGTAATTTATTAGATTGAATGTTAATGTAAATGATTTAATTTATTGGGCGACCATTATTGGATTATATAATTTTATTTGACATCATATTTATATATTGATTTATGAATATTATATAACATAAAATATGTATAATATAATATTATTTAAACAAAATTATTTTTTATGGCTAGACCTTAAAGAGGTGGTGAGAATTGTAAATACATCACCCACAGTGGTGGTAAATCAACCCACCAAGAACAATATCTTCATTTTTAAAATAAAATGAAAATGGAAGAGATTTGAAGAATAATTATTCCATTTACATTATAAAATTCATATATATAAATGATAATATATGTAAAATTCCTCCTGGATAAGTTGAGGTGATTAGTATATAAAAAAATAATTGAAATTAAAACAAGATTAAATGAAAAAGAAACTGGGTTTTACCTCTTGAATTTCATCTACTTGAGAACCTCCTTAGAGAAAGGGGTTTGGTCTTTTGGTGAGGCTAAGAGCTCCAAGAAATGGGATAGGGGCTTGGTATGTGGATTCGGAAGAATTTGGATGAGGCATAAATATTTGAAGTTGTGAGGTTAAGAGGAGGTTAATGGTGGTATTTATATTGGAAGAGAGGGGAGTTTTCTCATTTTTTTTATTCATTTGTTTATTATTTTGGTTCAAGATGTGAATAGTTATAAAACTATCACAAAATATATAAAAATAATTAGCGAAGGTTTTATATTATTGTTCTCACATCATATAAATCATGGAATAGTGTTTTAAACTTATAATGTATATATACCTTAAATAACCATATTATACTATTCACAAAATTCAAGTATTTTACCAAAATTCAAAAAATGTACCCTAACCATTTTTGGAAAAGTAAAATTCAAGAATTAACTTATTTATATAAAAATAATTTTATTAATCTGGTAAATTTACTTTTTAATTAAAATTATCACTTACTAGGAAAATACATATTTTAAAATTATAACTGATTATATAATATTTTGAAATTTTAATTAAGGATTGATAATATTATCTTATAATCATAATAAAACAAAATGTTTATTTATGAATATATTTTATGAAAATAGATTTTATTTCAAAGAATTATCTTGATTATAAAATTATAAATAAACATTTATGTTTTATAAAAATACCAAAACTTAAATAATACATTTTTAAAAATTTATTTACATATAATATTATATAATTATATCATATTAACATTTATAATATGCCTAAATTTTATTTGTAGTTTCATAGATTAGATTATTATACTATTGGTAGATCAACTATTCCTAATACTCACATTACTATTCGAAAGGATAGTTTACAATTCCATTGGTAATGTTTTCTTAGCATCTAAAAAATCCTCTTTTCATTAATTATTCATTTATAATGTTTGTAATGTGTTATAAATGTTATTTAATGTGATTTATACTATATGAAATAATTATAAGAAGGTAATATCCATTGATAAAAATTTTGAGTTGTAAAAAATGAAGCAAATCAAATTGGTTTTTAATTTAATGTTGATGAATTTGTGGGACAAATCATGTAAGTCCATGTCTGATATACAAATAGTCAAAGATAAATATATAGATAAATACAAGCGTTAGGTAGATTATTCCACTCAAAGAGTAAAAATAAAACAAAAAGACACTTTATTTAATGAATTTAAGAAACCTATGTCTGATAGACCTAAAATAAGCAAGGATACCATTTTTCAGAACTGATAAGGCTAAATCCTTGGCTCTGAAGATATTAAACTTTGATAAAATTAATGTTTTTGAGAATAAAAAGAAACAAATTAAAACATTATCTGAGGAAATAATAATGGAAACTTTTTTGGAAAGCAGTTGAAATAGAGTCAACTGATCTACCCATACCAATTTTTTTTTTATCAGCTACTAAACCAGTACTAAGATCTTGAACATTTCCTAATTCTGATAAAAAAACATATATCATATGGGTTATATATTTTTGAATCTTATTAAGTGAAAAACTATTCTATCAAAGGAAATTTAAAATAGTTTTTTTTGTGAATTTCAACATTAATTTTCTTTTCATGAATCAGTATAAAAATCAGTACAAAATTCAATGGAAAAGAAGAAAAAAAACCAATACATAAGTTTGGAAAAGAAGAGAACTCTTAGCTAGTTGGAAAATAATATTAAAAAAGAATTAAAATAATTAGAATATTTATAAAAATAGGAATAAATAGAATAATAGTATAAGAAGTCTATAGTTCATCAGAATCATCCTCTTCGTTTACTTCCATTTCAAATCAGTCCTATAAGAACCATGCTCTTGATATATCAGTGGATGTTCATTAATTATTACACAGAGAGGAAGTGGAAGAACAATATTCACCTGAGTAATTTTCTAGAAAGGCTAAAATTGATAATGATATTAATCAGAATAAGGTAGAGTTTAATTAAATGAAAAATATATTGTTAGACCCTTATGGAAACACATTTCAGAATCATCATCGAGTCAATTTTTCTCATCAACCATAAAATATTATAAGAGTATTGATTACATATTTAATAACCTGAATCTTATTACGTTATCCATGCCATATCATCCTAAAATTGAATTCATGTGTAAGAAAATTTATAACAGTCTGAATAAACAATCGTAATCATTGATGTTGTTAAAATATTCATTAGAACAGAAGTATGAATTACTCTCTAAAAAATTTTGGAATATACATGTAGAGACCCGAAGCTTGACGTACATAGATATTACATTACTTTTTCAGAATACTTAATACATAACAAATACAGACACACAAGGACCGTAATAGTTTAATGTCTTTGGAAACTTGGAATGTAATCTTTTAATCGTGGTGAAAGAACTTAAACATCTCCCATAAAGATCTTCCACTTTTTGATTCCTTACCTAAAACCTTTCTTTTAATCCTGGGGGAAAATAAAACATAAAAAGGGTGAGCTCAAATGCTCAGTAAGGGTAAGCATGGATAAAATAAAACATACAATATATAATTTGAACATAAAAACATGAACATAATGTTTAAACATCAAAATCTTGAGCAACGACATAAAACATGGAAGTACATAAGGCATAGATCATAATGGAACATAAATCCTGATAAAATATAATGGGAATAAAAAATGTAATTATGGAAACGATTCAGCACTTGTTATGATTTACATAGAAGCCAAGTCATTGCTGCCAAGACCATCTTAGTGGACAAAGTCCCTTTCTGAATCGAGTTCACTCCTTGTTTCAGTCCTGTAACACTGAACCAGATTAACTTACCATTATAGCCATGTCTATCTCATGAGATATAAATCTTTACCCAATGCATTAGAGGGAGATATAGGTCCCACCCATCTCATAATGAAATCATTCTTACTTGTGCCAAAAAATAAACCTAAAACATTCATCACAACCCAAAGAATAGAATGGGTTTCATAAACATCATCCCATCATCACATAATCCACATAAATGGATATTTCATCATAAGAAAGGTGAAACTATGTAAATCATAGAGACAATATACTTGAAACATACACATATGAAATAATGTCATCTTAGATGGAAAATGGTTTTGATAAAACACTTGAAATGAATTCTTGAAAAAAATATCCCTTCCTCTTCAAAATCAATTTCTTTTCCCAAAACATCATGCAATTTTAAAAGAAAAAGATTTTATTCAAATTAGTCATGAAATATTTTGGATTAATCTTCATAAAAATAAGGCTTTATAAAACTGTAAAAATCCTTTCATGCCGTATAAGTTAAAAAAACATTCTTCTCGTACTGTTGCCGGAAAATTCAAAAAGTACCTCGTATGGTAATCAAAAGAAGGATTCCTTTCATAACATGTGGTAAAATCCAAAAAAGGAAAAAAGGACATTAAACATACATAAAAACACTTTCAGAAAACATGGACATGGATGATAACAATAACCCCAGTAAATACTTTCGAATAAACAATCTCGGATAAGAACGAGATTGGGATAATTATCCCTTACCTTAGGTCCGATATGCTTCATACGTATCCAAACCTCATGTATAATGATTTAAATAATTTCATTGACTTATTACAGAATCATATTCATTGTTATTATATCATATATGTTTCATTTATGACTTTATATTACCCGTTCTTTTGTAAATTCATGTTAAAGTAACGTTTTGGGTAAAATCGTTTCATTTGTCGTTCGTGTTTTAACTTGTAATTATTCATATGAATACATAGATCATGATTTCATACATCCAGAATGTAAAACATGATTTATATATAATATACATTCATAATATACATATATATAATAGATCGATAAATAGAAATAAATACACCGTTCATGGAGACGGTAGGTCGTACGTACGCATGAACGTTGTTTTCGATTCCTTATTGAATTGAATGGAATTAAGTATATGACATACATATATATATATAAATAAATCCAGTAGCATTATTATGTCATATATTTCATTATTACTTATTAAATATACTTTATAATCATTCTTGAATTGTAAACATGGAAAATGAATCTCATCGCATGGTGGAGACGGTAATCCGTACGTACGCACGAGCGATGATATCGTTCCCATGGAATTGTATTCGAGTGTATGTATACTATTTCAGAATAAATATCACTTTAAAATAATCATATATAGTAATTATTTAAACCATTATACCCATCCAAGTAAGGTGGTGGTGGAAAATAGATTACACCACAGCGTAGAGACGGTATTCCATACTTACGCACACGCGGTGATTTCTTTTTCCGTAGGATGGATAGATGGTGAAATAGGGTTGTTTCATACTTATAATAACATATCAGTATATGATTGATACTGATGTTATTAATTCATAATGAAACAACTAAATAAGAAGAATTAGAAGAAGAAATAAAGTTGAAAGAATCGGTAACAGACATTACCTCTTCTTTGAAGCGCCTCTTTGAGACCTCCTCTTAGGGCACTGAAATTGGTCTTTGAAGAAGACCAGGACCACTAGGATGTTTCTAGGGAAGTGGGGAAGTGAAATTTTCAGGGGTTGGCCGAGCATTGAGGCTATAATTAGTGTGAGGAGGAGAGGGATGAGGTTCCCTTTTATAAGGCAGGAGAGGGGAACCTTTGAAAATATAAGAAATATTAGTTTATATTAAATCCCAACCCCACATAAAAACTTCCAAAATGACTCATATCCAAAGATTATATGAGATAGGGTTGTAATATCATCAACCAATAAAATTTATACCTGTTAGGAATTTATTTTAAAGATTATCAACTTGATTTATCCTTATTTAATCAATTTAATTTTATTTGTGGTAATAACATTCTAAATTTTAAATTATAACGAATATTTACTTATTTGTTGTGAATTTTCCATAATTGGATACTTTAAAAACATTTAGACCATATAAATTTAAATTTATAATTTTTATATATTTTTGGTATTTTTAAACAATTTTATAATATGTTATTTTTATAAAATAACAATAGTGTCAATTTTGACACTATTTATTTATTTGAATTAAAATAAAATATATACAGAAGATATGTTCAAACTAAAAGCTTTAATAGATTAATAAAAGGTCATATATATCTATAATATTAGTGGATAACAACAAATAGTTCATACAATATTTATTTTATTATTTTTAAAACCATTTATTTGGTTTATCTCTTAATAAAATAATTACTACAACATTGTTGTATAATGATTTAATATACTTATTTGTTGCATAAAAATTAAAATTAAAATCCTCTGATGAAGATAAATCTATTACCTTTCACAATAATACTTTTACTCGAATTTACCATCTTAAAATCACAATATTTAAATTGTTATATTTATTAAATTATGAAGGTGACAACTTTGGCATCATTTAA
Source organism: Viscum album (assembly GCA_963277665.1). Taxonomy (NCBI): domain Eukaryota; kingdom Viridiplantae; phylum Streptophyta; class Magnoliopsida; order Santalales; family Viscaceae; genus Viscum; species Viscum album. The sequence goes on along the minus strand of OY728136.1, from coordinate 190,721,753 downwards.
AATAAAATAATATAAGTGTCATAATATCCTTAATAAGGCTCCAAATGGTCAACAATTCGGACAGTGGATGATTAGAGTTTATATATACACTAGTAATAAGTTTTTTTGCAGATTTTTTGGCCTTTTGATATGTATTAATATTTTAATAAAACTATATTTTTTGATTTTCCACTAAATAAATAATTTCTGCATCATTAATGTATAAGATAATAAGGTAATTAAATAACTCTTAAAAATTACAAACAAATTACCATGATAAATAAAAACATTTTATCTTTCAAATGAGTACTTGTAACCGAATTTATATTCTGTATAAACTTATATAAAAATACTTTAATTATTAAAGTTGAGTGATACATATTTCACTTTCCTTCAAATAAAATAAACTAAAGGTCTTAAATCACCTCCAAGTGGGTTCTAATGGATTCCATTTCGACCCAAATATGACTTAGGACAAATTATAATTATCCAATTGTATTAATATAAGTATTTGGATAATTTTATAATATTATATTTACCCTTAATTACCCAATTTACCTTTTACTATGGTAAATAAAATTTACCGTTGTTACTATTCATAAAGCCCAAAAATTGAAGTAGTCTATTAATATAATTTTGTCTCACTGATTCCAAATATGGAATCCATTTTTCCAAATTCAATACATAGAAGTTGCAGAAATTAAATTAAAATTAATCCTGTTGTCGAAAGAAAACGGGTTTTTGTTTAAAACATTGCAAAAGATTGAATTTATTTAACCTACAAATTCAATGTAAAATCAATGCTAATGACATAAATTATATTAAATGGTAAAAATATATTCTATTTATACTTTAAAACCATCCAATATTATAATTTAACCACATAACTTATTATGATGAAAAATGTTGTTTTTAATGAAAATATAGCGTGTTTTTACTATTCATTAAAATATGAAAGTTATCAGAATAATATGAAAAATTTATCCAAGGTAAAATTTTATATCCTGATTCCAAAGAATAATTTTATTTTGTAAAATTGAACTTATAAAAATGTCAAAAACTAGATTTAATGTGGGTCCGCCATCAAAAGGCGGCAAAAATGCATTTTTTGAAAAATACTTATTTTACCCGAAAATTTTATTTTGTTCTTATACCATGTTCTAGAAAATGTGTAAGATGAATAATAATTTTATAAAATTCAAAATTTAGTTAATAATATTCATTATATCTAGTTCATAAAAATATTATAATAATATATCGTTGTTTCGTAAAACCCGGTATTGCGTACAACACACGCTATCGTGGAAGGTCGTGATTGCGTGTAATGCAAGCCAAGTCAGGGATGCGTGTTGTGAAAGTTCTTTTTGGTGTAGCGTACAAAACAAGACATTAATGAAATTAAAAAGATGATTTTTCATAAAATCTCGGGGTGTTACATTCTACCCCCCCTTAAAATGAATTTCTCCCTCGAAATTCATCGGGGTTATAAATGGTTTATTACTTGAAAGTTTCTTTAATAGAAACCTGTATCATAAAAAGGAATACCAAAACTTGGCTTTAAAAACTAACATATGAAACATAATGGTCACCCAAATTAACTAATCACTGGGTTTCCACATAGGAGAACATAGGTGAAAATATGGATATGGAAGAGAAATCTAACCATCATGTGTAGATGGAGAGTGGTAGAGAACATGGCTATGAAAAAACCAACAATCACAATGCCATAAATTTTTTATTATCTAGGGTACCATCTGATTCATCAGATATAAGGGAACTAGGAAAACATTTTTGGTTTTCAAGATCATTTCCCTAAAGTTGAAGAATTTGAATTAGAATAAATACTTACTTTATTTTGATACAATCTCACTGTTGTTCGTGCTTTGATAAATTTCCACTTCATCTCTTAAAGAAATGAAGTTGAATTTGTAATTCTTGAAGTGTTAATAGATCATTTGATAGAATGATGGGTCATTCCATCTGTTTCAAACAAAAGGTTAGCAAAAGTTATCAAATATACATAAGTCCATCTATGGTGAGGTTAACCGTATATGATTCCAAAAATGATCTTATACTTCATATATCATACCGCTTAATAAAATAAAACCAGTTTCTATTAACCATGGTCTTCTTGTAGGCCAGTGGTATGTGAAAAAGGCCAGTCGCACTTCGGTTGTGGGTTCAATTCTCAGAGCCTTGTCCGACGTGATGGGTTGTCGCCCATCTTGCAGGTTGTCCTTTTTCTAAAACTACATTATTATAACATCCCATCAATAATATCGAAAAAAACTTCTATCCTTAAACAATACTAACTTATGTCCAACATAATCCATTTCAATCATTAGGCTTATCCATAATACTGTAGTCCACTCTCATAATATAGTGAAAATGATTACCATATATTTCATATAACAAACATATTAATACCATCATTGATCCCCATATATCATAAGATATGTCTTGTTGGTCACATTCCAAACATTCGAAGGCCATTATCATGTATTATCTTGAAAAAGGAATACCCATTGAATCTTAGTGAAAACATGAGTGCTGTCAAAAGTTAACTCTTTCCGCATACCAAAACCCCAAAAAATTTATACTCAAACCATGATATAATTATTTTCTTATATCAGTCATGAGCTCATGAATACTGTCAAACATTTCATTTTCTCCTTATCCCTTCATTATGCGCATATCATCTTCTTTCCAAAAATATCTCAATCACTTTCCATGGTTACCGGTACCATAAAATTATTGAAAACCACTATAGACCAATACATAAATATTTCAATATTCCACGATACTATATACAACATTATTTTGGAATCCCATTACATAAACACTTAATCATTCCACCACATCGTTTTCATATTCAACATTGCCAATAGTGATTGCATGTGACTTCCCTTTTTCCTTTGCCTTAAGTAGTTGCTCATGTCGATCATCATTAACCCTTGGATTAGGGCATTGATTATTATAATGCCCCATTTCATTGCACTTGAAGCATTGAAGTGTGGGTGGTGCGTTCTCTGCAGTCTTTTCATTATTCACACCATCAGCAACCCTTTTTCCATTACATCGACACTCAGCTGCTTGATGATCTTTTTTTCCACACTTAAAACATTTTCTAGTCCCTTTAAGACAATCTCCACCATGCTTCTTTCCACACTTTGAGCATAAGGATACATTCATATTCCTTTCACCATTATTCTGAGATTTCTCCTTGAACTCCATCTTTCGTTTCTTTTCAAAACCATGAGATAGATATGTAACACCAACTTCCATTTCTACCTTGATAGCACAATGCACAATTTCTTCATAGCTACTGATGTCTCTTATATCTAATTCCCTTTGAAGATATGGTTTTAATACACTGAATAATCGATCAACTTTACTTTTAGGTTGGATGATAAAGCCAGATGCATACCTTGCAAGCCTTGTAAAAGTCGCTTCTTATATACCAATAGATTCATTATCCTTTTTCTTTAGTTAAAGAAACTCCTTCTCTATCTTTGTTCGAAGAATATGAGGGAAGTACTTATTGAAAAATAAGTTCATGAACTCGTCCCATTCCATGGACTCAATTTCATCTCTTGGCCTCGTATTCTTGATAAGATTCCACCATTGATCAGCTTCACCTTCCAAACGATATACTGTTAAGATGACTTTATCATGTTCAGAACATTGAAGAACTGAAAATATCTTTTCAGTGGTACTGATCCATTTTTCAGCAACAAGTGGATCAGAAGACCCACTGAAAGAAGGTGGACATTGCCTCATGAAGGACTCAATACAATATTGTTCCCTTCTCTTCTCATTTGGAAGTCCAGAATGATTCATAGCTTGTGTAAGTATAGCAATAAGAATTTTCACTCCATCTCCCATAACATTTGTTTGTTCAGGAGTACAATCATTGCATTGTGCATTACATTTATCAACACGGTTCCTTCGGGTTCCAGCCATCATCTAAAACCCCAAAAGAATAGTGTGAGAGGAAAAAATCATGCTAGGGAAAACCACATAATAAAGGGGGAGTACCTTCAATATCTAACATCTTAGGTTACCGTAATTCTAGTACTATAACCTATACTTATACTTATCCTTAGAGACATCCCTAGACATACCTTAGAAATATCTCTAGGGATCTTACTAAAGTTCTCGCATCCTAGTTTCCAAATGTTGACTAAACCTTTCCTCTTATACCAACTGTAGAGACCCGCAGCTTCATGTACATAGATATTACATTACTTTTGCGGAATACATAATACATAACAAATACAGACACACAAGGACTGTAATAGTTTAGTGTCTTTGGAAACTTGGAACGTAATCTTCTAATCATGGTGAAAGATCTTCAACATCTCCCATAAAGATATTCCAATTTTTGTTTCCTTACCTAAAACCTTTCTTTTAATCCTGGGGGAAAATAAAACATAAAAAGGGTGAGCTCAAATGCTCAGTAAGGGTAAGCATGGATAAAATAAAACATACAATATATAATTTGAACTTAAAAACATGAACATAATGTTTAAACATCAAAATCTTGATCAACAACATAAAACATGGAAGTACATAACGCATAGATCATAATGGAACATAAATCAAGATAAAATAGCATGGTAATAAAACATGTAATTGTGGAAGACATTCAGCACTTCTTATGATTTCCATAGTAGCCAAGGCATTGCTGCCAAGACCATCTTAGTGGACAAAGTCCCTTTCTGAATCGAGTTCACTCCTCGTTTCAGTCCTGTAACACTAAACTGGATTAACTTACCCTTCCAGCCATGTCTATCTCATGAGATATAAATCTTTACCGAATGCATTGGAGGGATATATAGGTCCCACTCATCTCATAATGAAATCATTTTTACTTGTGCCACAAAATAAACATAAAACATTCATCGCAACCCAAATAATAAAATGGGTTTCATAAACATCATCCCATCATCACATAATCCACATAAATGGATATTTCATCATAAGAAAGGTGAAACCATGTAAATAATAGAGACAACATACTTGAAACATAAACATATTAAATGATGTCATCTTAGATGGAAAATGGTTTTGATAAAATAGTTGAAATTAATTCTTGAAAAAAATATCCATTCTTCTTCAAAATCAATTTCTTTTCACAAAACATCATGGAATTTTAAAAGAAAAAGATTTTGTTGAAAATAGTCAGGAAATATTTTGGTGGAAGATTCATGAAAATAAGGCTTTATAAAACTTTAAAATTCCTTTCATGCCGTATAAGTTAAAAAAACATTCTTCTCGTAATTTTACCAGAAAATTCTAAAAGTACCTCATATGGTAAACAAAAGAAAGATTCATTTCATAACATGGGGTAAAATCCAAAATGGGTAAAAGGACATTAAACATACATAAAAACACTTTTATAAAACATGGACATGGTTGATAACAATAACCCCAGTAAATACTTACGAATAAACAATCTCGGATAAGAATGAGATTGGAATAATTATCCCTTACCATAGGTTCGATATGCTTCGTACGTATACAAACCTCATGTATAATGATTTAAATAATGTCATTGACTTATTAAAGAATCATATTCATTGTTATTATATCATATATGGTTCACTTATGTCTTTATATTACCCGTTCTTTTGTAAATTCGTGTTAAAGTAGCGTTTTGGGTAAAATCGTTTCATTTGTCGTTCGTGTTTTAACTTGTAATTATTCATATGATTACTTAGATCATGATTCCATACATCCATAATGTAAAACATGATTTATATATAATATATATTCAGAATATACATATATATAATAGATCAATAAATGGAAACAAATACATCATTCATGGAGACCGTAGGTCGTACGTACGCATGAACGTTGTTTTCGTTTCCTTATTGAATTGAATGAAATTAATTATATGACATAAATATATATATACATAAATCCAGTAGCATTATTATGTCATATATTTTATTATTACTTATTATATATACTTTATAATCATTATTGAATTGTTAACATGGAAAATGAATCTCATCGCGTCGTGGAGACGGTAATCCGTACGTACGCATGAGCGATGATATCATTCCCATGTAATTGTATTGGAGTGTATGTCTACTATTTCAGAATCAATATCACTTTACAATAATCATATATAGTCGTTATTTACACCATTATACCCATCCAAGTAAGGTTGTGGTGGAAAATAGAATACACCACGGCGTGGAGACGGTATTCCGTACGTATGCACGCGCGGTTATTTCGTTTTCCGTAGGATGGATAGATGGTGAAATAGGGTTGTTTCATACTTATAATAACATATCAGTATGTTATTGATACTGATGTTATTATTTAATAATTAAACAACTAATGAAGAAGAAGAAATAATGTTGAAAGAATCGGTAACAGACATTACCTCTTTTTTGAAGCGCCTCTTTGAGACCTCCTCTTAGGGCACTAAAATTGGTCTTTGAAGAATACCAGGACCTATAGGATGTTTCTAGGGAAGTGTGGAAGTGAAATGGGAAGGGTTTGGCCGATCTTTAAGGCTAAAATTGGTGTGAGGAGGAGAGGGAGGAGGTTCTATTTTATAAGGGAGGAGAGGGGCACCTTTGGAAATATAAGAAATATTAGTTTATATTAAATCCCAACCCCACTTAAAAACTTCCAAAATGACTCATATCCGAAGCTTATATGAGATAGGGTTTTAATATCATAAACAAATAAAATTTAGACATGTTATAAATTTATTTTAAACATTATCAACCTGATTTATACTTATTTAATCAATTTTATTTTATTTGTAGTAATAACATTCTAGGTTTTAAATTATAAAAAATATTTACTTATTTATTGTGAATTGTCCATAATTGGATAATTTATAAACTTTTAGACCATATAAATTTAAATTTATAATTTTTATATATTTTTTTTGATTTTTAAACAATTTTATAATAGGTTATTTTTATAAAATTACAATAGTGTCAATTTTGACACTATTAATTTATTTGAATTTAAATAAAATATATACAGAAGATATGTTCAAAATAAAAGTTTTAATAGATTCATAAATGGTCATATGTATCTATAATATTAGTGGAGAACATTAAATAGATCATATAATATTTATTTTATTATTTTTAAAACCATTTATTTGGTTTATCTCTTAATAAAATAATTATTACAACATTTTTTTTATAATTATTTAATATACTTATTTGTTGTATAAAAAATAAAACTAAAATACTATGATGAAGATTAATCTATTACCTTTCACAATAATACTTTTACTCGAATTTATCATCTTAAAATCACAATATTTAAATTGTTATATTTATTAAATTATGAAGGTGACAACTTTGGAATCATTTAAAATAAAATAATATAAGTGTCATAATCTCCTTAATAAGGATCCAAATGGTCAGAAATTCATCCAGGGGATGATTAGAGTTTATATATACACTAATAATAAGTTTTTTTCAGATTTTCGGGCCTTTTGATATGTATTACTATTTCAATAAAAACTATATTTTTGATTTTTCACTAAATAAATAATTTCTGCATCATTAATGTATAAGATAATAAGGTAATTAAATAACTCTTAAAAATTACAAATAAATTACCATGATAAATAAAAACATTTTCTATTTCAAATTAGTATTTATAACCGAATTTGTATTCTGTATAAACTTATATTAAAAATACTTTAATTACTAAAGTAGAGTGATACATAAGTCACATTCCTTTAAATAAAATAAACTAAAGGTCTTAATCACCTCCAAGTGGGTTCTAATGGATTACATTTCGACCAAAATATGACTTAGGAATAATTATAATCATCCAATTGTATTAAGATAAGTATTAAGATAATTTTATAATATTATATTTACCCTTAATTACCCAATTTACCTTTTACTATGGTAAATAAAATTTATTGTTGTTACTATTCATAAAGCCCATAAATAAGAAGTAGTCTATTAATATAATTTGGACCCACTGATTCCAAATATGGAATCCATTTTTCCAAATTCAATACAAAGAAGTTGCAGAAGTTAAATTAAAATTAATCCCGTTGTCGAAAGAAAACGGGTTTTTGTTTAAAACATTGCAAAAGATTGAATTTATTTAACATACGAATTCAATGTAAAATCAATGCTAATGACATACATTATATTAAATGGAAAAAATTTATTCTATTTATACTTTAAAACCATTCAATATTATAATTTATCCACATAAGTTATTACGATGAAAAAAGTTGTTTTTAATGAAAATATAGCGTGTTTTTACTATTCATTAAAATATGAAAGTTATTAGAATAATATGAAAAATTTATCCAAGATAAAATTTTATATCCGGATTCCAAAGAATAATTTTATTTTTTAAAATTGAACTTATAAACAGGAAAAAAACTAGATTTAAAGTGGCTGCGCCATCAAAAGGCGGCAAAACTGCATTTTTTGAAAAATACTTATTTTACCCAAAAAAAAAAAATTTATAACATGTTCTAGAAAATGTGTAAGATGAATAATAATTTTTTAAAATTAAAAATTTATTTAATACTATTCATAACGGATAGTTCATAATAATATTATAATAATATATCATTGTTTAGTAAAACCTGGTATTGCGTACAACACACGCTATCGTGGAAGGTCGCGATTGCGTGTAATGCAAGTCAAGTCAGGGATGCATGTTGTGCAAGCTCCATTTGGTGTATCATATAACACAAGACATTTATGAAATTAAAATGAATATTTTTCATAAAATATCGAGGTGTTACAATACATTACTATAACTATTCCTTTTTTCCAATATCAAAGGGGTTAATTTTGGGAAATTATAATCTAATTAGGGAAAATAGTATATAAATGGGGATAAATATGTTGAAGGGAACAAATCATTCTGAAGATGAAATTTTTATTCATGGGTATAATTAAAAGACAGAATATTTCTTATCGGATAAAGTATGATTGGATAAAATATTTCATAAACATAAGGGGAGTTATAATATGATAAGAGAAAATATTTTCTTATGAATAATCTTTATTAAGTTAATAAAAGTACAACGATTTAACAATTTTATAAATTTTTCATTTTAGGTGTGGTGTCTTGTGGTTTCTAAATATGTGGGGGGTGGATTTTTGAGTGGAATGTTATATGACGAAGCGTTGTCGTGCACGCTCTCAAAAATATTTATAGCTAAGTGCAGCACAGGGGCTGACCTAGGTCGTTCTCTTGAGGAGCTTTTGTGGTTAATAAATCACTACTTCTATTCCACCTAATCTAATTCTTTTTTTTTTTGTTTAATATTTTATGAATGTAATACAATTTAATAAAAGATAAAACTAACATGCAATGACAAAATGCAATTAATTGAGAAAGAACATGGCCTTTATGGGTTGGTATGTGGGTTTCATCATTCTCCTTATTGATAATTAAATTAAGTTTGATAATTCAATTATGAGATCTCATTCATGAATTACTATTCTTTTATTTATTGGTGTGAAATCTTGAATGCATTTTGCAATCTTAACTTCACCTCCTCCTATAATCAAGGTTGATGGCACACCTCGATCGAGAGTGTGTCATCTTCCAAGACCTGGCTCCATCGTATGCCATTTCAACCACTGAATGGCTCAACTCCATCATATGAAGAGCTTGTATCCAGTAGAAGGGAGGGAAAATATTTAATAAAATAATAGAAATGAGTTTGAGATCAGTGTCGTGGTGGACGATCGCCACACCCGTGCACATCACTCTTACTCATCACAAACTTAATAAAATATAGGAATTTAAGCACCGAATTAATGAAATTTCCACATACCTCCCCCGGGCCAAGTCTCGGGTTAACCCCTCATATTTTAGGGTAAGAGGTCACGGTGGATAATATGAGAATAATAAAAGAAGAAAAGAAGGAGAAAAGATGAAGAAGAAAACAGGGAGGAAGGGTGGACACAAAAATAAAAACAATGCATGAATTTTATTAGAAATATGAATTAAAAACTAAAACTAAAATAAAGAAAATAAATGAAATGGGGAATATTTCTGTTCGGCCTCCCTCGGTGGAGATCTCCTCCTTGGTGCCTTGAAGGAATGGATGGAGAATGGATGATTTGGGAAGGAGGTGAGGGCCTCCTTTTATAGGCAGAATTCGACCCCCGAATGTCTACGTGTTGTAGACCACTTTAATGACATATTCACGTGTTCCACCCTTCATGAATGTTGTTCATAAATGTCTTGGACGTCTCCTCTCAAAATTTCAGCTGATTTGGAAACTGTATGTAGGAGTTATTAAATTGTCCTTCTCGGTTGCTATTTCTGGACGAAGCATCCAGGAAGGTTCCTCCAAAATAATGTCGTTCAATAGCCTCGTTAAGGATCTAGAAAATCCTCCAAATTTATTGTAGAGACTTCCCTATCTGTCCTCAAGGTATCCCAGGTGGAAACACATCATTTGGATATGTGTAGGCCGCGTTTGATGTCCGTTACCTTGGGTGGGTCCATGCTGTCCGCCCGGAAATATTCCAATCTTCAATGATTTTTTAGACCCTTTAGATGACCGAATCAGCTCCTGGTCCAGAAGACAAAAATGAAGGAAATAAAATAAGGATTCTAAAAAAAATTTAATCAGAAAATTTGGAATTTTAATTTTCCTGAAATGACCAAAATACCCCTGACGTAAAATTCTATCAAAAATCCAGAATTAGTCGTTTTTCACATTTGGGTTCAAAATAGCACTAAAACCTAAAAACATGATAATTACCCATTCAATAACACTTTTGTGGGATTATAAACAATGTTTTACAGTATAAAATATATGAAAATGTGAGCTTCATCACTCCCCCACACTTAAACATTGCACTCCTGGGCAATCATCTTACATCCAAATCAAAATCCACACAACAATCAAAAATGAGAAAATATCAATGATTTTATCCAAAATAGAATTCCATCATGTCTCATTTATGAATAATAATTCTCTCATTTTCATTTCAATCATTAAAATTTGTTCAACCTCATAAATCAATCCATGGCCCAATCACAACCTACCTCACATTGATTTTTATGTCACTCTTCACTCAAGAGAAATTGATTCTGGAGTTATGCTCATACTTGAAAATCGCATGTATCACCATAGGTTTGTGAAAATTATCATTTCTCCACAGCGTGAAACATGAAAATGAATCTAATCATGAGGGCTTTAATTAATGGTTCAAATGATTCTGTGGCTTAGGGTTGGTGGGAAAATTATTAAAAAAAATGTTCCAGGCTAGAAAGAGGAGGTTGAACTTTTAAGTACAATGCATGATTAAATCAAGTGAAAACACATGAAATTTCTCACTCAATACTGCTTGTAAATGTGAAAAACAACCCCACCCATCTTTATGACATGGTACATGAGCCAATAAGTGATTATAATGAATGATATCATCTAAGTTCTCCTCTTTTTTTTCAAAGCTCCAGAAAGGCACAACTTTATTTTCTTTTTATTTCTTTTTTTATAGAGGATGAGCTGAAAAATTGAATACAATGAATGAATGACAATTAATGCCCTTGATTTTTGGGAGGGACATGAGTCATAAAAGAATGTACAATGAGAATTCAAGCTCATCTCTATTTTTTTTTCTTTTTTTTAGGAGAAATGGATGAACCAAATAAAGCACAATGAAATGACGACACATGCCCAATTCTCTTGTTATTCACTGCCCAAAATATTGACACACACTTCACACTACCGATAAATGGTACACATCCCAATGAACGCACACGAAAGGCCCTTCCCCCACACTCAAACTTGAAATATCCATGCAAAAATACTAAAAGTGCGGGTAGGTAAGGAAAAATTGGCTTGTAATGTGGCTTAAACCTATAAGGCAATTCATGGCATCTAAGGGCTTATGAAGGATAAATGTAAAGGGTGGTCTCAAGATAAAATGTGGCTAGCCAAAGAGATGCCTCAATCATTTCAAATACATTCCATGAAATCCAAAGCTTCGAAAGAGAATATTCATAAATTCTGGTTCTCACACAAAATTCAAGTTTCCCTCAAGAAAGTGTGGGTATTAGGAAGAATATGTAAAAGTGGTTTAGAATACCTCACAGGATTGGAAAAAAATCTTTTGGGTCAGTGTTTCATGGGCATGGATTTCAAAAATCAGTCAAACTCATAAAAATGATTGATAATCCAATTCAAGAAAAATGTTTTCACATCAACAATCATTTAAAATCCATTATTTAAAAAATCATTTCAACTCTTTAAAAATAAATTGTTGTGTGAAAAGTGATAAGAATATTCATTAAAGATCAAAAATCCTAAAAATATAATAATAAAAAAAATGAAAATCGCACGAGAAGAAATAAGAAGGTTGACTCTCCCCCACACTTAAATTTAACTACACCTTATTTCAACTCAACAAAATATAAATATAAATATAGAAATTCAAAGGGAAGGAAAGATACAACCTGACATTATTTTAGAGGTGGATGCCTTGAGTTAAGCTCCTAGAAGCAGCCACTTTAAAACTATATGAAAGTAATGAAAATACATAAGAAAAATAAATAAAAAGAATGAGAAAGGGAAAAGAAAAGAGATAATGCTTGGTTTAGACCCCCAAGCGGGTGCTAGGTTTTTACTGCCCCTAGTCAGGCAGTTTCAGTAGATTATCCCCAATCATAAGGTGGGTGTGGTTTCATTGAGATGAACCACCACATGTGAGTTTTCCCGATGTCCATGATTAAACACTGAAAGTAGAGAACCCCAAATAAGATAAGAATGTTCCCAACCACCGAGAAAGAATAAAGAAGAAATTTGAGGTTCGAAGTGGGAAGGAATAAAAGATAAGGGTGCTCCCTGTTAACTTCGGTGGTGTCCTCCTCCATATGGTATGCAAATTTTTGTTGAGGAGGTAGTCGCACCACCACCAGCTTCTCCGAATCTTCTTCCTTGATTACCACCACTTTGGTGGTATCATCATCAAAATCCAAGGCCTGATCCATTTGTGTTGTATCTGAAATTTCAGGAAAGGAGAAGTCAGAAAACAATTCAGTTTGAATAAAATTAAAACATGACGAATCAATAAAGAAATCTTCCCTTTCAAGTAATTTAGCTTGGTAATTGATCTCTTCCGGCATGACCATTGGAAACTCAATCTCAGCAGGTGCATCTTCTTCTTCATCTTCCAAAGCAAGAGTGAGGTCAAAAGGTACTGATTGTTCAATATCATGCATGGGAAGATCATGTTTCAAGTTATCTTCGACAATGTTATTCCAAGATTCTTTGAAAAAATGTTGACCTCCCATCAGTGCATCAGTTGGAATGTGTACTTTTGGGACCTCCTTGAGCAATGGTTGAGTGCGGGATGATGTGATAAGTTCCTTTAGAAGTTCTTTCTCACCCGCCTCAGGTTCATTAACATAAAATGTGATTGGTGAAATCAATTTCACCACTTGTTCTGGTTCAGGTTCGGGCTCAGTTTCAGATTGCTCTTGGGATGTGCGTACATATTCAGCAATCCATTCAATTTGGCTCTCCAGTTTTTGAACTTTATCACTAATCCTATGAAATTGAGCATCAATTTCATTGCAAACATTTTCTGGCACCTGAGATTGATCAGTCCATGCATAATAATCATAATTTGAATACATCATGAACAAAGAAGATTTTTTTTAGTTTTTGAAATTTATGAATTTTTTTGTTGTTTTTTTAAATGAAAGGAAAATTATTTACACAGTGTGAATAAAAATAGTGAATGAAAACCACTTGGCTCCCCGGCAACGGCGCCAATTTGACGAAGCGTTGTCGTGCACGCTCTCAAAAATATTTATAGCTAAGTGCAGCACAGGGGCTGACCTAGGTCGTTCTCTTGAGGAGCTTTTGTGGTTAATAAATCACTACTTCTATTCCACCTAATCTAATTCTTTTTTTTGTTGTTTAATATTTTATGAATGTAATACAATTTAATAAAAGATAAAACTAACATGCAATGACAAAATGCAATTAATTGAGAAAGAACATGGCCTTTAGGGTTGGTATGTGGGTTTCATCATTCTCCTTATTGATATTTAAATTAAGTTTGATAATTCAATTATGAGATCTCATTCATGAATTACTATTCTTTTATTTATTGGTGTGAAATCTTGAATGCATTTTGCAATCTTAACTTCACCTCCTCCTATAATCAAGGTTGATGGCACACCTCGATCGAGAGTGTGTCATCTTCCAAGACCTGGCTCCATCGTATGCCATTTCAACCACTGAATGGCTCAACTCCATCGTATGAAGAGCTTGTATCCAGTAGAAGGGAGGGAAAATATTTAATAAAATAATAGAAATGAGTTTGAGATCAGTGTCGTGGTGGACGATCGCCACACCCGTGCACATCACTCTTACTCATCACAAACTTAATAAAATAAAGGAATTTAAGCACCGAATTAATGAAATTTCCACATACCTCCCCCGGGCCAAGTCTCGGGTTAACCCCTCATATTTGAGGGTAAGAGGTCACGGTGGATAATATGAGAATAATAAAAGAAGAAAAGAAGGAGAAAAGATGAAGAAGAAAACAGGGAGGAAGGGTGGACACAAAAATAAAAACAATGCATGAATTTTATTAGAAATATGAATTACAAACTAAAACTAAAATAAAGAAAATAAATGAAATGGGGAAGATTTCTGGTCGGCCTCCCTCGGTGGAGATCTCCTCCTTGGTGCCTTGAAGGAATGGATGGAGAATGGATGATTTGGGAAGGAGGTGAGGGCCTCCTTTTATAGGCAGAATTCGACCCCCGAATGTCTACGCGTTGTAGACCACTTTAATGACATATTCACGCGTTCCACCCTTCATGAATGTTGTTCATAAATGTCTTGGACGTCTCCTCTCAAAATTTCAGCTGATTTGGAAACTGTATGTAGGAGTTATTAATTTGTCATTCTCGGTTTCTATTTCTGGACGAAGCATCCAGGAAGGTTCCTCCAAAATAATGTCGTTCAATAGCCTCGTTAAGGATCTAGAAAATCCTCCAAATTTATTGTAGAGACTTCACTATCTGTCCTCAAGGTATCCCAGGTGGAAACACATCATTTGGATATGTGTAGGCCGCGTTTGTTGTCCGTTACCTTGGGTGGGTCCATGCTGTCCGCCCGGAAATATTCCAATCTTCAATGATTTTTTAGACCCTTTAGATGACCGAATCAGCTCCTGGTCCAGAAGACAAAAATGAAGGAAATAAAATAAGGATTCTAAAAAAAATTTAATCAGAAAATTTGGAATTTTAATTTTCCTTAAATGACCAAAATACCCCTGACGTAAAATTCTGTCAAAAATCCAGAATTAGTCGTTTTTCACATTTGGGTTCAAAATAGCACTAAAACCTAAAAACATGATAATTACCCATTCAATAACACTTTTTTGGGATTATAAACAATGTTTTACAGTATAAAATATATGAAAATGTGAGCTTCATCATTATACTTTATAGCTTTTCAATGCATTCTTTTGAAAATAAAAAATTATTTAAAACTCACTTAAAATTAGATTCTACAAACATTATATATCCCAAATGCTCTATAATGATTTTTTCTAAAAAAATCTACCGAATGTAGAAGTTATTCTAATGTAAAATTAATTTAAATTATTTATTAGTCAATATGGTCCATATGACTATTGGTGTGTTTGTTCCATTAGAATAAATAGTGTTTTTTCCACTAGGAAGACATGTGTTTTATCTATCAAACTAACCAAAGTCATTTCCATAGACTAGCAATATTTATGATCTACCAGAATAACTGAGGATCAATTCATTGGATTTAAAAAAAATAGTATTATCAATCATGAGTTCCAATATTTGTAATATGTTGAATGGTAATTAGTTGTATTGGATATAATTATTTGTATAATTGTAATTATTCTAAAAAAACAACATAAAATAAAAAAAAATCTAATCATTTAATTAAAGAACATCTGAGGCTATTTCAACCAACACTGAGAATTAATTAAATAAAAAAACATAGGATAATTCCAATTAATAGATGAGTATTACAGTAGATGGGAACTTCTATATTCTCTAACTCAACAAGTCTATTTTTTTTTATCTACCAAAAAATATCCTTCAAATAAAATTAAATTTTTTGGAGTACATTTGTTTTTTGGAATCTGTGTGATAGTTGAAAATTCGTTAGGGAATTTTTATTTTTCATTTTTTTTGTTCCAAAAAATGTTGAATCTTGGGATTCCTTGGTTTTGATGATAGGTGATTCTAATCCATCAGATTTAGGGATTATGGGTCTATGGATACAAAACTCACATTGATCATCATGTCGAGGTCTTCCATGGTTTTCGATGAAATGTCTATTATAATATTCCTATCAATAGATATCATGATTTGAAAAGGCATACCATTAATTTTAGGTTTAAAACATTGGATATCATAATTCATGATTTCTAACATCCTTATCTCTTAATGTTAGAGTGTAGAATATCTTTTGTAAATATTGTAATTCATTTTTCATTGTTTTAAGATTTATTATTACTTGTTTCAACAAGTTTAATTTCTACTATGGATTTTATATTACAACGTTTTTAATAATATTTATAATAATTATGAATTGTACTATAAATGAGACCAATTATAAAACATGTTATATGATATATTTTTTTGGATCCAATACAATCTCTCTTATAATTGAACGAATTCCAAGTCCTATCTTTTTTACTAAATAGATTTTGGTTTTTGGGGTATATTAAAATATGAATCAATAATCCATCCCCTCTTGTTTCAATCATAAAGTGTTATGATCCAAGACATTACTGAGTACATACTCTATTAATAATATCTAATATATTTCATTGGATTTATTGGAATCCTTTTTATAGGGGAATGTGTATGCATTCTATATTTAAGTTCAACCAATATGGATAGTTAATATTTTTCATGTTATATTAATGAAGGTGTTTTGTTTATTAATATAATTAATGCATCAAAAATCATTAGGTGATTGGTGGGGCCCTAACTTATATATACAAATGATGTATTAATGGGTATCATGAGGGAAAATAGGTTGGGTAGTTGGATAATTCCATACCTATTTATTTAACATTCCATTTCATATGGCAATGATGTTATTTTTATGATCACTTTAAATGAGGAAACAAAAAAAATTAAGATGGGAAAAATTATGCATTTCATTATTATTTAATTTGATAAGGATGTCCATGTGATTTTTTAAACTGTTTTTGATATCCATGGACAAGTTTCTACATCATGTGACTAACTATATGGAAGTATTTTAGAATAATTAATTATATCCTTTTAATGAATTCCTTGATCATTTTATGATAACTTCGTATTTATGTATTCCCATACGAGAATATGTGATCCCCCATTGGTTATTCTTCATGTCCCTAAAATTTCATGATGTTCACTATGATTGGCAGAAAATGATAATCTAGAGAGAATAATGATGATAAAAAATAAAAAACTATGTATTATTTTATATCTTAAGATATAATGTGAGTTTGAATCACATATCTAGTTAACCAAAACTACAAAACTTTTTTTTGAATTCCCAATCCTGAATTCCAATTAACATATACCCAAATCCCGATTGTCCACATGACACCAGGTACATCTCCCCATAGGAGAGGGTCTACTAACTAGTAGTAGAGGTGTGTAGGTAGTTCAGTGGGGAGAATATACACCCATGTCAGAGTAACACAACAGATACCCCAAATAGTGAATAGTAGTGGAAGTATATGCAATAGATTGGCATATTAAACCACATAAGCATAAAATGATAACAATGAAGGAATTATTAGCTAGATAATGTAGAAAATACCAAATAGCCAATGTATTATAAAAAAATTTATGCATGTAATTCTAGTATAAATAAAATAGGAAACATGTAAATGGAATTCTACATAGTATTAAAAAAAGAACAAAGAACAAAAGTAGCTCTATGAGAATCTTGAGCCTAGGTTTGATTATCATCCCCTATGCTCTAGAAAAGAAGTACAATTAAATAACATATAGAAGGGCCATTACCCTCACCATTACCTGTAGAAACATCATCATCTCAGGTCCCAATGGTGGACCAAGTATGCTGAGCCATAAAATCTCAGTTGGCCACCACCAACGGTGTCTATGAGTAATCATAGTAAGTGATCGTATATATATATATAGTGGGTAGATAGAACATGGAAGTAAAATAATTCTGTATAGATAAATAACATCCCGATCAGGTTCCCCAAAGGAAACAGGTTGTGTCTATATACCTCAGCCCATATTTGGCAAGTCTGATCGAGTTAATATATATATATATATATATATATATATATATGTTTTGATGGATCAATACATAACACTCACACAACCAATAATAGGGTAGCTCTGATAGTATAACTTGTGGGCCAACTCCAAGAGCTCTCATGGTCACTTGATATTACATAAGGGAGATCTCACCATCTTCCCTACCTCAATTCTCTCACAATCCTTGGGTCCTCAGATATAATCTCACAAATCTTCCGTTTAGGTATTTCATACTCCCTTATCTCTAAAACCAATAAGGCGTAACATTTCTAGGTACACAGGGAATGAGACATCAACCTCTCAGGCCCTGATCACATCCATACCCATTCATGAGGAACATTCATTATCAAAAAAATAATTAATTCATAACATCATAATAATTTACATTTAAATCATAAAAAATATATGGTCAAATATTCAATTCAATGCACAAGTAAAATCCTTTCAAGAAAGGCACTGGCCTTATATAATTCCAATTCACATAACATAATTATTAGGAATAAGCCTATGGAATAGTCCTAAACCATCCTATAATAGTCCAATATATTTGATTCATTAAAGAGAAAATCATTCAATAAATGTGAACTAATTTAATCGTGACATCTCATTCCCTTTTCCCAACTTGAAAATTATAATTATATGAGCACAATCCTTGGAAATGTCATTTTAATTAGTCAAATACCCATTTTTGAAATTCCATGCATAAGATGTCCAAACACCCATAGATAATATTGGGTTCATCAAAACACAAATGAGACAAGGGTCAATTCAATTTACACACAAGGTGGGAGATACAAACAAGATTAGGGAATCATGAAAAAATTGGGCAAAAATGGGTAAGTTGGTTGGCACACACCTTGGGTGTCCTTAAAGAGAATAGGTGATATTGAAACTCATAACATGATTCAATAAAACTATTTCAACACATTATAGTCAATTATACATGCATGAATCAACACAATAAAGAATACTAACAAAGGAGGGCTCATGGAATGAAAGAATAAATATGAAATTACCAAAACACAAATAGAAAACTACATTACCACCTACCTTAGGTCCATAGATGAAGCATCACTTTATATAGACCTTAGATTTGATGTAGGATGGAGGAGATCTTAGTTTATGTTCAACTCCCTAAAAATAGTGTGAAGAAGCCTCCACATAAATAGTTTAATGGAATGAATGAGAAACATAGATAGGATTAGAAAGACCATGAGAGCTCACCGCAAGGGATCCAATGCCTCTAAATAATCAAGGATTAGAAACAGGAAAAAACCTCTAGCTCAAAGAAAACTATCAAAGTGTTACTTAGAAAAAAAGGGGAGAAATATTCTATTCTTTATTCTAGAGGTAAAATAAATGGAAATATTGTATTTTATGTTGAGAGAGGGGAAATTGGTAATTTTATTCCAAAAATAGTCTCACACGGTTTATGAACATGGTTAAGAAACTATGCACAAACCATGTGTATTTTCTCTGTTTTAAACAGTAGTAGGTTGCATGGATGTGTGTATGGGTCTGCATAGTTGTAAAAAAAATTCGGACATATAGGTTCCCATGTCTATAACTAAATGTTTTTAAACCACGTGGCCAAGGTCACATGGTTTACACTAACTGTGTGGCTTAGCCTGATGTGAAAATATTTGGACCTACGATCATTGAACCAACCCTAAACACTCTTATAGCCTTCCATAATCAATAGTATACCTTTATCATGATTAAATGGGTGATTAAAAATGAAAAACCAATGACCCATTCCTTGGTCAAAAGTCAGTTCCTTAAAACCTCCCCTCCTTTTAGAAACTCATCCACGAGTTTTCCTTCCGATGGTTAAGAGGTAATGGAAGAAAAGAGTTAAAGACACTAAGATCATATATAATATTCCAACTCCAAGGTCATGTCTTGTACACGGATGTGCTATCATAACATCTGTACAAGTGGAACAGACCGGCCTCGATGTGTTTTCACACTCTAGTCAACAATACACACCAGATACTCCTCGAATGATGCATCCATATCTAGTTCAACCTTATTTGACTGAAATACATGATTCATGTCTAGATAGTATCATAGAATCTGAGATATATGAAATAAATCATACATGGAAAGGTATCTCTGAGGAATTCCCAACTGGTATGTCAGTGGTTCAATCTGCTTCACAACCTCAAAAGGTCCAATGAATCTCGGTGATAGCTTATCCTGCTTCAGAATACCTTTATTCCCCATAATAGGTGATAATTTCAAGAAAACCCAATCTCCTTCCATGAACTCAATAGGGTTTTTGAATCTTTTAGAATAAAACTGATGCCTGGACTGAGCTATCAACTTGTGCTTCTAGATCTGCTTGACCTACTCTGTACTCTCTGGCATGAGAGGTGGTCCATGAAAATTTGGCTTCCCTTCTTCTCTCCATGACATAGGTGAGCATCAAGGCCTTCCATAATAGTATTCATATCAATTCATCTCAATGTTATCCTATAATACATTTAAATTAGAAAACTTGGTGAGGGGAATACGATTTTTGTAAGAACCCCCAACATCACGAACAAATTCATGGAGCATATCATCTATAACCAGATTTCTTTTCACTATCTGTCCATCGATCTATAGGTGACAGGTCGTGCTCATAATTATCTAAGTACCCATGTTAATTTGTAACCCCTTCTGTAACTATGACATGAAATGAGAATCTCTATCAGAAATGATAGACTGGGGAGCTTTATGGAGATGTACCACCTCATTGATGTACAACCTCCCTAGATCATCTACCAGGAAGTTCTCTCACATGGGTATGAAGTATGTGACCATTATTAGATAATCAATGACAACCCACAGTACATATTTTCCATAATCTGATCTAGGTAAACTAGTCACTATGTACATCAAACAGCATCCCAATTTGACTATCGAATGGACAATGGATGGAGAAGCCCTGCGAACACTACTGTTACGCCTTCACCTACTGATAGGTGGAACATTGAGTGATGAAACTAACTATCACAAATTTCATTCTAGGACACCAGTACTGGAATTGTATATATCGATACAATTTGGTGGAAACGGGGTGAACTTCCTGTGAAGAGGTCTGGAAATTCCCCATGAGCTCCTCTTTGATGTCAGTTGGGACTCATACACACCCACAAACAATACAGTATCATTTATATCAATTTTATAACCTAAATTATTAACATCATATGAGACACTTTCCCTTAGTACAATTCCTATAGGTTCAAATATTTCTCTGGACCTTATTCATTATAGAAGTGTATATTTCATTGTTAAGGATAAGATAATAGTCAGATCATGGCCCTCCTGAACCTCAACATGTATCTATGAGATTAATTCGATAAGATCCCATTCATCGGTGGATTCCTGAATTCCCTATGTATGAGTCTTCTAACAATGTGAATCTTCTACATAATTACCTTTTCCTATAGTTTAGGCTATATCGAAGTCCAATGATTACTGGTACTTGACTGGTGTACACTTCTAGAGATTCAGATCCCACTGAGTGATATTTTATGTGAGGATATTGTGGTCAGTGTACACCAAAAAGACACTCTCCTAGTAGATAGACTCTCTAAATATTTATACATTTATCAATAGAAGAGATCTCTAGGTTTTTGTGTCTGGTAATTATGCTCATTAGGTCTCAACTAATGAGAAACAAATGCAACTATTTTCTCATCCTTCATCAGAAAAACTCCAAGCCCATCACCTAATGAATCATAGTAAATTTTATAATACCTTCCTCATTCTAGAAAAATCATTATTGATGCTGAATTAAGTGTTCCCTTCAACTCTAAAATGGATTCTCCATTGGATTCACACCATTTCAATTTCACACCATTCATTGTTATGCCCATAAACAACACTAAAAAGGATGAGAAATCCTAAATAAAGCATCAGTAGTATCTGAAAATCCCCAATAAACTACTGATTCCAATGAAATTCATGGGATGATACTATGATACTATGGATCTCACTTTCTATGGGTCAACTAAAATCCTAACTCTAATATGATATGAACTAGGAAGTGGAATGTTTTGATCCCTAAGTGGCATTTATTTAGCTTAAAATAGAGTTGATGCTCTATTATTCTATTCATAAAGATCTACATATGGGTTATGTAGAGACCCGACCTTGACGTAAATGTATATTACCTTACTTTTTTGGAATACTTAATAAAACAAACAAAAATATAACCAAAGACCGTATTAGTTTAGTGTATTTGGAAACTCGGAACATAGTCATCTATCTTGGCGAAATATCTTCAATATCTCCAATAAAAATCTCCCCCTTTTATTTTCCTATCTATAACCATTCATTATATCATGGGGATAAGAAAACACAAAAGTGGTGATCTCAAATTATCAACAATAGTAAACATTGAGAAAATAAAACAACACCAAAAAATAAGAATGTAAAAACATGAAAACAATGTTTAAATATCAAAATCATGAGTCATGAAATAAATCATGGCAGTTCGTAAGACATAGATCATAAAAGAACATTAACCATAAATTTTAATTGGCATAAAACACGGGATTGTGTAAAATAAATAAGCACATAATAGGATTTCCCATGTAGCCAAGGCATTTCTACCAAGACCATCATAGCATACAAATTTCATTAATAACTGGGTTTACCTTTCATTGCATCAATGTATTACTGAAGCAGATTCACTTGTCATTCCAGCCTTATATTACTGAACTAAATTAACTTTTCATTCAAGTCATGTCTATCTCAAAATATATAAATCTTTACCCAATGTATTTTAGGTAAATATAGGTCCCACCCATCTCATAATTAAATCATTCATACAAGCTCCACCAAAACATATATCAATCCTCATAGCATAACCTGTGAAATAAAATGGGATTCTTAAATATCATTTCATCATAACAAAATACATATAAGATAAATGGACTTAATAAAAATAATTAAATCATATAAAATCAAATTAAAAATTGTGATATAAACATAACCCAATTTCAACTCTGATAGAAAATTATTTTGATAAAACAATTGAACTTAGTTCTTGAAGAAAATATCCTTTCTTTTTCAAAAATGTTTTTTTCTCAAAATTCCATGAAAATTTAAAAGAAAAGAATTTAGTGGAAAATAAACTTGAGACAGTGCAGATGATGCATCAAGGAAATAAAGCACTAGGAATCTGTTAAAATCCATTCATTCAATATAAGTTAAAAAACATTCTTCTCATATTTTTTCTGGAAAAGTAATAAGTACCTCATTTGAAAAACAAAATAATTTTTTTTTCCATACCAAGTAGTAAAAGTCAAAAAGGAAAAGAAATTACATTAAAAATACATGGAATAATTTTAAAAATTTTATGATAACATTTTTAGAAAACATGGAAATGGATGATAAATATAACCCCAGTAAGAACTTACTTATAATCAAACACAGATAAAAATGAGATTTCAAAATTATACCTTACCTTAGGTCTAATTTCTTCCATATGTGTCCCAAACTCTTATATAGTGAGTTGAAACATATTATTAACTTTTAAAATAACCATAATAATATTTATGATATCATATATGATTCACTTATGACTTTATATTATCTACTCATATGTCAATTCCTTGTTAAAGCAATGTTTTGGGTAATAAACGTTTCAATTATCGTACGTGTTTGGGGTTTTTTTCTTGATATTATTACTTAGATAATGATTTAATTACATCCAGAATGTAGAAAATTATTTATATATTATATATATTCAGTATATAAATTTGTATATATAATATATAGATAATTGAAATGGAATACACCTTTCATGGAGACGATAGGTCGTACGTACGCATGAACGCTCTTTTCGTTTCCTTATTGAATTGGATGGAAGTAAGTAAATGAAATTTATATATAAATAAATACATTTGTATTACTATTTCATATATATCGTGATTATTTATTATATATATTTTATAATCATTCTTTAATGGTTAAGATAGAGAATGAATCTCATCTCGTCGTGGAGACAGTCAGCCGTACATACGCACGAGCGATGATATTGATCCCAAAATTGTGGAATGATATTGAATTGGATGGTTTATAATATCTCAGAATTGGTATAATTTTTAATAATCATATATAGTTATTATTTTCACTATTATACCCATCTATGTAAGGTAGTTGTGAAAAACATATTACACAACGGTGTGGAGACGGTAAGCCTTACATACGCACGCGCAATGATTTCATTTTTCGTAGGATGGATAGAAGGTGAAATATGTTTGTTTAATATTTATAATAAAATATAATTATAATATTAATACTAATTTTATTACATTATAATAAAATAACTAATGAAGTGGAAGTATAAGAAGAAATAAGTTTGAAAGAATAGGTATAAAATATTACCTCTTCCTCGACGTGCCTCCGTTAAATTTTCTCATAGGTCACTAGAGTGGGAATTTTGAGAATTAAAGGACCTATATAATGTAACTACGAAAGTGGAGAGGAGAAATGGGCATGGGTTGATCGATCATGAAGGATAAAAACAGAGTAAAGAGGAGAGGGAGGAGGTTCCCTTTTATAAGAGAAAAGAGGGGTAGTCTAGGAAACTCTAAAAATATTAATTTATTATAAATTAAATTTCAATTAAAATATTTCCAAAACATATATAATTATAAGATAAGATTTTTATAGTTTTAATACCCATCATACAGTAATTTTTAGACAAGTTTGGAATATTTTTTTATCCATATATTTTTGGTTTAACCCTTGTTTTACCATTTTTAATCTTAATTTGATATCGTGTTATTTACACATTATGGGTTAATGTAATTACCATATCATGTAAAATGACCCAAAAAAATTATTTATGACATATTTGGACTTATATTAATCATTTTACCAATTCTTATGTTTTTAGGAATTTAATATCATTTAGTAAATTAATTTATGTTTTCTGTTATGAATTATCTCAATTTTGGACACTTTTCATACTTGACTTCTTTTAAATAATCACAACAACATGATTCCTTCCAACCAAAGTTATTAAATCATCCCTAATATGAAAATGGAATAAAAAAAATTCATGTATGGAATCAAAATGTATAATTAAATTTACTTTAATATTTATAAATTAATTTATTTGAATCTTTCATTAATGAGGTAATCACTACATCATAATTGTGTCATATATAGTTATATTTATATAATTAATAAAAATTGTTAATAAAATACCATGATATAGTAAAAATATTTACCTTTCTAATAAATATTTATAGACATATATATCCGTCATATAAACCAATATTAAAATTGATTTAGTAAAAGATATATGTTTATGTTACAATTATCTTTACTATAAATTAATTCTTATAAAATGTCATTTTCACATCCAAGTAAATCCATGTTGTCCCAAAGTCAACCCAAGGATGCCCATGGTTGGAATTATCTCATCCAATAGTGTTAGGACACATTTTAGGGTAGTTTTATACTATTAAATTATTATTTTTTTACCCTTATTTACCAGATTTATCCATTAACCATGGTAAATAAAATAATTAATGAACATACTATTTATAATGTCCAAAAATAAAAGGTACATGTTTACAAAATTTGAACCTTATGATTCAAATATGGAATCCATTTTTCCAAATTCAAAACAAATAATTTACAGTAATTAATTCCCTTTGTCAAAACCAAAAAAGCGGGTTTTTAAAAGGTAGTAACTATCAAAAGACTGACATGTGTTTATATCAAATTTAAAAGTAAAATTACTTCCAATGGCCAAAATTGTATTAAATGATAAAAAAATGATTAAATTACAATTTAAAACCAATTAAAAATTTAAACTAAATATATAAATAAATTAGATGAAAAATAAGTTTCGAATTAAAATTCAATATTTTTCACTCTTCATTAAAATATTAATTTTATTAGAAAAATAACAAAAAATTGTACTAAAGTAAGTTTTTATGTCCCTATTCCAAATAAGAAGTTTATTTTTTCAAATAAACCTTATAAAAGTGTCAAAAACTATATTTAAAATGGTTGTGTCATTAAAAGGTGATAAAACATCATTGTTTTAAAAAAATACTTCTTCTATCTAAAACATTTATTCTGTTCTCATATCATGTTCTAGAAAATGTGTTTGATGAATTATAATGTAATATAAAATTCAAAATTTGGTTACTAATATTCATTAAATCTAGTATAAATCCTATGAAAAAATAATATTTTAATAATATATCGTTTTTTAGTGAAACTCGATATCACATATAACACAAGCTATCAAGAAAGGTCGCTCCTACATGTGACGCAAGATAAGTCAGTGTTGCATATAGTGGTAGCTTACTTTAGTGTTGTTTATAACACCAACATAGTTCATTAATAAATTGAAAAAAATCTATACTCAGTGTGGAATGAAATGAATTCTATCAAAATAACTTGAAATTGTGTGCAACACAAGCCAAGAATAGTTTTGAATATACTGCAAGCTAATATGATGTTGCGTATAGTTCAAGATAATCTTGGTGTAGCATACAAAAAAAGACATAAAAGAGATAAAAAAAAATCTATCTCATAAAATCGCAGGTTGTTACATTTTACCCCGTTAAAATTAATTTCACCCTAAAAATTTGTTGGGGTTATAAATGGTTTACAACTTGAATGTTTCTATCAAGGAAACCCACCTCCTAAAAATGGATACAAAAAATTAATTTTAAAAAAAAGAAATTTAGAAACATAAAGGTTACCTAAAGTAACTCATCACCGGGTTTCCACATAGGAGAACATAGGTGGAAAGTGAAAACATGGACATGTATGTGAAATCTAAGCATCATGTTCTGATGTATAGTGATAGAGAATAAGGTTTGAAGAAAGTTAACTACCATAAAACCATACATATATGATGATTTAATGGACCATCTAATTCATCAGAAAAGAAGGTACTATGATAAATTTTTTGGATTCAAGATCCATTTCATAATGTTAATGAATTTTTCATGAGAATAAATACTTAAATGATTTTGTTACGATCTCACCGTTGTTCAAGCCTTGAAAAATATCCATTTTATCTCTTATTTAAAGTAATGAAGTTGAATTTTTCATTATTGAAGTGTTAGTTGATCATGCGATGGAATGATAGGTCATTCCATTTGTCTCAAAAAAAGGTTAGGACATGTAATCAAATATGCAAATGGATATCTATAGTAATATAATACAAATATCATCTGTAATATAACTAATACTACCCATAAATGGATATCATTACAATCCCAACAAAAATTGAAAATATAAAACCTTAGAAAGAGGTAAACTAGGTCAACATAACATTTTTTTCCCATATCTTATAAGTTAGTTCTGGGTTGTCACATTCCAAACATGTGAACGACTTAATCATATATTCTCTTGAAACATAAATTACCATTGAAACTTAATGAAAAAATGAATGCTTTCGAAAGTAAACTCTTTAAGCGTACCAAAATCCCAAAAATTCTATAATCTCAAACCATGATATCACTTTTTCCTTGAATCATTCATGAGGTCATTAATACTATCAAACATCTCATTATCTCCTTATCCCTTCATTATACGCATATCACGTGCTTTCCAAAAATATTTCAATAACTTTTCATGGTTACTGGTACCACATACTTATGAAAAACAACAATAGACCAATAAATATATATTCCAATATTCCATAATACTATAATAGAGATTCAACAACACAATTTTGGAATCCGATTACATAAACACTTATTCATTCCACCACTTTGTTGGAAAACTCAACATCGCCAATAGTGATTTCATGTGATTTGCCTTTGCCTTTGGCCTTAAAATGTTGTTGGCATCGATAATCATCCATAACCCTTGGATTTGGGAATTCGTTAGCATAGTTCCCTATTTCCGTGCAATTGTAACCTTGATTTGAGGGAGGTGAACACTTTAGAAATTTCTATTTATTCCCATTACTTCAGCTGTAAAATGCTTGATGACCTTCTTTCACACACTTAAGAAATTTATCATACCCCTTGAGCCAATTTCTTCCATGTGTCCTTCCACACATTGAGCATAATTAAAATCCATTCTTCTTTTCTCCATAATTTTTATAGTTTCCTATAAATTCCATCCTTAATTTCTTATCATAACCATGATATTGTTGAGAAACTGAAATGTCCCTTTTTATATTAAGAATATGAGGAAGATACATACTAAAAAATAACTTCTTGAACCCATCACAATTAATCAAGTCACTTCATATTTTTGATAATGTCCACCAAAGATTCAATTTACCTTCCATGAAATGAGTTCCCAACATAACATTTTGACATTTTGAACAATAGAATATGAATAATATCTTTTCAATGATACAAATCCACTTCTATAAAACTAGTGGATCAGTCATTCCACTAAAATATGGTGGATTTTTCTTATGGTCATTTGGTAGCCTAGTAGGATGTGTGGTCATAGAAACAAGATTTTGTATTCAATCTCCTATAACATTTGGTTGTTCAGGAGGACAATACATGCATATCACATTCCATCCAGCATTATTGTGGATCCTTTGGGTTCTATCCATTGTTTAAAAGCAAAAATGAATTGAATGAGAGGCAAAAATCATACTTGGAAAACAACATAATCAATGGGGTGTACTTTCAATCTCTAACATCTAAGGTCCAATCCAAGGTTATTCATGATCTTTATTATATTTCTAGTAACATAATCTATAGTTATACTTAACCTTAGGTACATCCCTAGAAAAACCTTATAAATTTATATAGGGATCTCACTAATGTTTTCCACATCCTAGTTTCCAATGTTTGACTAAACCATCGCTCTGAGACCAGCTGTAGAGACCCAAGCATGACATACATGGAAATTACATAGCTTTTACAAAATACTTAATACAAGACACAAAATGATGCCCAAATACCATATTATTTTACTGTCTTTGGATACTCGAAACATAATCATCTAACTTGGTGAAAGATCTTCAACATCTCCCATAAAGATCTTCCCCTTTTATTTTCCTACCTAAAACCATTGATTATATCCTGGAGAAATGTAAACATAAAAAGGGTGAAGTCAAATGCTCAGTAACGGTAAATATTGAGAACATAAAACAAAACGTAAACATAATAATGTAAAAAAATTAAGGTATAGTTTAAATATCAACATCATTAGTCATGAAATAAATCTTAGTAGTTCGTAATGCATTGATCATAAAGGAACATTAACCATAAAATTGCATTGGCACACTACAGGAAAAATGCATTGTTGCGACTGGAATAAATCACGTCGCAAAAGGTCTGTCCAAGAGGTTATTTGCGACGAGGGTAACGACCCGCCGCAAATAACCAACTATTTCCAATGGGATTTAGTCTCCGGTCACAAATAGTTTGGCGCGGATAGCGCACCAAACCGTGCAAAGGTTATTTGCAACGCTGGGATCCCACCGTCTCAAATAACCGGTGGTGGTTTATAGCATTTTGCGACGGGACACCTTTTGCGACGTGGCCCATCGCAAATAATCGGCGGCGGTTTATAGCCTTTTGCGACGGGATGTCGTCCCGTCGCAAAAGGTGTGTCGGCAGGGACTATTTGTGACGTGTCCCATCACAAATATCTTTTTAACCACCGACAATAATTAATGCAGGCGTAAGTATTAGCAACGGGTCTCGTCGCAAAAGATACTATTTGCGACGGGATACCCGTCTCAAATAATCTATCCTATATATTCCTCCATCCATTTTTCCTCTCATTCATCTCAAATTTTAGATCTTGTTTCTCTCTAAACTCGGATTTTAGAGAGAATTTTTCTAAGTTATTTTTTTTGTTCACGAAGAAGTTGTGAAACCGTTTGCATCAATAGAAAATCTGTCATAATGGTATTTATGTTTTTTTAATTTATTATTTATTTTATTTTTT
Organism: Viscum album; assembly: GCA_963277665.1. Taxonomy (NCBI): domain Eukaryota; kingdom Viridiplantae; phylum Streptophyta; class Magnoliopsida; order Santalales; family Viscaceae; genus Viscum; species Viscum album. Next base: position 190,691,579 of record OY728136.1, on the reverse strand, counting down.
TATGTTAAATTTTTTATTATTGATTAGTTGTAATTAAATTAAATTTAAATTGTTTTGTCATTAGTATTTTTTTGTACAAATAAATTAAAATTTTTAGTATTTATATTAAATAATTAGTAGTAATTATTAATTATTAACGATAATTAGTAATGTATATAAATAATTTGTAGTAATTAATAATAATTGGTAATAAATAAAATAAATAGTAATAAATAGAAATAATTAGTAATAATTAGGAATAATTAAGAATAAATATTTATAATTGGTAATAATTAGTAATAATTAGGAATAATTTTCAATAATTAAGAACAATTAGCAATAATTAGTAATAATTAGCAATAATTAGTTATAAATAGAAATAAATAGCAATAATTAATAATAATTAGTAATAAATTGTAGTAATTAGTAATAAATTGTAATAATTAGTAATAAATACTAATAATTACTAATAATAACTAATAAATACTAATAATTAGCAATAAATACTAATAATTAAAAATAATTATCAATAATTAGAAATAATTAGCAATAATTAGAAATAAATAGTAATAATTACTAATAATTAGCAATAATTAGGAATAATTATCAATAATTAGGAATAATTAGCAATAATTAGCAATAATTAAGAATAATTAGCAATAATTAGCAATAATTATCAATGATTAGCAATAATTAGTAATAAATAGCAATAATTAGAAAAAAATACGAATAATTAGTATAAAATAGGAATAATTATTAATAATTATGAATTATTACTAATAATTAGGAATAATTAATAATAATTAATAATAAATTGTAATAGTTAGTAACAAATTGTAATACTTAGTAATAAATTTTAATAATTAGTAATAAATACTAATAATTACTAATAAATACTAATAATTAGAAATAATTAAGAATAATTAGGAATAATTAGAAATAATTAGCAATAAATAGAAATAAATAGAAATAATTAGCAACAATTAGAAATAATTTTAAATAATTAGCAATATATAGAAATAAATTGCAATAATTAGAAATAAATAGAAATAATTAGTAATTAATAGAAATAAATATTACTAAATATGAATAATTAGTAATTATTAGTAATAAATACGAATAATTAGGAATAAATACTTATAATTAGTAATACTTACTAATAATTAGTAATAATTAGCAATAATTAGGAATAATTAGCAATAATTGGGAATAATTAGATATAATTAGTAATAATTAGAAATAATTAAGTATAGTTAGAAATAATTATCTATAATTAGCAATAAATAGCAATAATTAGCAATAATTAATAATAATTAGTAATAAATTGTAATAATTAGTAATAAATTGTAATAATTAGTAATAAATTGTAATAATTAGTAATAAATTGTAATAATTAGTAATACGTACTAAATATTAGCAATAAATACTAATAATTAGCAATAAATTGTAATAATTAGGAATAATTAGCAATAATTAGTAATAATTTGCAATAATTAGTCATAATTAGTAATAATTAATCACAATTAGAAATAATTAGTAATAATTAGTCAGAATTAATAATAATTAGATATAATTGTCCTTTCTTGGTTGATCAACTCGCAAATAGCGTTGCAATAGGACAACCCAAGTCATTCGCTTCTCATCTATAAGAATTATCTCACATGACCCATTTATATAAACCATTCTTCCTTGAAAATTTAAGGGAAAGATACAGATGTCCCCTCAAACTTTTAAGGAAGAATGATCTATGTATAGGGAGCGAGATGATTCTTAAAGATGAGAACGACATTACTTTGGGCGTCCTATTTCAACACTACTTGAAAGGTGATCAACCATGCAAGGACAATTATAGAGTTTACATTAGACATGGCTGACACAATCTTTTTATTACGCATGACCTGACAATTGGAAAACCTTTGAGATTTGAACATGTTTAGAATAGAGCAAAGCTTGTTGCGAATATTGATAATTTGAATATTTTAAGTATTTTTTATTATTTTAATAATATTAATATTTATTTTATAAATATTGATAATATAATTTTTTTATTATTAATAATTAGATATAATAATAATTAGTAAACGAAAACTACTTTGATAATGAAGGGAAAATTTGTAATCATCTCCACTACGATGATTACCAAATTTCCTTTCATTATTCAAGCAGTTTTCATTTTTCTTAGTATTTATAAGTATTCCTAAATTAGTAATAATTAGAAATAAAGAGTAATAACTAGTTAGGAGCAGTTAGAAAGATATTTTAAAAAAATTTAATAAATTTTAATAACCTGGAACAATTTCCAGAGGATTGATGGCACTCCTTTTGCTCGATGACTTTTCTTTTTTCAACTCTCATTGACTCAAAACAGCATGAAAAATGTGATTCTACATAGGCATATTAAATATTTTGTATACGAGATTGGATATGAATTTGTTGGATCATATTTTTTATAATTTTTTTAGGCGGTGATTGTTGGAAGAAGATGATTCATCGACGAAAAGGGGGCTCTTTTGTCTGACCGCTCATTTACATGCATCTTTCTCACACAGAAATCACAATGAAGAATCTGGTGAGAGGTATGCATATTCATTCTCATATGCACGAGAATGAATATTCGTACCTCTTACTAGATTCTTCATTGTGATTTCAGTGTGAGAAAGATGCAAGTAAATGAGCCGTCGGAAAAAAGAGTAGTCATCAATCCCCTTGAAATTGTGTCACCTTTAATTAATGGTAATTATTAATAAGTAGTAGTAATTATTTATCTTCTTTTTTCAAATAGTATTTTTATATTTTAAAATTATTCAAAAATAGTGATGATTTTATATTTTGTAGAAAAATATGGAACAAGGAAGTCGACATCAGTCATTATTAGATGATCGTGCTTGGATAAATCAGCACAGAAATCCAAATGATTCTGGTTTAAATCTTGTATATATTGAGGGTGTTGAAGTTTTCTTAGCATTTGAATCATCAAAACCAAAATATGTTTTAGATGGAACAATTAAGTGTCCTTGTAAAAAATGTGCTCTGAGAATGTTTGACACATTTGACAAGGTTGGGGGACATCTCTTGTTGTTTGGTTTTCCACCAGATTATGTGTTTTGGTATCAAGATAGTGAACGCAGTTCTAGAGAAGATACTAATATCTTGATTCCGGGTCCATCATTGTTCCAAAATTTAGTACATGTTGTGTCAGGTTCATCTGTTCAATAAACTGAAACTCATGATGATATTGATTTAACTCCTAAGTTGGCACCATCTGAGTTTTATGAGCTATTGAGGTCTGCTAAGGATGCCTTATATCGTGGTTTCAAGATAAGAAAATTAGAATCGGTTCTAAAATTTATGGCTATTAAATCAGATAATGAAATTTCAAAAAACTATTTTGATCATGTATTTTATTTGGTTAAAACACTGTTACTTGAAGGAAATGTGTTGCCTGCAAATTACTATGAGAGAAAGATGTTGGTTTGTAATCGAGGCCTTAGTTATCGAAAGATTCATGCATGTGAAAATGATTGCATCTTATATTCTGTTGAAAATGAGTCATTGGATAGTTGTCCAACATGTGGACAATCGAGGTATGAACAAGCTCAACCATGGAAGTCTAGATCGATTCCTGTAAAACAGTTGAGATATTTCCCCTTTACACCCAGGCTGTAATGTTTATTTATGTCTCATAACACAATGTTAATGATTTCATGGCACAAAACCAATATTTCAACAGGTAAAATAATGAATCATCCATCTGATGGTGATTTATGGAAACATTTTGATCGTTTGCATCTGTCTTTTTCTTTAGAATCCTGAAACATGCGATTGGGTATTTCTACTGATGGTTTCTATCCGTTTGGTTCTTATGGTAGTTAGTATTCATGTTATCCTGTCTTTTTATCTCCATACAATCTACCTCCATGGATGTTGATGAAAGATCCCTATATCGTTTTGGCCTTATTAATATGAGGACATACGAAAAATAATATCGATGATTATTTGAAACCATTGAGTTATGAGTTAAATGCATTGTGAAGTAAAGGTGTTAGTACATATGATGTTACTGCGAAACAAAATTTCACATTAAAAGCTTCATTGATGTGGATGATTAGAGACTTTCCGTCATATGGCATGTTATCTGGCTGAAGTACACATGGTCTGAAATCATGTTCTTACTGTATGAAAGAAAACAAAGCTTTTATGATTATTAATGGAAAAAAACCTTTCTTTTTTGACTGTCATCGGAGATTACTTCCAACCGATCATCCTTTTCAAAGGAACAAATCTCATTTCAGAAAAGAAAAAATTGAAAGGGGTGATCCTCCAAAAATGATCTCTTGTACATAGTTAAAATCAGTTGTATTTTCATTACCTCCCATCACATTTGGGCCAACAGTAAACCAACAGAAAATTCATGGCTTTGGGAAAAAAAAATTGGATAAAACGAAGCATTTTTTTGGGTCTCATATATTGGTCTGATTTATTGGTCTGCCAAATGTTGGATTTCATGCAAATTGAGAAGAACTGTTTGGATAATTTTTTTCATAGAGTTTCGGATACACCATGTAAGACCAAAGATACTGTAAAAGTAAGATTAGATCTTGCCCAAATTTTCATGCGACCAGAACTTGAACTATATGAAAATGTCAGATCACATAGGCTAATGAACCCAAAAGAATCTTATACAATATCCAAAGAGAGTCGTTTATTATTTGTTCAGTGGACTGCAGATTTGAGACTTCTAGATGGCTATGCTTATAATTTGGGCAGATGTGTTAAGAATGGTCATATTACCGGATTAAAAAGTCTTGATTGTCATTTTATAATGGAAAGACTTATGCTGGTTGGATTCAAAGGTTTGTTGAATTCTATGATTTGGTATTCAATAACAGACATATCATTTTTTTCGAGACATTTTTGCAGTGACAACTGACTATTATGTGCTAGGAAAACTGGAAGAAGATGTTGAAGTAATTATATGTAAACTGGAAAAAATCATTCCACCTGCTTTCTTTGACTCAATGGAACAACTAATATTACATTTTCCCCATGAAGCTAAATTTGGAGGTCCAGTACAGTTTCGATGGATGTAACCATTCAAGAGATTTATGTAGAAATTAAAGAAAAAAGTACGTAACAAAGCATCAGTTGAAGGCTCAATTGCTGAAGCATATTTGTAAGAGGAAATTGCTTTTTTCTACTCTCACTATTTTGAATCTGAATATACCTCAAAACAAAAACGCATGGGACAGAATGAGAGAAATGCTAATGATGAAATGGAAAATCATTTATCAGTTTTTAATCAGCCAAATATTGGCTTCGGTGGAGTTCATGAATGATGGCTTTCAGATGATGAACATCATAGAGCTCATAAAAATATTTTATGATTTTTTTTATATTTTTTTTTGAATATTGAGAATTTTAATATTTTCTATTTTTTTATTATTTTAATAATATCAAAATTTATTTTTCAATAATCATAATAATATTTTTTGATTTTTTTATATTTTTTGTGAATATTCAAAATTTTAATATTTTTATTGTTTTTATTATTTTAATAATATTAAAATTTATTTGTTAATATCATAATTTTAATAATTTTTTTTAAAATTATTTATTATTTGAGACGGGATCTATTGCAATGGGATCCCATCACAAATAGTCTAAATAATTTTTTCTTAATAAAGGTATTTGCGACGGGATTACGTGCGTGTCGCAAATAGTCTAAAAAAAAATTTTCAAAAAACATTTGCGACGGGATTATATTTAACATTCCAAGTAAGTAATGAATAATATATTTTCATTTCTATGTCTATTTATGAATTAGATAGTGTTTTAGTGGCTTAAAATATGAATAGATCAAACTTAAGCATAGAATACTCTAATATTTTTTAAAAATGGTTTTACCGGATTTTGATGGAAAACCATTTTTAAATCTAACTTTTGACAATTTTATGATCTATATTTTTCAAAATAAACATATTATATATAAATGGGACACTGAAATTTAATTTGGTTAAATTTTCGGTATTTTTCTAACAATGTTCATTTTTAATGAATAGTGAAAAATACTGCAATTTACATCAAAACTAATTTTTCATCTAATTTAATTATATGGTTATATTGTCCTTTTAAAAGGTTTTAAAGTTTAATTAGAATATTTTTACCATTTAATCTAATGGTTGTCATTATAATTAATTTTACTTTAAAATGGTACATAAACAATTGTCAATCTTTTGATAGATATTGTTTCTTAAAAACACGCTATTTGTTTGGACAACGGGAATTAATTTTTAAATTCATTAATGAAACTTATATGTTTTGAATTTTGTAAAATAGAAATAAATTTTTAATTCGGAAAATAAATTATATCTTAGGGTGAATTTTTGGTATTGTTCTGAAAAAATTCAATTTTTGATGAATAGTGAAACCACTAAGTGGTAGTTAAAAAACTGATTTTTTGTTTAAATGAAATTTTACCGCTTCTGTGATTTGGATTTCAAAAATCTGACATACATATCTGTCCTTAGTATGTAAAATGTGGTTCAACGGTATGAAAATTATTTTTGGTGAGTAGTAACTTTTGAGTTTTATTAACTACGATTAGAGGTAATTTGGGTAATTTAAGGTAAAAATAATATTAAAAAAATATAAAAATACATTTACGCATGTCCTACCCTTATTGGATGAGTCATGTCCGACCAAGACAATCCATGGGTCAATTTTGGGACCTCATGTAGCCATGTGGGTAAGATAATTACATTAGTACCTTTTTATTTAAAGTTAAAATAAAAATGTCACAAACATGTATTTTTTTACTAAAACAATTTCTACCTGGGGATAAATAATTGAAATATTTGACTATAAATATTCATTAGAAATATATAAAGATTTCATACATGATGGTAATTTTTTTTATAATTCTTAGACATTAAATAAATAAATTTATTTATGACACGATGATGATTTAGTGATTACCTCATTAATTAATGATTTAAATAAAATAAAAAGATAAGGTAAAATACAAGACTTACACTTGTCTAAAACCCATTGTATGGGTGGATTTATGACCCTTATCACCTTATCCACTAAATAAATCATTGTGGGACCTCTAAAAGCCGAAAATATTTTTATTATAAAGTAACATTTCTAGACATTCCAAAAATTGACCATCCACCCTCTTATAAAAGGCCCCCACCTCTACCCCCATTCCCACACCTCTCAAGCCCTTGGATTGTCCAACATCTACTCATATTATCTTTCCAAATCCTCCTCTTACTTTTAGAGGCCTCACATTGGGCATAAGACTTTCTAAAGAATCCTATGGCTCAAATCAAAAAGAGTTACCTGATTTAGAGGTAATGTCTTCTCTCAAGTTTATTTCTTTTATTTTCCTTCTTCACCCACCAATATCTTATTATTATTTGATACCATAATAACACCAGTCTCCTAAATATACTAGAATTTTGTTATGATAAGTATTATACCTACACTTATACACACCTCCATCTAATGGTTAAAGAACATACTGTTTCTGTGGGTGGCGAATTACTGCCTCACGAAATGATGATTGTTCAATCTTCTTTTAACAACTTTCATGGTGGCCATTATGATGTCACTATATATATATAATATGTATGGTATTTTTTTATATGATTCTGATTTTTATGTTTAAATCACATTGTTATGATTTTCATGTTGTGGAACTGCTATAATTTCATTTGAGGGTGTGTGGACTACTGCCCCCTCAAGCGAAGTGACTCGTTCATTCCAAACATGGAATTTATAAAGAATGAAATTAATGAACTTATGTGACCTATATAACATATATATTATACTGGAACTATAATATATATATATATCTCTCATTTAATTTTAATTCCTTTAATATGACAAAGAAATGAATGTTGTGTTCATGCGTACGTACGACCTACCGTCTCCATGAACGGTGCATTTCATTTTTTATCTCCAAATGTTATGTAATAGTAAAAAATGAATATATAGTGGATATATATGATATTTAAATCATTAATACTATTCTGTAGATGATGTACTTATAACTACATGGGCAATTCTTTTTAAACAAGTTCATTTTTGACTCATGTACCGAACATCGACAAAACCTCTGATATGAAATCAAATAATTAAATAATTATTATAACATGATAATATGTGATATGAATTGAATAATAATATTTATAGGAATTCCTTAAGAAATTATAAATTTACCTAATTTTATAATTCTGGAATATAAATAACGAACGAGAACAAGTCAGACTTGAGGTAAGGGACTTCGTCTCAATTTCCTTTCATTGAGGCATACATCAATTTATATACGAACTTCTTTTGTTAGTTTTATAATAAACCCTTTTTACTTTTAATTTCATTCAAATGAAATATTTTTACATGAATCATTTTACTATTGGTCAAAAGGAATTTTTGTGTCTTATGTATGCGGCGACAATGACTTCTCTGCCGCCATGACCATTATTTGAGTTTCAGATTCCTCTACAAGACATAACTTTTTTTAATTGAAAAATAAATACCATGTTTTAATTTTCTTTTATTTTGGTATTGAAAATGGTTTTGATAATGTTTTGATTATATTAATGTGTTTTATTGATATCTTGTGATTGAAATGTGGGAATGTTATGTTTTCTTTATGCATGTTTTATGTTATACGATTATGTTATCGTTCTTGGGAATTGTTTATGAAGTCGGTTGGTTTCATGATAACCTAAGGGAAGGTGAGCCTGAGATAGATCTCCAATTCATTGGGTAATATGAAGGAGTTAAATGCTAAGGTTTCTCCGAAGAGATTTAGGGAATATACTGTGATGGGTATTCCAAACGTAACTATAAGGGTTACTACCAACGTAAGAATGTTATGAATGCCTCAAGTTACCTTTATGTCTTATGATTTCTATGAGTTATTCATACATCTTATGATTTCATGAGGTATGTTAAAGTTCGTATGTTTTATGTGTAAAATATGATTTCATTGATTCTTATGTATACATGGACTAATGTTTTCTTTCCGTATTTTTATATCCCTTACTAAGATTTTTATGCTCATCCCATGTTTTTGAAATGTTTTTCATAGGTCAATGGAAAATTACATGATGTGATGATAGTGTTGATGAAGTGTCAAGAAAGAATCCATTTTTTATTTTAAATATGTTTTCTTTGATGGAAAAAAATGAATATTGTCTTTTGATGTAACCACCTTGTTTAAATGTGGAATATAATGCATGATTTATGATCTAATTCTCTAAAACTCTATACCTGAAAAGATCCTCAATGTTTATTCTTTAAATAACTCAATATTAAGTATTGTTTAAGGCTGGGGCCTTATAGTTGGTATCAAAAGGAGGTTTAGATAACTTTAGGAGTTAGAAATCTGTTAAATGACTATCCAAAAATATTTTTTTACACATTATGGTCAACTTGAAATGGTATATCTTTTTATGATTACCATGTTGCTTCAACTAAGATATGTTTGTTCAGAATGGTTTTCCACAGAGGAAACATGGAAGTAGTGCTAGGAAGGAATACAAAAGGAAATGACCTTCCAAATCAGCATCCTGAGATGGTTGGAATTGCAACTGAACATTTTGTTGTTGTAATAGTGCAGTTGAATCAAGAGATAAATGGTGGTGGTATCCATGCCAGAGATTATCTAGATCAACCGCAGAGGAACGTGTCAGTGGTGGGACATTTCATGAGAAAATATCCCCCATCATTCATAGGATCATCTGACCATGTGCTAGTTGAAGGGTGGATTAAAGCACTGGAGAAGATTTTTGATGTCATGGGGTGTTCAGAAAACCAAAAAGTAAGTCTTGCTATTTACCGTTTGGAGGGTGAAGCGGATCAGTAGTGGTCGATGGCTAAAAATATCAGGGAAGCTGATGAGATTGATTCTCTTGATTGTGATGAATTCAAAGGAATGTTTCTTGAGAAATATTTTCCTAAGGCTGTTTGACTTAGGATGGAAAAAAATTCTTTGAATTGAGAAAAGAGGACGACTCAGTGGCTACGTATGAAGAAACGTTCACTCGATTGGCAAGGTATCCTTCAAATTTTATCTGAGACCTTGATAGTAAAATCAATCGTTTTTACTCAGAATTAAATCCAAAATATCAAAGTGAATTAGCTTCTCATTAGTCAAAAGTTATGAAAATCTTGTTCGATGTGCTGAGAAGGTAGAAATGTATTTTTCACAAGAGAAAGTGTTATATGAAAATTAACAAAAGAAGAGACCGAGGTAGCAGGAGAAAGTGAAGAATCCTTTAAAAAGGTTTGATGGTAAGAAAATTATGTTTGCAGTTAGTGATAAATGTGGTAAAAAGCATGTTGGGGAATGTCTTTGGAATTCTGTAAAGTGATTCTGATGTGGTAAGATGGGAAATAAGGCTCATGATTACACTAGAAATGATCAGGTTAATGGTAAGACCAAATTTTATTTACAGTTAGTGAAATGTCTCAAGTGCAATGAGATGGGTCATTATGAAAATGAGTGTTCGACAAAGAGCTCGAATGATGGAAAGCAGTAAGACTTCAAGAAGAAAGGTGTGGTGGAATCCTTTTCCAATACTTCAGCAGATGTTGGGCCATCAAATGAAGTGGTATCAGGTACGTTGTTTTTTCAGAGTATTCCAATGTGTTGTTTAATTCAGGGTCTACACATTCATTCAAGTCTGAAAAATTTTCTAGTAAATTGGGAATTCCATCTCACAAAATGACTCCTGAACTTGTGGTAAAAAAAACTGGGGGAAATTTTGAGACAAAATTAATTTATAAGAATGTTGCTATACTTATCCATGGAAAGAATCTACTTGAAAACCTTATTGTTTTACCTCTAGTAGAGTTTGATGTTGTCATGGCTATGGATTGGCTCTCTGTTTACCATGCTAAGATTGACTATAGAGCTAAAGAAGTTTCTTTTCAGAAAGACCTTCTGTTTGTGTACAAGAATGAACCCTTACTGTTGATAAAATATCAAGAGGCTGAGAAACATGTAAAAGATGGAAATGAATGTTACCTTGCACATATTGTTGAAAAAAGGAACTGTTCAGATTAATGATGTTCCAATGGTAAATGTGTATCCTGATGTATTTCCTGATGAGTTTCCTGGAATAATACCAGATCAGGAAGATGATTTTACTGTCGACTTAGTTCCTGATGTAAATCCAATTTCAAAACCCCCTTATCGAATGGCTCAAATTTAAGTTTTAGAGTTGAAGGAGCAATTACATGATTTATTAGAGAATGGTTTCATTCAACCTAGCACGTCCCCATGGGGTGCTCCTGTCGTATTTTTTAAAATTAAATATGGTTCAATGAGACTTTTCATTGATTATAGAGCCTTGAATAACATCACTTTTAAGAACAAATATCATTTGCCACATATCAATGATTTGTTTGATCAGCTTTAGAGAGCTCAGTATTTTTCAAAGAATGACTTGAGATCGGGGTACGATTAGTTGAAGGTAAAAAAAGCAGATATTCTGAAGACCACATTTCGTACAAGATATGGTCATTATGAATTTTTAGTTATTAATTTTGGGTTAACCAATGCACCTGTGGTATTCATGGACCTTATGAATAGAATTTTCCATTAGTTCTTGGATAAGTTTGTGGTTATTTTCATTGATCATATTTTTGTGTTTTCTAAAAGTAAAGAGGAGAAAGAAAGTCATTTAAGGGTTATTTTCAAAACCTTAAATGAAAATAAATTGTATGGTAAATTATGTAAGTGTGTGTTTTGGTGGTAACAAATTTCTTTCCTTCGTCACATTATTTCTAAAGATGGAATAAATGTTGATCCTACAAAAACAATGTTTGTTGAATAATGGACAAGACCAACAAATGTAACCAAGATTCGTAGTTTTATTGGTTTGGAAGGCTATTTCTAAATGTTTGTTAAACAATTTTCATAGTTGTCCAGCCCATTGAATAAGATAACTCAGAAGGGTGTTAAGTTTATCTGGACAAAAGAATGTGATGATTTTTTTCAAGAATTGAAAGTAAGATTGGTGAATGATCTAGTATTAGAACTACCTTCCAAGAATGGTGATTTTGTTATCTAGAGTGATGATTCATTGAAAGTACTTGGTTTCATCCAAATTCAGAATGATCAGGTAATTTCTTATGCTTCATGTAAATTGAAAAATCATGAGATAAATTACCCTACACATGATTTGGAATTAGCTGTTGTTGTTTTCACCTTAAAATTTTGGAGGCATCATTTGTATGGTGTAAAGTTTGAAATATATACTGATAACAAATATTTAAAGTATATATTCACTTAGAAATAATTGAACATGAGATAGAGGAGATGGCTGGAATTAATCAAGGATTATGATTTCACGTTTCACTACCACCCAGGAAAAGCAAATAAAGTGGAAGATGCTTTGAGTCAAAAAAGTAATGCTTCATTAACTATGTTACATTTGGAACGTAATCCTTTGGTTAAGGATTTGATGAATTTTGGCTTGGAAGTTTTTGGTGCACGAAATTATTCTGTTTTGTTTCACGTATCAGTGAAATCTTCTCTATCAGACAGAAATAAGAAATCACAGAAGCAAGATAGTGAGTTGCAGAAAAAGGTAGAGATGGTTCAGAATGGTATGTTACATAAATTCAACATTGATAATGACTATGTTTTGAAATTTGGGAAGAGATTGTGTGTTCCTTGTGATTCATAGTTTAAGAGAGAGTTGTTGTGTGAAGTTCATATATTTCCATTTTCAGTTCATCCTGGAAGTACTTAGATGTAGAAAAATCTGTGGGAGTATTACTGGTGGGATGGAATGAAAAAAGATATTGCTGATTTTACTGTGAAGTGTTGGACATGTCAATAGGATAAAGCAGAGTGGCAGTTACTGAAAGGGATACTTCAGCCTTTACCAGTGCCAGAGTGGAAATGAGAGAATATATCCCAGGACTTCATTGTGGGATTATCGAGGACACCTCGAGGTAATAATGCAATTAGGTTTATTGTTGATCTCTTGACAAAATCTGTTCATTTCCTTTCTATAAGAAATACTTTTCCTCTAGATCAACTTTCTCGATTGTATATTAAAGATATATTCAGGTTACATGGAGTTCCCATCTCCATTGTATCTGATCGTGATCCCAAGTTCACTTCTAACTTTTGAAAGGCCTTCAGAAGTCGTTGGGTACTGAATTAAATTTTAGTACATCTTTTCATCCTCGATTAGATGGAAAGTCAGAACGAACAATTAATACATTGTAGAATATGCTACGCACTTTTTCGATGGATTATCATGGAATTTGGGACCAACATCTTTCATTGGTTGAGTTTTCTTATAATAACAGTTTTCATTCAAGTATACAGATGACCCCATTTGAGGAATTATATGGGAAGCAGTGTCAAACTACAGCTTTTTGGGATGAAGTGGGTGAAAGGAAGTTTATGGGACCATAATTGGTAGAAGAGTTGGCAAAAGAAGTTCAGCTAATATAGAAACACAAGAGAACATCTTAGAGTAGGCAGAAAAGTTATGCGGACAACAGGAGGAAGGATCTCTCTTTTGAGGTAAGTGATCATGTCTTCCTCAAAGTGTCACCATGAAAAAGTGTGATGTGATTTGGTATGAAAGGAAAGATAAGTCCAAGGTTCATTGAACCATATTAAATTTTGGAGAGAGATGGATCATTTTCATACCAAGTGTCTTTAACTCCGATTTTATCTCAGGTACATAATTATTTTCATGTTTCAATGTTAAGGAAGTAGATTTTAGATCCATCTCATGTTTTGATTCTAGAGGTAGTTCAGCTGGAAGAGAATCTATCATATGAGGAAAAACCAGTCTAGATTATTGACCATAAGTAGAAATTGTAGTGGAATAAGGTGATTCATCAAGTAAATGTTCAATGGAAAAACCATATAGTTGAAGAGGAAACATGGGAATCTAAAAATGAAAAGAGGGAAAAATACCCCCACTTATTCGATAAGTAAATAAATTGCGGGGACACAATTTATATTTGGGGGAAGGATGTAACTTCCCATATAATTAAAAGATAATTGATTTTAATATCTATGTCTATTTATGAATTAGATAGTGTTTTACATGCTTAAAATGAGAATAAATCCAATCTTAAGCATAAAATACTCTAATATTTTTAAAAGACTGTTTTACCCCCTTTTGATGGAAAACCATTTTTAAATATAACTTTTTGCAATTTTAGAAGCTCTATTTTTCAAAATAAACTTATTCTATAGAATTGGGACTTTGAAATTTACTTTTCATAAACTTTTGGTTTTTTTTCTGACAATGATCATTTTTAATGAATAGTGAAAAATACTACATTTTACTTCAAAACTGCTTGTTCATCTAATTTAATTTTATCGTTAAATTTTCATTTTTATTGGTTTTAAAGTGTAATTAGAATATATTTTTACGATTTAATCCAATGGTGGTCATTGGAATTACTTTCACATTGAAAATGGACATAAAAAATGTCAATCTTTTGATGGATATTGTTTCTTAAAAACACGGTATTTGTTTTGACAACAGAAATTAATTATAAAATTCATTAATGCAACTTATATTTTTTGAATTTTGTAAAATAGACATAATTTTTGAATTCGTAATATCAATTATAGATTAGAGTGAATTTTTGGTATCGTTCTGAAAAACTTCAATTTTTTATGAATAGTGAAACCACTAAGTGGTAGTTAAAAAACTGATTTTTGGTTTAAATGATATTTTACCACTTCTGTGAATTGGATTTAAAAAATCAAAAATACAAGGTTATCATTAGTAAGTAAAATTTGGTTCAATGGTATGAAAATATTTTTTTTTTGAATAGTAAATTTTGAGTTTTAATAACCGTGATTAGAGGTAATTATGGTAATTTAAGGTAAAAATAATATTATAAAAATCTAAAAATATCTTTACACATGTCCTACCCTTATTGGATGAGTCATTTCAGTCCAAGAAAATACATGGGTTAATTTTATAACCCCTTTGATCCACTTGGGTAAGATAATGACATTAGTTCCTTTTTATTTAAAGTAAATATAAAAATGTCGCATACATGTACTATTTTAAAAAAACAATTTTTACATGAGGTTATATAATTGATATATTTGACTATAAAAATTCATTATAAATCTAAAAATATTTCCTAAATAATGGTAATTTTATTATAATTTTTAGACATAAAATAAATAAATTTATTTATGACACCATGATGATGCAGTGATTACCTCATTAATGAACGATTTAAATAAAATGATAAGATAAAGTAAAATATAATACGTACACTAGTCGAAAACCTCTTGTATGTTTCGATTCTGAAGCCTTATCACCTTATCCATGAAATATATCATTGTGGGACCTTTAAAATCTGAAAATCATTTTATAATAAAGTAACATTTCAAGACTTTCCAAAAGTGACCCTCCTCTATTTTATAAAAGGCCCCCACCTCTACCAACTTATCCACACCTCTCAAGCCCTTGTCTCATCCATAATATGATAATATTATCTATAGACATCCCTCTCTTACTCCTAGAATCCTCACCTTGGGAAGAAGTCTTCCCAAGGAATCCTTTGGCTCAAATCAAAAAGAGTTACCTGATATAGAGGTAATGTCTTCTATCGAGTTTCTTTCTTTTATTTTCATTCTTCATTCTACACTATCTTCTAATTATCTGATCCCATAATAAAAAAAGTGTCCTCAATATACTAGGATTTTGTTATGATAAGGATTTAACCAACACTTACACACACCTCCGTCTAATGGTTATAGAATATACTGTTTCTGTGGGTGGTGAATTACTGCTTCACAAAATGATGATGGTTCAATCTTCTTTTAACACCTTTCATGGTGGCCATTATGATGTCACTGTGTTTATATATGATATATATGGCATTTATTTTTCTATATGATTATGAATTTTATTTTTAAATCACATCGTTATGATTTTCATGTTGTGGAACTGCGATAATTTCATTTGAGGAAGTGTGGACTACCGCCCCCTCAAGTGATTTGACTCATTAATGCCAAACATGGAATTTATAATGAATGTAATTAATGAAATTATGTGACCTATATAACATATATATTATACTAGAATTATAATATATATATATGTCTCATTTAGTTTTAATTCATGTAATATGACAAAGAAATGAAAGTAATGTTCATGTGTACGTACGACCTACCGTCTCCATGAACGGTGCATTTAATTTTTTTATCTCTAAATGTTATGGAATAGTATAAAATGAATATATACTAGATATATATATGATATTTAAATCATTAATACCATTCTGGATATGATGTACTTATAACTACATGGGAAATTCTTTTCAAGCAAGTTCATTTTTGACTCATGTACTGAACATTGACAAAACGTATGGTATGAACTCACATAATTAACAAATTATAATAACATGATAATATGTGATATGAATTGAATAATAAAATATAAAGGAAGTCCTCAATCAATTATAAATTTTCATATGTTTATTATTTAGCAATATAAAGAACGAACGAGAACAATTCGGACTTGAGGTAAGGGACTTCGTCTCAATCTCCTTTTGTTGAGGCATACTTCAATTTATATACGACATTATTTTATTAGTTGTATAATATACCCTTTTTACTTTTAATTTCATTCAAAAGGAATATTTTTACAAAATGGGTTTTACTAAACAACAAAAGGAATCTTTTTGTCTTACGTATGTGGCGACAATGACTTCTCCACTACCGTGACCATTATTTGAGTTTCGACTTCCTCTACAAGCCATAACATTTTTTTAAATGGAAAATAAATACCACGTTTTACTTTCATTTTATTTTGGTATTGAAAATGGTTTTGATAATGTTTTGATTATATCACTGTGTTATATTGATATCCTGTGATTGAAATGTGGGAATGTTATGTTTCCATTATACATGTTTTATGTGATACAATTATGTCATGGTTCTTCAGAATCATTTATGAAGTTGGGTGGTTCCGTGATAAACTAAGGGCGGGTGAGCCCTAGATAGCTCCCCAATGCATTGGGTAATGTGATGGAGTTAAACTCTAAGGTTTCTCTGATGATATTTAGGGAATATACAGTGATTGGCATTCCAAATGTAACCATGAGAGTTACTCTAGACGTAATAATGTTATGAATGCCTCAGGTTACCTTTCTGTCATATGATTTCTATGAGTTATTCATAAATATTATGATTTCATGAGGTATGTTAAAGTGATTATGTTTTATGAGTAAAATATTATTTCATTTATTCTTATGTATACGTGGACTAATGTTTTCTTTCCGTATTTTTATATACCTTACTGAGATTTTTATGCTCATCCCATGTTTTTGAAATTTTTTTTACAAGTCAACGGAAAAGTACATGATGTGATGATAGTATCGAGGAAGTGTCAAGAAAGAATCCATGTTTTTTTTAAATATTTTTTTTATGGAAAAAATTAATAATGTCTTTGATGTAACCACCTTGTTTAAATGTGGAATGTAATGAATAATTTATGATCTATTTCTCTAAAATTCTTAACCCAAAAAGATCCTCAATGTGAATTCTGAAAATAACTCTAGATTAAGTAATGTTTAAGGCTAGGGCCTTATATTATGGGCCCATCACAAAAAATAATTTTTGATTTTCCCATCGCAAAGGAGCTTATATATATAAAAATTATATAATCAGAGACTTATTTGCGACGAAGATTTCTGCAATGGGCTACTTGCGACATGGCGTCGTCGCTAAAGCCTATTTGTGACGTGATCTCTTTACAAATAACCTGTCTCAAATACCATGAATTCTAGTAGTGGCATAAAACATGGGATTTTTGGGAAATAAAGAAGCACATAATATGATTTCTATAGTATCTAAGGCTTTTCTTCCAAGACCATCATTGTAGACGAAGTCTCATATTGAACTGGGATTACTTTCTATTCCAACCATGTATTACTGAACCGAATATACTGGTCGTTCCATCCCTGTGTTATTGAACTAGATTTACTTTCCATTATAGTCATGTATATCTAATCATATATAAATATTTTCCAAATTAATTGGAGAGATATTTTGTTCCCACCCATCTCATAATGAAATCATTCTTACATGTTCCAAAAAAACATAAATCATTCATCATACCATAACCCATTAAATAAAAAGGGATTCTTAAACATAATTTCATCATAACATAATCCCTAAAAGATAAATTGACATCATAAAAAAATATAATCATAAAAGCCATCAAATCAAATTAATAATAGGGATAGAAACATAACCATGTGTCTTCATAGATGTAAAATTATTTTTATAAAACACTTGAACTTAATTCTTGAGGTAAATATCATTTCTTTTTATAAAACATCTTCCTTTCTCAAAATGACATGAAAATTTAAAATAAAATAATTTAATTCAAAATAATCTTGATATAGTGTAGAGGAAGAATCATGGAAATAAATCATCATGAAACTGTAAAAATCTAATCATGTATTATAAGTTAAAAAATCATTCTTCTCATACTTTTTTAATAAAATAAAAAAAGTAACTCGTATGGTAAACAAAAGAAATATTACTTCCATACAAAGAAGTAATATTTAAAAATAGTTAAAAATTACTTTAAACATAGATGGAAGAATAGTAAAAAATTTATGAAAAAATTTATAGAATACATGGACATGGATGATAAATATAACCCCAGTAAATACATACGTATAAGCAATCTCGGATAAAAATGAGATTACAAAATTATCCCTTACCTTAGGTATGATTTCTTCCATATGTGTCCCAAACTCATGTATAGAGGGTATAAACATATTATTTACTTATAAAATCAACATAGAAATATTTATGATATCATATATGATTCACTTTAGACTTTATATTACCCGTTCAGTTTTCAACTCAATGTTAAATAAATGTTTTGGGTAATAATCGTTTCATTTATCGTATGTGTTTGGACTTGTTGTTATTGTTGTTATTACTTAGATCATGATCTAATTACTTCCATAATGTAAAAACTTATTCATATATCATAGTTATTCAGTATATAAATATATATATAATAGATAGATAAATGAAATGGAATATATTTTTCATCGAGACGGTAGGTTGTACGTACGCATGAACGTTGTTTTCATTTCCTTATTGAATTGGATGGAAGTAAGTAGATGATATATATATATATATACATAAATGTAGTTTCATTATTATGTCTTATATTTAATTATTATTTATTATATATACTTTATAATCAATCTTGAATGGTTAACATGGAAAATGTATCCCATCACGTTGGGGAGACGGTAAGTCGTACGCACGCATGGGTGATGATATCGTTCCCATAATTGTTAAATGGTATTAAAGTGTATGGTTTATTATATCTCAAAAATTAGTATTATTTTATAATAATAATATATAGTTTCTATTTCCACCATTATAACTTTCCGTGTAAGGTGGTGGTGAAAAATAGATTACACCATAGTGTGGAGATGGTTGTCACACCCTGTCCCTTAGGCCCCGTTTTGTGACTAACCAAAGCATGCCTTCCATAGGCCAGGGTTGGTGACTAGCACCAGAAAGGAATATCCCAAAAAGTAATGAATTTTCTTTAATCCTGTGAAAAAACACAAACATAGAACACAAAAATATGCAACCGCGAAGTAAAATTGTAGTAGTAATAGTGTGTACTAATTGTAAAGGGTTTGGAATACAAGTGCAACTGAAATGACAAAACTACAAAAGAAAATAGTAAATAGATTATGAGATTTTCCACCAAGGATCCTCTCTAAGGGGAAGGTATAGCTTATCTCAATATCCCTCCATGTCAACTGACACCGCCATGTATGCTTCGTCCTGACTCGCATAGTCTCGGCCGAGTTGCTCGTCATCTGCACAAGACATAAGAAGGTGCGGGCGAAACTCGGGCATGGGTGAGTATAATAATACCCAGTAGGGACCCCGAGACCACTGAAGGTCTCTCAAAATTCCAAAAAGGAAAACCCCAAAGCATGATCTCAATCACAATGCACAAAGAAAAATACTCATCTCAAACTAGGTACACACCTCAGAGTTCAAAAATAAAGATGATTAGTCTAAAACTATATCATTTTAATCCACTAGGAAGCTTCCACAATGGAGCCATGATGGAGTTGTAGCAAAATTGATCCACATTGGTTCTTATGTCTCTGAACCATGACATGTCTCTCTAAGGAATGTCCTCGTAGGGTAGTGTACTGTTGATTAATACAGGGTCGATAGAATGTTGATCCGCACAGGGTTGCTATGGTGCTAATCCATACAGGGTCACTAGATGTTGATCCACACAGGGCCTCTATTCTATTGATCCACAGAGGTTCTCTATGATTTTGATCCACACGTGGCCTCTAGATCATGATCCACACAGGGTTTCTGGATGATGATCCGCGTTGTGATGCTGATCCACACAGGGTCGCTAGATGTTGATCCATAGAGGGTCACTATGATGCTGATCCACATAGGGTTGCTATATACTGATCCATAGAGGGTCTATATAATTTTGATTCACATAGGGTCTCTAGATGATGATCCAAATAGAAGTAACCCAATGTACTGTCATGTTGTAAGGGTTTCAATGCAACAGACGGTGTGTCAATCAAACGCCCAGTCTGTGAGTTTTAGGCATTTTAGTGCTGAGGGCCCGGTACGAGTCGAGTTCAATCTGACCCATACATACTCTAAAAATATTTAAAACTCATGTGGAGTACGTAAAAAAGGATTGTCTCATATCAATGATTTCAAAGTCGTAGATGGTTCATAAAATAGACATCTGGTTCGTAAGATATAGCTCTTTAAGTGAAACTGGGCTCGAATGGGTTCGGGTCCGGTCTGACCTAGTTGGACTGACCCGTCCTGGGATGACCCATTCTGAGCCAACCCGACCCGGTTTGGACCACCATTAATCAATTCAGGTCAACCTGAATCGGGCTGGGTCTGACCTGTCCAGGCCCGTACCGGCCTGGGTCGTCCCGGTTGGGCTCGGCCCACTGCGCCTCAGACAGGCCCGACCCAATGTATGGGTGTGGCCTGCCATGGGACACGGCTTAGTGCGCTGGCGTGGCTCCCTATCCAAGTAACTGCCCTGCTCCATGAAATGCTCAAAGAGCCATTCAACTCTTCAATCAGCGGTTCCAAGCGGTCCGTGCAACCCGCAGTGTGTGGGTCCCCCCTCCTCTGTGGCATCGATTCATGTCCCCTTCACCACGGCGTGTGACGGTGCGTTGCCTCCCCAATGTAGTCGGCCATGTTTCGGCCTCCCGTTCGGGTCTACCGCGGTGCCAAGCGGCGCTGCAGTCTTCCTCGGTCGGTGAGCACCAGCCGCTTCCTTTTCCAGCACCGGTCTCTAATGCTGTCGTGTCGGTGTTGTGCCAACGAATCTTCCAAAGGCCACCAGTGATATCTGGTGGTACTTTTTCCCTTACGCTCATGCCTATGGGCCTCCTAAGATTCCATTGTCGTTGAACGACTCCCAGATTCAAGGTTATGCCATTTTGTAAGATCATCCCCATAAAAACACGGCAGGAATGAAGCAGTGGAGGGTGAGAGCCTTGTTTGTTTGGCACGCTCCCTATGTGATATCATCTTAACAAGCGGTATAAATTTAATACATCAAAGATAAACAAAAAATTATAAACCCCCTACCTTGATCCTGTTAGGGTCGTCGCGGTGGTGGAAGGAGTATCCACACTTTGATGAAACAAACAGCATTCGTCATTCTCAGATCAATCCCTCTAATGACATCCAAGCTTACACCCCTAATTTGTGGAAGACATCACATCACTTCATTAGAGGTTCCTCACTTCCTCCTAAAAATTCATACCCAAATCCTCACTTAAATAGATGGAAAACCAACCATGTTGCACAACATTAATGTGGTTCATTTATGAACCACATTCAATGCTTCAACATCATAGTTACAAAACCAAGAGTCAATCCCTTAAATGGCTTGACAATTCAGTGGTCCTGCCACCACTTCTCAACAGTTACAAAAATAAGAAATAAAATATCTTTGTTTTTATTTTTTTAAATTCCAAAAACTATCATTTTCTTCTGAGCTACTGTGGTCGTAGTGAAGCCTCCCTTAAGAGAATCTCGGTACTATTAATTAAATAGTTCCCTCAGATTTCAATTTCGAGAACCAGTTCAAATATTAGAAAATGCTACTCATACATTTACTGAACAAACCTTAAATAAATTTCAAAATTCTGTTTTGTGCACACGAGGACATAGAATCAGGCGCCATCAATTTTTGCAGACTGAAAATAATCTCAAATAATTTTAAAAAAATAATATATGGAATTTATGGGTCTTTACATTCTCCCCACCTTAGGGATTTTCTTCCCCAAAAGATACAACAAAAATAGGGGAACAAATGGGGGTACTTATCTTTTACATGATCCTCCCACTCCCATGTTCTTTCTTAGTGATTCGCGTGCTGCTAAAAAAATTATACTAGAGAAATTGACAACCCACAAAGAACCTGCTCATTTTGATCCTCTGCTTCCTCTGGAAACTTTGCAAATGTTTCCTCATCATTGATGTCGAGCTCTCCCCAGTCAATAACGTGCGATGGATCAAGCCTGTACCTCCTCAACTGTGACACGTGAAAAACATTATACACCCAATGTATATGTGGTGGAAGATCTAGATGTTATTCCACCTAGCCTACTCTGATGAGGATCTGGAACGGTCTGATGAACCTCAAATATAGCTTGCCACCCCATCCAAAACTCAGTAATCTTCATCAGGGTGAGACTCATAGGAAGACTTAGTATCTCTCCTCAAAATCCAAGTGTCTCTATATCCAAATGGAATATGACTTCTACCTACTATTTGAAGTCTTCATCCTCTCCTAGATGATCTACACCATCTCCATGGTAGACTACAAAAACTATAGACCCATAAGTGTCGACTCCCCTTGGTCTACCCAAAATAGTGGTGATTTGCAAGGTCACCCATATAGGGCCTCAAACAGATCCATACCGACAGTGGAGTGACAACTTTTTCTGTATGGAAACTGCACTAGGGGAAGGTGGCCCTCCCAACTGTGGCCAAAATTGATGACATAAGCACGAATCATATTTTTGAGTATTTGTATAGTCCACTCCATATGTCCATTTTTCTGGGGATGAAAGGTTGTGCTCAGGCATAACTGAGTCCTGAATGACTTATGCAATCCCTTCCACAAGAAGGATGTAAAAAATGTGTCGCGATTTGAGACGATTGTCTAGGAAACTCTTTGAATTGGCAGGATCTCATTTACATAGAGTTGTCCCAAGACCTCTACTGATCCTTGCTCTCTGATGGATTGGAAGTGGGTCGACATGGTAAGTCGGTCGACGATCACCTAGATAGAATCATGGCCTTCACTTGATGACAATTGAGGCATCAGAATAAAAACTCTTCCACATCTTTCTTCATCCCTAGCCACAAGTACTGACATCAAAGGTCCTAGTTCATCTTCACTACTCCAGGATGTACTTCCAAAGGGTTTGTGTGGAACTCCCCCAACACCTCCTCCCAAAGTGTCACTAGTACCAATGTTCATACTCTGAAGAGAATGAAGTTCTCCCCACCTTCATAAAATCCATCAGGACCCTGTCCTGGGGATATCTAAGAACGTCGGTCCACACAGTCTATATCCCCAAGTCGAGACTCTCGAACTCACTAAAGAAGTGGGGTAGTGATAGTCATAGACTGGAGATAAGCTACCGCATCTCTATCCACAATGGATATCTGTAATACGGCCAGCTGCTATGTCGCCTCACTCAGTAACTATAGACCAGTCCTCCTACTGAGTGTGTCTGCTACTACATTACCCTTCCTAAGTGTGTATACTATCCCAAAGTCATTGTCTAAGAGGAACTCTAGCCATCGACACTGCCTCAAGTTTAGGTCTTTCTTTGAGAATATATACTTAAGGGTCTTGTGATTAGAGTAAATAGTAAACCATTCACCCATCAAGTAGTGCCTCTACATATTTAGTGAAAATACCACTGTTTCTAACTCCATGTCATAGGTAGCATATTTATACTCGTGTTGTCTCAACTGCTATGAGACGTAGCCAGTCACTACTCACTCCTACATCAGTACACAACCTAGTCTAGACCTTGATGTGTCGCAGTACACTACATACCTAATACCCTCTTCCGGTTGCCTCAAGATGGGATCACGCATAAATCTCTGCCTCATCTCCTGGAAACTCTGTTAGCACTTCTCTATCCACAAGAAAGGCTACCCCTTAATCATCAAAGATGAAAAGGGTTCCTCTACCCTAGAGAATTCGGGTAAAAATCTCCAGTAATACCCAAAAAAATCTCATGAAACTACGCACCTCAGTCACACTCTTGGGTGGATCCCAAGAAAGCACTACCTCTATCATCACTGGATCTACTACATCTCCAGCCTCTAAGACAACGTGCCCCATGAAGTGGACTTATTGTATTCAGAACTTCCATTTCGAGAGAATTCCATAAAGTTGGTGCCATCAGAGTGTATCCAAAACAATCTATAGATTCATGGTGTGATCCTTATTCTACACTGAGTATATTAATATTTCGTTAATGATGACCACCACAATGCGATCCAGGTAAGGTTGGAAGATCTCGTTCATGAACCCCATGAACACTGACAGGGCATTGGTCACACTAAAGGGCATCACCAAGAACTTGTAATGGCCATACCAAAATCTTAAGGTTGTCTTTGGTACGCCCTTATCTCATACCCTAAGCTGGTGATAGTCGGATCTATTGTCTATCTTCAAAAACCATTGAGATCCCTTTAGCTGGTCGAGGAGATCATTAATCCTCGAGAGTGGATATTTTTTCTTCACAGTCGCCTGGATCAGGCACCAGTAGTCCAAAAAAGGCTCAGACTCCCATCTACCTTCTTGCCAAACAAAATAGGGGATGCCTATAGAGAATCATAAGGCCTTATGAACCCCTTCTCCTCCAAGTCCCCAAACTATACTCACAACTCATGAAGCTCCATGGGGGTGATCTGATATACTGGTGTAGATACCGGTGTCGTCCCTGGGTACATGTCGATGTAGAAGTATACCCCTCTGTTAGGTGGTAGTCCCAGAACATCATTAAAAAATAAATCTTCATATTGTTCAACCAATACAGGATAACTAGGACTCCTCACTTCAAAAAATATGAGGGTAAAGCTATCCAACTGATGAGTGATCGGTTGAACCCTCTTTTGAGAGATTCCATCATGTGTTTCAAAAGTTTCCTTCTCACCGATGAAGGAAAACCTGATCACATCATTACAGACACACCACACACTGCGCCTAAAATAGTCGATATTTTCATGGACTAGGGATAGCCAATCCATACCCAAGATGATGTCTTAAGGCCTCGACACTACTACAAGGAGATCCCATCTGAATATCTCACCTCCTAGAGTGATCTCAAAATTTCTACACCAGTGTGTAATCATTGAATCTTCTCCCATTGGAGCCTCTAACAATAAGGATTGAGCCAACGGCTCCATTAGAATCTACGAGCTCCGAACGAGTGTCATGGAAATAAAATAGGGTCTGGAACATGTGTATGTAAGAACTACATGTAGGTTGGAATGGACACAGATAGAACCTCTAATCATCTATGGAGAATCGTGGTCATAGGTTGTAGCTACTTGAAGCTGAGCTCGTCCATGTCTGCCTGCTCCCAGGGGTCGGGTAGACCACCTGAAGGTGGTGGTGGTAGAACATCAAATCGTCGCCCACCGCCTATTGTATGACCTACTCATCTTCCATGGTCGCCGACCTGCGTACCACTACACTCAAGCCTCAACCTCTTCCTCAGCGTCCCCTCGATCGTCTATTGATCATTTTTATGGTGGGTCGGGCAGTCGCGATCCATGTGGCCCTACCCACCACACATGAAGCACAACCTGCTTCCCTGCTAACCCCCTCTTCCTCATGAGCTCTGCACCTTCGACCCTACATCTTATGGTCTCCCCACGGAAGGTCTAGTCCACTCAAACATCTTCATCATCTTCCTACTTCCTACTATAGATGACTCGACCACCTATCGTCTTTAGGTGGTTCTCACTATCGGTGGATGCTCAGCTAAAAAACACTCCACTACTAATGCTTTCTCAAGCACTCTAACCTGCATCGGGATATTCAACGATATCATCAACGCTCTGATCTCCAACTAGAGTCCCTACTCAAAGGTCTGGGTTCTGTAGAATGGGTCACAAACCATGTTAGTGGAGTAGAGTTAGAAGTCAGTGAATCTCACTGAGTACTGGGCCACCGATTGGCTGCCCATCTATAAGAGCAACATCTCATGGATACGCACTGAACTTAAATTCACTGGTACGAACTCCAACCTGAAGTGGGTCTCGAAGTCCAACCAGGAGAGTGTTGCCTCCCCATGCATCTAGAGTGTCATAATCCACCATCTCCCTTCTATGACATGGAAAAGGCTAGTAGCTATGATCACCATCTGATCTGGTAGCATATCAACTATGAGAAAAAACCCATGCCATAGCCTCCACCCAGTCCTCAACTCCCTAAGGATCTATATCCCCTCAAAACCTCAGAAGCCATTGTGTTTTGAACGTGTGTAACGTGCTCAGTCAGTGTGAACGGTCTTCTAGGGGGCTACGGTCAACAGCTTCCCAATGGGTAGTGGTGCTGTCGATGCACCACCCGAAGGTACAATCATTCTAAGAAGGCCCTACACTGAAGCTTCATCGCTCGGTGGGCCGTCATTGTGAACTCTCTCTGGAATCCTGACTGGTTGTCTACAGGGTGGCATCCTTAAAAGAAATAGGTGCACCGCGGTCAATAAGTTATAGCTACTGAGATGACTCAAAAGAGATCAAAAGTAAAACATTTCTAAAACAAACGCAATTATGGTTTTCATGAACCAAGTTGGAAATCAGAATTCACGGTCCTGGTTTATAGATACGTTGGCCTCCGCACCAACACTAGACTCCCCGAACTGAAACCCACACTCAAAAAACATAAAAATATTGGTCCATTGGAATGATCAGAGCGCTAGTTCATCGGTAAAACTGACTCCTCTGATACCACTTTGACATGGCCCATCCCCCAAGGCACATGCAGTGATAACCCCAAGACCGCCTTCCTTAGGCCTGGTGTTGGCGACAAGCACTAGAAAGGTGTATCACTAAAACGAGAATTAATTTCCATTAAACATGTACAAACCCACAGCCCAAGAACACAACAATATGAAACCATGAAGTAAAACTAAAATAGTAAAATTGTATACTAAAAGTAAAGGGGCTGGAATACAAGCCCAATTGAAAAGATAGAACAACAATACGAAATAGTAAACATCACCTAAAATCTTCCACCAAGGATCCTACCTAAGGGGTAGGTATAGCTCGTCTCCATAGCCCTCCACGTAAACCATCACCGCCATGTACTGCCTAGTCCTCGATCCTATAGTCTCAACAGAGCTGTTAATCATCTGCACAAGACACAATAAAGTGCGGGCAAAGCCCGTACAGGGTTGAGTATAAAAATACCCAGTAGGGAGCCCAAGACCCCCAAAGGTCTCTCATAATTCCACAATGGAGAACCATAAAGCATGATCTCAATCAAAAATCACAAAGAAAAATACTCATTTCAAACTAGGTATAAAACTCAAAGTTTAGGAATAAGATGATTAGTCAAAAACTATACCAAATTATTCTATTAGAATGTTTCCACAACTGAACCACAAAGTAGTTGTTCCAAAATCGATCCACACAAGGTTGTATGTCACAAATATATGTCGGGCCTCTCTAAGGATGGTCCTCATCGGTTTGTGTACTATTGATCAACATAGGGTTTCTAGAATGTTGATCCACACATGGTCGCTTTGGTGATTATCCACACGTGGTCACTAGATGTTGATCCACACATGGTAATTATGGTACTGATACACATAGGGTTGATATGCTAATAATCCACATAGGGTCTCTTGATATTGATCCTCAGAAGGTCACTAGATGATGATCCACATAGGGTCACTATGATGATGATCTACATTGGGTAACTATATGTTGATCCACATAGGGCCCCAATGATGTTGATCCACACAGGGTCGCTAGATGTTGATGCACAGAGGGTAGCTATGATGTTGATCCACACAGAGTCATTATATTCTTATCCACATAGAGTCTCTATGATGCTAATCCACATAGTGTTTCTAGATGCTGATCTATATAGGAGTAACCCGAAGTACATTCACGTCATAAGGGTTCCAACACAACATATGACACATCAATCGGTCGCTCGGTCTGTGAGTTATATGCATTTTAGTGCTGAGGGCCCAGTTGGATTTTGGTTCAATCCAAACTAGTCATACTCAAACATTATTCAAAACATAGGTGAATTATCTAAAAAGTATCGTCTCATGCCATGTATTCCAATGCTGTAGAAGGTTCATCAAACATACGTCTGGTTCGCAAGATACAACTATTTAAGAGAAACTGGGCCTGAATGGGTCTGGGTCCGGTCCGACCAAACCCAACCTGGCCTAGGCTGACCCAACCCGGTTTCGGTCGACTCGACCATGTCTAGGTCTAAACCGGCCTGATCTGAAGTGGCCTGGTTCGGGCCGTGGTGGGCTCAGCCCGCCCAGTGGTGCACCGGCCTAGCCCATCGGGCCACATGTCCCAGTGTGCTGGCACGGCTCGGCTGCCGGATGGTTGTCGAGCTCCCCAAATGGCTTAAAGAGACATTTGACTCTTCAATCAGAGAAGCTACATGGTAGTGTCACATGGTTCGTGGGACCCATGGGCATGGGTCACCATCCACCATGGATTTGATTCTGCAGCCCCTTCACTACGGCGTGTGACGGCGCGCCACCTCCCCAATGCGACTGACTAAGTGTTGATCGCCCCTTCAAGTCTGTTGCGGCACCTAGTGGCGTCTCCCTCTTCCACAGCCGACGAGCGATGGCCGCTACCTTTTCTGTCAGCATTGGTTGCTGATGCCACCATTCTGGTAGATCTTCTGCGGGCCACAGGGTGAGATCTGGTGGTCTTTTTTCCCTTCCGCTCACGCCTACGAGCCTACCGGGATGCCTACGACACTACGTGGCTCCCAGATTTAAGGTTCTTCTCTGTTGTAACATTGTCCCCAAAAGAACTCAACAAGGACAAATCAAAATAGGGTCTGAGCCTTGTTTGTTTGGCCTACACCCTCTTCATTAGAATCTTAACAAGTGATAGAAATATAAGTCATCAAAGATAAACATAAAATAACACCCCCTACCCTGATCACGTTGGGCTCATTGCAGTGGTGGAAGGAGAATCCACACTTTGATGAATCTGCTGACGATCACCGTTCCTAGATCAATCCCTCCAACGACGTCCCAGATTCCTTTCCTCATTGGTGGAAGACGTTGCATCACTTCACCAGAGGTTCCTCACTTCCTCTTCAAAAACCAAACCCGGAGCCTCACATAAATAAATGGGAAACCAAACATGTTGCAAAAAATTAATGCGGTTCATTTATGAACCACATTTAATGTTTCAACATCGTGGTTACAAAACCAAGATTCAAGCCCCTAAATGGCTTGGCAAGTCTCCGGCCCCACCACCACCGCTCAACAGTTATGAAAAAAAGAAATAAGATATCTTTGTTGTTATATTATTATTATTATTTTGTAAAGTCCATAAACTATCTTTTTCTTCCAACCTACATCAGTCAAACTGAAGCCTCCCTTAAGCGAATCTTGGCACTACGAATTCAATCGTGACCTCAGATTTCAATTCCATGCAGCGATTCAAAAGTTAGAAACTGTTTCCCTTAAATTTTCTGAATGTTCCTTAAATAAAATTCAAAATTCTGTTCCAGGGACATCAGGCCTTGGAATCAAGCGCATTCAAATTTCATAGTCTCATTATAATCCATAATAATTTAAATACAATTATAGGGAATTTATGGGTCTTTACAATGGTAAGTTTTACGTACGCACGCTTGATGATTTAATTTTTCATAGGATTGATAAAAGGTGAAATAAGTTTGTTTCATATTTATAATAACATATCAGTATGTGAGTAATAATTATGTTATTAATTTATAATGAAAAAACTAATGAAAGGAAGTATAAGAAGAAATAAATTTGAATGAATCAGTAGAAGTGATTACCTCTTTCTCGACGTGCCTCTTTTAAATTATCACTTAGGGCACTAGAGATGGTATTTTGAGAATACTCGAACCTCTAAAATATAACTAGAGAATTCTAGAAGAGAAATGGGAAGGGTTTGGCAGAGATTGAATAATCAAAATTGAGTGAAGAGGACAGGGAGGAGTTTCCCTTTTTTAAGAGAGGAGAGGGTCACTTTAGGAAACTCTCAAATTATTAATTTATTATAAATTAAATTTTGATTAAAAATGGTATAAAACATGTTTAATTCATATCTAAGATGACTTTGGTTCCAAAAATCATCATCCAAAATTTTTTAAATAAGTATTGAATATTTTTTTATCCTTATTTTTTTGGATTTATCCTTATTTTTACCCTTTTTAATCTTATGGTGATATCATGTTATTTACACATTGTGGGTTAATTTAATTATCATATCATGTAAAATGGACCAAGAAAAGTTATTTATGTAATATTTTGACTTATATGAACCATTTTATCAAATATATAATTTATATAAATTTAATATCATTTAATAAACTATTTTATGTTTTAAGTGATGAATTATGTCAATTTTGGACACTATTCATACTTGACTTTTTTAAATACTTATATCAACTTGATTACTTCAAACAAAAGGCATTAACTAATATAAAATATTTCAATGTCATCCATAAAATTTTTGTATGGCATCAAAATTTTAAATTATATTTATTTTAATATTTAAAATTCATTTGTTTGAATTATTCATTAATAAGGTAACCACTGCATCATAATTGCGTCATATATAAATATATTTATCTAATATATAAAAATTATAAATAAAATACCATGATGTAGGAAATATTATTATATTTCTAATAACTATTTATAGACATATAGATCAGTTATATAACACTATATTAAAATCTATTTAGAAAAATATATATGTTTGTGTTATAATTATCTTTACTTTAAATTAATTCTTATAAATTGTCATTTTCACAACCAAGTGAATCCATGGTGTCCTAAAATCGACCAAAGGACTCCCATGATTGGAAATATCTCATCCAATTAGATTATGAGATGATTCAGGTAGTTTTATACTATTAAATTATTATTGTTTTACCCTTATTTACCAGATTTACCCTTTAACCATGGTAAATAAAATAATTACAGAAGTTACTAGTCATAATGTCCAAAAATAAAAGGAACCTATTTAAACAATTTAAACCTTCTGATTCGAATTATGGAATTCATTTTTCCAAATTCAGACCACATGATTTGTAGTAATTAATTTAAAATTAATACCACTTTTCAAAACCAAAAAGAGGGGTTTTGAAAAAGTAATAACTATCAAAAGATTGACTTGTTTTTATGCCCAATTTAATAGTTAAATTACTTACAATGACCAAAAAATGAATAATGATAAAAAAAATCTTCGAATTACACTTTAAAACTAATAAAAATGTTAATCTAACTATATAAATTAATTAGATGTAAATATTGTTTCGAATTAAAATATAGTATTTTTCCCTATACATTAAACATTTAATTTTATTCAAAAAATACTAAAAAATTAAAAAATTAAATTTTATTGTTCTGATTCCAAATAAGAAGTTTATTTTGTCATATTTAACTTATAAAAGTGTCAAAAACTAGATTTAAAATTTGTCTGCCACCAAATGGCTGTAAAACTGCATTTTTTTTAAAAAATACTGATTTTATCTAAAAATTTTATTTTTTTCTCATATCATGTTCTAGAAAATTTTTAAGATCAGTTTTAATGAAATATTAAATTCAAAATTTGGTTAATACTATTCATAAAATCTATTTTATATCCTGTTAAATAATAATATTTTAATAATATATCCATTTTTAGTGAAACTTGGTATCACGTACAACGCATGCTATCGAGGAAGGCCGCTTTTGCGTGTAATGTAGGTGAAGTCAGTGTTGTGTATAGTAAAAGAATCCTTTGGTTTTGTGTATAACATAATCCAAATGTATTTCATTTATATATGGAACAAAATCTATACTCAGTGTAATGTTAAATGAACTCTATCAATAGTACTTGAAATTGTGTGCAACACAAGCCAAGAATAGTTTTTCATATTCTGTAAGCTAATGTAGTGTTGTGTATAGATAAAGATAATATTTGTGTAACTTACAACACATGTCATCCAATAGATTAAAAGAATCTATCTAATAAAATCTTGGTGTGTTACAGGCTACATGGTCATGTCTGTATCATAAATACACTAATAGATAATCAACAAATAAAACCAAAAATGAATCCATATATGGGTGAAAAACCTGATTCATAAGAGCTATGATGACAATATGAGTGATCATGAGTCCGAACTATATAACCATGTACTCATAAAGACCATACCTACTCTGTAAAGCTAGTTGAGGTATATATATAGTCTTGACACGCACTTGATGATATTCTGAAATCATATTTATCTTTGAAAACACCTTAATTACTAGAATATGATCAAAGAGGTCATCTATTCTAGGAAGTGGATACTAGTTCTTAGTTTTAAGATGTTTAAAACAATGGTAGTCTATGATAACCTAAGTGCACAATCAATATTCTTAGAAAGGAGGAATAAAAAACCATAAGAAAATTTACTAGAGATAATTAAAAAAAATTCATATAGATCATACAATTGATTCTTGAGTTACAGAATCTCCATAGGTGCAATCCTATAAGGAGAAATGGTCACTAGTTCTGCTCCAAGCACAATCTCAATAGTGAAATCTACAACTCGTACCAGAGGTAGACAAGATAATTCATCAGGAAAACATATCTGAAATGCTACACCACAAGAATAAATATAGTAGTTTTTAACTAATGATCATCAATATAATATCTAGTGACCTATGTTGTAATACTACCATGCTATTTTTTCTTGGGTCCTTCTTATGTTTCACTTGCATCCCATTCTCCCTTATGCACATTCATAATTCCCTTAGTGATGTAAATGTCACCTTTTGATAATAGAAGTCAATATGGACTTTGTAGGGGGCTATCTAGTCTATCCCATTGATTACATAAAATCCTATCAGGTTTAGGAGGTGTAGGATCCATACAAAAAGTAATTTCCCACCTCAATGGGATAATTCTGACATTGTAAAATTCCTTATAATTGGACACATATAGGTGCATAGAGTGTTAAGATTACATGATAATATTTGATGTTGGGGACTATACTCTCAGTGATCAGCTAAAATATAAAAGTGTGAGACACAGTTGAATCAAACAAAGAGAACACTAAAGTGGATGCTACTAGAATGGTACCAAGTATAGTAGATGTTATGGATCTCTTTTCCTATGGTGTCGACTGGAATATATGTAATTGGCCAATACCATGGCCATGATTCACTACTTGACTCCCTAGACTAGGTAAGATTTTCGGGCACTGAGAATAACATGCTTGATTGCCTCTCCCATGACCACCACCATGGCCTCATCGACCAGTGGAGTTCCAGCTACCTGACTATCTTGATCAAACTAACCCATCTTCTAAACATGAAGTAGGTATAAATCCCTAATCACTATGAAATGGAGTGAAATTAATTAAAAAAATGGTATAGGTGAACCATTCTGCTACAGCCTCTTCACTCAACTGGATTCTTTAGACACTGCCTCTTGAAGTTCCCAGGCACTACACACTAGTGATGAATAGAAGAAATACTTGTTAAAGGAGCTTGTCCACTACTACCACCACGAGATTCATCAAAAAATTGTTTTCTCCCAGAATAAGATCTCATGGAAGGATTAGGTATCAAAACTCCTAGGAAAAAACCATCCACCTAAATAAGATTTCATTCTATAATTAGGGAATGGTTGATGATTCCTGTAATGGTCATCAGCCTAAAGATGTTTACATAAGATCAAATGGTGTAACCCAGCCCATCATTGAATGGCCTAACAATCATCACATCATCAACAGCTAGAGAAGGAGAAAAACAATATAGCTCAGTGAAACATGATGTTTACTCCATAATTGAAATACTTCCTTATTACCAAATCATAAACACTGTAGCTCTGTTAGCACTCAAAGTATGTGGAATGTAGTAGTAATATAAGACGATTTGAGAGTCATCCTTCCCCATCTCTCTATGTTGGCATGCCTGGGTGATGACATCACACCACCTCTTTACTGATTCTCGTGGCATGTAAGCATCTATCTTGACCATATGCTCTGGAGGCATGTATAGGTGCTCAAATATGGACATGATTTCATCGATCCAGGACTCCACAACATGTTTCCTACAACCCCTTGAAAATGTGGAAGGATTATGCTGCTAATACTCATGAGTCAACTCTTCCATAGTTATGTATGGTTGCAATCTGCATTGCATCAACTACATCATATATAGGAAACCCTATCAAAATTGAGAATCATCACCCATATCAGGTATTTGAATCAGAACCATAGGTTTCTAAATAGGGGGACCATTTTGTGGCTCATGTCCCACCACCCCAAGAACTTGATCGTCACCGCCTTTCAGGCATGTGACTTGAGGAAGTCATGGAGACATAATTCTACAATGCCAAATGAAAATCATAGAAGATATTCAAGACACTCATAATATTGAATTTACCAGACTAGGGAAGGTACTAAAGGCTTCCAATAATAATAGACACACATATCTTCCAACTTCAATAGCCAGGTCTAGATGTAGGAATAGACCATAACAGGCTAGGAAAATAAGAAACACCCACAACTGACTACCAAGGTTGAGTTTATGTCATGATTATATTCTAGGCTTTTGTAAGACAGTTTTCATCTTTTTATAGATCATTTCCAAGCTGAAAGTGTGATCAATTCGGCATTTAAACCATTTTGAATCATCTAAATCCAACAATGTATCCTTTTCCAGTACATAAGGGCCCATACACCTTCTAAACCCGAATGTGGAATGCACTTGAATGTAGTTCCCCTTTAAATTGTGATTATTCATGTAACTATACCATTTCATATGTGGCTAATCATGATGTAATTCCATTTTCAGATTTATAAGGGCACATACACCTTATGAAAAAAGTGTGGAACTCACAAAACTCACACTATAGTATGATTCAGATCCTACAAGAAGTGTTATCGTAATTGTATATATATAAAAAGCCATAATAAATCTATAACCTGGAATGATCGCTAAAAATTAATTGTAAAATAGATTAAATCCATGGACTATTCATACTATTCATATTGGGATGCATGATCTAATGATGAATCCTCATTTCATTGGACAATAACAGAGAAATAAAAATTTCCGCAATCTCGATATCATTAACATGACAAGTCATGTGTATCACCCAATAGTGAAATGATATCAACTATAAATAGCAGAATTAATAGTAATCATAATTAAGGCTACTTGGTATTTACCCCATACATGGGTTCAAAACCCCCAAGAATTATATATGATTAGGTCCATATGTATTACCAGTCTATACTCTATTGTCACCAAATAGTAAAGCAAAAAAATCAACTGTTCTGATACCACTTTGTCACATCCCATACTTGGATTAGAAATAACCTGTGACCTGAGCAAAGTTATCCACATGACTCTTGGTGCTTATCCACATAAGCTAGGGGTTTTCGAATAACAGTTGGGAGTATAGGTAGTACAACAGAGAGAATATAACTCCATGTAAGTGTAACACAGAGGATACAAAAAATAGTGAATAGAAGTGGAAGCATACACAATAGATATATGTATTATATAAGGGAAGAATAAATTGATAACAGTGGAAGAATGAATCACTAGATAACTTATAAAATGCCTCATAGGAAATTTCTGACACAAAAATGTATGCAGGGATTTCCAGTACAAGGAAAATAGTAATCAGGCTACATGCATTTTATACAGTTTTACTAAAGAACAATGAACAAAGGTAACTCCACAAGAATTTTGAGACTAAGCTCATTATTATTCTTTTAACATCATACTAATTGTCATAAGTCAAAAAAAACTATAAAAGGCCTTTACCATTATCTGTACCTATAGCAACATAATCATCTCGAGTGACAAGGGCATCTTGAGTAGGGTGTGAGATAATTTCTTAGTTAGCCACCACCGATGGTGTCTACCGAATATCCAAGTAGGTTCTCATATGTAAACAGTGCACTGATAGAACATGAATTTAAATTAATACTGAATAAATAAATAACATCCCACTCAAGTTCCCCAGAGGACACAAGGAAGTTCTACCTTCTTCATCCCATGGATGGTATGTCTGATCATGTTACTATATATATAATAATTATATATAGATATATATATGTTTGGAGGGATCATGGTTTAACTCTCAGACATCCAATAATAGGGTATCTCACACAGTCTAACCCCTGAACCAACTCCAAGAGCTCTCATAGTCTCTTAACATTACACAAGGGATCTCTCACAATCTTCCCAACCATAAGCCTCTCGTGGTCTTTGGGTACTCAGATTGATGTTCACACATTATTCTCATTAGGTATTTCATGGTCCCTTATCTCCATAACTAATAAGTAGTGTCATATATAAGTACACATGGTATAATAAAACCATATTTCTTTCCCTCATCACATCTATACCCATTTATTATGGACATTCATTAGCCAAAAAATACATAAGGCATAAAATCATAATCATTTACATTTAATGTTTAAATAAGACATGGTCACATATTTATTTCAAGGAATGATGAAAAACCACTCATGCAAGTCATTGACATTATTCAATTCCCATTTAAATAAGGTAATTATTGGGCATAATCATAATGAATGGTCTTAAAAAATCTTATACATGTTCAATTAATTTAATTCATTATAATAGAAACCATTCATTACATATGAACCAATTTAATCAAGAAAAATAATTCCCTTTTCGAAGCATGGTAATTCAAATTAATAGAGCATAAGCATTGGAAAAGGTCATATAAAATAGTCACATAACCATTATGGAAATTCCAAGCCTAAGAGGTCCAAAAACCCATTGGAAATCCTAGGTCCATTAAAATTCATGTCAGAAAAGTGTCAATTTTATTTAAACAATATCTGGTAGATGCAAACAATATTTTTTATCTTGGGAAAATTGGCCTAAAATGTCCAATTTGGATGGAACACCCCTTGGGTATCCTAATAGAGAATAAGTTAAATTGAAACACTAAAAATGATTTAATTAACCTATGTCAATATAATAGGGCCATTTATACATAAAGAAATCAACATAATAATAATTCTTAGAAACGTTCATCTCATGAAATTTTGGGATAAATAGGAAACAACCAAAACTCAAATGGAAAATTATGTGACCACAAAACATAGGGGAGTGGATAAACCTCTCTTAATATCGACCTTATATTTGAAGTAGGTTGGAAGATATCAAAGTTTCAATCCAAAGACATGAAAATAGGGTGAATGACACTACATATAAATAATGAAATGTGTGGAAATATAAACACATTTGGGATTATAGAGACAAGGAGATATCACCTCAAGGGATCTAATGCCTCCGATGAATCAAGGGTCATACACCAGACGAACCCTCTATATCAAAGCCTACTTTTGGAAGGTTCATGGGATCAAAAATGAGAATTATTCTATTCTCTATTTTGGAGGTAGGAGAAAGAGTAAAATTTAGATTTTATGTTGAGAGAGGTGGAATGTTAATTTGTTCCCATAACTAGGCTCACACAGTTTATGTGAAAAGTTTACAATCCATGAAAAAAATGTGTAAATATACATTGTTTGATCAATAACAAGGCACACAACCATGAACTTGGGTCCACACAATTGTAGAAAACCAATGTGGACATGTAGATACCACTATCTGCAAACTCACGCTTTTCTAAAATGGTGTGTCTTGGGTATCATGGTTTACACTAACCATGCGGCCTAGATTACAACCCGTATTTCTGGACCTCCATGCTTTGAACCATCCCCAAATTCTCCTCGGGCAATCCCTAGTCAATAGTTAGGTCATAACATGTTCGATATATTGGGATACATACACTTGTATCAAGTGAAAATGTCGTAAATTAACCACTACTATTGGAATACTAGGTTAAGGTTAATTACATAAACACTTGTTTTAATCTCTCAGGATAAATGTATTTTTATCTTATTTTAATCCATCATAGAACATTATTCAATTTGGATCCACCAGACTATGGGAGTGGTTTTATACTATTTTAAAATTTTTAAAAATTACAAGTGTGTAGGTCCCCTCACTTATAAAAAGGAACATCCTATCCTCTATTATAAAAGCCAAATGATCCCTTGATCTCAAAATGTATTTTCCTAAATACTATACTATTATTCATATTCTTGATCTTGAGGTATTTTTCATTCCAAAAGACACACCCAAGAATCTTTAATATGATTTTCAATGGAGAATATTTAATGGGAGGTATATGTTATTGTAGATATTTTTCATCTTTCATTCTTATAAATAAATTTCCAAAATGTTCTACAAAAATAATAACTAGATGGAATCACTATATTTACTATATTAATGTTATATTTATTATGAATATATTTCCCATCCATTGTAAATTGATAGCATTGCTCATGAGTAAGTGTGTACAAAAACACATCTGAAGCTATGTGATTCATTTTTCAAATCCTATTTACATGGATTTTGATAAGGATATTTTTTGTGAATATATATGATATATATAGAAGAATTTTTCTTCTTTAATGGTTAATTAATTTGTACCTTCTTATCATTCCATTCATCAAATTGCGGAAACATCACTTATGTGTATATACAAACTACCTCCTCCATAAAGTGATGCAATTCATTTTTCAACATCGTATTATATTATTGGTTATAAAAATTAAGATAATGAATAAATATGATAATTTTTAGGTTGTTATGATTTTGAAAATTATGAAACCAATATTAATGTGAATGTACTAGGGCGTTTGAATCGAATATTAAATGGGAAATATTTCATATTCACATGAATGTTCATTTAATGAAAAAAATGCTAAAGAAATTTCAATTAGAAATTATAAAGGAATTATATATAGTATACTATATTCAGAATATTATTTTTGAATATATATTAATAAGTAAATTTTTATTATTGACAGTTGGAATGCGTATGAAGAAAAATGGGACATTCAGTAAGGGTTTATGTTATAATCTAATTTATATTTTTTGGATTTTCTATAGTATATTTTTTAGAAACTTATATTATTCTTATCATCTTAAAAATTAAAAAATTTATTTCTCTAGTTATTTCTTGTATTTTCAAAAATTATTACAATTTTCTACACTTTGGTATATAATATGATAGATAAAAAATTTCATTTATTTCAAATTTGGAAAAATATATATATTAATAAATGTATGGGATCATGAAAATGAAGTATTAATTTCTTATAGTATATAAATAATTTATAGTAATTTTGTTACTTCAATTTCTTTTTTTTCAATGAATAAATTATATCTTTTTAACTTTTTTCTATATGTCTCACTTAGTCATTTTAATAAATGTGTGATAAGAATGTTATCTTTTAATGTATATAAATTTATTAAGTTTACTGATATTTTAACCATTATTTTAATCAGAAATTCATTTAAAATATTCAATAGTTGATTTAAATAATATATTTTATAAAAATTCTGGAAATTATTTGTTTTTAGATATACCTAAAGGAAATGATATTTTCCACCTTTTCAAATATAAGCTCAATCACTCATTTGATGTTATTTTCATCAATATCAACATAATTTAATGATTATTATACATCTCTAAGAATACAATCTTATGATATCATCCAAATTATTCTCCAAGATAGCTTATGTTGAAGATATTTTAAGAAACAATCAATAAAATTTGTCTCTTTCCAATGGGTCATTACTGTTATGATTAAATATACATAAAAATAATTTATATTCGATGTGTCATGATATTATGAAATGATGAATTTTTTTATGATCATGTGGTGAAGTATTTTATTTTTTTAATAATGTGATGGGTGTTTAATAAATTATACAGCCCTCCAATTCATTAGAGGGAGAATGAAAACTTTTTATATAATATGAACATGAATATGGGGAGAACCCAGTTAAGTAAGAGACTGTCTCAGCTATGATCAACTTGGTAGTGATCCTTTAATAATGAAATAATTGAATTATGGGTGAACATAATCAACTATGGGACTTCTTATACTACTATTTTTGTAGTAGAGATCCATTACAATGTACGTGATGGATTAGTGAGTGAACTAAATAAATTATAGAACTCTATCACCTATGATGGACATATTAGTAATTCATGTATTCAGAAAATATTTTTAGTGATTATGTACATGATATAAACCTAGCACTAAGGATTTTGGTATATTATCATGTATCGTGATTGATTAATAATGATTCATCACCCTTATAGAAAATCTATATTATTTTTCCAAATCCTTATTCAATGAATAAAAATTAATAATCATTAACTAATTGGGTACAAATTTGAAAACATATGATCATGTTATCATAACCATATGATTATCTTATGATCACATATGATCATTGATGGATATCTACTTTATTTGCGATTACTAGGAATCTTGTTCACCCTTTAATATTATTCTATTTTCCCTTATTATGAATTTATTTGTTATGTAGGGTATGTTTATCAAGGGTGATATTTGAGAAGAAAATTTTTCAAGAAATTGAAGATCATTCCTGATACAAAAATATTATTCATTGTGTATTTAGATAAGCTAAACCATTTCTATTCTAGGCCATGTATTACTATTAGATCTATTGAATATCAATCTTAAATGATGTAATGATTGTATATCTAATTCTTTGGTTTCCTCAATTATAGTCCAATAATGGATTATTTATTTTTATAGAATATGATTTGAAAACACATGAAACATTTCAATGTATATATTTAGGTATATAATAATAACCTAATGGTTTGTTAATAATGAAATTTCCTTTATTTATAGTAATGAAATATTTTACTCGATACAAACAATATAATAATTTCTCTTCAATAGTATCACCAAGGGGTAATAATAAAAAAAGGATGGTAGTGTATTGAATAGATATTGAACTACTTAACCACAAAGAGGTGTAACTAATCATATTTTTTTTATAATCCTAGGGGATATGATTTAGTTAATCAACAATATATTTATTCCTTATTATGATGAATTAGAAGATTAAATCATTGACAATATATGATTAGAAATTATTAAATGATATGAAAACAATGTTTTCTACATTGAATGAAGTTTTCGTAATTTATGGAATCATAAAATAATTTAATTTTGTACTCATATTATGGATGTTTGATACTGAAACTATGATTATAAGCTTCATTAAATAGTTGTAACCCAGAGGAATTTTGCGACAAATGAAACTGATGACTAATGAAACCACTATACATATAAGAAACTAAATGAGTTGGGATATAAGATATGAAATATTCATTTTTTTCACTTGAAACTCTTAAGATTCAAAATATAAAATGAATCATGATGACCATATAAATGGTTAAAAATAGTAATCGATCATTGTTAACCCTTTTTTGAAATAAAATCATCAATAGTTTAGTGGTTCCATTAGTTACATATTTCAAAGTAATGGATCAATTCTATAGTAAATACAATATATATTCTTTATTTTAAGGAGAGTGAGAATATTACTTTGGAAATTTATTATTTGGAAGATGAAGTTGATCAGTGGTGGAATCATATAAAAAATATGATTCATGATGTGGAAATTTACTCTATAATATGAAAAGAGATTATGATGGT
This sequence comes from Viscum album, assembly GCA_963277665.1. Lineage (NCBI taxonomy): Eukaryota > Viridiplantae > Streptophyta > Magnoliopsida > Santalales > Viscaceae > Viscum > Viscum album. The sequence goes on along the minus strand of OY728136.1, from coordinate 190,649,682 downwards.
ATTTTGTAATAAGTTCTTTCCCTATACTCATTATATAAAAATTTAAGGGTATTACATGAGCTTAATGAAAATTATTATGAATATTTTAGTATCCATGAAGTAAAAAATTATATGAATTTTGAGGTTGGATTCGGGTTTTATCATCGAACCTAATAATGAAGTTGACTAATTGCTTAGGGTCTTAATATCATGTATCTAAAATTAATTAACTATATGAGGCATTGATATTTTTGAAGAAAACATATTATGTGATATCAATATAGAAATAGAGATTGGTGAATCTCATTATTCAAATGTTTTTTGGAATATAATAAGAATATGTAATTTAGAGGAAATAAAAATAATATTACACATAGAGGAATGAAAATTATTCATCCAACATTATATAAGTATAGAATGATGGATGGGGGAAATTAAATTATGGATAATTTTATATGATTAATGTTTATTAAAGAATGATTATTTGAAAAATAATGGCAATATAATTTTAATATTATAGTTAATGAAATCTGTGGAGAGAAATATAACCTGAATTTGAATCCAACATTCCAATGTTGAAATTACATGGAGTAAGGGAATTTTGGAAATCATTTCATGAATCTGAGGGTTAAGGATGAAAATATATGTCAATAAAATATTATGAAAGTGAAAAATGTAACGTTCATCTTATTAAAATGTCATACGAGTGTCTAGAAAATGATTCATTGAAAGGTATACTTACAATCCACTCTCAAACTAAAAATTCCTTATTTCATTTTGTATCAACAAAATATTTTTTATCTAAATCATTTTATATGGTTATAACATCCTCCCCAAAATTATTATATGTATAATCACAATAAAGAAATACTAATAGTATAATTTTCACATACCGCATCAAAATAATATATCAAATTTGTGTTTGTGGGATTGTGTCTCCTAAATGTCTTTGTATTCATCCTATAGATGAATTTAATGTAATTTTCATCATGTAATGTATATATTAAAAAATATGCCATATCATTCTTCTAGATAAGATACAGAACATTTGACATTTAGAATAATATAATGGTCATATATTTGTGTGAGGAGATATATGATCTTCCATTGGAAATCGTGCCTATTTTTTTATCCTTAACACATATTATTTATAAACAATGATCTAATATTATTTAGGGGAATATCAACATTTAAGGAAAACTAATTATTGAAAATATTCTAAATGATTTCCTAAATACATTCCTAGAGTTCCATTTGATTTTGATGTAGTTACTTTAAAATAACTCATACCTACTACTTAACATTTTTCAATGGCATCATACTGAACGACCCCAACTGAGTTATAGGAATTGAAGAAAAAAATATAAGATAATACTTACATGGGATTTATATTCCTTAGTAAAAAAATAATTGGAGAACCAATTCTTTTTTTAATGAATAATGATGGGTCTGTGTGAATTTACATTGATTATAGAGAAAATAAAACTTTCACTATTATGAACTTGTACCATCTACCTCATATTGATGATATGTTTGATCACTTTTGCGAAGATCAATATATTTATCAAATTGAACATTGATTTTGATATTGATAAAAATGGGTCAAATATGTAGATATAACCAACACAAACATCAATATTATGTATATAAATTATGAATTTTCATTGATACCATTCATACGTACAAATTTCCTTACTACATAAATGGATTTAATTGATCTAGACATTCAAGATTACTCTAATCAGTTTTTTGTAATCAATATAGATTACATTTATAACAACCTTAAACTTTATTTCACAATAATAATAGATTTATTACATTTGAATACACTTAATACAACATGGATAATAAATATGTTTAGTTTATTTTGGAATTAGGTGCATTACATAACTATATAAAATAGGGAATACAACATTATTATTAAAAACTTCCTTCATGTGCACAAAATTCTCATTCGAACATAAAACAGAAGGGCATAACCTGGGGACATACATAAAAAAAAGATGAGATATAAATCCTAGTAAGGTAACAAACATGGAATAAGTGATACATGTTAGAAAATTGGAAAAACAATGAGGAAAAAAGGAAGATGAATAATAAGGTATGATATAACCATATAATCACAGCATGGGAAATCTGGAGATAACTTAAAACACCGAATCATAGACTTAGGCCGAGGATAAATCCACCAAGACGTAAAAGTGGAAAAATTACCATAATGGAATATATTTCACATCCTATCCCAATTTTACATATTGTGACACCAATCATTACCCAATTAATTGGAGCGTTATCTCTACACAACCATCATATTCAATTCATTCTCATGCCTAAGTGTGACACATAGATCAAACCACATGGATTCATTCATCATCATAATTTATTAAATAAAAATTGAATGTGGAAAAAATATATGTATGAACTAAATAAATAAGTATATATTAAAAAATGTGAATACCTTTTATAGAGAAATGGGTATGGTATTTTTTATTCAATTGTTTAGGAATAGAAAATTGTGATGAAATTTCAACAATGTAACAGTGTCACATTAAATTTAATAATAGGGAATGATGAGAGATATAAATGGATGTATCATAATTTGGAAATTAATTGGAAATTAAGGGGTTTTTAAAAACATATCCCACCATAAGGAATTTAATGATATATAAATAAGGTAAATAAAATACTTGAATAAAGAGGAGAAATGAAAAGATCTCTTAAAACATTTTTTCATAATAACAGATGTACATAAAAGATCATGGGAGGTTTCATGACAATTAAAATGTGGTATATAATCATATATGTTTAAAGAAAATTATTTTTAATATGTAATAATATATCCCATCAAAATAAAATTGAATTTAATAGACATATCATAAAAGGTGTTTCTAAATGGAAATGTGAAAAGGGAAATCCTTTAAAGAATTTTTGCATAATATTGGCTTAGTTTAAGGTAGAAATGAGAGAGAATAAATGATAAATAACTAAAATAACACCCATTGGATAGTAAGGGATTTTTATAAATAAATTAAATCATAAAATGTTGAAATGATGAATAAATATGCCCAAATATTTTCATGAATTGAAAGAAAGAGAAGAAGGTCTCTTACTTGAGTGTGTTACTTCAAAAGATAGGGAGGGGATTCTTGAGATCTTTAGGCCACCATTTTAGGACTTTTTATAGTGGATATTAGAGTATGGTCTTTCTTCAAGTATTTTTAGTGATGATAAATTAGAGCTTGGGAGGGTTTAAATAGGAAATGATGGGGATTTCATTATTATTTAGGTTTTGGAATCTACATAATAAAATATCGAAAACCACAAACCCTAACATGGTTTGTGAACATGGTTTCAGGAAAATGGGATTTTTTTTATTTTATATGTCTAAGGTACAAACCTAATAAAATAATTCCCTTTCTTATGTAAAGGTGAGTCATACTATTAAATAAATCATTTTAAAACTATAATATATATTATATGTTTTGTAGGATTCATAATAGTATTAAGAAAATTAAATAAACATATAATACAATTATTTAAATGGAAAATTTTTTATTTGGTAGTGTATACAATTTTTAGTAATTATTATGTCACTTTTAGATCATTATGATGTCATAAAACACATAGTATATTTACACAATATTTAATTCTTCAATGAAAATTCATATGTCTTAGAAAAGTATGAAAAATTCATTGTTGGATAATTTTTATATTAGAATTAAAAAAAATTATTAATTTTATCTATATCTTTTTTGAAATATGTGATTTTTAACCACGAAATAATAACTAACATTTATTGTTAATGATGGGGTTTTTTACAATAATTATTTCCAAACCCTTAAAAAATTACACTTGACTTTATAAAAAATATATTTTCATTTAAATTTAATAATAATTGTTTAATAATAATATTTCATTAAAATATTATTTATTTACCAATTATATTAATTCATCCAAAAAAATTCCTTAATTTAATTTAAATATTAACCAAAAATACAATATGTGTTTTATTGAGTCGAAATAAAAATTCATTGACAGAGTAACAAAAAAAGGATGAAAATATATTAATTATTCTGTTAAAAATTATATAAATATTAATATTGATAGGGTCTTAATATATATTCATTTCATACACCAAAAAAATCATTAAGAGTAAGGTTCATGATGGTGGGACATTCATGGGCCGGTTCGGTGAAAATAGTTTGGGTTGGGATCTTGATAAGCTTGAAAATCTACCATAAATGGGTTTTCTCATGCTTAAGTTGTTGGATATCATCTTGGTATTAGTAAAGGGAATAAACCAAAAATTATATCTCCCTTAGAAGCTCTAATAAATCGACTTCTTAGGGAAGGGTCATATTTGTTGAGTCCATCACTTTATTTTTCTATGCCAATTAGATTTGTTGAAACCCTATATTTATACTAATAATTGGTCATTGTTCAATGGCTATATTATAATTGTTAAGGATAATTAATGATGTTTTAAATCAAATTGGGTATTATAAAATAAAAGAAGTTCATTTTTTCAATTACCATATATAATAATACATTAAATCAAAATGGGTATTTTATTTATAATAGGTCATTTCATTATAATATTTAGATATATTACAAGTTCAAAAAATATAATAGAGATCATTTAATGATTATAGTGAATTCATTGAAGAAAAAAAGTATAATTACAATTTAAAAAAAACTCAATTCTTACTACATAATGTTTTTTTCTGGGGATTTACAATCTCACTCAAAGAAATGTTCGTTGATCATTTATAGTAAAAAGTTTTTGAGAAGAGTACTAGAAACAATATGGAGACTAATATTCATAATTTTTTAAAATTTTATAGATACTATTAATTCCTTTTTGAGAAATAATTCACTGATTTGAAATCCAATAATAAATTTTAATTTTAAGGGAGAATAGATTTATCAAACATATGGATTTGGGGAATAATTCAAAGAAAATTAGAAAAGGATGGTCAGTGAAACAATTCCCCAAAAACAATAGGATATATGGGAATGAATTCGATAGTTATACATAAAATAAGGTACTAGGTTGAATCATCATGTAAAATTACATTTTTTATCCTTTTTTTAGAAAAAATTATGTTTCATGGGAATATTTACCTAGATCATGATTTAAAATTAGAAGATGTAATGTTTTATTTGAATATATAAAGTAATAATTTTTATGGTTTAACATTTCAATTATATATCATTCATAATTTATTAATTTATATTTCATAAACAATGAGTTGAATATTATTCGTTTTTGATGGATTAATTCGATTGAAGATTATGACGGTTGAATATATTACCACCATGAGAAGGATAATAACATGGATTATTCTATAAGTTGAATGGACCATGCCTGTTAGTATATGGTGGGGATTAAAAGGAATAAAATAGATAGGACTATAATAATTATTGAACCTAAATTCCTAAATATTTTAGAATGATGCTTTACTTCTCATATGAATATTCAACCATTAAATTATTTGAATATTAAAGAGACCTACAATTTGCATACAAATCTCTAATAAATGATTTTCATTATGGTGGGGTTCCAATAAAACCATTATTAAATGACCAAATTCATGAACCAGGTATGTTTGATATGCATACCATAAATTAAGATGTAATTTTTAGAAGAATATCACAGTTTTTTATTCTTTAGTAATCTTATAAATATAAAGATGTATATAGATTTTAAAGATTATTTATTATGAGATAACATAAACATAGATATTTAAGACTATGTAAGACATTTTTTTTATATTTCATAAATTTAATTCTATTAGGCCAATGTCTAAGTTTAATCTATAACCATTACGTTTACTAGAATGGAAATAGGAGAAGATCACCATGGGTATCATCCATGGACTCCCCAAAATTACTAAAGTATATAATAATATTTTGGATGTAGTCTCTCAAATTATAAAGTTGAAAACCTTAATTACCATCAATAATATTTACATATTTATAATCTTTCTATATTATTTGTTAAGGATGTGGAAATATTTCATATACTACCACTTTCAAGTTTATCTAGTCAGGTAATGATGATTTCATTGATGTAATTGAGAATTAATAGTTTATTCATAAATATGGAGTTGATATTTAGTAGTTCATATCATAAACAAATGGATTTTTAGTCTATATGATGATATATTTTTTGGATTTTACGATGATTAGGACGAACTCCTTTCTATGGTTGAGTTTTTATACAATTATAGCATTCTCTCTGGGAATCTACGTGATTCATATAATTACTATTTTAGTAAGAAGTGATAAAATACAATTTGTTTATATGATTTTGTAGTATAAATGATATTGAGAAATGATATAGATTGTAAAATTAAAAAGGATGATAGACCCATTCTACAACATATAAGAAAGTCTCTGACATAATATAAAATTTATACTTAAAATTTCTATTTTTTATCTTTAGGTAATATTTAGTGACATGTATCATAAAATTATATTCATGTAAATATATAATGATATTTAAAAATAATGGAATGGTGATCCCTAGATATATTAGTCTGATTAATATTATGGATTATTTCAAGATGATTTCATAATTATTATTGCTTCAACCAAACCACTCTTATGTTCACGATGTGTTCTAGATGTTTTTTTGATTACGTACATACACGATCATTTATATATACTGAAATTGGATAATTATATTTATCATGAGGAAAATTTTGTCGTAATCATGAATCATACTTATAAATTACCAGGAAAAATTACCACTTATCTTGTTAATTTTCTTGTAAGAATCATAAATTTGAGGATTTTACATGAGAACATGAGGATGTGATAATGAATAATATTCAATAAAAATTTATAAAATTGATGTAATTTTATAGGATGTATTATAAAAATTTTCATAATATAATTAGATGTTAAAAAGTTATATTTTACAATTCGAACCATAATTATATTCTTCTAAATGTATTTTATAATAATAAATTTTATAGAAAATATATTCATCCAAATATATTAACATTCAACTATTCACTTTTACATGTAAAAAATTTAATAATTGTAATTTTATACTTACATTAGATTTCTAAAAAATTTGTTCATTGAATATAGTTCAATTAATTTAAAATGAATATAATCCACATATAAAAATTTTATAGGACGCTAATTTTTACATATTTGAAGCCATTATTTCAATAAATAATTTATTTTTTTAGTTACATTTTTTCATATTTTTTAATTATAAATGATGTGAAAATTCCTTATAATGGTAATGGTAAAATTGGTAGACAAGAGGTTGATCAGAAGATATAAGTTTCAAAATGATTACAAATATTGTTAAATTTAATTTTATAAGATGAAATTTATTATATCTAATTTTATATTTTATCTTTATACGTGTTTCTATCATAATCATAAGAGGGTGACATTATTAATTTTTTTATTCTTTGTAATATCATGTGATCTACTCCCCTCACTTATAAAGGCCTCCTCATATTAATCTCATCCACATAAATTATTCTATTTAAATTGAAAAGGGTATTGAAAATAATCTACCAATATCCATATACATGAACTTCTGGTTGTTTTCATCCCAGAACATGCATCAAATAATCATTCAGGTGCTTTTTTAAGGTGGATACCTGAAGAAGTGGAATATGTTATTACTTTTATTTTTCGTAATTCATTCTTATTAAACCTCTTAAAAATTTTCACTGACCATATTAACATGAATAAATAAATAGCATCACTATATTGATATTTTTTATTCTAATGGTATATCTATTTTATATATCCTTTCCATCCTTTGGAAAATGATAACATCCCTCATGAGTACGTGTCAACTAACAACATGAAAAATTTTCATGATTTATTTTCCATTTCATATTTACATAGATGGTAATATGGATACAATTAATGAATATATATGATATTTAAGATAAAATTATGATTCTATAATGTTTAATTATAATTTATCTTGTTTCTTACCTATCCATCAAAAATTAAAAACAAAACACATGTGTACAAAGAGACTACCATCTACACGATGTGAGGTAATTAATTTTACATTAATATTTTATAGGATTATTTTAAAAAAGTGTATTTAATTAATAAATATTCCACCTTTTACATTTTATTATTTTGGAAATGGGGAAACTATTAATATGGTTCTAGGAATGAAACTATCATAACAATGTATGCTTGCAAATTAGAATGATTTTAACTAGAAAGTTCATTTTAGTAATGAATTTAAAAAATTGAAATTATTAGGGAATTATAAATAGTAATATTTATATAAATATTTATTTAATATAGTTTATTAAAAATATATATATTCATCGCATGAGATGTTTTTACATGTATCATGAAAGATTTTTATTTGGGTAATCGATTAAGAAAAATATTCTTATTTTATGATTGAAGTGTTATGTTATATTGATAATAATTATATGATATTATCCTTCAATTCCCATATATTTTATTTTTCAATAGTTTTTCCTATTTTTTTATGTATAAGAACCATTTTCATCTCATTAGTACTTAAAATGATCAAGGAAAATTCTATCAAAAAAATAGACCTAATTTTCATAATGGTCGGCATAATTTTCCATCCAGGTCAATGTTATAATTTTTTATATAACTATTTATCCATATATAAATGTTCTAGAACTACTATTTTACTACATTTTAATTTTTAAAAAAGCTTTTAATATAATATTTTTAAATTTATTATGTATGAATCACTTTTAAATTTTTTCATAAATATGAATTTATTTTTCTCTTTTATTTTATATGGAATGAATTGGAAATCCCAGAATCATTCCCATTAATTTCTATTTAACTTCATTTATAGGTTTCCAATATTATTTGGGATGGAAATAATTTTTTGCACATATTATTATATTTTAACTTTCATAGACTCCGAATGGGATGGATATTATCCATGTTCTCACTTTTATGTTCATATACACTTTTAAATGTTTTTTTTCATATATGGGTACATATTTTACGGATCATTGTGTTTTTTAGGGATATGGTCTTATGTCACCCTATACATTTTTCTGGAGAAATTTTATGAATATTATTTTTTATTAACAATTTTATTAAACAAGTTCCTACCCAATGGATTAGTTATGGTATGATTGAATATTTATAAATCCTATTTAAATTACAATGTGTTTATATGATGAAATGAGAATATTTTTATGATATTATATCACACATGTGTATTGTTTTTATTACGTATTGGGTGGGATCAGAAACATATAGTCATCCAATGCTTGATCTATTAAGAAAGATTTTTTATAATATCACACTTATCAAAAATATTCATGTTAAAGGTGTTAAAATACATTGTATTTTTCTATGGTATAAAATCATAAATCATACATCACCTAGGTCATTATCCCATGATCATAAAACATAATTACATATCAAAACAACTCTATAAAGAAAAACGTCTTGGTCAACATCACAAAAGAATGAATCTAAACCACTTATAGTATCCCACACTATATGGAATAATACAATTATATATGATCAAGATTTATATATGGGATCCTTGTGCATATGTTCATCATTTCTAGGAATATAAAATGGCATAACCCTTTTTAAATGCCTAATGAACATTTGTAGTCACCATATAATAACTACATGTGTTATGATTCTCATACCCATTGAATACATATTGATTCTGAGATCTGTTATCATAGATTCGGCTTCCAATTTACAAAAAAAACAAACCTTGCTTAGGACCTAGAAAATTATAGATAATTTTCTTTCCAAACCTACATGCAGCATAATGTTTATCCCTACGAGACACATAGTGATGCCTAAATTTCATGTCTAATGAAAAGATTCAAATTAAACTAAAATTCACCTTTTACATGTATTTAAATTAGATCTACTTAGGGGTTTTATATATAAGATCAAAGAGGAGATTTATTCCTACCCCCACAAGATACATAGTGACTTTTGGATCTCCTATCCTAGGTTCATCATAAAATTTCCCCAAAATTATTCCTCACCTTTACATGAGATTAATTTATGTATAATTTTTTTAGGATATATTTGTGGATTGATTCTTTAACAATAATATATGTAGTGACACCATGATCTATTATCATATGAACAAATGCAATTTAAAAAAAATGAGAATTACATTTTAAAATTGTGTTGTTTTACACTATCGTAATATGTTGTTTCCCTTATAGATGAAGAAAAAATTTTATGCACAACATTCGACCCATTTATATTCTTCTAATAATTAAATAACTGTTATAAAATGAATTATGTAAGTATTTTAAAAATATCCCTTCCCAATGTAGAAATTATGATATCATTGAGACCCCTGGTAAAACATCATCATTGAAATTTCTCACTAAAAATGACTCCCCATTTATGTATGAGCATCGTCTATTTATAATCCCTCAACATGGTTTTTTTAAAAATTAATCCATGTTAAAATTCATCTCCCCTATGAAATATCATTCACCACACATGGGCTATTATCCTTCCTTAATTGACACAATGGACATGGATGGGTACGCCGATGAAAAAATCATGGTTAACATCATATATAATCGAATATTCCTCTATACATATGAATGATATTGATTAATATATGGTACTAGAAAATTACTATGTATGTTTTCATTATTTTCCCCAATCTGATATATAGTGACACAAAAATCCCTTATACTTAAATCAACAAAAATAAAAAAATTACACCTCCCACTATATTATCTTGTTCCATTGTGTAAATATATTATCATTATAATATAACATAATGGATTTGAGACCGAATCTTGTGCTATCCCCAACATATGAGATTAAAATATGACTGTGCATTTAAATAAATATTTTTTGATTTATACAAACTATTTATGGATACAATTTGATGTATGGGATTTATAAAATTGTCCCAACATCAATTTCAACACAATCATAACTATTTTTTTGATAATAAACCTACATTCTATGTTATTATACTATTTGGGTGTGTGTTACCACAACATGAATAGTTTTATTTTATATATAATATCTTCTAGGTTATATCAATGGAGCATTTTTTATTTAGGAGATATTTTGGGCATTATTTCTTCTTTTTTATGATTTATTGTGATCCATTGGTATTAAATGTAATTTTCATGCATAATAACTAATTGTATTCAACATTTACATCAAACTTGAGAATCATATATGTGTGATGTTTTTATTTCACACATCATGTTAAAATTTACCCACATGTCCCCTTACTTGAAATATTTCATGGTCTAGATGATATCTCATTTATAATATATTCCCCCAAATGACTATAACAGTAGAGATATTAGATTTAAAGCTATTTTAATCTGACCTTTGAAGTTTATATTAAACATAGTTAACGGTTGGGAACCAAAATCTAGATTAAATTAAATTAATCGTCCAAACATTTAGGTCCGTCATGCATGACATAATGCCTCCTATAGTGGATCAAGATATATAGACCAACTAGCCTTCATATCATCTATATCCAAGCCTGAGATGTGGAAAATTAGACCCCTCACTGAGAAAAAGTTAGGTTTCTTATCCCCCCATGATTTGGGTGTTTGGGTCCTCCACATTCAAATTTGACTATAAGTCACTATATTTCCATGGAAATAACTATGAGGTCCTAAGGGTGTTTGATTCCATATATTTCATCCCTTACAGGCCCAATAAAAAAGAAACTATTATTTTTTCCTATCAGTTAGGCCTATTTTTTGGTATATATATTTATATCACTACCATATGGAAATAAATGATGTTTATATGTCCTTATCGAATAAACTAAAAATAAAAGACACTGATTTATTAATCAAATGATGTTAAACATAGAATAATCAAATAAATGGGTTCATAATGTTAAATTGTGTATTCCTTCTCCAATTCTCATTCTATTCCAACGAACTATAACAACATAGTATTGATCAACTAAGTTCTTGGATGCTTCTATCAACATTTCCAATAACACTATTTCCCTAAGTCATACATCTTGTATTTTGTATCCTAGATTATCACAAAAAAATTCATGACTATAGGTAAGAAGTGTTTTTTGATTAATAGGACACCTCTGTTTTCTTAGGATTAAATCACCCACTTTGTAGAATGTATATATACCCCCAATTTTGAATTCTAACCAAGGGAATATCTATCTTGAGAAAAATGGATCTGTGATATTAGATTCCATGGGATCATCATATCTAGTGAAATCATTCAAATATGTTTAGTGGTCATCATATGTGTTCTTACCCTATTGCGTCACTCCTATTACGGGGTCTATGTATATTTACTTAGGAAATAGTGATTCACTGATCAAAATGTGTTTTAGCATTATTGAACCCAAAAACTAAATAGACTTATTTCAAACGTATCCTATATGTAAGAGTATACACATCATGAGAATAATTTTTTTGCATATAGGTAAAAGATGTATGACCATAAACCCAACACTGATTGGTTAATGATTTATGACCATAAACTCAAGAACATGATGGATCGAATCAAAATTCCATAATCATCTTGTGTAATATACATAATACTATATATAAAAAACTTATAAGTGAAATCTGGAGAAAAAACTCAAAAATCTTCTCATAGTGATTCTATAATTTTGATCATGTGATGAAAAATTAGATTAAAAATAAAAGAAAAAAATCTAATGGTAAAAACATATGGTCCCATTACAAGCCTATCTATGCTCATTTGACACTTTACCTAACGAAAATTTTATATTAGTAAAATTATATAACTCATTTCTTTGATAATGCGTTAAATAGATATTGATGTAGTCTTTAGGGTATGAAAATCCTCATAGAATCCCCTCTCTTCCATGAATATATAGTATCTCTAAGACTTTTTTATTCATGTTTAACATCAATGTTCTACAATGATTTCATCTAACTTGAAGGTACACCACTTCATGGCTATCCAGACATGCCTTAATTTATATCCTCTATTCATTCAATTAATCTATATTTTCAACTAGAGACACATTTTTTCTAAGAATTTGGTCACCTAATATCTCTATTCCGAGCATAATTCTATTATAACCCATCATTCCAATATAGTCAATTATAATCCCAAACAAATCCACCCCATTTCAACATCATTGTTTCATGATACTTGTGATATTATATAAATGATCTATAATCTAACTATTCAAGTTGATTCAACTCCCTTGATGTTACAATTTCATTAATAGTACTAATTTTCAAAGTATAGATTCACCATTTCTTACCTGATACATTAATGATCCTTATCAAGTGTTCTTAAACCATATTTCAATGTGGTCCTCATGTCATGACCATGAACTAAATTTCACTAATCTTGATTCATTTTAAATTAGTTAAGACATATTTTTCTAATTTTTGTTAGGTATCTCTAAACAATTGTACTAGAGGGGTATATTAAATATAACATGATCAATGTAGTCCGACATTAATGACCATCAATATTTTCCTAACTTGCATTCCATTAAACTTTACAAAGAATGATAAATGTGACTCTTTATATAAAAACACAAAATTATATTATATTATTACCTCTAAATAATTCAATGTGTTCAATAACTGTCTCCACATGAAATAGTGAACTAAACTGAAATAGTGATGTTTTTTTACCATTAGAACTGATCCACTGAATTAGAGGGAATAAATGTGCATAATTATAATGAAATGGACATTTATAAATGAAAATATCCTTCTCAATGATTAAATTATATAATAATAAATTCAGTTATATAAATATAAAAAAACTAGTTTGTATATTTTAAAATATATGAGTTATATCTTATTATACTTAAAATTTCATGAATCATCATAAAAACTGATGGTAATGTTTTCTATATAATGATCATATGATTAGTATATATATATAGGGTTAGAATAAATCATTTTAAAAAAAATAATGGAAGCGATGAAATCTGCAAGTAGGATCGCACCATATAAAGCTCATTTCATAGATGTTCCAATGGAGATAGCATAATTAGAAATTTCCATTAATCTCAACCAATGTGAAATTTAATAACTAATATATGAGTGAAAAAATTAATTCATGATGTTAATTCTTATCAGGATCATGACCTAAACTATGTTCACCAAAAAACCCCATTAATGGATCACCATCACAAACCTTTCCATTCATGCATTCGTTGGTGTAATAAATGGATATGTATCTATACACTGAAAATATAAATCTTTATATCATTTATTTTTAATAAAATAATTATTATATTTACTAATTATTACATTGTAATTGGTAAATAAAAATTTTGATAAAAATTATATTTTTTAATCTATGAAACAAAACATTTATTTTTCAAAAATATATAGTTTCAATTGAGACAATAATTTTGTTGAATTGATGAATTTTTTAAATAATTAATATTTTAATAAAAATATTGTTTTTAAATAATATTTATTAGATATAAATGATACATTTATTTTATGAATACAAATTTAATTGTTATAGGTGTATGAAAATATTATTGTCTAAAAATCATTTCTATTCAATAAAATGTTATTTTTTTAATGTTTAAAAAATAATAGTTAGATAATTATTTTTATAAAATAATAATTAATTTTGAAATCAATAAATTTAATTATCCAAATGTTTTTTTCATAATTTTCTGATAGAGAATAATTTTATTGTAAAAATAAATTATGTTATAGTTATAGTATATTTACTATGAAACCATAAATGAAACAAGTGATGTGATAAAAACAATAAATATTATCTATTTCCAGACTAATGTGTCCACTTTAAATAATGTGATTTTTATTTGATTTGATTTATTTTATAATAACATAATTAAAACTATACATCCTATATTGTGTTTGAATGTTTTATTGAAAATTATTTATGAATATTAATCACTTCCAAATCACATAGGGTATTATTTTAAGGAATTAAATTCATATCATTATAAAATAATTAAATATACTCTTATTTGTAATAAAACATGGTAAAAAACCATGCTATGTTTTTTATTAGAGTAATTTTTGATAGTGTCTAAAACCTATTTTTATAAATTAATAAAGAATTATACTCTCATTTTCTATAAAATCCCACTAAACATACAATTAATGTACATTTAGAACCCTTTAACCATGTTATTACTCATCCCTTCTTGATCTAGAATCACCCTATGGAATTTTCAAGCACTTAAGAATATCTTCTCCATGATTTTAGAAGCACACTCTAATTGTAAGGTATTATCTTCTCTAATTTATTTCATTTACCTTACAGTACTAAGATCATGTTGATTTTCGATTGTTCATATCATATGTCATTTTTTAAAATACATTTACTATCATTATGAAACCTATGTAATGGGATAAATCATTTCATTTTCACATACCCCTTCTGTAATCCTTTATATACAACTATTATGTTACTGAAATCATCATGTAGTTTTTCATGAATTTTTTTTGTTATAAATAAACATATCTATTTCCACTAAAAAATATTCCCCATTTTCTTAACTATACATTAGTTAATAGGGACTATTATGTATGTAACCAAAATTATTAATCATTCCATTAAATGTTATGATATACATCTTTATATTATATCCTCTATATTGCACACATTTGTTTTTATATGACATGAATGTTATTAGTTGGACCAAAATTATACATACTTCCAATGAATTGGTTTGTGACCCAAAATTATTAATCTTTTCATTAAGTGTTTTGATATAAATACTTTTATTGAATGATCTATGTTGCACACTTTTTTTTGTATATAATATGAATTTGATGGGTGGAACCAAAATTATATAGAACTACAATGAATAGATTTGTTTTTTTAACACATGAGATTCCATTTATGGTGAATGAGAGGTTTTAATAATAACACTATGTTATGATTTGTTGGAGGTTAACCTTGACTTATGCTTATGATAACAAGATTTATGTTTTTTTCTAATTAGCATGTTTTCATTAAGATATCATATTTTTATCATTTGTTGATGTTCATATTTATGATTCCAAAAACTATTATTATACCCTGACATGACTATTTACTTACATTTATTATTTTTATCATGATATTCATTTTTTATTTCAATATTAGGAATTTTAAAAAACCAATTTATTTTAAACAACCACCAGTTATCCTATGCAGTTTTATAAGGACATGGAAATTTATATACATATTATATAGTTTTATTTGTTTGTCTTTGTATTTATACGAAATGATTTCTTATATATAGCAGATTACCCAAAGCAAATTTCCCAAAAAATCATATGGTGTTGTGTTATGTATATAATATAAAAATAAATCATGAAAAAGTGTATTTATGATATTTTTTATCATATTTTGTATTATAACAAATTTTTCTTACTTTTGGGGATTATAATTTTAATACTCTGGTCAATTACATATAGGTAATACAAAACACAATAAACATACCGATATTATTGAAAAGTGTATATTAATTGGATTCTATAGTAATATATCCCTCTCTAGAGACTAAATTTGGATGTGTCTCTGTCACAATTGTACATATAGGTAAAAAAACACAAATGGGTTCATTAAAGTGGGTTGGATCATCACCTGTTTTATAAAAAAGAGGCCCTCTAGCACACCATGTTATACACTTGATGGATTTATGTTTCGGTAAATTCACATTCTCAGGAAGAACCATTATCAAGGGGAATTAAATTCCCATAGAACATTATGTTATGAAATAAATCATGGATATATCAGATGAAATCTATAAATTCAAATTTCTCTGAACATTTGTGATTTATGAGTAATCCAATTAATATTCATTATTTTCCATCTATTTGTTTAATAGTTTATAAAATTTCATCACTAATTTTAATATATTTTATTCAATGGATGGAAAAGGATGAACCTGGTTTTAATCCAAATTGATAGGGGATGTAATGATTACCTAAATTATATTCTTAACATGATAGGGATAATTTTAGAAATATGTTGATTATATCGAACAATCTATCACAAATATTAATAAAAAATTGGCATATGGTATAGTATATAAAAACATCAAAAAAGATGAGAAATGTGTATTATGGAAGATCCTATAATAAATTGGATAATTTAAATATGATTTAATTTACTATATGTCAAAAATGATGAAAGATTCACCAAGGTAAATATCAGAAATTAACTAGAAGATGTATAGGGTGTGGAAAAATATGTTATAAAGTATCTCTTTTTCATAGAAATTGAACAAATCAAATATCATTATGGAAGATAAAAATTTTCAATCAAATGTTTTATTTACCATTATATGTCATATATGTAGGAAACATGGGAATTATCTAGGGTAATTATCTATTCAATAGGATAATAAGAACGATGTGAACCAACAATCTACATGAGCAATGGAAAAAAAGAAAAAACGTATATTGAGAAGGATGATGATAATTTAAATACTCATTACCTCTAATCTAGAGTTTTTTTTGTCCTATTTTATTTCAATTAATGGAATAGTAACATATCTTCTAGGTTTTCTAAGATCATAGAGTCAACAACCCAAACTAATCAATATCATTAATTAAAACATCTATTATTATTGTATCCCAAATAAATATTTTTAGAAATGTACCTCATGATAACACTATATTTATCACTTTAGTGTAATATGATTTTATCATATATATATAATAGATTTTATTGTTTTGATCAAACCTAAATAGTAGGGAGAATAAATTCAACATCTATACCACAAGTCACCCTCAAATTCTATAATAGTGTATGGGGGAGGATATATCTCCATTGTAATTATCCTAGAAATCATGGATACTATTTCAATAGGAGCATGTGTGACTTTCTAAAATTGTTGATATTGAGGAGAAGATCCTACTTGATGACCTACCCATTGTGAGAGAACATGTTTTCAAAGAATGGTCTGGTATTCCACCAAAACTAGATGTTGAGTTCCTAATTGATCTTAAACCTAGTTCAATTAATTTTACTGGGTAATTTTTTAACTTTAAAACGAATATATATGAATCAATACTAGAAATTTTGGATATAACCATGATTTAGAACCTTTTGTATAGGCCCAAAAACCCTGGATATAGGTTATAGCCATGGTTTAACAAAATGTGGATGGTATTGGCATGGATATAGGGAAAGTCCAATAGGATCAATTTGATACTGTGGCTAAAGCCCTATAGCCACAGTTCAAAATTTGGCTAACGACATATGGACACAGTTTAAAACTGTGGAACAAGATGAAGTCAAAAAAGGTTTATAGCCACAGTTTCAAACTGTGGCTTTAGGGAATTAACCATAGTTCAAACCTTGGCTATAGGAATTTTTGCATGGTTTGAAACTATGGCTATAGACCTTCAAGTTTCATAAAAAATAGCGTGGTGAACCATGATGGTTGTTGAGAGGACCCCGGACCCAAAACCCCTGCCCTACACCAGCACCCCCAACCCTTGCACACCCCTCCCCCCTTACACATTTCCCACCCCTTTTTACCACTCCCTGTTTGCACCCTTCCCCATTCCAGTTTCACCCCCTTCACCCACCTCACTGCACACCCCCTTACACCCCTCCCCCTGCACACCCCCTACCCCACCCACTTGAACCCCCTACTTTTGCACACCCCTCCTCACTGCACACTCCCATTGAACCCCTCCCCCTCACCCTGCCCCCTACACACTACCCCGCCCCTCCTTCCTAGATAAACCCCCACCCCCTCCTCCCTCGATTGATCACCCCACCCAATACCCCCACTGGACAGACCCCTCACCCCTAGACAAACCCCACCCCCTAGACAGACCCCATACACACACACCCCTCCCCCTAGAGACCCCCCTTACACCCCCTACACTCCCACCTCGTAGACCCCCCTCACCCCTTGCAGCCCCCTCACCCCATAGACCCCCTTTCACCCCCCCTCAACACCCCTACCCTGGCAGACCCGCTTCACCCATCCCCCCTACAAACCCCCATTCACCCCCTCCACCCCCTACACACCTCACCCCCTACACACCCCCTCTCCCTAGAGACCACCTTTCCCCCCATTCACACCCCTCCACCTGTATACCCCCTTACACCCCTAAAGACCCCCACCCCCTGTAGACCCCCAAAACCCTCCACACCATGCACACCTAGTTATACACCCTATAGACCCCCCTCCACCCCTCTAGTAAAACGACCACCAGATATCCCACCTTTCCCCTAGACTCCCCCTCCTAGACATCCCCCACACCCTAGACAGCCCCCCCACCCACGCTGCACCCCATACCCATGGATAGTCCCCCTTCCCCCTAAACACCCCACTCTATGATAGCTCCCCAGAATCACCCCCTCCCCTCTGAAAATCTCCCTCTCCATTCCCCCCACTTATACTACCCCCACCCCTAGACACTAATACACTCATAAATTCAACACCCTATAAGAGTCAGTTCAATCATCATGAAAAGTCTTTAGCAGTGTATGAACAAAAACTAATCAATCATAACACCATGAAATAAAGTATTTAAAGTTGTTATGATGACTGGGAATATGAAATAAAGGTTTTATAGAGGTAAACAAATTAATTACTCATTTTAATGAAGGTATGTCTTCCTCTTATAACATGAACCGTTCATCCTCCCCTTTGAAATTTTAACTCATCCTGATTTTCCACATTAATTACCTAGAAAAAAATAGGTTAGAATGATGGACACCCCATCATACACCCCCTCCCCTAGATAGCCCCCCACCCTACATCCCCTGGGATAGCCACCCCCCCCCCCCCCCCCCCGTACAACCACCTTGGACAACCCCCTCCCCTCCTTCACAGACAGTTACCCCCACCCTTTATAACACCCCCCCCCCTACACACACACACATCCCCCTCCCCACCCCCTTCCCCAGGGACATCCATCGCTATATCCCCACCCCCTCTCCCCTTCAACCCCCCCCCCCCACACACACACACACTTGAGTGCATCATTATGTCTATATACATTCTAAACCATGTATTGATTCCATTAATTTCTAATATAATCTATTTCCAATTTTAAATTCAATGACTATTGACAGTCCTGGTATTTTGGATCAACATACCTCATTTAAAAGAATTATAGGTGTAGTATCATTTATAAATAATACATGGTATTTCATAGATTCATAAAATATGTAACATAAATCAATCTATAAATACGTACATATGGAGTTTTTGTTATAAACGGAATCAAATTCATATGGAAAAAAAGAACAAAAAATGTTTCACTGTAATCCATTACCATAAATTTCACCGTGAATCTGTAGGTATGTAGTAAAAAATATTTGAAATCTAACTTATATAATGTGTTGAAATATAGATATAGAATCATATAAAATGATCAAAAATAGAACATAGCCAAAAAATAGCTTCCCTTGAAACTAATATTCCATTTCATGTTCTACCTTGTTTCATGTACACCATCAAAAGAATTAGAAGCATCATCCTAAAACATGTAAATCATTCATGGGAACCCCCTCTAACTACGACACCCCCTTAGTCTGCAAATCCCTCCTCCACCCCCTGCACCCCCCCCCCCCACACACACACACTTGCACCAGTCATGGACACCCCCTCCCTCTACAAACCCCCCTCCACCCCCTATACACCACTTTTACCAGGAATAAGAAAAATAATGACCGTACATGAATAAACAACATAGGAATATGCCAAAAAAGGAGAATAATTTTAGAATTTTAATTTGTGGGGTCCAAGAAGGAGACACTACAAAATTAACGTTTTAGTAGTCCAAATAAGTAATATATTACATCGTGAAAGAATAATTCAAACTCTTAAAGTAAAAAAATTAGACTATGTTAAAATATAGCATTTAAACACTCATAAAACACATGAAATTTTAATTATAATATACTGATAAAGAGAACTTATTTTTGAAATTTGACTGACTTAATATCTGAAACATAAATAAATATTCATCATCAAATTTGTATTTAAACATCAGATTTTTAAGATGGAAAATCCACATAATACAGTGATGGATTGTTACAAATCTGTAATGAGAAACCAGTCATGTGTAATTAAATTTAGTTGTATAAATTTATGAAACTATTAAAAAGTAGATCAATCCATAAAAGAATCAATTTACCCATTGTATATACACCAATAGTTTGATCTCCCCAATAGTTTTTATATTCGCATCCTCTACAGTATGAGCATCATTTGAAAAAGTAACCTGAAGCATTTTCAGTGATACACATCATCATAATAATAACATGTAATGTAATATGTTTGATTAAGTATCCTATGATTTTTAAAAAGAACTTACAAATACTGTAAAGTTTAGAAAAATTGAAACACATATATTGGTTTTAAAAAACCATTTAATATGATGTTGTTACAGTTAATAATATTCATTAAATGTGTAAAAGAATTTCATATACTATTTTTTTTTAATCTTTTTCAAAATATATATTATGTTTTGATGTTTATTTTTGTCAAACAGACACCTATAATCCTCATTACCTATATTTTTTGAAGGAATCTAGATTTCATAAAATGGGATTTTCAAGGTTTAATATGACATCAAAATTGAAGGAATTTATTGCACAAGATGATAAGATAAATAAAATTGTGTTGGAAGTATTATATCCTCTTACAGGATTTCTTTAAACAAACCCAACCCAAGGGATTTCCATGAATTTTCACATAAACAATAGGTAAATAAAAAAAATGCCCGTATGTTTTGGAAAGAGTTCATGACATAAGAAATGGGTTATGACAAAGCTCATGAAACATGAAATCCCCCAATCCGAAGCTTCACTTAATGAAAAACCCTAAACCCCCAAATCCTAATCATAATCCCATGTAAAAGACTACGTGCATGTTAGGAGATAAGTTAAACCAAAAAAAAGATTATACTAGAAATTAGAATTTTCATAACGTTTGTCAAACTAAATTTATTAACAAACCTTGGAAGGGTCAGCTGTGAATATCCTTGAAATTAGAATCTAGCTTTCTGACAATACATGAACATATTTTGAACTAGAATACTGGACATCTAGAATTCAATGTATATAAATTTCAATAGCTTAGATCAATTCAACATTATATGTCATAAAAAAGTATACTAATGTAATTTTAAAAACATACGCCTATTATTTTCCAGAAGTTCCTTAGATCTCCATGGTCTTCAAAGGAGTAATAGTTCTTTATGTGGAAGAAATCATTAACGATTGGATTAAGAAGCTTCCAAGGGAGGGTAAACTAAAAGATAATGAGGATAATGAGATTTTTTTTGGAAGGTATAATAATTAGAAAAATATTTACATAATTCATGACTAATTAATTTGGATAAAGTGACCTACAAAATAGAAAGTGGGAAACACCATTAACTCATCATTTAAAAAATTTAAAGAATATATTTTGAATGGATATGAAAGGAAAAATTTTCTTCAACAATAAGAACATATCATTATTGTATGAAGGCGTATTAATGATTAAAAGACCCTTGAAAATATGATTAATTATTATATATATTTATGATTGAATTTAATTGAATATGTTCAGGTAAATAAGATATAATCCAAATTTTACAACAAAAGGTTTTACACAAATCTGTATCCCATTAAGAGAGAAATCCATAACCCTGTACATCCCCCCCCCCCACCTGCACATATCCCCCCACCCCCAACTGTATACCCCCTACATCACCTCTCCCACCCTGCATAGCCTCCCCCCTCCCCCCTCCCCACATCCTACCCTCACCCCCTGAAGCCCCCCCCCCCCAATGCACACCCCCCAACCTGCACAGAGTACTTGTTCATTCAAACAAATCCCAATTGATGAGCATATTAAATAGTTTTCAACAAGTTCTTCAAAATAAACATAGAAAATTATTAAAAAATTATCTTTATAGTGTGAATAGACTTACCATTATGCGGCATCACATACAGACAATATGTGCTCCATTCCACCAATCATGTCCTCAAGAACCTAACATACCTACTTCCCTCATAGGATAAAAAACAGAGGTGCCAACATCATTATTTGGATAAAGAAAAAAAATCACAAAAAGTGGCTAAAATAGAACTATAAATATGATAAATTATTCAGAAAATTGAAACTAGAATCTTCTGGAGGAGATAAATAAAAGGTTAAATTTTTATGTACAAGACTAGTTGAATCACAAGAGATAGTTCCAGATGGGTTTAAATAACCAACATGATGAAAACATACTATCGAAGCTATGATAGAATGGGTTCACTAAAAAAATAAATTTAAAATATAGATAAATGAAGGAGTGAAACAAATAGTTGAAAGAGAAATGAATCAGTAAAAACATGGAAAATTAGACTAGATACCGTCGGGGGTTCCCTATAAAGATGAATGTTTGTCGAAACATTTATATTTGGAAACATGTATTTTTTATACTAATACTATTGGATAATTTACCTTTAGTACACCAACCAGAAATCATTCTGTAGGGAAGGAAATCATTTATCGTCCATAATAATGATGCATGAAACATAAAGTACGTCTTCACGAATGCATTGTATGATTGTGAACCAACAATCCAAATCTTATATAACTCCTATATTAATGTGTGAACGTATATATAAATATCATTTCCATGATCACTCGGTCCAACTATCAATATACTCATGAGAGTAAATGGATTCTTCATACACATACATGAAGGAAGGTTATAAATGTGAATGAAAAAAATGTCATGTACTGTGTGTAGTATGGATTTGAAAAAATGGGTTGAAACCATCACTAGATAATCCCAATATAACATTTCATCGGTCATCTAAAAAATCTATGTGTAGCCTGTCAAATTTCTTCCAAGATAACCCATCGGCAGAATGCACCATTTTATCATTATCCTTATTTATTTCATCTTTATGCCATCTCATATTCCTTGCCATTTGTTCTAACATAATTTTTTTTTTGAATCTTTGGAATTAAAGGGAAGTTCAACATCACTTTGTATGGTATACATGACTGAGTCCCATCTTTATTTGTCTTCCACTTTGATGTGCCACATTGTTTTCAAAAACTCAACTCTGCATTTTACTACTAGAACAGACATCAATATTTTAGACATGAATGAATCTTAATGAATGAAAATCCAATTTTTTCAACCACCATTGATTCCATGTAATTATTTTCTGGAATACATGAATTATATGGTAGTAAATACTTAATAAATGTAAGGAGATAGTCAATCATGGTATTACTAAATCCATACATTATTTTACTATGATATAATCACATTAAAAACTTGTGTTTGCTCATTTTTTTGAATGCCTGATATACTGGGGTATTTGTATCTTCCATAAGATTTTTAACACTCTCATTGTAATCATCCAAATTAATAGACAAAAACTATGTTTCAGTATTCATTTCCTCTTGCACTGGTCTACATTAAGAGATGAATTTATTAACAAAAGGAAACCGGTCAGAAATCATATTTTTCATACTAATCCTATCTGCTCAATCAATGTCATTCACCACATGATATTTTCCTCTATTATGATACCACATAAGATAATTTTTTAGGAAACCATGTTTAGCGATATGGTAACTCACTTCCTCATGATTTAACCATGGTCTTCAAACACAATCAATGCATGGACATAGAATCAATCTGCTATCTGAATCATTAGTGAATTCAAAGTCCAAAAAATATCGTAACTCCTTATAAAATTCATTAGTTATCTGATCAACATTGTTCATCTAGTATTTATCCATTCAGAGTCATATAAACATACATTAAACAAATAATCTCAAAAATTACTTAACATTATATGTATTGTTTCATAAGATAATAAGTAACCATCAATAACATGTTAATAAAAAAATAACAAATATTATGGTTGAGGGAATTCATATATGTTTTAAACTATAAAAAAAATCATTAATAGTTACACATAAGCTCCACGAATGAGGATTGATTATAGTAAGAAGAGTTTATATGAAATTTAAGAGATAATAATAATCAATTCCCAAAATTTTTTGGATAGATTCACAATGAGTTTTGATGTTTTCTATTAATTATATAAAGATTTATTGAAATTTTGTGACATTTTTAAAATATAAAACACATCATATACTATAGTGTGTAGAAGGACACCAATATACAATAGTGTGTTGTAGGATGACATTCCATTGATGATTTTTAATCATGGAGTATAACATCGTATCCTGGTAAAAATGGGAATGATTTTGGATACCATTTGAACAATTTTTCTAATTTGGTTATCTTGTGTTCCTCAAATTTCAATACATAAATTTGCAATGTCTTAAATAAAATAAAAATCTAAAAATGTTTTGGAGTTTGGTTTAATCAATGAAGTTTGATCCAACATATTAATTTTATGTATGTGTTCTATAAATGGTTTTCTCTATGATCTCAATATTCATTAACATCTTCAATAAGTAGTTTTTCACATGACTTTGTTTTAGTATCATGTATTTTTATTGGTCAATGGAAAATACCTATGAGTTAATCTCTATTATAATATTCTATTATTGATCTTTATGAAATAATATCCCACTATTCAATGTCATTTCTTATTCTATTTGTGTCAATTGGAAGTTATCATAAACCTTAATATATAATAATCTTAATGGTCACTGTATAATGGTACATTATCAATGTTTACGATTTTTATTTTTATTTTTCATCTAATTGAATATAACTTATAACCATCCCATATAAAAAAGAAGCTAATTTTTTTAACATCATTACATAACTAGGAATTTATTCATTTTAAAAAGGAATTTCATTTATAAAAAAAGCGGGTCATTATAGTGTCCCTAAAAAATACCAATATAAATTGATTCATGTATAATGTTATATGAGTTTATGTAAAAAATAGGAATTGGAAATTATAATAATAAATTTTTCAAAGCCATGGGTACTACACAACCACCCAACTATGACTATACCTACTTTATCTATTTTTATGATGTGTCGTAACATATCACTGGAAACTAACTCGAAATCATGTCCGAAGTCAGAACCAATTTGTAAAATGTCTATTCATAGTATAATTACCAGTATATAGATAATGAATCCATAAATAATATCCATAATGATTTTTCATCACTATGTAGGGGATGCTTTATGAATAAAAATTTAGATCATGATTTTTTGCATTTTAACATCACTTTGAGATAGTTAATGATGTGGATTGAGGGCCAATTACTTTTTTCAGTGATAGTTCAAAGATAGTATTAGGGTTTAGGGGACCCATATTTTTTGTAGGTCAATACTAAATAAAATTCTTAGTCATTATGGAGTAGCATAATGTGTCCTTTCGTTCTAAATTTTAAGGTATGGAGGACATGGCATATTGTAAAAGGATTAACAAAAAGGTTTATGACTGAGAGACAACCATGTCTAGTTTAGTGTTATTACAATGGATGTCTCATTGGAGGATACATAATATGGATCCCCTTGGAGTGGTGATGTGTCATGTGGCCTAGTTCAACCTTCGAGTGGTGATCGAATTATGAATCACATCTCCATAGGGTAGGGGATACAGGGTGGAGGGGCTTAAGAGGTAGTACATTTTGTTTTCTCCCATGGTTTATTATATAATTGATCCTTACTCCACCCAATAGACTGATATTATTATAAGAACTTACATCATGTGTAATGACCCAAAAATTTATCAATGCAATTTCTTGCTTCTTGTAGTAATGTCATAATAGATCACATTAAGACACACAATGCCACATCATTCTTATGTGAACTATTATGAAACCCTTAAACATAAATTTTTCACCTTTGTATTGGAATTTCAAAAATCTGACATACAGAGTTGCGATCAGTAAGATATTTGTAGCCCGATAGGAAAAACCTAAATTTTTTGTGAATAGTAACCTACCCTCTCGAATAAGAACCTACCCTTATGAATAGTAATATGCCCCTTATGAATATTAAACCCTCCAAAAAATAGTAACCTCATCCATGAATGTATAAATAAAATTTAAGAATCTTATAAGTGACAACATGACCATAATAAAAGTATTTGTATTTTTGTAAGTCTTAAATAAATAAATATAATAAATTAATTAATTTAAAAGAAAATTTATTTTCTTAAAATATTTTCATAAATTAAAAATAATATGTCTTATTGTTTGAATATAATTCTATAAGACCTTATTTAATTTTTGAAAGCATTTTGAAATCAATTTTATCAAAAGAAATCGGTATTTTTCAATTAAATTTTGATTATAAATAAAAAAATTAATTAATAATATTTAGGAAATTATTTTTGAAAAATGGAGTTCATTTTTGGAATCCACACATCGATAAATGGTTATGGAGTATTTTTGTATTTTTCTGAAATACATCAATTTTTATGAATAGTGAAATAGTTTAATTTAAAAAATAAGCTAAATATATTAATTATAAATTCATGTATGATTTTCTTCTGTTGTAAGACCAATTGGTTCAAACTCACATGCAATTATTACTATTATTTTTTATGTAATCATCACTATTACTTTTCTTGTGGAGAAACAAAATATTAACTAATATAATATTGAGAAAACCCCTCCCCTCCACTATAAATACCACCTCTCGCACCCTCATTTATTAACACCTCTAAATATTCAATACTTTACTTAATTCTACCCAATAAAATTCCCTAGACTCTCCCCCATGTCTATGATCTTTAGGTATCATCAAAAGACCAATCCAAGGTGCCTTAAGGATGATTCAAGATGTAATTGTTTTCTCTATTTTCCATTAATTTCCATTCAATTTCAAGTTCTTTTCTAAATCTCACTCCTCCTATCCTCATCCACATGGTATGTTAAATCTGGTATCTTACATATTATGAAATTGTTTTATAATAATGGGATAATATATCATCCAACCCCCTTCTCCTCTTAATTTTATTTTAGAATGGAAAACTTTGTTCCGGAGGTGTTAATTTATCCCCTTCAAGAACGACATGTTTTCATTTTCTTTTACCACCTTCTAATATTGTAATGAAACCATTTTTATGGTTTAACCCATTTATGTTATATTTATTATATCCTATTTAATGTTCAGGAATTATCTTTTTAACAAATTAATAATTATTAAACAAAATATGTTCGTTGTAGTCGAAAAACTGCATGAATTAACACAAAAGATCATCATTAAATTCTTATCTAATGATTCTTTATCATGGTATATAAAAAAATTATTTATAATTTAAATTCAAGTTCTATAACATTATCAATAACATATAATTACAATTATTAATGTTTACCTATTTTTAAATGAACTTCCATTCATGAAATCAAGTGAACTGTTCAAGAATCCTATAAAAAAAACTTCCCCAAACAATGAATTTAAACTCTATTACTCATCCAAAACCAATAAATGAACTTAATAAAACAATAATGGATTTTATTAGTCTATAAAATGTTCTTCAAGTTCTAATTAATGAATCAAATGTGGTTATACATGACATTAATTTGAATAAAGTGTTCAGATACAAGGTAAGGGGAAATTCTCGAACCCAACTTTCATTCTTCGGGTTCTCCCTATTTCGATCAATTTTTTGGAATGGTTTATCATTAAAAATAATATGTTTGTCATTATCATAAATTTATTTGGATTTAAATGTTTTCACTGGATTTTATGTCAAACAAAAAAATTTCCAAATTAAATCTTCTTTAAAAACACTCCTTTTACTTATCACTCAGGGTTGATAGTTCTTGTATCAAGTATGTTGTGCCCTATTTCTTTTAGGAACCCAATGATTATTTATGTGTTCCTATGATAAAAATACCATACCTTTCCATGGGTTATTTATGTTCATAAATTTATTATGTTTCATGCATGGTAATGAAAATTTTATGTTGTGACGGGTGCACTCAGAATTACATAGTGCAATATGAATGTTTTAATGTGACGGGCACACGCAGAATTATACAGTGCTCCAATGTATTTGGTAAAGTTATGAATCTCATGAGTTAAAGGGGAATAATTTGTGAACATGTTGCTATAATTTCTCACAACTATGTGTGGCAGTTGACCACTAAGGCATGATGTTTCATTTGTATGAATTGCCACATTTGAAGTCTTTTATTAATTCTTCCTCCCATGGTCATGTCCCATTGACTACATTATGAATGTACTCACTTATTGTTATATTTTTCATATTAATCCTCTTACTAGGCTATTAGATCTCCCCTTTTTTATGTATACACTCAAGTTATTGTGTCTACTAACAAGTTTTCAAGGGTCAATAAGAAGCTGGAGAATAATCGATTAAATAATTGGTTATGTTTTAGGTTGTAAATGTTATGTATGGTCCTAGTTTTCCAAAGACATTAAACCTTTGGATCCTCATTCTATAATAAAATTATGTTTTAATCTTATTAATTAAGAAATAGTAATGTATGAAAATTAAGGGTCTCTATAGTAGGTATCAGAGGAATGATTTAGTTAATTTGCAAATTAGGATTAGTGAACCCTAAAGAAAACCTCTAGTATTAGACTAAGTACAAATATTCATACAAGAATATTTACATAGGAATACCATATTTTATTATTTTAGTGTAGATTTTACAAATTAATAAGTTATATATTCATAACTTGATTACTTATGTTTTGATCAATCCTTTTCTATTTTAAAAAATGGTGGGAACCAGGAGAAACCAAGTGAACTACCCATGTTATGGCTAATGAAACTATTGATCAAGAAGCATACCCATACATTGAGAGGTGGAGTTCAAAACATCATCGAGATTATTACCCAACTATCTCATGTTATGAACAATAACCAGAATAATGAGGAACATCCTCCTTCAGTAAATAGGGATCAACTAGCTATCATGTGTTTTATGTGGAAACGACCACCGACGTTTAGTTGATCTTCCAATCCACTAGTTGGGGAAAAGTGGGTCAATGCTAAGGAGAAGATCTCTTCTATGCATCACTATTCTTAGATGGATAAGGTGACATTATCCATTTATCTTCTAGAAGGATAGGTTGATCAATGGAGGTACATGATTAATAACATCATGTTAAGACATGAAATTGAAGAGATGGATTGGGAAGACATTAAGATCGTGTTTCTTAACAAGTATTCCCTATAAACTTATCATATGAAGATGGAGGAAAAATTCATTAAGCTCAAGAAAAAGTAAGGAGAATCTATCATAACCCATGAAGCAAATTTCACATGGCTTTCAAAGTATGCTTCAGGTATTTTCATCCACAATGATAGAGAAATTGATCTATTCTTTAGTGGATTAAAACCATAGCTTCAAATGGATCTTGAAATTCGATCCATTGGGAGTTTTAAAGAAGTTGTTTTATGTTCCCTCAATGTGGATATGTAGTTTTAATAATGGTCACATGGCTATAGTAATAAGTAACGAAAGATGGAATTTCAAACTGGATGATCTAATGATAAAGGTGGTAAGAAAACTCAATAACCCAGCTACCAAAAATTTGGGAAGTTACACCTTAGGAACTTCGTCAAAGGGACAGGGAAATTCTTCATGTGTGGGAAATAAGGAAACCATGTTCAAGAGTTTAAAAAAGACATGAAAAATAAGGATAATGTAGTGGAAGAAATGAGAGAACCACCCATGGTCCAATGATACAACTATAGAGAGCAAGGGAATTATGCAAGCCAGTGCATTGAAAATCAAGTCTGTGAGGCTAATCAGTGTCATAAACCACATGATTCAAAGGAAAACAAGGAATGGCTTATTCCATCACTACTTCATATGTGGGGAAAGATAATGAATTCATACAAGGTACACTTCTTATTCACTCAAGGGGGGAAAATTATGAATTTATTCTGGTTCTATTAATTCCTTTATATCTTTCAAGTTTTATAGAACTATAGAATTAAAGCCCCTAAAAACATGAAGTAGAGATATCTATAAAAACACCAAGTGGTGCAATCATTGCAACCCAAGGGTTTTATTCTTCTCATATTGGCGTATGTGGGAATATTCTTCCAGCAAATATCATAATTCTTCCCTTGGTGGAATTCGATTCTATAATGGGAATATATTGGCTCTCATTATATAGACCACATATCAGCTATCAATAAAAGGAAATATATTTCCATATTATGAACAATCCCATTCTCTTCTACAAATGAAAAGAAGATCACAAATATCCTTTAAAAAAATATTCAACGGTGTTGTTGTTGATTCCATGTAAAAAGGTATACCTCAATCAAATGGATGAGTCAAAGGAATTTGGAAACCTTATATAACTTCCCATATTGAGGGAATAAATTGTTTTATTTATTGGAGAGTTACCCGAACTTCCCTAAGATATTGAGGTAGATTTCTCTATAGAGATCATACTAGTAGCGACTCCAATCTCAATGTTTCCCTATAGGATGGATCCTATTTAACTGGAGGTGGAAAAAAGCAACAACAAGAGATTTTGGGAAAAGGGTTCATATACCCCACTGCATTACATTAGAGTGTTCCAGTGATCTTTATAAAGAAGATGGATGGAATAATGTGGTTGTGTATCAATTATCAAGAAATCAATAAGATCACACTAAAGAACAACTATCATCTTCCAAATATTGATGAATTCTTTGATCAGTTAGGAAGAACACAATACTTATCAAAGGGGGGTCTTTATTTTGGATATCATCGGTTAAAGATGGAGATGGATGATATTCAGAATATTGTCTTCTGTACAAGATATGAACAATATGAGTTTCTGGTGATGCTCTTTGGACTTACTAATGCCTCTGGAATCTTTACGTATTTTATGAATAGAGTCTTTAGAAATTACATAGAAAAATCTTTGGTAGTGTTTATCAATGATATTATCATCTACTCTAAGAGGAAGGAGGAACTTGAATAACATATAAGACTTATGTTGGCGACATTGAGAAAGGACTTGTTTTATGCCATGTCCAGCAAGTGTGACTTTTAGATGAATAAATTCATGTTCTTAGGACATGTGATCACAAGTGATGGAATTTTAGTGGACCTTATAAAAACAATGGTTATTGGGGAATAGACTAGACCCTCTAGTTTCATTGAAATCCTTATTTTTCTTGGATCAGTTGGATTTTACCGACATTTTTTGAGTAATTTATCATGATTATCAAGACCGCTTACTATGTTAATAAGGAAAGGGGTAAAGTATGTCTGGATGGAAGAATGTGATGGAATATTCAAGGATTTAAAGAGAAGGCTGATCACTTCACATGTACTCACATTACCAAGAAATAGATAATTTTTTGTGATATATAGTGATGCTTCAAAGAAAGGCTTGGGTAGTGTACTCCTAAAAAATTATAATGATATAGCCTATGCAACACAGTTGTTAACTATCCATGAGCATAACTACCTGATGCATGATCTAGAGTTTGAAGTAGTTATTTTTGCCTTCAAAATATGGCGCCACTTCCTTTTTGGTGAGAAGTGTGATATATATATCGATCAAAAGATCCTAAAGTATATATTCACACAAAAGGATCTTAACATGCGTTGAAGGATATAGTTAGATCTAATAAAGGACTAATATTTCTCTATTCACTATCATCTTGGAAAGGAAAACAAGGTAGCTAATGCTCTATGTAGAAATGAACCTTCTACTCTAACCATGTTACGGTTTGAGAAAGTCTCTATCTTCATGGAAATGAAAAATATAGATTTGGAAGGGAAGGAGAAACATCCTACCTTGACCAAATGATTATAAATCCATCAATCCATGTGATGATTAAGAAGGAACAAAGGGATGATATAGAGTTATAAAATAAAGTGAATGTAGTAAAGGAAGGGAAGATGCATGAGTTCTATATTGACGATGATGGTGTGTTTTGTTTTGGAATGAGTTTTTGTGTGAATTCATCACTCGGGATAAATAAAGATCTATTAGACAATGCACATAGATCAGCATTCTCTATCCATCCTGGTAGAACCAAGATGTACTAAGATCTCTAAGAACACTTCTGGTGAGATAACATGAAGAAGGAGATTGAAAAATATATCTCAAGGTTCTTGGTATGTTAGCAAGTTAAAGAAGAGTGAAAAGTCCAAATTTATGATGAAAACATTTCCTATACCCATGTGGAAATGGGATAACATCACTATGGACATTGTCATGGGTCTCCCAAAGTCATCGAAGGGAAACATTGCGATATGGGTGGTGGTTGATAAACTCACCAAGACATCCCATTTTTTTGCTATTTGGGAATATCTATCAGATTAACAACTTGAAATGATATATGGGATGGAATTGGTGATATTGAATGGCATCCCATTGTCGATTGTCTCTGATTGCGATCCACGATTCATATATAATCTATGGAGAACTCTTCAACATTCTTTGAGTACTGAATTAAATTTCAGCATGGCGTATCACCACAAAACTGATGGCCAATACGAAAAGAATATTTATATGCTCGAATAAATACTAATATAATTCTATTTAGAATTCAAAGGGTGTATGGGATCAACATCTCTCTTTGGTGAGTTCTCATACAACAATAGATTCCACTTAAGTATTCAGTTGGATCCATATGAAGCCATGTATGGAAAGCGATGTAGAACTCCATCCTATTGGGATGAAGTTGGAGAAAAAAATCTACTTGGAACTAATCCTGTGCCCGAGACGAAATACAAGGTTCAAGTCATCCAGAAACATATCAATGATGCTCAGAGTTAGCAAAAGATCAATGTTGACAACCATTGAAGTTAATTGGAGTTCTACGTTGAAGATAATTTCTTCCTTCAAATATCACCATGGAAGGGATTCATGTGTTTTGAAATAAAAGGGAAGCTAAGCCTAATATACATTGGCCCCTTTGAGATACATGACCCCACAAGATCCATGACCTATCATCCTTCACTTCAAACGAATATGGCTCAAGATCATGTTGTGTTTCACATATCCCTGCTGAGGGAGTACATACCAGATCCCTCACATGTACTGATGTGAGAGGTGGTACAACTATAAGATGATCTCTCTTATGAGAAGCATCCAGTAATGATTTTATACAAGAGAGATAAGGCTCTACACTACATGAAAACCCATATTTTCATCATTTTGTGGAAGAACCATAATTTGGAAGACGAAACATGGGAACCGGAGGAGGTGATGAAGGAAAAGAACCCTCACATGTTTGTGTAAAATGATATTTCGATGGATAAATTTAAGAAGGGGGAAGAATGTAACGACCCAAACATTAATCAATGAAATTTCTGCCTTCTTTTAGTAATTTCATAATCGATCACATTAGGAAACAAAATGCCACACCATTCTTAAATGAACTACTATTTGACCTATAAATATAAATTTGTCACCTCTTTTTTTTTAATTTCAAAAAACTAACATACACAATTGCAATCATAAAGATGTTTGGAGTCTGATATAACAAATATAAATTTTTGGTGAATAGTTGTAAAGCCCCAACCATAGTTTCCTAGTGTCAATGCACTGTTACATATCATTGGAATGATCACAAGATATCAAATCTGGAAAGACTGATTAGTTTAGTATCCTTGGAAGTACTGCATACATACTTAAGTTTTACATTACTTCCTTAAATAATGAAAAACAAAATTTGTGTCCCCTTTAAACAAAATTATATCCCTTAGCATATTCTTGTAGGTGTATCATGATATAATTCCTCACATCCTAAGAAAATTAAAACATATAAAGGGGTGAGCTAAGATTCTCAGTAAAGATGACAACATAGCATAAAAATTCAAAAATAATCATAAAAATTTAATTTAATGTATATGACTAAAACACAAGCCTTTTAAAAATAAATTTCAGCATAATATAGAAAATATAAATCAAATAATTCCATTTACTTATTCACATGGATATTATACTAGTTGAATAATTTCATGTAATATCAATAGCTAATTTCATAATGATCGAATGCATAATGCAAGACATCATAACCACATAGTCAAGGCCTCATTCCATGACTATAAATAATGATTTTGTCAAGGCCTTGTTCCAAGACACAAGTTTGGCTCATGAGACATAACAATGCATCAAGGAGCTATAGAGGTCTCCACCCATCACATACTAATTCCAATTCATTCCTCATATTAAAAGGTTGAATCCTAATCTTAACATTTGAATTAAAACTAGCATACGATATTTCAATATTTTAAGCACAAACCCAGAATGGTTTAAAAATAGCACATCCATAGTCAATCATAACTCATTAAATAAAATATGGATGAT
Source organism: Viscum album (assembly GCA_963277665.1). Classification (NCBI taxonomy): domain Eukaryota; kingdom Viridiplantae; phylum Streptophyta; class Magnoliopsida; order Santalales; family Viscaceae; genus Viscum; species Viscum album. Next base: position 190,614,544 of record OY728136.1, on the reverse strand, counting down.
TGTATTATAATAAATTAACCTCAATCGAGAATAATTAATGATATTGACAAATATGAAAATATTCATCAAAACTATTTGAGAGAAATATCAACCTTTTTCTTGAAAACATTTAAAAGTCTCAATATTTATCAAGATTCCATTTAAAAATGATTTTTGAATCAAAGTGTCCCATACCACATTTAATATTTTAAAAGGAATTTTACTTTTTAAAACAATAATTTTCATATAAATAAATCCTTAAAACCATTTTAAAAACATGGAAACTAATGAGAAAGATTTAAAATAAATCATTAAATCATTTAAAATGATATTTTATTTAGAGTCCCTAACCAAATGAGATACGATTGAATACAAATAACTGAGGTAATAAAAAATTTATAATATCATGAGAACAAATGGATTCATAATATAGTATGTCTAATTATAGTATATAAACCATATACAAGTAAATTGGTGCATAATGACAAAGAGGTCTCAATGGAATGTAAGTAAAGATGAAATCCATTATAAAGATTGTATCCTTAGGTAAATGATAAAGAAATGACATAATTATGTGTGAAAAATACAAATACAATCAGTATTATTTGATATTTAGTGTAAATAAATCATATGAAATTCACACATATTCTTGTAAAAACAACACCAATGACTTGGATGTTTAACTCAGTGAATAGAAATTGAGTAAAAATTACTCTTATCAAGTTAATATCGATTACTTGAGAATATATAAATGGAGTGATTATGTGTATCAAAAGTATATCCTCACAATGGGGAGTGGAAATTACTACATAAGTAAATAAATAGTGATTTCACACATTAACTTGGAGTAAAATAATAAAATACATTTTCATAAAACTGAATGAGTAGAAATTGAAATTTAAAATTCCCTTACTGATTTTGTAAAAAATGAAAAATACAACCCATGAAAGAAGTATCATAAAATGATGATGTAAATACACATAAATTAATTTATATTACACAAATAATACAAACAGTGGAAGTATATACACCAAAACAATGGTAATAGTGTAAAATATAGCATGAATCTCACAGTAATAAAAGTAAGATAAAAACCCCTTAACCTGTTATTTTCCTTAGTCGAGGGTATGTTAAACTCCTCTAAAATAGTTAAATAAATTTTTATTAAATTATAAAATAATGACATATATATATATATTATCATATATGATCTTCTAATATTGAATTATTAATCATATTTTAGTACTATCATTGTTTCAGGTGTTAACTAATTTGTTATCCTTTATATGTTTTGTTACGTAAGTCAAGTTTTTTATGTGTAGGATGTATCTGATTCGTATCCATAATTATATTAAGTTCTTAAACATTATTTGTAATCATAAAATAAAAATTATTTTTTAGTGGTTACGATGGAGAATGAATCTCATCGTGTTCATGGAGACGGTAATCCGTACGTACGCACGAGCTACAATATCATTCAATTAAAGGTGAAATAATATATAATTGGATGTTATATCATATATAAATATTCATTAACATATTCTATTTATTATTTAAATCAATTATACATCATTATTATACCCATCCAAATAATTATGTGTTTAATAACAACTACACCACGACGTGGAGACGGTATAACCGATGTACGCACATATGGTGACATTGTCATTCATAAAATGGATTGAATAATGAATATGGTTGTACATTATTTAAAATAACATGAAATTATTTAGAATGTACTAGAGTTATTATTCATGGAAAGTAAAAAAACAAACCAAGAGGAAGTGGAAGGAGATGATAACATTGAAAGAGGTGATGAAATTATTACCTCTTCATCGGGTGCTTCCTTTTGATTTCATCAAAAGGGCTCCTTAGATTGGATTTCTGATCAAAGGAAGGACACTATGATTAAGGGAAATTAGTTGGGAGGATATTGTGGTAGGTTTTGGTCGAGCCAAATGGCTTTGAATGTGTGAAATTAAGAAAAGGAAAAGTACCATTTTATAAGAGAGATTATGGTCACTTTAGGGAGAGCTTGAAATATTACATTATTATAAATTCATTTTCAGTTAATGATTTCTCAAATGGATTTATTTAGAGGCTAAGGTGGGGATGGGTCTAAAACCACTAAAACAATAGGTTTTATATAGGTTTAGGTCACCATATTAACCTTATCTTTTATATTTAACTCTTTGTTAAATAGTTTGACATTTACCATGTCTCCTTGTATTTTTATATTATATGGTTAATAAACTTTATGTAAACTATGAAGAGAACTCCAAGTGGTTATTTAATAACATATCTATCATTATATATGTACTTTTTCTAAACCATATTTTTTTAGGACTATTATATAATTTAATAAAATAGTATTTGTTTGAAAAACTCAATTAGGTCAATTTTGACTCTATTTAGAATTTTGTTTTTGTTAAAGTCATATCAACTTTGTTACTTAAAAAAATTCATTAAATAACCCATAACATGTCATACTAAGCTATAAAATTCTTGGAATGAATAAAAATTCTCAAATTTAATTTATTTTAACATTTATAATATCAATTATTTTAATCATTCATTAATTAGGTAATTAGTACATCATCATTGTGCCATAAATAAATTTAGTTATTTAAAATATAAAACTTATAAATAAAATATATTGATGTAGGAAATATTTTTATATTTATAATGAATATTTATAGTCTAATTTATCTTATGTACAAACCTATATTAAAAATGGTTTAGTTATTAAACTTTGAATTTTACAGTTTTAACTCTTCTTTCAATAAAATAATAATTAATGACCCAATCTAATGAAAGTGAATAAAAAGGATCATTTTTTTCCTAAGGTTATTTTTGGTCGAAATACACTTATCCAACAGAATTAGTACATATCTTAGGATAATTATAATATTATTTTTACCATTAATTTACCTATTTACATTTAACCGTGGTAAATAAAATTGAAAAGTTACTATTCACCCAAAAAAAATCATCTTATTGAAAAATATTTTACCTACTGATGTCAACCATGTCTCTCAGATTGTTGAAATTCAATCCACAGAAGCGGTAAAATTTCGTTTTATGCAAATTTGCAAATGTGCCTAGAAGGTGGGTAAAAGACTACAAAAAGTTCAATAAAATATTTTGCATCTAATCTTTTTATAAAATGACACTAATGAATTACATTGAATTTATATAGGTATTATGTGTCTATTTTTACATAAAATATATTTAAATAAAATAAATAATTATTTAATTAAAAAACAGTTTTAAATAATAACAAAGTGTTTTTACTATTCATCATGAATGGAATGTTTTAAGAAAAATACCAAAAATTCACTATAAGATAAATTTGATATTTCAAATTAAAAAATGATCACTTTTTTCACTAAATTAAATACATAGATTTTATATTAATTAATTTAAAAATATTCATGTTTTCAAAACCTAAAAGCGGGTTTTTGAGAAGTAAAAACAATCAAAAGATTTATATGTGCTTATGCCCAATTTAAATGTAAAATTACATCCAAGGAAAAATGTTGGATTAGATGATAAAAATATAATATAATTATTCCCCAAAACCATTCAAATATATAATTAAACACTATAAATTATTTTTATTAAAAAAGTTTTTTTAAATTAAAATTTATTAATTTTCATTATTCATAAAAATATGAAAGTTATCAGAAAAGCACCGAAAATTTATCCAAACAAAATTTTTATGTACCTTTTCTAAAGATTAATCTTATTTTGTCAAATTGAATATATAAAAGTGTTAAATATTGGATTTAAAAATGGTTCTCCATTAAAAGGCTGTAAAATTGCATTTTTTGTAAAAAAGTTTATTTATCTAAAAAGTTGAATTTGTTCTTATATTACATCTAAGAAACACATAATATGTATATAATAATTATATGGAGTATATAAAATTCAAAATGAAGTTAATACTATTCATAACTGCATTTTGAATGGCTAGTTTGTTAAGTCACGGTGTGCTCGAACTCGGTGCGGTTTGTAGTGCAAGATATTGAATTACATTAAAGAAAATACCTTGCTATGAAATAGTGGTGTTTTACATTCTTCCCCCCTTTTGAAAATTGTGTCCTCACAATTTTAAAATTGTTCTTGGGAACTTCATTGAAATCTGACATCAGAAATAGAGTCAATAAATCTATCACTTTAAAAGAAAGTAAGATATGTACAAAGGTCACCCAAGATAACCCATACTAGGATTCCATGTAGGAAAACCTAGATATAGAAGATAAACTAATTGTCATGTTTTTATGGAGAGTGATAGAAAACATGATCAAGATAATGTTAACAACAATAAAACCATAAACTTGTGATGGGTTAAACGGTGATTAATTTCCCTGTAGGAAAAGTAAACGGACAAATTTTTTTGTTTTATGTTCCATTTCATAATGTTTAGGAATTTATTTATTAGATTGACGAAGAACATAAAGAGGTATACTTACTTTTTAAGTATAGTTTAATACTTTAATAAATTTCTACCACTAACCCATCTTTTCTCCAAACAATGAGTATTCAAGATGACTTGGTCAAACCTAAATCACTAGAATCAACTTCTAGAGAACCACATAATCCACAATGGATAAACTATATATTTCCCTTGCATTTAAGGATTAACAAAAACCAAATGGTTAGTAATTGATTAGATGATCCCCAAAATGGGCAATCCTTTATAGAAATAAATACTAATCTTAATTTTCAAAATTGAATAAACAATACCCAAAGCTCAATAAAGGCCATTTAATAAAAAATTGTCCTTAAAATCATTCAATATAATCCAAACTAATGTTTTAATCCAAAACTCAGATGAATTTAATCACATAGTATTTCATAATAAATCGTAACATTTATTTCCAAATAACGTCAACTACTCTTAATGTCTTATACAGAGGTATAATTAACCAAATCACACATTATCTATGATAGGTTAATCATTTACATTAATAACCTGAATATCTATAATAAAAAACTAGATTCCTCCAAAATAAAAAAAAATCCATCCTTACTCATCAAAATAAATACGATAGTATTATATTTTCCATAGGCATATTGTATTCCCAATAGAGTGTACGTCTTCCAAAATAACAATTATCACTTAATCACCAAATCATTTTACTATACTAATGATATCCATTTGATAAAATATAAGATCCAAAATCAACTTATTGTTGATAAATAAAATCATTTAACTAAAAATAATTTGTCACGCTAACCAGAGACTTCATGTAGTCTAGTGGTAGGAAATAAATCCCAATCAAACTCTGGTTATGGGTTCGATTCTTGTAGCTTTGTTCGACACGACAGGTTGTCACAGGGTCTGAATGTAGTCTTTTTTCAAAAACAATATTTTATAACATTCCCAAAATGATATAAATTACTCAATATAACCATAAAATAATTTAACCAAAACGTTTATCTCATACCTCACAATTTCATCCCAAAAATTAATAACCTCTAATTACCTCAAATTCAAGGATCATATAAACCCAAATGGTTATTTATAACAATATCCACAATAGAAAATATAATTCTTCCTCAAATAGCATTTTAACATTACAAACTACATGGTTACACATACAAGAGAATGTATTCCCCTAAAAAAGATCATTAATAGTTTTAAACATTTTTCCATCCATTTACTTCCACGTAGGTTCTTCCTTGACCTAGAGGATATCCTATAGAATTGGGTTTTGACTCAGGTAATTCCAAGGTCCCTTACATTTATGATAAATGACTGTAATTGGATTCCTAGGATCATTTTTATTTTCTTTCATAGTACCCTTCATTTTTCCTTTTCAATTATTTAATTTATTTCCTTCTTTCCAACACAGAAAGAATTTCATTGTTCTATTGAGACATTTTCCTGGGGGTCTCCTTCCACATTTCTGGAATGACAGTAATTGAAATTTCTTTTCTCTATAGTTTCCACTGCTGGAGCTCTTATCATTCTTTGCCTTTATCTTCTTTGTTGAGTTTGGGAGTGGGTTAATGTATATATTGTTGATCATATTTTTGGAAACCTGCTTCGTCATGAACATGATATATTTTACACCTATCAACATTCCATTTAGTTTCTCATTTCCATCATCGTGACCACCTTATACATAATGTTCAAGGTTACTATGACTTCCTTGGAATCTACCCATTGACTAACACAAGAATGCATAGTGTGAGTCATAAAATCATTTTGAGAATACCATGACACCTTATTTTCAATCTACAACACCTTAAAGATTAACCAATGTTATTTATTCCCATATTATATTAAAATCCTTCAAATCGTTTTATATAGAAAATGTGAATTATCCTAAGCATGTCCCCCATCAGTGTCATAACCAAGAGAGCGAGAGGCCCGTTTTTGTGTACTAGGATATCCCAGGTCAAGCCCAAAACTCTTTGTCCATGTATTCACTCTTATATACATCTGTTCCAGAACATCCTCTACCTACTTGTATCTAGACAGGGATGTATTTCTTGGAAAACCCACATAATATTTACATAACAAATTTTTTCATTGTTCTTCTGTACGAATCATCAAAGTCTATCTTAGGGTAGTGTTTTCTAATTAGTTTTTTTCTAAATCTAGCTTCCATGGATTGTACTAAACTTTCTCTGATACCAAATATAATTCCCTGACCCTAGTTGCCTAGATTAGTTTCATTATTACATATCATTGGCATGATCACAAGAGATAAAGTCCGGAAATACTAATTATTTTAGTATCCTTGGAAGTACTAGATACATACATAAGTTTTATATTACATCATGAAATAAAGAAAACCAACATGTGTGTCCCCTTTGAACACACTCATATCCCTTAGCCTATTCTTGCATGTTAATCATGATATAATTTTTCACATCCTAGGAAAAATAAAACATAGAAAGGCATGAGATCAGATGCTCAGTATGGATAACAATATAATAGAAACATTCATAAATAAGCCTAAAAATTTAAGACAATGTATAAGGAAAAAACACAAGCCTTTTAAACATAAAATTCAGCATAATATGGAAAATTAAAATCAAATAATTCTATTTACATATTCACATGGAGATTCTACACATCAAATAATTTCATGTAATATCAATAGATTATTTCATAATGATGCAATGCATAATATCGGGCATCAGAACCACATAGTAAAGGCATCGTGCCAAGACAGAAAATAAAGAATTCATCAAGGCCTTTTTCGAAGATACTAGTTTGTCTCATGAGACCTACCGATGCATCGAGAAGCTATATCAAGCTCCACCCATCACTTACTATGTCCAATTCATTCTTTATATGAAAATTTTGAAACATAATCTAAACATTCATATTAAAACTTGCATACGAAATGTCAATATTTTAACCACAAAACATGAATGGTATTAAAATATCACATCCTTAGTCATTAATAACAAATTTAATAAAATATGGAATATTTTATTATAATAAATTAACCCCTATCAATAATAATGAAGGATATTGAAATAGATGAAAATAATCTTCAAAACTATTTGAGAGAAATATCCGCCTTTTTCTTGAAAACATTTAAAAGTGTCACTAATTATCAAGAATCCATTAAAAATATATTTTTGAATCAAAGTGTACCATACCAATTTGAAAAATTTAAAAGGAATTTTAATTTTAAAACATTAATTTCCATATAAATAAATACTTAAAACCATTTTTAAAACAAGGACACTAATGAGATAGATTTAGAATAAATCTTTAAAAAATTTAAAATAAAATTTTAGTTAGAGTTCCTAACCAAATGAGAGATGCTTGAATAAAAATAATTGAAGTAATAAAAACATTATAATATTACCATAATAAAGGATTTCATGATATACTATGTCAAAGTACAGTATATGGACCATATAAAAGTGAATTTTTGCATAACATGAAAGAAGTCTCAATGGAATGCAAGTTGAGATGAAATCCCTTATAAAGACAAAATCCTTAGGCTAAGGATAAATCAATGAAATAATTATGTGTGAAAAATAAAAAAATATACTCAATATGATTGGATATTTAGTGTCAATCAATCAGAGGACATTTACATATATTCTTGTGAAAACAACACTAATGACTAGGATGTTTAAATCAGTGAATAAAAATTGTGTTAAAATTACTATTATCAAGTTCATATCGATGACTTGAGAATTTATCAATGGAGTGATTATGAGTATCAAAATTATATCAAAAAATGGGACTGGAAAATTACTACATAAGTAAATAAATAGTTATTTCACACATAATCATGGAGTAATATAACCAGTGAAGTTTGCGTAAAACCGAATGAGTGGAAATTGAAATTTGAAATTTCATTACCGATTTGGTAACTTATGAAACCTATATGCAGTGAAAGAAGGTTCATAAAATGATGATGTAAATACCCATAAAATAAGGTATATTACATAAATAATACAATCATGGGAAGTATATATACCACACAAAAGGTAATAGTAGAAAATATAGCATGAATCAAACGGGAATAAAAGTGAGATGAAAACCCCTTACCTTGTTCTATTCCTTAGCCGAGAGTAATTTAAACTCCTATATAATAGTAAAATAATTTTTAATAAATTATACAAGAACCACATACATAAATATGATATCCTATATTATCTTCTAATATTTCATTGTTAATAATATTTTTATAGTATCATTTTTTCAGGTGTTAACTGATTCGTTTTCCATTATATGTTTTGTTACAAAGTCTTGTTTATTATGGATAGGATGTGTTTTATTCATATCCGGAATTATATTAAGTTATTAAAAATCATTTTTAATCATAAAATTAAAATTATTCTTTAATGGTTTCGATGGGGAATGAATCTTATCGTGTTTGTGGAGACGGTAATCTGTATGTACGCACGAGCGACAATATCATTCAATTTAAGGTGAAGTAGTATATAATTGGATGTTATATCAAATATAAATAATCATTGACATATTATATTTATCATTTACAGCATTTATACCTCTTTATTATAACAATACAAAGCAAGAAGTGTTGAATAAAAACTACACCACGTCGTGGAGACGGTAAGTCATACGTACGCACGTGTGGTGACTTTGTCATTATTATGGTGTATAGAATAATGAATATGGTTGAAACATATTTATAATAACATCAAAGTATGTAGAAGTTACTGGATTTATTATTTTTTTATGACAAAAACTAAGAAAGATGAAGTGGAATAAGAAGATAACTTTGAAAAAAGTTATTAAATTATCACCTCTTCTTTGGGTTCTTCCTTTTCATTTGATCAAAATGGCTCCATAGGTTGGCGTTCTGATCAATGTAAGGCCTCTAGTATGAATTTAAATTAGTTGGGTGGATATTTGGGTTGGGTTTCACTTAGCCAAATGTCTTTGGAGGTGTGTAATTAAGAGAAGGTGAAGTTCCCCATTATAAGAGAGGTGAGGGTCACTTTAGGAGAAGCTTGAAATATAATTTTTTTATAAATTCATTTTCGGTTTATAATGGCACCAAATAGATTTATTTTGAGGATAAGGTGGGGATGGGTCTAAAACCACTCAACCAATAGGTTATAGATAGGTTTAGGTCACCATAATAACCTTATCTTTTATATACAATTCTTAGTTAAATAGTTTGACATTTACCATGTATCCTTGTATTTTTATATTATATGGTTAATAAACATACAATAAACTACCAAACGAACCCCAAGTAGTTAATTAATAATATATCTATCATGATATAAGTTTTTTGGATGAACCTTATATTTTTATGACAGTTATATAATTTAATAATATAGTATTTCTTTTAAAAACTCATTTATGTCAATCTTGACACTATTTAGTATTTGGTTTTTATTAGTCACATCAACTTGATTACTTCGATAAAAATTAATTAAATCAACCATAACATGTCATATTAACATATAAAAGTCTTGGAATATATCAAAAGTTTCAATTTTATTTTATTTTAATATTTATAATATCAATTATTATAATCATTCAATAATTTGGTAATTACTGCATCATCATTGTGTCATAAATAAACATAATTATTTAATATATAAAATTTATAAATAAAATATCATGATGTAGGAAATATTTATATATTTCTAATTAATATTTATAGTCAAATTTATCTTATCTATAACCCTATATTAAAAATGGTCTAGTTATTAAACATTAAATTTTACACTTTTAACTCTTCTTTATATAAAATAATAATAAATATCCAATTCTAATCCAAGTTGATCAAAATAATAATATTTTATTCATAAGGTAGATTTTGGTCGAAATGAACTTATCCAAAAGAATTAGGACCTATGTTAGGGTAATTATAATATCATTTTTACCATTAAATACCCTATTTACTTTTATCTGTGGTAAATAAAATTCAAATGTTACTATTCACCAAAAAGTATTTTCATTTTATTGAACCATTAGTTAATTACTAATGTAAAGTGTGTCTCTCAGATTTTTGAAATTCAATCCATAGAAGTGGTAAAATTACGTTTTATGAAAATTTGAAAATGTACCGAGATGTTTTGTAAAAGACAGTAAAAAGTTCAATAAAATTTTATATATCTAATATTATTATAAAATGACTCCTTTGAATTACACTGAATTTATATAGGTATTACATAACTATTTTTACTTAAAATAAATTTAATCTAAATAAATAATTATTGAAGTAAAAATTTAGTTTTAAACAACGCAATGTTTTTTACTATTCATCCAAAATTGAATGTTATCAGAAAAATACCAAAAATCCACTCTAAGATAATTTTGATATTTAAATTTCAAAAATATTTTATTTCACTAGATTAAAAATATATAATTTGTATTAATTAATTTAAAAAAATATTCTCGTTGTCAAAACCAGAAATCGGGTTTTTGAGAAGTAAAAACTATCAAAAGATTGATATGTGTTTATGTCCAATTTAAATGTAAAATTATTTCCAATTACCAACATTGGATTAAATGATAAAAATATAATCTAATTATACCTCAAAACCATTTAAATATATAATTTATCAATATAAATTATTTTGATTAAAAAAGTTGTTTTTAATTAAAATTTAGTATTTTTTACTATTCATCAAAATATGAAAGTTATCCGCAAAGCACGGAAAATTTTACCAAACTAAATTTTTATGTCCCTATATAAAATAAGAATTTTATTTCATCAAATTTAATATATATATATAAGTGTCAAATATTGGATTTAATAATGGTTCTCCATTAAAAGGCGGTAAAATTACATTTTTTGAAAAATACTTCTTTTATCTAAAAAATTGAATTTCTTCTTATATTATTTCTATGAATCACCTAATATGGATGTTAAAATTATATGGAGTATATAAAATTCAAAATTTAGATAATACTATTCCTAACCACTTTTTGAATGGCTTGTTTGGTAAGTCGTGGTGCGCTCAAACTCGATGTTGCATATTGTGCAAGAAATTAAATTACTTTAAAGAAAATAACTTACTATGAAATCATGGTGGGTTACAATAGTAACCTAAACATATAAATAGTAATCTACCCTAATTTATAGTAATATAAACCTTATTAATTTTAAACCCTCCAAAAAATATTAACAACAGCTGTGAATGTATAAATAAAATATAGGCATTTTATAAGTGACAATATGACCATAGAAAAAGTATTGGTTTTATTTTAAGTTATAAATAAATAATTATAATTAATGAATTAATTTAAAATAAAATTTATTTTACTTAAATAAATTCACAGATTAACAATTCGATGTCTTGTTGTTTTAAACTAATTTTATAAGACCTAATGTAATTTTTGAAAACATTATGAAATCCGTTTATATTTTAAAAGTTGTATTTTGATGTAAATTGTGATTTTTAAATAAAAATAATATTAAACATATTTAAGAAATTATTTTTTAAAAATTTAGTTTTATTTTTTATTCTAAACATCTAATAATTGTTAGGGTTAATTTTTTGGATTTTTCTTAAAAACATGAATTTTTGATGAATAGTGAAATACTATAATTTACAAAATAAGATAAATACATTAATTATAGATTCATTTATGATGTTCAGCTGATGTAAGCCCCATTGTTTAGAAATCAAATGAACTTATTACTATTATTTATCATCGAATTATCACTATTACTTGTCTTGTGGAGAAACAACAAATAAATTAATATAATATTGAGAAAACCCCTCCCCCTCCACTGTAAATACCACCCCTCACACCCTCATTCCATCACACTTCATGAGCTTCAATACTTGTCAAAAATCCAACAAAAAAACTTTCCTTTCCCCTCCACCATGTCCAAGAGCATTTGGTCTCATCAAAAGACAAATTAAAGGTGCTTTATGGAGGATTCAAGAGGTAATTACTCTCTCTCTCCCTCACCCCTTTTCCTTAAATTTCCTTTCAATTTCATGTTCTTTTTTTAATCTCTCCCCAACTATAATAATTCACATGGTATTTTAACTCCAGTGTATTAAATATACTAGAATGTTATGATACTAATGTGATAATATATCATCCAACCCCATTCTCCTCTTCTTTTTATTTTAGAAATGGAAATGTTGTTCTTGAGGTGCTAATATATCACCTTCAAGAACGACATGTTTTCATTTTCCTTTACCACATTCAAATCACGTCATGAAATAATTTATATGGTTGAACCAGATTATGTTATATTTATTATATCCTATATTATTTTTTTGTAACTAACCTATGTACATATTACTAAATGATTAAACAAATCAAGATTGTTGTAGTTGAAAAACCGCCCAGATTTACCAAAATGATCATCAATAAATTCTTATCTAATGATTCATTCTAATGGTACATAAAATATTATTTATAAGATAATTTATAGTTCCATAACATACTAAAGAAAATATAATTACAATTATTTAGGTTTACACATTTTTAAAATGATCTTCCATTCATGAATACGAGTGAATCGTTCAAGAAAACTATAAAAATGATCATTCTCGAACAATGAATTTAAACTCTATAACTCAAAACTAATACTATAAATGAACTTAATAAAACATTAATGAATATTATTAACATATAAAAGGTTATTTAGTTGTAAATTAATGAATCTAATGTGGTCATAAAATATATTAAATTGAAGAAAGGGTTCAGATACAAGGTAAGGGGAAATTCTTAAACCCAACTTTCTTTCTTCATGTTCTCCATCTTTCACAGCATTTTTGACACGGTTAATCATTGAAAATTATTTTTTCATAATTATAATAACTTTTTTGGTATATAAATGTTTTCCACATTATTTTATGTCAAACTAAATGTTTTCCAAAAGAACACTTCTTTCAAAAACACACCTTTAACATCTCACTCAAGGTTGATAGTTCTTGTATCAAGTATGGCAGTCCCTCTTTCTTTTGGGAACTAAAAGATTATGGATGTGTTCCTATGAGTTTAAAACCATCAATTTACATGGGTTATTAATGTTCATATATGTTTTATGAGGAATGCATGGTAATAAAAAGTTATGTTTTAATGGGTGCTCTGGGAATTATTTTTCAAAATATTAATGTTTTAATGTGAAAGGTACACCCAGAATAATGCAGTGCTATAATGCATTGGGTAAAGTGATTAATCTCATGAGTTATAGGGAAATTATGTGTGAAGATTATTCTTGAATTATTAACAACTATTTGTGGCAGTTGACCACTAAGACATGACATTTCATTTTTATGCATTACCACATTTAAAGTATTTTATTAATGTTATCTCTCGTGTTCATTATCCATTGAATATGTTATGATTGTTCTCAATCATTTTTATATTTTTAATATCTATCCTATTATTATGCTTTTACCTCACACCATTTTAATGTATATCCTAACATGATTATGTGTACTATAGTGTTTTCATGGGATAATAAGAACCTGTAAAAGAATGGATTAAATAGATGTTTACGTTTTTTGTTGTCAATGTTAGGTATGGTCTTAGTATTCCCAATAAACTAAACATTTTATTCTTCATTGTGTAATAATCTTATGTTTTTTATCTTTTTAATGGTGTAATAATAATTTACGAAAAGACAGGGGCACTATATCATGGACCATGTGGTTATACTACAAGGTGTCCTCTCTTTGTTGTTTATGTAGTAAAAACTCATCATTTCACGGTTGGTATCCATTTTATTTTATTGTTAGAGGTTAATGGAGAGGGAGATATTTGTTCATTAATCCTTTTATATACATACCTATTCAATACCCTTGTGCATAGTGAAATTATTATGTATTTCAATGGTGATTTATATTGTCTTCTTCTATTTTCCTATTTCTTATTTTTTTTATATTGGTGCCTAATGATGTTGATGTGATCATAGGATATGTAGTTTTTATCATTTCATTATATCCTGGTTGAATTGTGATAAAAGGATGAGTATTTAATGTTTCTTTTCTAGAGAAGGTCCTGAATTATAGAACACACGTTGTTAGTTGTAGTTTCTTTGATACGACCACAACATGGAATTTTCTTGAAAATATACATCTTCGTATTAAATTAAAAAACATATTATAATTAATTATTTTGGTTTTACAGACTTATATAAAACTATAGATATTATTAAAAAAATTCATTAATTTTAAAATGTTTTAAAGGAGGATGTGTTCTTCAATAGAAAGTATATAATATCACTATTTATTTTTGAAAACCCCAAATTAGTTTTAGAAAAGAAGCCACTCATTAATTGTATTTTTAAAATTTCAATTGAAGAAAAATTGATATTTTATTCCTTGGGTACAGAAGAAATGAACTGCTTTTTATGTAAAATAACATTGTCTCTACTATTGAAACGTCAAAAATTCTAAATGTTTTCAAATGCATTTCCATCTTTCACTAGTTACTAAATAATTGTGATATAATTATTTATTTTATGAAAGAATTATTAAACACTCATAGAATTAAATTTCTTCCAATAGTGATCATTGAAACATAGAAATAGTGATTTTAACATGTGTTTAAACAGACTTAATTAGAAAATATTATTTAAAATGAAAAATATTAGAAATATTTATCAAACACCCTTAGAAAAAAATCCTTATATATATTTTTACCAAGATTTTTGGATTAACATAAACTCTACAAGCCAGTTACAATTAAGAAACAATTATATAGAACCTTTTTTTAATTGTTACAGGATATTATATATTTTATATCAAATGTAATTGAAATCATAATAGTTTTATGGGAATATTACTTGATATGTAACATATTTATAATTATATGCAGTAATAAAAATAAAATTATAAAAATTCACTACAAATACTTTAAAAATACAAAAGAAATTCTGAATGACACAAAATATAGTTTAAAAGTGAAATTTTTATACTGAAAAAGAAAACTAAAAATACTTAGTGATATTGATTTTATTTGTTAATTATAGCATAGGTCAACTTAGTATTTTTTTGAAAGGATCGATAACCATGTAAAATTTATTACAATGAATTCATAATATAAATAAATAATTAATGAAAATTAATTAAACATGTATATAATATTATAAATTAAATTATGTTCGAGTGATTAATATGTATCATTATGTCAACAAACACTGAAGATATTTTTATGAAATTAGTTGTTTGTGAACATGTATCTGATGAAATGCCTTATAAATAAATAAAGGAAAAATTAGTCAAGTGAAAAATTCCTCATATATTTATGAGGTCAATGTATCAATGATAATAATTTAAAACTGATAATCTATACTATGTAATAATGTAAATTTGTATGTATGTTGTACATTCATTTAGTAAACAAATTTTTTGAAATATTTGTTTTATTGCATATTTTCTAAAAGAAATGGAATGTTAAAAGTATTTTGTTCACATGTTTAGTGATTATTTTTAATGTTTAATTTAGCAATTTTAACACTAATCAATATTGTTTTATATTTGAAGACATTCAACTCAGTTTGAAACCCAAATTCATTAGTTTTCTATTGTGTAAAGATATAATTTATCGTGACATTTTAATTTTTTTAATATTTTAGAGGAATATTAGTGACCAACCTATATGAAAATATAATTTACAATAATTATATTTTGGATATGAATTTCATGACGTATTTTTTAAAAATTGAAATAGAGATAGATCATTTAACATCATTGATTAACAATTGCACTCGGAATCTGGAAAAATACTTGTTATAGTTAATTATACACGTAATGTTTAATGATAATAAATTAACAAACATAATGGGACTAACTAACACAAAACTGAATATGAAAGTCCAAATTAATATAAATTTAAACTTTTGAAACCATCAAATATTTTCTAAATGAAATTTGGTAATTTTACATAAGCTATTACCTTCTAAACTATAATGATTTATATGAAAAAATGATTAATAATACCTATTGATAAATAATCAAATAATATTTTAAAATTTTAATATTTGATCACTAGATATTTCTTTTGTAGAACCGAATCCCCAAAATTAAAACTCCCACCTTTTATTATATCGGCACATATGGTGAAATCCTCACATTAATTCATCAAACTATGTCAAAAAAGATGGATATATTCAATCAATTGTAGCAAGAATTTAACGAGAATTGAATAAATGTAAATGAATCACAAGGATGAGAATTATTACTAGGAGGGGGTGTCCGCGTTGGAGTTGCATGAGAGATGGAGGTGGGGAGGCCACCTAGGAGCTGCTCGGAGGAGGGAGGTGAGGATTTCTATGTTCAGTGGCAACATTGGGGGAGGAGGATCAGAGATGATAGCTCGCGGTGGGGTTTCCTTGTTCAGTGGAAGTGAGGAGTAGTGTTGAAATGAGAGTCGTCATGAGGGGCACATTTAGGGTTGGAGGATTAGGGAGAGGAGAGGTCATTAATGCCATCAGGGAAGTAGGGTTGCACAGGTATCCTGAGAGGGGTTCATGGATATTTGAGTAAACATGATTAATTATACCCTACTGTTATAGGTTTTATATTAAGTGTGGCTATAAATTAACCTATAGCCACATACCTCCATGACTGTGGCTACAGGTCTATGTCTGTAAGTAACTTTTCTTGTAGTGTATTCTTTAAAAACTCAAGAAATTAAATGAGGTCCCCTACCTGCCTTAATGAAAGAATCAGATGATTCTTGGGATTATCAGGGTATTACCATTGATCTTTGAAAAACTTATCATGATTTTCAATCCTACTAACCAAGAACAATCATAATGGGTGATTCTTCTATAATAAGGAATGGGATGAAATAATTAAAGAGATTATGAAGTGTCTAACAACTACATTTGAGATAACATTTCCCACCCATGGGGAAGGATTTTAGATATATAGTGCTACATTCTAAATATGCTTGGGTTATATCTGATGCCAGATAAAAAATTGATATCCTATGACTCTAACCAATTAAGGATCCATGAACATAACTAACCAACAAATGATCTATAGTTTGATGTAGTAATATTTTTACTGACTTTTTTCCTACATTTTCCTTATATAGAGATGTTTGAAATAGATACGGTTTATCTGATTATCAAGTATATATTAAAACAAAATGACCTCCATATGCACTGACAATGTTGGTTAGAGTTGATCAAGGATTATAAGTGTTAAATCCATTAAAAAAATGCAAAGTCAATAAAAATCATAGATTCTCTTAGTATAAAGGATCACACAACCCTATCCATATTGATAATTTAAAAGAATCAATGGATTTTCAATATATAGAGGACTTAAATAGTAATTAAAAACAATATTCATCCTAACATTATAAAATGATTTCTCACCCTTATATTCTTGATTGTTTCAAGAAGACTCATCAGGATGATGAGGTGATACATAATAATTGTATAAAATATTCCCGATTTCAATAGTTCAAATTATTGATTTATTTGGTTTGGAAATCAGCTAAGTGCACTAGAAAAACAAGAATTGAACCGTGAGCTTTTTGAATATGCACATAGATCATAATTATCTATTCATCTAGGATGCACTAAGATGTAAATATTTTCAAATAAAAACTTTTGGTGAGATGTCATGATGAGTGATATTGTTGAATTTTTATCCTGATGCTTTGTATAACAACATGTCAAGACTGGAAGAAAAAATTCAATTGGTACTGTGAAACAATTTCTCACACCAATATTAAAATGGGAAAACATTCCAATGGATTTCATCATAGGACTCCCCCAAACCCCAAATGTCTATAAATCCATATGGGTAGTAGTCAATTATCGTACAATGTCAATTCATTTCACTACTATAAAGGAATATTTATTTATTTCCTATATCACCAAAATATATTCAAGGTATAAATTATGACTTTAGGTAGTTATACACAATATTTTATCTATTTGATATAAGAGGTTTTTTATGAGTCTTTAGAGAATCATTCAGAAATCATTGGATATATAACTGAGCTTCAAAATTTATTATCATTTTCAAGAGGATGGTTATTATTAAAGAACCATAAAAGAAATAAATTATATACTAATATAATATTTCATGGATTTAAAAGGATTTTAGGGTCAAAACTTTCTGTTTTCGGTGCTCTTATATGAAAAAATATATTTTATTGCATTTAAATAGAACATTATGAGGATCTATATGGGAAGAAGTGTTAGAATATAACATGTTGGGATGATGTTAGAGATTGAAATATTAAGGGAATATATATTATCCTTGAGATAAAGAAGATGTTTGAAACCAATTTTTTTATATAAATATGCATAAATTTTAAAGACATGATATATAGAAAAGGGCTAATGATTCAATGTGTCTGTGGTCAGAGATAAAGTGTTCTTTATTACAACATCATTGATGAAATTCATGTGGTTTTGGAAGAATGGAATGACTATTTGAATATACATATTCCCTTTCATGATCATTGATCACATCATAATAGTGGCCTATAATCTTGAAATTCCACCTTATCGTTCTCAAGTACATGACATGTTTCCTGTATACCTCATGAGGATGTACATACCTGACCCCTCACATGAACTATATCCATAGGTGGTACCATTGGAAAATTATATTTTATATTATAAGTAATAGGTCGTTACTATAAATCAATGATACAATGTTCTAGAAAAAAAGACAATTGGCATGCTCAAACTGTTGTGGCGGAACCACTTGTTTGAGGAAACAACACAAGAAGCTAAAGAGGTGATGAAACTGAAGTACCCTAATCTATTTTAGTTTGATAATTAAATTTTTATTGAGAATTTTATGATGGGGGGATAATTTAACAACATTAAAATTTATAAATGAAATTATATTTCTAAATAAATTAATTCCTTATTAAGAAAATGATATTATAGATAACACATACACTACTCGGGTTAATTTGGACTGATATATGTTATATCATGTCATTATTAAAGACTTCAAATTTTCATAATCATATATAGTACATGAATTTTATAGTGATCATTTTATTACTATATATATATATTTGGTAATGATAAATATTTTTTACCGAAAAAAATGAATAGATGTCCTCAACCAGTAAGATCATACCATTTGAAGCCCATTTATTAGAGTGTTCATGGGTGTTATAATCCCTTTTATTTACTCATGTCCATGACTAAGCCATGATTAATCAATTATGGAATGAGAAAAATCATATATGGTAAAATTTAAATCTCAACAATATCAAGGTCCTAACCATGATTGGTGGAACATTCAATGAAAATCTCAAAATCGAAGACCATACCCATAGGGAATTCACTAGTGTAATAATGATTTATGTATCTAGACCCTATGAGTTTTATATTTTTATATTTTTCAAAAAAAAGTATTAATGTCTGATTTAAATTTTATTTTGATACGATGAAGAAAAACATGTTTTTTGGGAATTTTATAGTTTCTATCAGGTCACTATTTTTTATGAAATCAATAATTTTTTAAATAAATGAAATTTTATGAAAATATTAATATTAAATATTATTTAGCCGATATAAATTATAATATAATTTTATGAAGTCAAATGTAATTTTTATACGGGTCATAAAAATGTTATTGTGAAAGGACCAGCATTTTCAATAAAAGAGGTTGAGGTTTTTTATTTAAATGTGTAAGATCAAATATTTATAGAATTTTTTCTAAAAAAAATTGTTTTTTAAAATATAAATTATCAAATAGTGAATTTTTTATCATAATTAGATAGAATTTAAATTTTTAGTTTTTAAATATATAATAATTATAAAATATGTATTATGACATACTAAAATCAAAAAAGTTATATAATAAATACTATGAAAAGTATCCATGACCAAAATTAAGTATCCCCATCAAATTTGGGTTATTTTGGAGTTATTCAATTTTATTTTCCAACCTTTAATTAATCCCCCCAAACCTACTGTACATTTTACAATTTTCAAATAAATTATTTATAAACAAGACTCACTTCCACATCACACATGGTGTTATATTAAGGATTTATATTCATATACTTATTAACTAATTAAATACACAAATACATGGTATAAACCACTGTAATTAACCATGATATGGTTTTTTATTTTGATTATCTTATCATATAGAGTCCAAAAACTATTTTTATACGTTAATAAATAATTCTCTTAAATTATCATATATTAGAAAACTATCATCCCATTACTATTCTCTCAAACCACACGGAGAATGATGTTAATATAACCTTACCTCTCTATAGTCCACCCATAATGTTCCAAATCTCTTAAGAAGATACTATGATGATTTAGATGTTCTCCCACTTAGAAAGAGACTATGTACTCTTCCAACTAATTTAATGTACTTTATTTATACTAATCCCCTTTTGGTTTCCAATTATCCATATTTTAATTTTCTTATAAATTTACCTTTTATGTATGTATTATTTCAATGTAATGATATATATCCTTTCCCTCTCATTTACTACTTCCAAAAACATTAATTTACACATGCTTTCCTATAAAAGTTATCATGTGATTTTTCATGCCAATCATATGTGTATTGAATACCAATACACATTTCTACACAAGCGTATTCAACTAGGGGTTTCTTTCCAAAATTTATTAGGGAATTCCATGTATACAACCAACACTCCATAATAAAGTTATTAAAATCAGATAATGGCACTTTTATGTTGAACGATCTATGAGGAAAACTTATTCATGAACAATATATGAATCTAAGGGGTGGTAACAGAATTTTATATCCCTCAAAAGCATTGGGTATTTTTCATATCTAATGAGATGACATGTATAGTCCTCAAGAGCTTATCCTAAACATAATATGTAATGATTTCCTAGAAATTTGTGTTTTCATACTCTTATAGTGTCTTGTTTTATGTTTTTCCACATTCCAATGATGGATTTTTGTTATCACCTTTTACCATGCTTCGATGTTCATATATAAAATTTCCACCCCTATTATGTAAACTTGATATAACTATTCAATCACATGTATTACATTTATCATGACATTATTTTTATTCACTAACAAGCCCTTATAGATCACCCATTTCTTATATGCATCCCAAAGATAGGTCATTATGTTTTATATGATTAATGAAATTAAATCCCATGTTATGGAGTTTTTGTTTATGTGATTGTATTTATATTTCATGTTGTTATTCTTTGTAGAGGATTACCATAAAACCCTAGGCATCACAATATTCTTAGTTTTTATAAATTGTGTCATTTTTTGAGAAGTCATCAAAAAACGTATATAAATGATATGGTTTTTCATAGTAACCAATTTGTGAACTATTTATATAATTTTAATAAATAATACTTTAAACATCAATGTAATTAAATTGGTATAAATAAAAGGACTAATACAATATATTTATACCTATAAATGTATCACAAAAATATTTCATTATTATATGATATTTATTTCCATTTCAATAAAAATGTGATTAATGCTAATAAAATAAGTGTTATATGATAATAGGTACACAGTGCGGTTATTAATAAATAATATGGAATATAATTGAGAAAATTTAATTCTATAAAAAAACTTATTTTCTTATAAAAATAGCTTTACATTTTATTTCATCATTTTATTTAAATGTTAAATTTTTGAAATTGAAATACGAATTTGAAAAAATGGACATTATATTTGTATTCATCATAGTTATATTCTCGTAAGATATATTTATTGATTTTTGTAAAAAGATTTATTTTTAGGTGAATCGTGATAAATACCATTATGAAAAATAACATGATTTTTATAAAAATATTAGTCTATAATTGTGAATTCATGATTCATGAAACTTTATTCTAATTTTATTTTATTTTAATATATAATTTTAGTAATGTAATATTTATTTTAAAATCAATTTTTACACTACTAATGGTATATTATATTTAAAATATATTTTCAATAAATTATACTTTTATTGTTTGAAAATGTATATAAATAATTTTTTGAAATTAAAACATAATAAATGGATTTCAAATTCATAGTACGTATGTCCAATATATATTAAATGGAATATTTTAGTTTTTGGAATAATGATTAATTACCTTTAGGAAAGACTAGTTGTCATGGTAAAAGATAAAATTTTAAATTTATTAATTAATTATGTAATGGGATTCAAACATCATTAAGGAATTTATATAATTTTTTGGATGAGGTTTGTAATGACCTTATCTCTTCCTCAAAAAATTTATTTTTAAATTTTTGAGCTACATTTCTTGAGAGTGACTACCCAATAATAAAATTAATTGGTTATTTACAAAAAAACATCCCATTTATCTTATAATGGGGAAATCCAATCCTCACTTACCCTCACACAAAAACCTCATTGTTCAGAACCAACATAAAAAAAATCTCCTCGACATTCATATACACCATAAATTTTTTTATGAATTCTAAAAATAGCATCCTTCAATGGATTAATCCCTTACAGAATAGAGAAAATACATGTAGTAATGTATATTTTTATTATGGATCCTCACAAAATTCAATCTATTTATATTGTTTTCCTATTCCAAAAATATATTTTAATCATATAAAAATTATAACATCAATATAATTATTATAATGTAATGTTAATATAATGGTGGTAGAATTATTAACCCCTCCCCTTTTTCCCATATGAAAAGTGAAAACATAAATTGTGAATTGTGTGGATGACCGCCATAACGATTGAATGTGTTTCACATAACTTTAACACAGAAAAATTAACATCATAATAGGGAAGATAATATATAATTATTAAATTAATCACATATTTTCAATTTTTAAATGATAAATAATATTTTTCTATCTAAATTTCTATAATAATTAAATCATTGTCCATCTATAAATGTGGACAACCACCTCCTTGAAATGATTTATTTCCATTTTTTATTTAATATCCTTTGTACATTGATGTTTATGATAGGGGGATTCATTGATAAATCTAATTTTAATTTCATAATTATTATTTTGGTTGTAAAAATTGTATAACCTAATTTGATATAAATAATAAAATATTATTATTAAATTAATCGTCCAAAACAATAATACAAATAGTGAACTATTTTATACATATTTTATTATCCATTTCATCTTTTTATAAATTATTTATAATAATAATGTATCATATTAATACAATAAAAATAATACATTTATTCTTTGGTGTATTAATATTTCAGCTAAATCACCTCATAAGCATCCATTAATCATGTTATGTTTATTTCTGTGTTGGTTTGATCACAAACAATAACAATGTTTAGAATTTATTTCATTAATGACTATTGGAACATAATTTCTAATATAATATTATATAAATATTTAAATTATTATTATTATTTTGGCTCTGGAAATGTTATATCAATATATTATTTCACTAATTTCAAAAATATAAATATATCATAATGAACCATAGAAACATGCTTATTATCAATCTTCTCTTTGAAGATAAATACTGTAACAATCATATATTTAGTTTGAAACATCAAACAAATTTATGATTCATCAATAAATAGTAACATTAATAACCCATTAATGATACCCTTCTAAAAATTATTAATATAAAGAGAGTTATTGTGAAATTTGTAAAATCAATCAAAACTATTATCACACAATGTGGATAATAGTTTAAAGTCTTATAATAAATGAATAGTTTTTAGATTTAAAAAAAAATGTATTTGTGTATTTTAAAGATTTAAGTTATTGAGATTTATAATTTTTTTATATATAAAATTATTGTATGTTTATAGAAATCAAGAAATGAAGTAAAGTTTTCCATATTAAATTCCTTTTATTTATAAATTGATTATATTATGAACAAAATTTCATTAGTTATTTTTACATGTAATTTCAAATCAAGATTTTATATTTATAACCAAAATATTTTAAGAATAGTTGAAATTAATATAAAATTTAATCCATTGATAGATTCTATTATACACTACACTTAGGATTAACAAAATATAAAATAAAATAAATATATTATTCTTTAAATGTGTTAATTATAAAATAGTTGATTAATTAAGGTTATGAATATGAGTAATAAAAATATGAAAAAAAGTAAGATGTATTGGTTAGTTAAAAATAAATCAATACTCCATTATTAGTAAAGACATCTTATGCTTTAAAATATGATTCCTTCAAAAATTTGTCCTATTTTTTTAGTGTATATTATCATTAAATTCATCCAAATATAGAAATTTTATTTTATATAAAGTTTATTAATTTTGTAATCGCTATATAAAAATTTTAATAAGGTGAAAATTTGGGATTCTTCAAAAAATGATTACTTCTTCAATGAATAGTGAAACATTAATGATTTTATAGAAAACTATCATTTCCAAATATGAATTTATAATGTTATTTATTTTTTAATTAATTTTATAATTTAATTATATAATTTTAGTTAATCATAATTCAAATAATTTCATTATAATCAACATTTGTTTCAATTTTCTATAAAGTTATTTTTGAAATTAAAAATTAATTTTTCTTGAATTTTTTTTAGTTGAATCTTGGGATTGTTTTGTAATTAAATTATTCCACCAATATGAATGGGATTTTATAAAATGATAAGAGTATTTGGAATTTTATTTTCTTAAAAATATAATGTGACATTATAATTTTGTTATATTCAATAGAAATAATAGAAATAATTTATTTCCACAGTTAAGGATTAAATGGGTATACTAGTGGGTTAAACCGAGATATATAGTTTACAATATCATATAACAATTTCTTTATTTTTGGTTGATGAATGTATTTTGATAAAATGATTATTATATATTATTTAATTTTGAATTCACACGACTAGAGTAAAACATTATTTTAATTAAATATTTTAAAATATTACATGTTTATCCTCTCCCTCCCTTATAAAATGAAACCAAGTCACCTATATTTTAAACATTTCCTAAGCCTTATATATATCAAGAAATCCCAAGAATTTTTTTTCTAACAACTCTCCACATATTTAGGGGTTCTTTCTTTTATATAAATATCATCCTTTCAAGTCTTAAGGTGTCTGCCAGTAAGGGTTAATCAATGAAGAGGCATAACGAATAACTAAGTATTTTCAACGTTATTTAATATCCCAAATTCATTTAGTATATTTAATATATTAGAAAATAATTAATTAAGTATCTAAAAAATATAAAATATTATTATTATTATGGGTCAATGATTCTCCACCTCATATCCTTCAAATGAGAAATTAATGTTTTCTTGGTTTGTATGTGTGAATAATTATCTCCACATAGAAATATTATTCAATTTCTATAATCATTAATATTATTTAGTTATTATTACTGAATTAATTTTTACATTTGATATTTAATAAATAAATATAATAGTGATGTTATCATATATCTCATCTACCTTCTTACCTTTCAATCTATTGGAATAATATAATGTCACTTGTTAGTACGTGTAGACCACCCCCATGAAATGATGTGATAAATTTTTCATTTTCAATTAAGATAATAAGGATATATTTAAAAATTAATTTATATATATATTATATAATAACGAATCTATAATGGTGACGTATTATTTAATTTTCTTTCATTTTATCAATCAAAAATAGGAATCATCCCTCGTGCATATATATGTACTGCAATATCACTATGTGATGAAATATATTTTTCATTAACTATTTATATAAATAATTATAATTTTTACATGATAAAAACATTTGAATTGTATTTTATGACTAATATTCTAGAGATGATGAATCCATGACCAAAGAAAATGTACATTATCCATCAAAATGAAAAATGTAGTTGTTATCATAAGGTAGATTGTTTTTATAAAGAATTGATAAGAAATTTGTGATAAGATTTTATGAGTAAATAATATATGTTATTATATATTTTAATATTATTAAAAAATATATGTATAAAAAATATATTTTAATTATCAAGGAGGTTTAAACATGTATAAATAACTATGATACTTCATGTAAGGGTTTTTTGTTTTTATCTCATATTAATAAGGACTATCTATCATTGAATTTCCATTTAGAGACATTTTATTATCCCTATATGATAAAAAATATTTACATTTTTCTCTTCTATTAATTTATATAATTTTTATGTTTTGGTTAAAAAATTCTCTTTTCTTAAAAAAATTTGTTTTTATGAAATGATGATATTATTTCACTTCTTTCAATCAAAAATAATTTTTTATTAATATAAATTTTTCATAAAAAAATTAAAGAATTTTTCCATTAATATATACTAATTTTTTGAATAAATTATTCTCTATGTATGATTTTATAAATAAGGCTAAAAAACAGTATTCATGTCATTTTATGAATAATGCATGTTTTTCCAGTGGTGTGATCCAAACCATTTTTTAAATATTATGAAAAGAACATAATTACATACCATAATGAGGGGGGAAATATTAAAAGAATAATTTATAATAATCCATGGTTATTTTAAAATAAAAACATTTCCATAATGTTTTGGAAATTTTTATAATTTTTATAATTAATTTCAATATGAATAGTGTATTTTCCTCAAGAAATATTAAATAGACCATTAGGGAAAAATTTTATCTATGATGGAATCTTTTGATTTTGCTAATTTTTTACAAGGGAAATTATTCAATGATACTATCCTTATTCATGTTATTGATGGTTTTTTATTATGATGATTATATTTTTTTTAAATGAATTTTCCTACTATTTAAGATAGGTTGATATGATGAATGTTTTATGATTTTGGGAAAAATATGAATGGTTTATGATTATGTGATGGGTGGGTCATAAAATATATTGCCCTCCCATCCCATGGGAAATGATGATGGATTTTATAAACAGTTAAGATTAGTTGAATGTAATAGATGCCTAAGATATGTATTTTTAATAAAATCACAAGAGTTAATTTAGGTAATGTTGAAATAGTGGGTGCCCAAGACCCAACTATGTTGTACTTTTGATTAACATATCATGTGTACAGTTAGTTATACATGATGTAATCTTACCACTATAGTGTATCCTTTTATGTGTCTAATATTGAAATGGTAATGTACAAAGATTAATTGTCATATCAAAAGGTTATAGAAGATCCTATGCTATAATGAGAACCTCAAGATACTATGACAATAATCTTAAATATATGTTCTACGGTCTAGATACATATTACTAATTAGATACAGAATATGTTTGACTATCCGGTGTGGGGGTCTCAAAATCATTGAGACTTATTCTCAAGAAGTTCACACTTGGTGATCTCTAGTAGAGGGATCATCAGGACATACCCTCTAATAGGAACACCACATGTTTTGGTTGTCATTCGTTGTTCCTATCTATGGACATGTGTATTGGTCTCTAGGTTTGAGACCATTACCAATTTATATCATTTCATTACATACTTTGATGCAGGTAAAAAACCATGGTATTGAAATCATGGTGTGGTAGCATGTGTTGGGTGCATCGTTGGAGGTATGACATTGGTTGAATGGTCAAGAAAGGATTTCTCACTTCCATGTTTAGGATGTTTTATATCTCAGGACTGGTTGATCAGGATGGTCCTACCTTTATAAGTCTTTTTCCAAAGCATTTGAAAGGAAAATATATCCAGATAGATCAACAAATAATAAAGTAAGGGTTATGACACCAGTGTGCATCCTTTATTATATGATATTTAATGACAAATAGATTATTGTACACAGTTAGTGTTTATAGGTTGGTTGTCATTGCTATAACAATCTTTATCTCTTTAGGAGCTATGATGGGTTTCTAGACTCTGCTCTTGGTCAGTGGATTTATTCACAACTATCGAGATAAAGGATTAGAGGGTCACACACAATAGCATATTCAAGGATCCACCCTATTCAATTGAATAGGTATAAGGACATAGTGGGTCCACCACAGGGTCCAAGTGTTGTTCAAGTTTTTGATCACACAAAGAATTAAATAAATTCATTAATATTCATGTTATGAATATTTGGGATTGAATTTATTAATGTATTGAGAAGTTCTATAAATATAAGAAAATATAAATTGAATAAATATTATTTTAATATTCAAGGTTTGATTAATATTATGAGGGATAACGAGTCATGTTAAAGGGCTCGAATTTTACCACGAAATATATTATTTATATATTAAATGTCTATGATTAAATAATAAATAAAATTGGTGCAGTTTAGTTCGTCAAATTTATTTATTTAGTGGACGTTTAAATGAACGAGGGTCAGGGAACCCAACATGGTATTTTCCAACACCAATATAAATTAAAGAGGAGGCTCTCTCCCATGTAATTATTCATTCATTTTATGGAATAAAAAATGAGAGGCTCTCTCTCCTCCCACTACTTAGAGAGGGAAGCATTTGATCCAAGATCATGGATCAAGATCTGGCTTATGCATCGAAGGGATCTCGATGTGGTGATCATTGGGATGTCGAAGACATCGTCGAGTCGCCGCGCTAGCCCCCATAATTTGACGATCGACAATCAAGTGGATTCTTGAAGAAAATGTGGAAAATCTTGGGGGATCCTTCTTTGGATCCTTCAGGCAACGATCACCATCAACTTGTTGCAATCCACCATGGATTTGGATTTGAAATGGGTATGATTTCATTTCATTTTTGTGTGCTTTATAAATTATGTGAGATCCTTGGACCTTATCGGGGCTCAGATCGACGGCGACGACAAGTTCTTCCATCCCATCAATGAAAACATTAAAATCTCTGGCCCACTAGCTCCCCCTGTGGGCATTAGAATCTTTTAGTGGTATCATAGATATTTTTTAGTTTTTTGGATCCAAGAAAAGTAAATTTTCATTACAATTATGTAGAGGGTTTAAAAACTTTCCCAAAAATTTAAATTGCGGGTCGATTCGATTTTGAACGGCCACGTTATGGTCATTTTAAATTTTTAGATTAGATAAATTTTGTGGTTTGATCGTGGGTATTAATTGTTATTCTTTCCGAAGAACTGACCATGTTTAAATTGGTTAATTGGATATAATTAAAAGTATATGCAAATTATAAATTTTACAATTTGTCTAATTTGAATGATAATTTTATTATTATAATAATATTATTTTGTTATTATAATTATATTATTTTATTATTATAATGATTTAATAATAATAATTTATTATTTTTTATAATAATTGTATTATTAATATATTTAAAGGCTATTTGAATATCCGTTAGAGAAAAAAAAATTTGTGTGCGGAAAAACACAAAAAAGAATTTATTATAGGTGGACTTGACCTAAAAAAATTAAGGAGACTTTAAAGAAAAATAAAGGGGATCTCTTTTGTAAAAAATTAAAAGGGGAAAATAGATGGTGGGGTGGGTCTTGTGGAAACGAAAAAAATTGAAATTTCGGGGTATACTTCCCCTGCATGGCGCACCAATCAGGCGCGACCTACAACACGCTATCCCACCTTCATCCTGTAGACAGCGCCGCTGCCTCCTGCCATGTATTGGCCACGACCCATCTCGCTCACAGCCATCCTTTGCACTGGCAACCCATAGGAAGTTGGCCGCCCTCCCCAGCAAGGCGCCAACCAGCTCGGGACCCCTCCGCTTCCCTGCTCTAATCCTTGCCGATATCCCCAATCCACAGTGCACTACCCCATTAGCACCGATGAACCGCCCTCATCCAGATTTATAGAAGTGGTGCCCGACACCAGGACCAACCCTCGGATACCACTAGAGGCCTCCCTCCACATCAGCAAGGAAGTCGCGGACTTTCCCCTCGCCGCCTTTCACCCAGCCGGTAGTCGCGGATCTACCATGGGAACCCTCCTCCCAGCCACTGCCCTTGGGCACCGCAACGTTGCGCTACCTACCGCCAGGTTCCTTCACCATGTCGCACTGGCCACTATGCTGGGAAGATCCCGACCAGCCAAGCGTTATAGTCATTGCCAAACCGCGGCAGCCCGTTCCGGCCTTCGCTGCCAGCCACCTCCTTCTACACACAGTAAGTACCGATTTTTTCCTACAAGTTATTTTTCTTTGGGAATAATTAGCCACGAAGTAGTCTGATCAGATCTTCCCAACCTGGAATGAGTTTGGATAGATTAGTCCAACGTAGTGTGACTCTGCACCGGTTAGGCCCGACCCACTTAGGCCGTGCATTAGTGCTTCATGCACTGGACATTTAAATTAATTTAATTTTAGTTTCAAAATTAAAATAATTAAAATTGATTTTGGTTAATTATTTTAAAACCCAGAGATATAAATTAATTTTTTTTGGTAATGAAATTAAATTATTTAGTAAATCGATAATTAATTAAAATAATTGAATTATTTAATTAATTTAATTTAATTAAATAACCCTTGTACTTATTTGATACATTTTAATTTTAATGTGCATTGTTTACCCACATTCTGTTTTTGAGCACCATCCCTTGTATGTCTACATTTTATTATTTATTTAATTAATTATTTAACTATGTGAAATGATTGTAATTAATTAAATAGAAGGTTTTCACATCTTCTCACTTTTTTGGTTAAAATGTAAAAAGACCTACATGTCCAATTTACCGGATGTACATTTATACCCCGAGCCCCCCTCTCCTGGGCGCGAGTATCTTTTTACTTAGGATGAAGACAGAGAACAACGTGGATGACGACGAGGCAAGACGTGACATGGAACATACCAAGACAAGGTGGTACTCTAAGACGGAACGTGGACCCTACCAGGAATAGGTGGTACATCAGATGCGAAGCGAAGATACAAGATGAGGGAAAGATGCATCCAAAGTCAATATTCGACTTAGGTACAATGCCCATAAGTCACTAAGATGCTCAAGACCAGTTGGGTAGTAGTTTACCTTTATGAAATTATTTATTATTTTATTCATTTACAAATAAAATGGGAAATACATAAAATAATAGATAATAAAATGTATAATGAAGCAGCGTTTGTTTTTCTATTAATGTTCAGTTGTGAGCACGAAAACATAGATGAACAATATTAATAGAAATGTATCACATTCATCAAGAGGAAAACAAAAAAACTTAAAGTAATATTAAGTCAACATTGTCTTCCATCATTCAAGTTTGAACAAAACCAACTGTTTGGGGTGCCGGTTGTGTCATAGCTGAGGGTGCCTCTTACTACCATGGAGTTCTTATTAGAGTTGTGGGTTGACTTAACTAAAATTTCAGAAAATAAATATCCATAAATAGATTATTTTAATTTTTTAGATATGTATTGAGTAAATAAAGTAATGATTATTGAAGCTGGGACTTCACTCAACAGATCAAGGAACCATGAGTTATTGAGGTTGTCCAGCCAAAAGCCTGCTTTTAACCCTCTGAGTAGTGGTGTAGCCATAGATTCTAGACTATGTGGTAGGTTTAGGGATCCTTGCCACTAGAATTCTCAAACAATAGATTATTATGATTCTAGTACAAAGGGTTCCTAAAACATTACAAATTAGTGGGGGACATTTAATGATTAAATTAGTAATGTCGCATTTAGTAATAAAAAAAGGCACTAATCTGCTAAATTTTATTTTTGTAGAAAAATGAAATGTAATACCATAAATAAAATTGTGATAAATATTGGATAATGTTAATGTCCAAACAAGCATGAATTTATAATATAATATAGACAATTCCTCATTATATAACTATATCAGAAATTCAAGGTTCGGGTGTCCCAATATGTTAATCCACCTAAGGAAGTAAGGTGTAAAAATGATTATACGAGACTCATGAATTTATTATATAATGGTTATTTCATAACATTATCATCAACGCCTGATGTTAGTTGTGGTCGCTACATCATGACTTGAATGATGAATACATGTAGTCTCATCTCCGGGAAATTTCCATGGAGAATGCTAAGCAAGATATGAATGTGATGATTGCACCCGCTTTGCATAAAGTGAAAGAATGTAAATAATCTATCATGGAATCCCATTCTTATTCATTTTTACACTCAACTACTCTTGTTTCATCTATGTATACAAAACAACAGTATAGATTAAGGGCTTCATTACCTTTAAGGTAACATTGTCCAAAAAATAATAATATTAAATATTACACCATATTTGGTTCTTATGGAGAATATATTGAATGTCAAGGCGAAACGACCTATGAAAAGTTATGAAAAAGGAACCTTCATCATACCCTTCATAGAAAAAGTCATTGGTTATTTAACAGGAGGATATTTTCATTACATATAATGAAATAAATTTATGGATGTTTAAAAATGCAATGAACTGAAATACAAGAAGCAAGTACCCACTTCTCGTTCAGGTATATTCCTCAATATAAATTAATGTTTATAACATAATTCTAGGGTATTGAATACTATATGCTTATAAAATATGTGTATTTAAATATAATAACCAAGTATGTATAGGAATATTATAAGAAGTAAAGTGTCTTC
Organism: Viscum album; assembly: GCA_963277665.1. Classification (NCBI taxonomy): domain Eukaryota; kingdom Viridiplantae; phylum Streptophyta; class Magnoliopsida; order Santalales; family Viscaceae; genus Viscum; species Viscum album. The sequence continues at coordinate 190,581,779 of OY728136.1, read as the reverse complement.
TCCAAGAAGCTGAGAAAGGGTGATTCCAAAGTCAGTGGTGGGAAACACATAACTTCTATTTTCCATGGTATTGATTCATATTGGACAAGTTGTGGAGTATAACAAAAACATTTATTTGACTTTCCATTTTTTTCAAAATGATACATTATTACATTTTCAGGAATGAATGTTGTTTGTGGTGTAACATATTCAACAAATAGTTCAGACATACATGAATCAAAGGTAATACATGATGAATATAAAAATGTAAGACTAACCCAGATGTGGAAATATAATTCTCTGTCAAGTAAAACTAAAATTGGATGTCAAGAATATACCCAGTATGGTATTTAGGGTCATCATAGATAAACACATTTCGAATTATTGGCATCTTTAGTTTAGACAAGGAATCCTTTATAAATAAAGGAATGCCACGAAGATTCTGGGGATAGTTCAACAAGAGAGTGTAAACTATTCTGAAGGAAATATCAAGGAAAATATATTTCATAAGTTTCATTTAAGTTATAAGGAATATAATAGTGAATTTTATTCATGGTTGGAAGATATGAGTTGCTTCGGATTGGCATGCCGAAGAACATCATGACCAAACATTCATCGGCCATGATAATGTAGCGTGGAGTAATTCTTAAATGCACATTACATTATCTACATCACATCATTGAATTTCATAAATAGGATCAATGATAAAGTCTTACATGTCAGCATAGAATAAAAAATTTAGCATGGTGTCGTTCCTAAATTAACATTTTATACGTCAGAGTTATGATTTATTGAGTATCAATGTAGCATGTTTCAGAAACTTTCATTATATTTCATGACGTCGTTTCAACATAACGGAAAAATCCCATAACAAATATTCCATCTAAAAAATGATAAATGGATATCATATGAGTCATTATATGATGAAAATCCATTATGTGATAGATCATGTGTTATGTTGAAATGTGTTTTTTAAGAGATAAACAAACATACATCAAGCCAAACACATAGTTCATATAAGTAAATATCCTAAATGTTGCACAAGATATTACGTAAATCCATAAGATAGAAAAGATATTGTCAAGAGATAAAATACATTTCTATATAAGGGTACACATATCTATTAGAGATAGTGGGAGATGAATTGACATTGACTTAGTCAGTTCTCAAGATGCGCAAATGTTGGCAATTGGAACAACTTCCACACGTTCATGTGGAATAGAAATGTTCTAGAGACATATACTACGCAGGAATAATGAAATCATGGTTATTGTTTTATATTCACCATGGTCAGTGATAAATTATTCACTGAGAATAAAAAATACTACATGTAAGTGGTATATGGAAATTATCTAAGATTCACAAGATCAATTAAAATTTAATAATGGATTGCATGTATCAAAATGAAAGGGGGGGGGGGGGGGGTTATAAATTGAAAACTACAATTGGTGCTCAAATGAGATAAAACATGGATGGTAAAATCCTGGTACCAATAAGGCTCGATTGGTTACACCAATTCAGTATGCCTAAATCCATTAGAATTTTACTTGTCAAAGATATATTCTAAGATAATTAAATTGGACATCAGATTTCAAGATCAATATTCATGGAAGGTGTCTAAACGACACAACCAGAAAGGGATGATGACCTCATATAATGCCAATAAGGTTGCAAGTTACTAAAATACATTTTTGGATTAATGTAAGCAATAAGATTGTAACACCCGAGACTTTTATGTTATATAAATCATCAAAGGAATCTTTTTCTACAAAACACTTTCTTGGCTTGCTTTACACGAAATCGTGACCTTCCTCGATAGCTTGCGTCGTACGCAATACCGAGTTTCACTAAACAACGATATGCTATTAAAATAAAACTAGCCGTTATGAATAGTAAAAACCACTTTTTAAAATTTTATAAATTTTATTTTTCAAAATGGACTTCATTTTTGGATTCAGAATATCGAAATTAGCCTAGGGTGAAATTTTGGTATTTTTCAGAAAACTTTCAATTTTTGATGAATAGTGAAACCACTAAGTGGTAGGTTAAAAACTGAATTTTGCATAAAACTTAATTTTACCGCTTCTGTGAATGGAATTTCGAAAATCCGACAGACACGGTTAATATCAAGGACTAAAATGTGGTTCAATGAGATGAAAATAATTTTTGGTGAATAGTAACTTTTTACTTTTTTTTACTACGGTTAATAGTAAATAGGGTAACTAAGGGTCAATATGATATTACTATTACCCTAAAACATGTCCTAATTCTATTGGATAAGTGTAATTCGACCAAAAACAACCTTATGAATATAATATGACCATTTAGGTCCACTTGAATTAGATTATGACATTTAATATTATTTTATTTAATGAATAGTTAAAATAGTTAAAATCAAAGTTTAATAACTAAATTTTTTTTAATATGGGGTTATACATAAGATAAATTAGACTATAAATATTCATTAGAAATCTAAAAAGATTTCCTACATAATTATATTTTATTTATAATTTTTAGACTTTAAATAAATTAATTTATTTATGACACAACGATGATGCAGTAATTACCCTTTTAAAGAAATGTTAACATAATTGATGTTATAAATGCTCAAATAAATGTAATTTGAGACTTTTAATGAATTACAATAATTTTATAGGTTATTATGATATATTAGTGTTGATTTAATCAACTTGGTTCGAACATATAATTCTGTTACGACTTTCACAAAAATCATATATCAAATAGTGTCAAAATTGACACAAAATAGTTTTTAAATCAAATATTATATTATTAATTGTTATTTTATTCCTAAAAATCTAAGGTTCGGCCAAATGACTTAGATAAGGATATATATATTAATAATAAACAACTTGGGGTTCGTTTGGCATTTTATAGTAAGTGTATTAACCATATAGTGTAAGAAAACAAAAAGTCACGGTAAAAGTTAAATTATTTAACTTAGAGTTAAATCTAATTGATAAGGTTAAAATAATAACCTAAACTTCTCTAAATCTTATTGGTTGATAGGATTTCGACCCATCCCCACTTTACCTTCGAAATAAGACCCTTTGGAACCATTATAAACCGATTTTGACTTTAATATAAAATAATATTTTGAGGTATTCCTAAGGTGCCCCTCTCCTCCCTTATAAAAGGGCACCTCCTCCCCCTCCTCCTCACACCAATTTGAGCACTCAAGCTCGGACAAACCCTGCAATTTTCTCCTCTCCACTTCCCTAGAATAATCCTAGAGGTCCTGGTCTTCTTCAAAGACCAATCTTAGTTCCCTAAGTGGAGGATTCATAGAGGCGTTCCAAAGAAGAGGTAATATCCATTACCGATCTTTTCAATTTCTTTCTTCTTCAACTTCTTCTTCTTTAGTTGTTTCATGATAAAGTAATAACATCAGTATTACTTACATACTGATATGTTATTATAAATATGAAACAACCCTAATTCACCTTCTATCCATCCTACGGAAAAATGAAATCACCGCGCGTGCGTACGTACGGAATACCGTCTCCACGCCGTTGTGTAATCTATTTTCCACCATCGCCTTACAAGGATGGGTATAATGGTGTAATGAGTAACTATTTATGATTATTATAAATTAATATTGATACTGAAATAATATATATATACGCCAATACAATTCCATGATCATAGGAACGATATCATCAATCGTGCGTACGTACGGAATACCATCTCCACGATGTGATGCGACTCGTTCTACATAATCATCATTACATAGTAATTATATAAATGAATTGAATGAATAAATATGATATATGTTACACTAATACCATTCTGGATATAAGGTATCTATAACCTTAAAAGAAGAATAAGAATTTATTCGGCAAAACACGCATAAGAACAAAAGGCAATAAAGACCTGAGTAACAAGTAACAATGAAATATTACTAACAAGAAGCTAAGAATATGACCATATATGATATCATATCAATATGTATGATTCTGGAATAAGTCAATAACATTATTTAAACCATTATACAGGAGCTTCGGAAACGTACAAAGCAAATCGGACCTAAGGTAAGGGAAATATCACAATCTCACTTTTATCCGTGATTGTTTTTACTTTGGTAATTACTGGGGTGTATTTTATCATCCACATCCATGTTACCTCAATATGTAATATTATTTCCATACTTCTACAATAGTTTATATCCAATTTTACCCTTCGGTGAGTTCTTAGTAACAGATATGAAAGGAATCTTTTGTCGTTTTTCGTACGAGGTACTTTTTGACTTTTCCGACAAAAGTACGAAGAATGTTTTTTTTAACTTATACGGCAATAATGGATTTTTAAAACCTTATTTAAAATAATCTTCCTTTATAAGTTTTCAAGTTTATTTTTAATCAACTTCTTTTAGTTTATAATTGTAAGGCATGTTAAGAAAAGAAAAGTGTTTTTGAAGTAGAGAGGATATTTTCCTCAAGAATGGAGTTCAAATGTTTTATCAAAATTATTTTCCATCTAAGATAATATAGGGTTCTGTTTTTATCCCTATTATTAAATTGATTTGATGAAGTCATTTACCTTATATGATTTGTTTTATGATGTCATGATGTTTCAAGAATCCCATTTTTGTTACATGTGTTATGCGATGATGTATGATTTATGATTATGCGGCACACATAAGAAAGGATTCATTATAAGATGGGTGGGACCTATATCTCCCTCCAATGCATTGGGTAAAGATTTTATATCTCATGAGATAGACATGGATGGAATGGTAGGTTATACCGGTTCAGTGAAACAGGACTGGAATGAGGGTGACTCGGTTCAGAAAGGGACTTTGTCCACTAAGATAGTCTTGGCAATGAGTCATGACTAACAAGAAATGATTTTACATGATTATGTGTGCATGCCACAAAGTTTCAAGTTTCATGTTATGATTATGGGGATCTCATTTTCACTTCTATGATTTGTTCCATGTTAAGATATTATGATCTCTTTTGCAGGTTATGATTTTCAAAAAGATATGATATGATTTTTAGTTCCTTTATTTGCCCTTGCTGAGCATTTGAGCTCACCCTTTTATGTTTTCTTTTCCCCAGGCCAGGAAGATGGATATTAAGTAGAATATGCTAAAAGGGACCCTAGATATGATGAAATAAATGGGAGACACTGTAGAAGATTTATGAACCAGTTTTTTATGTTTCCCAGTTTCTAAAGACACTATACCTATACGGTCCTTTGTGGTTTTGTCATATGTTGTAATAAGTGTACTTCAATTTTGAAGTATTAACAATGTATGTAAAGTATGGGTCGTTATAAAGATCTTAGAAAATTCATTTTTTACATGTGTCTACCGAAGGTTAGTGAGAGTTCCAATGTCTTCCAAGAGAAATATGTTTGGCAACATATGGAAAACAATACAGGATCTAACAACTAGATAAGATTTGGATAAATGTAATACTCCAATGATTTACATAAAGTAGAAACCTAGGTTATAGGGAACTAGATCTATCTAAGTAGATTTAAAAGTTTCCTGGACCTAGTAAATCATACAGAATGTGAATTTGTATTAAAAAATACAAGTTGGTCCAATTCAAGTTCAGAATTGTTGCCAATGTCACATATCTTAATCTCTCATGGTTGACATGTTTGGAACATGGGGGAGATTAAATTTTTGAGATGAGTATCATATGCTTCAGAAATGGATCAATCACATATGCCACAATATGTACAAGAATTGATCTTTCTAGGATATACATTATGGTAGGAATATATCAATTATATCCAAGAGTACTACATGTGAGGGAGTCACTACTATAATCTTGTACATTAGAAAGTACACATGATATATAACTGGTATATGGATAAGAAGGTATACTAGTATATATGGGGAAAAGATAGTAATCCTTAGATCAATTTGATCTAGTATCACAGCTAGTCTAAGGTGATGAGCATGTCAAGATCCTAAATGCCATTGGTAGACATACCTAAAAATAATGAGTTCGTTGCAGCTTATAAGGCTACTATGAAGTAGTTAAATGATATGATTTGTTCCAATTCATGGAATCTCACATAGTGAGAAAAGTATTATCATAATGTAAAATTATGATATTATTACTATCTATGTTTTCATGTCATGACAATGGAAAAATGTAATATACTCAGGGATACCTTATTGTGGGAAGTTTTACTCATGGAGATGAGGTTGCATACAACAGATATTCCATTTAGCAAAAATGTGGTAGGCCAAGCAGTTAAATCCATTACTCAGCAGAAACATGATCATTATCATGTGTGTATCAAACATGTTTGGTTAGAAAGTTGGCTCTAGTGTAAGTGGAAGTGTTGAAATTGTGGGTTCCCTAGACCCAAATATATAGTACATCAGATTACCATATCTTGTGTACAGTTAGTTATACATAATGTAATCTTACCATTATTGTGTATAATTTTCTGCATCCTCTATTGAAATGGTAATGTCCAAAGATTAATTTTTGTATCGAAATGTTATAGAAGATCCTAGGATATAATGAGAACCTCGATACACTATGAAATTAATCTTAAATATATGTTCTATGGTATAAATACAACTTACTGACTAGACACAGTTGATGTTTGACTATCAGGTGTTGGGGGTGCATAATCATTGATGCTTCTTCTCATGAAGTTTACACTTAGTGAAATATAGTAGAGTGATCATGAGGACCGACCCACTATTAGGAACACCTCATGTTTTGGGTGTCATTGGTTTTTCCTATCTATGGATATGTGTATTGGTCTTCTGAATTGAGACCATTACCAATGTATATCATTTCATTGTGTACATTGATGAAAGAAAAAAAGAATGGTATTGAAATCATGGCAAGGTAGCTTTTGTTGGTTGCGTTGTTGGTGGTATGAAATTGGTTGAATGGTCAAGAAAGGAATTTTCACATCCAAGTTTAGGAAGTTGTATATCTCAGGCCTGGTTGATTAGGATGGTTCTACCTTTATAAGTCTTTAGCCAAAGAATTTTAATGGGAAATACATCCAGATAGATCAACAAATAATAAATCATGAAAAGGGTGATGACACTAGTGTGCGTCTTTCTTTATAGAATATTTAATGACAAATAAATTATAGAATATTGTCAGTGTTCGTATGTTTGTATTTGTTGATGTGAGAATTCGTATCTCTTTAGGGGACGTGATTGAATTCTAGACTCTGCTATTGTTATGTGTATTTATTCAATGCTATTGATATAAAGGCCTAGAGGGACACACACAGTAGCGTATTCAGGAATCCGCCCAATTCAGTTGAATATGTATATGGACATAGTGGGCCATACCATGGGGTCTATGTGTCGTTCAAGTTTTTGATCACTAAAACAATAAAATAAATTCATTAATATTCATGTTATAAATATTTGGGACAAATTTATTTAATTTATATACATGTTTAGTAAATACATGAAAAATTTAATCGAATGAATAATATCTTAGAATTCAAGTTTTGTTTTATATTAAGTGGAACAACAAGTCGAGTTAAAGATCTCAGTTTTTATCACGTAATATATTTTATATATATTACAGGTATGTGATAAAATAATATATAATATTTGCATAGTTTAGTTCATCAAAATTATTTATTTATAGAACATTGAAATAAACAGGGGTAGGGGAACACAACTAGGTATTTTGCAACACCAATATAAAAAAAAGAGGAGGCTCTCTTCCATATAACTATTCAATAATTTCATGGAATGAAAATTGAGAGCCCATGTCTCCTCCTGTTACCTAGAGAGAGATGCATTTTATCCAAGAGGATGGATCAAGATCTTCCTCAAGAATCAAAGGGATCTCAATGAGGTGATCGTCGGGACGTCAAAGATATCGTCAGATCGCATCACTAGCACCCAGAATTTGATGATCGACATTCCAGTGGTTTCTAGAACCACATGTTGACTATCTAGAGGGATCCTTATATTGATCTTTCAAGTGAAAATCACCATTGACTGGTTTCAATTTACCATGACTACAAATTTAAAACGGGTATTCTCTAATTTTATTTTTTTTCTTTTTAGAATTTATGTGAGATCCTCCGACCTTATCGGGGCTCGGATTGGTTGTGACGACAAGTTCCGTCATCTCGTCGGTGATAATTTTAAAACCCCCAGCCTAATGGATTCCTTTGGGGGCCAGAAAACCTTTTAGATAATAAACTCTTAAAATATGGAAAAGTGAACTTGATATAGTTCAATCCTAATAGAATGTTGGAAATGACAAGGTCGGAATACCCATTATGGGATTTTGTCTACAATGACAGTATTGAGCATGAACCTTGACAAAAAGTGTTATTTTTATAATTATTTGATTTCTATAATGTTATTTATCATATTTATGATATGTTATTTGGGATTATGATAATTTATTTATTACTATTAAAACTTATGAATTATGAATTATGTAATAATAAATCATTTTCCAATGATTTATGAGTAATGTTTATTAAATGATCATATATTATTATTTTATGTTATCATCATTCACTAATACCTTTATTCTTTTGTTAGACTCCCTTAAGATCATTGAATTATTAATCTTATGTTTACTGTAATGAGTATATAAGGCCATCCTTTCTTATTTTTCCATTCCTAATGTAATGAATAAATGTTTTATGTAGGGTATGTATAATAAGTGTTTTGTATTAGATGATATTTTTTTGGTATTTTGATCATAATATAGTATGTAAGATGAATGTTTATATAGTATCTAAATACTCTACAAATTTACACTTATGAGTAATGTATTTCTTTTAAAATTTATTAAATATTCATCAATAGCAATTCATTATTAATTTATAAAAATTTTTAGTAACCTCATCTAATATTATAGATAGGTTCACTAAATTTTTATATATTATTATTAGAGAACTATAGTAAAAACCTAGTGGATCAACATATGTATAGGATAAAATATTATTTTTATAGAAATGTATAGATTATGTTGTTTCCTAACAAAATATCATTGACATTATACACCATGGGGACTAGGTATTAGAATATATAAATCTTGGTGTAATAACACAAAAAATAGTTTTTCGAGTATATCATGTTAATAATTCTAGTTCATGATGAATATTCCCCTACAATGCACTAGTTTTGACTCTCTTTTTAAATATACCTTGTTTAATTCACATTTTATTAATGAACTATTATGAATAATTAGAATAGATGATGACCAATGTTGAACAAGTTAATCCAATGTTTTCAATGATTTAAGAGAATATGTTCTGATTTATACATCCTATGAATTATTTTTTAGGACTACATGTCTACTCATGTAGATTATTATTTTATACAATAAAAATGTTGCTTATAGTCATTGGATGGACCATAGAGGAATCATGATTAGGATAAATATGATAGTAAATTCAAATCATAATCTCATGATAAACAAAATGAAATGGGAGTTTGGATGCGAATTATTTCAGAAATTATCATCAAACTATAACAATATGTGAATGGTAACATAAATTATGCTAATATTCCAATTATTTAAAAAAAAAACGAAAAACTAACTATTAACTATTTTAAGAGGAAACATGCATCATCAATGATTCCTGTTATCTACTAATTGCAAAGGAAGAAATAAGTAAAAATGAAATTTTTTTTTCTCTATAGTGTTCATAACAAGATAAAATTTCGCTTATATGATTTATTTTGGATACAAAACTAGATCAATAGTTTAATCTTGTTAATAATATGATTTAATGGGTTAAAATTTAATCCATTACATGTTAAGTGTATAAGAACAAATTTTCCAATAAGTACTCCACAAATCATCACATGAATATGGAATGTTAATTCCATGAATTATTACATAAGTGTAACAAATTAATAAATAACTATGAGGGAAATTTTAAAAGAAATTAAATCTATAAATCATGTTTGATCATCAGTATTAATGGAAAATATGACTAATTTCATAGTGGTTGAAGACCATGTCTCTAGAATGCAATGGATATAGGATACTTTGATGGCTATGAAGAAATAATTCGATGTTATATCAACTGGGAATTGAAATTTGAGGACTCTATGTGTTGTCATGAATTTTAGGAAACAAATAAAAATATATAATTTAAGGTAAATTGAAAAAAACACTATGGGGGAATTAATGTTCATTGTTATTCATGTATTAAGTGTGGAGGAAGGCATGGGTAAAATTAAATATTAGTTCTGGTTAATGACTAATTTGTAGAAAATGGTGGTATCTAGTAATATAATATATAATTGATGTGTAATGACTAGTCAATAAATTAAATGGCGAGAATAATAAACCATATGTTCCTCCAAAACACTATTGTTATAGTTTATAGGACTATTGAATGTACAAAAACAATTCCATGTATCTATGTGTTAATGGCGAAAATCTACATCAATAATATTTGATGCCATAAGATAAAGGGAATGATCCTGCAATCACAACTACGGAAGTGGGTCATCAGAATGAACTTGTGAAATATTCACCTATCATCCAGACTAAAACTAAAAATGTTTTATATGATTTGAGATCCTCCCAACCTTTTATATATGAATAATTTTATAGGGATATCATGTTATCACGTCAATGATTTGATGTTGAGTTATCAGTAAAAAATCTTAAAGGTGTGATTATAAAATCTCAATTTTATATCTCATCTTTGATAGAATTTGAGGGAATTTACTTATTAATGATCTTGTAATTCTACCTCTAGTATAATTTTATGCTATTTCAGAATATATTGGATCTATTTATATATTCTAAATATAAATTATTGAGGAAGGTAATTCATGTTCTATATTCTCAATCAATGTATGATCATATGTCAATATGAAGTTAAATATGAACTTTAAATGGAAGTTACTTCCATTAAATGGGTGTTACAACATATTAATTAGGGACTTTTATCCCCAAGGGTTCTAGAGAAACTCAACATAATTGATATTCCAATTATTTGGGAGTATAATGATTTATTTACTAACTAAATTCATAGTATATTTCCAAATAGTGAAGGGTAATTTCTAGTAGAACTCATACTAGTTGAAATTTCTATTTCAAAGACTCCTATATAGTATGTACCTGATTTAGTTGTAGACATTGAAGATGAAACTCCAATATAATCTTGATAGATGAATCATTTTCCCTTGTTTGTAACCAAGGGGTGAAACAATATTTTTTGATAAAAACTTTGATGGGAAAATTCATCGTTAAATTGATTATTGAGATCATAAAAAGATATCTATCTAGAAAACCTGTCATACACCCCATATCATTGATTTATATGATTAACCATATAGATATTAATATGTCCCAATATTGATCTTTGAGGTAGATATCATTGATCCAGGGTCAAAAATGAGGATATAAACAAGGCATCTTTCAGTATGTGGTAGTATCATTATGAATTAATATGATTCCATTTATACATAACAATTATCCTACAATCTACATGGATTTAATGGATAGAATCATTAGATATTACCTTGATCTAATTTTGGCAGTTTTTATAGATGACATTATTATAAATTCATAATGAAAACATGATTAGGGGTATATTTGAGGATTTTGTTTAGGACTATAAAAAAAGGATAATTTATATATTAATTTTACCAATTATGAATTTTTGATATAGAAAGTCACATTATTGGGACATATAATTTCATGTAAGCATGTATTGGTGGAACCTTCAAAGATGAAAGTTATTGAACAATGGCCCAGACCAACCATGATAACGGGGACCCATTGTTTTATTAATTTGTTAGGATATTGTGGATATAATTTGGTGACTATAAAATTTCTATCAAATACTCTAATGATGTTTACTTAGGAGTGAGCCATGTTACCATGGATATATTAATGTGACAATATTCACAAGGAATTGAAAATAATGGGTTTTAGCATACTGATGATGACACTACCCTATAGTATATAATGATTTTTGATCCATAATTATGTATAAGTGTATAAATTGGGATTCTTCTTTATGTGGAATAATATGTTGACACCTTTAAATGTCATGTAAATTGAAAATTCATGAGTAAAATTATCAAACTTGAGATTTGGAGTTGGTTTTAGAAAATTTCCCTTGAAAATGCAGATCCATTATCATTATGGTGTAACATGGGATATATAAATAAATAATAAAATCATAAAGTGTATATCCTTATAAAAGGAATTGAATAATTTTTAGATAATAATATTTATTTTTATTAATGATTTTGACTTCTGAGTAAATTACGAACTTCAGAATGTGAATAGGGTGGTTAATTCTCTATGTTTGAAAGACAGTGCTAGATTTTCCTAGATGAGGACTGAAAAAGATTGAATAATTTTGGATTTTAATATGATATATCTTAAAATCATGATAACATTTTAAATATAAAATATTTCTCAGATAAATGTTCTAACATCCATCAATAAGTTTATTAAAGAGGCATAGAATGAGGATGTGGAACAATAGAGGAAGTTGAGGAATGCACCCTTGATCAACCATGGCTATGATGGAATGAAAATATTTACTATTAGTTTATGTGAAATATTAATACCAAACATGAAAAAGGTGTTTTTGGATAAATATCATAGTTCATAGTTATCTATTCATTCTATATGTACAAATATTTATAGAGTTATAATTTTTTTATATGGTATAACATGAAAGGAAATATTTTTTATTATATATCATGATTCAGGGTATTTAATAATGTTAAGGATGATATAAAAAATTTTATAGGGGTATTCCAACCATTATCCATAATATAATGAAAATGGGAAACCAATACAATTGATTTCATCATAGACATTCCAAAACATATCTATAGAATAATTCTACTGGGGTTATATTTTTCCTAATTAATAATTCTATAGATTTTGATTCCATAAAATAGGATATGACTCTTGATCATATTTCAAGGACATAAATTATATATTTTCTAATCTTTTATAGACGAACATAATATATTGTCTTTGATCGAGATATGGGGAATATCTTGATGTTATAGAAATGACTTCAGCTAGAACTGAAAAAGGAGTAGATCATAAACCCTAAATATCAGCTTTAAAATAATGATGGGTATGATTTGACCATTAAAACAGTTTAGGATATTTTGTGAAGATAATATATATTTTTTAATATGTGGTTTAGATTAATTCCTTCAATTAGAATAAATTATGTATAAAATTATCTTTCAATCGATCATAATGGTGGATACATTAGAGGAACTCTATAATAGTATGTTAAGTACTCTAATGACATGGGATGAGGTTAGAGAATGAAATAAATTGGAAACTAAACCAACAGTGGAAAAGGAATATAACTTTAGAGTTACTCTTTATCACATCAAAGAAACTCAGAGTCCATAGAAAATTAAACTGATAATCAATGATAATATATCGAGTTTGAATTTAGTTAAAATTTATTCCTATGAATATATCATTGAATGATAATTATGATATTTTTGAACGAGATCATGTTCATACATTTTTATATCAGTCCCATTGAAATTCATGACCATATTTTAATGGTTTCTTATCTATTTTCACATCCACTAAATCTCTATCAAGTTCATGATGCATTCCATGTCTCTCTACAAGGTAATTAAATACATAATCCACAATATATACTCAACGTAGTTGTCATACCATAAGATAATAATAAATATTTTCAGGAAAACATTTGTGTAGCTTATTGATCAATGAGAAAAATGACTTTAAAAATGATAACTAACATGGTCAAAAATATCTAATGAACAAATAATTTTTTGGAACTTCCATGGGATCGAAAAAATTTAAAGAGGAAAAATTTTCCCCTAATGTTTATATTTGAGTGACTGGATTTACAGAGAGAAATTATTATAATTTTGGTATAATATATAAACCAATGATTTTATGGCCAATATCATTTTATATAAATTAAATTCCTCTCATATCTATCTCTATAAGAAACCAAGTGTTTTAACCAATGATGATATACTATTAATATTTAATTATTCAAATATGTTTGTTATAACATAATAATTAAATTGAATGTATTAATATAAAAAAATCCATTATATATAATATAAAAATTTATTCATTAATTCACTAAAAATCAATACTCAATTTTTAGTATTTCTATTTTATCCACCAAAAATATTTTTCCTGCAAAAATATTTTTATTGCATTTTATGTGGATATTATAATTAAAATTTACCACATATTGATGTTTTAATTTATATATTGGATATTATTTTTAAACTCATAAAATGATAATATTCTTAAGGTAAAATTTCATTATGATTATAAAAATATTATATCATAGTTGGGGCTATTATGAAACAAACTTTTTCCATTCATTTTTCTATAAAGGCCAATTTTATGTTGAAATAATTTTTAAATTTATTTATTTTTCATTAAAAATTATTCTATTAATTTAATTTTAATTTATATTACCCAAATTTTTTCTATCAATCAATTTTATACATAAAAAAATTATTTCTCTAAAAAATTGTTTTTAATCACATATTATGGGTTTGTATTTAAATTATATTATTCGAATTATAGGAATTGAAATTTACAAAATGAGATACATATTTTAATTAAGAATTTTCATTCTATTTTTGTGGGTACACCTAAATTTTTGGAAATAATAAATAGTAAAAATGTTATTAAATATATTACCATGGTTAAGGATAAATGGGGTTTTCCAGGTGTTATCCTGTCTGATAATTATTAAAATATCAAAAAAACATTCATTAATATTATTTGTTTTTTATTTAGAATATATTGTTCTTATAATTGACTATTGGTCATTATGGATCCCAATGACATGATTAATGAATTATTATAATTTAATATCCTAGAAAATTCTATGGGTGAACACTCCCACCTTTATTAAATGAAACCACTTATCCTATCTTACTCATAGTTCTTCATTCATATTTATCAAACATTACCCATGAATATCATTTCATATCACCCCTCACCACATCCTATAGTTATTTTCTAGTAAAAATATCATCCATTAAAGGCATAATTTATAATCCAATTGAATCTTCTCAACAGAGAGGTATAAATATTAATTGAGTATTTTCAATTTTATTTCATCATTCACCTTAATTAAAACTATGGTATAAGTTATAAAATAATAAATTTATTATCGTAAAAATAATTAACTTTTATTAGGATAATGTATGGAACATTTTAAACTACATTTCCATCGAATTGGAAATGAATGTATTTCTTGTGAAAATGTGTGGGCTGTTTCCTCCATATAGTGATATAATAAATTTTCCTTCATCATAATTAATTATTTATTTTGATGATGGGTTAAATGTTTATATAATATATTTATTTCATAAATATTATTTTTTGAATTATAAAATCTTATCATCCTTCTCATCTTATCATCCATTGAAAAAAGATAATTTACCTCCTGTATAAGTGTGGACTACAACCTCCATGAATTGATGTGGTTTTTTATACACGTCTAAAATAAAAATATGGTAAACTGGGTGGATTTAACGAATATATATGAAATATATTTTATAAAAATGATTATATAATGCTTATTTATTATTTGACTTTCATTCATTCTAGCCAATCAAAAATTGGAAACATCACTCATGCATATATATGGAGAAATGTCTCTACTAAGTAATGTAATTCATTTCGCATCACTGATGTATATGTATAAGTATAAAAGTGTATCTTATAAATAAATATGATACATATGTTATGATTATGGTTCAATAGATGATGAAAATTTTATAAAACACTTGTACCTAAACCATTGAATCAAAGCATTCATAAGAAAACCTTCGGTTTTCACCAAGAAGAGTGTTTCAAATAAATAATTGTTTATAAATGAGTGATAATATATAAATTAAATATAATATGATATGATATATATGATTATAGTTCTAAAATAGAGTTATATTAATTTTATATTTATTTAAGGAGTATCAAACATGTACGATGACAAAAAGGACCAGAGGTATGGGATTTATGTTTCAGTCAAATTTTATTATGGAATGTCTGTACATTAATTTCCATCAAGTGAGATTATATTATAGTAATTTTATTAAAAGAATTAATTTTCATTCAATTATGGTTATCAAAAAAATTCATATGTTTTTGTAAAAAAAAATTCACTTTGGTAAATAAATTTTTTATGAAAATGTATTTGATAAATACCATGCTTATTTCTATTTTTTATTCAGAAATATATTTTCTTCCATATCATGTTTTTCAAAAATATTTTCATGATTGGTTTTTATAATCATAATTTTTTTATATTCATCATTAAAAATGATTTTATTTTTTAAAAATAGTTTTGTGATAATATTCTTTTTATTTTCTAAAAAATAACTTTTTAATGATGTTGTAGACATAATATTTTTTAATTATTATGGTATTAACATAATTTACCACCATAAGGACTAATTAAAGCACTATGGATTTCAGTGAATTCAGTAATTTTTCTATTCAACATAAAATGATTTCCATAATATTTTTTATAATTTTATAATATGAATAATTGAATTCAAAATGAAAAGTGCCATATGAAATATTCAAGGGATCATTAAAGACATTTTTCATCTTTGATAAGAATCTTTAAATTTATTTATGTTTTAAAAAGTACAGTATCTAATGATACCATGCATATCCATTCATTGTATAGTTTATTGTTATAATCATGAGTTGTTTATAAAACCAATATATTTTTTGTGGGTCATGATATAATGATATGGTAAATGTTTTATGATATTGTGGCATTTATTTGAATGGATTTTGACAATATTATTGGTGGGACCATATTTATATATCCATCCAATACATTGGGTAATGATTATATAGTAGATAATATATGAGGAGATAATATAGATAATAAAATTTACTGATATGATATAGTTAATAAACTTTTATGAGATGAAAAATAAAATAAGCTCCAAAAATATGATGGGGTGAACTATATGGATGTTACTCCTAAGAAAATTTTGGAATTGACGAGGAAGATATTTATAATATGGGACTTTTTCCCCAATTATATTATTGGGAGAGAAACATGATAAAGGATGAGGTATTAAATACATTTTTATAACCCATCAAATTTATTTATTATTGTTATAATATATTCTTATTGTACATGAATGATTATTTATGATTCTATCCACATATGATTTATGTGTTATGTTATGAATAAGGTTTATCCCTTGATTTATTAATAATTATAAATAACTAATTGGGTAAAATTATTTTATTTTATGATTATATTCTTATACCATTATGAATATTTTATTCTCACTTAATATCATTGATTCGTATCCCTTATGTTTACCCACACTATGATTCAGATCTCACCCTTTCATTAATTTCAATTCACCTGATTAGGAATAATGTTTTAAAGATTGGTTTGTCTAAGATATAAACCATGTGGTTTGTTATTTTTGAAATATTTTTAAGACCATTCATGAAATAATATTATTTTCTACTTGTTTCCTAAAATGATAATCTATTATAGTAATGGATCATGTATTATTGTAAAGTGTATGATATATTAATCTAAATAGACGAAATATTTATGTATGAAATGTATTGGTTTAATAATTATATTGTAACGCACTGACCCCAGTTTCCTAGATTTGGTGCATTATTTTAATATATTGGCATGATTATAAGAAATCAAGTCCCGAAGGACCGATCAGTTTAGCAGTCTTGGAAAAATAGATCACATACATGAATGTTACATTTTCACTTTGATACGTACAAAACAATATAAATAATCTTTATGAACGCCATTATTCCCTTGGCATAACCCTGCATACCAATCACAGTACACTTCTTGGAATCCTAGGAAAAATAAAACATAGAAAGGGGTGAGCTCAAAGTCTTAGTAAGGGTAAGCAATACAGCGGAATCTTTCAAAAATAAGTATAAACATTTAAGGCAATGTATAAAACTAAAACAAAAGCCTTTTAAACTTGAACTTCAGCACAATATGGACGAAATAAAATGAAATAATTCCATTTACTTATTCACATGGATATTCTACTAATCTAATAATCACATGCAATATCACTAACCACTTTCATAATGATGGAATGTATAATGCCAGACTATCATAACCACGTAGCCAAGGCCTCGTGCCAAGACTAAAAATAAGATTTTGTCAAGGCCTCGTGCCAAGACAATAATTTGTCTCATGAGACCTACCGATGCATCGAGGAGCTATAGCGGGCTCCACCCGTCACTTACTAAGTCCAATGCATTCCTCATATGAATAGGTTTAAACATAACATAAACATTTGTATTAAAACTGGCATACGAAATGTCAATACTTTTCCATAAACTATGAATGGTATAAAAATAACACATCCACAGTAAAACATATCACAAAACCTTCAATGGATGTTTTGTATAATAAATCAACTTCAAATGAGCTTATAATCCATCAAAGGATGTTGACATAGATGAAAATAATGAGTAAAAACATTTGAGAGAAATATACTTTTTGTAAAATCATTTAAAATCCACACATTTATAAAGGAAGTAATTTTAAATGATATTTTTGAATCAAAGTGTCCCATACCACTTTGAATCTTTTTAAAAGAATTATAATTTAAAAACATTCATGTCCATATAAATAAATCCTTAAAATCATTTTGAAAAAATGGACATTAATTAAAAAGATTTAGAAAGATAAATCTGTAAAACATTTGAAATTATGATCTTTATAAACAGTACCTTTAAAAATCCTCAAAATATTCATTTTGAAATCATATTTATGAAAAATGGACATGGATGATAAAAATGCCCCAGTAAATACATACACATAAACAATATCGGATAATGATGAGATTGAGGAATTAACCCTTACCAATTTGGTAACTTATGAAACATACAACCCATGAAAGAGGTATCATACAATGAATATTTAAATACACATAAATTAAAGTGTATTACACAAATAATACAATTATGTGCAATACATACACCACACAAAATGTAATAGTTGCAATATGGCATGAATATCACGGGAATAAGGAGTGAGATGAAAACCCCTTACATTGCACTTTCCTTTAGTCGAGGGTACGTTTAACCTCCCATACGAAGATCGTAGTATGTTATTAAATTATACCAGAACCATATTAATGTTTATGATGTCATACATGATTCATTTATGACTTTATATTAACCATTTAAAAATAATTTCCATGTTAAGTTAACATTTCGGGTAATAATCACTTTCTTTATCGTACATGTTTTAACTTGTTACTCTTGGTTGTATCACTTATATCACGATTTAAATACTTCCAGAATATAAAACATGAAAAATATATCATATATATTTAGAATATAAATATGTATAATAGACATATATATGAAATGGAAAACACCATTTATGGAGACGGTAGTCCGTACGTACGCATAAACGTTGTTTCTGTTTTCATATAGTATTGAACGGAAGTGAATAAGATATATGTAAGTACATAAATCCTTATATATATAAATATATATATCTCCATTAGCATTATTATGTAATATATTACATACTTATTAGTAATATATATTTTTATAATCTTCGATGAATGGTGAACTTGGAAATGAATCTCATCGCGTCGTGGAGACGGTAATCCGAACGTACGCACGAGCGAAAATAACATTCTTTTGATATTAAAATAATATATAATTGGATGGTATATCATATATACATAATAATTATAATGTTATATTTATTATTTACATCAAATACACATCATTATTATACCCATCCAAATAATAATGTATTGAATAACAATTACACCACGACGTGGAGACGGTATGCCGTACGTACGCACGTATGGTGGCATGTCATTCAAAGGATAGAGAGAATAATAAATATGGTTGTACCATATTTATAATAACCTAACAGTATATAGGAGATACTGGAGTTATTATTTTAGAATATAAATAACAAAGAAAGAAGAATTTGAAGAAGAAAGGAACTTGAAAGAGGGTGGTGAAAACATTACCTCTTCTTTGTGTTCTTCCTTTTGATTTGATCAAAATGGCTCCTTAGGTTGACTTTATGATCAAAATAAGGCCTCTATGTTGAAGTTAGGGAAGTTGAGAGAGTAATTTGATAGGGGTTGGTTGAACCAAAAGGCTTTGAATATGTGAATAATTGGTTAGAAGTTGGGTCCTTTTATAAGGGGGAGGAGGGGCTCTTTAGAAAAAACATAAACTATTAATTTATAATAAATTCATATTCGGTTTCTAATGGCTAAAAAGTGGATTATTTAGAGGTTAAGATGGTTATAGGTCGGAAAACACTCAACAAATAGGATTTATACAGGTTTGGGTTACTATATTAACCTTATCTTTAAGTATTAACTCGTAGTTAATTAGTTTCACTTTTACAATGTCTCTTTTTATTTTTATATTATATGGTTAATAAACATACTATATACATCCAAGAGACCCCCAAGTGGTCTATTAATGATAAAAATATCATGACATAAGTTTCTTTTCAAAATCTTATATTTTTAAGAATTTAATATCAATTAATAATATAATATTTGTTTTAAAAACTCTTTTATATCAATTTTGACACTATTAAATAGTTGATTTTTGTAAAAATCATAACAGAATTATTACTTATAAATAAGTTAATTAAATCATTCCTAACCTGTAATATTAACCTATAAAATTATTTTTATTTATAAAAAGTCTCAAATTACATTTATTTGGGTATTTATAATAATAATTATTCTAATTTTTCATTAATTAGGTAATTACTGCATCACCATTGTGTCATAAATAAATTAAATTATATAATGTCTAAAAATTATAAATAAAATAACATTATGTAGGAAATATTTTTTCTATCTAATGACTATTTATAGTCGAAAATCCAACATATATAACCCTATGTAAAAATTGTTTTTCTAAAAGATATATGCTTATGTTATTTTTGTATTTATTTTAACTTAATTAAAATAAAGTGTCCCTATCACCTACAAGTGGCTGCATGGGGTCCCAAAATCAACCCGAAGATGCCCATGGTCAGACATGTATCCACCAATAAGGTTAGAAAACGTTTTAGAGTAATTTAGTGTTATTATAATATTATTTTTTAACCCTTATTTACCGGATTTACCCTTTAACCATGGTAAATAAAATATTTGCCGAAATAATTATTCAAAATGTCTAAAAATAAAAGTTACCTATTTACACAATTTGGAAATCCTGATTCAAAATATGGAATCCATTTTTCCATGTTCAAAACACATAAGTGGCAGAAATTAATTTAAAATTAATTCCCGCTGTCAAAACTAAAAACGTGTTTTTACGATATAATAACTATCAAAAAATTGATACTTGTTTATGTCTGGTTTAATTGCGAAATTATGTCCAATGACCAAAATTTTATTAAATGGTAAAAATATATTCTAAATGTACTTTAAAACCACTCAAATTCATAATTTATCACCATTAATTATTTTGATTAAAAAAGTTGTTTTTAATAAAAAATTTAGTAATTTTCACTATTCATCAAAATATTAAAGTTATCCGAAAAGTACCAAAATTTCACCTTAGGCTAAATTCGATACTCCAAATCCAAAAAATGAAGTCTATTTTGAGAGATAAAATTTCTAAAATTTAAAAAAGTAGGTATTACTATTCATAACGGCTAGTTTGATTGGTTGTGGTGTGTGTTAGAACTCGAAGTTGCGTACAACACACACTATTGTATTATTCAAAGGAAAGTGTACCATGGAATATTGGGATGTTTCATTGTAAATTTTTGATGTCCCCATTCTAAAAATTAAATTTATTTAGTCAAATTGAATATATAAAAGTTTAAAATATTGGATTTAAAAAGGGTTCACTATTAAAATTGGTAAAAGTGTAAAAAATGAATTTGTTCTTACATTATGTCAAAGAAACTCATAATATGGATTCTAAAATTATAAGGATTATATAAAGTTAAAAACTTAGTTAATACTATTCATAACCTCTTTTGAACGGCTTGTTTGTTAAGTCATGGTGTGCTTGAACTCGGTGTTGTGTGTAGTGCAAGTTATTGAATTATTTTGAAGAAATAACACACTATGAAATCTTGGGGTGTTACATATATCATGAATTTAATTTATTAATTTTAATGAATGATACATTTGAATCAATCTGTTATGAGATGTTTTGATTGAATTGTTACCCAATCCATATGTGATTGTTTCTATCTCAATTTTCATTCTTTGGGACTCATATTATATTGACCATATTTTTTGTGTTTTTTATTTTATAAATATTAATGGAAGTATTTTACCATAATACAAATTATGTTTAAGAGATATACCAGTATATATTATCTTCCCTTCCATATATTCGTTAGATTCAAGCATTACCAAAGCAGATGATAAATAAAATCTTTCCCTTGGTTGAAAACCAATTATATAATTTGGTGAAGTAAATGATTGATTATAATAATAAAAACAATATATATCTAGATACTTTGATTTTGATATTGTTATTCCAACAGTACACCTTGGGGTAATCACTAAAAAAATCATTGGTTGATAATTGACTAAATTTTCACTCTAATTTATTAGGAGTGAGTCTAAGACTGCACACCTAGGTAGACACAACCAAGGGGTTCTCTTTTGAATATTATCATACTCAATATAAATAATAGTAAATGAATTTTATAACCATTTACCTGGACACCAAGCAATATAAACGATAAATCCCAATTACTATCTTCCATGGAAAACTATGTATATTTAATGTAACCTATTAATTATATTTCTTTGATAAGGGTACATACTATTACTCTGAGGACACCCCATAAAATCTAATGTTTTTATGGCATTTTCTCCCAAATATCAATAGTATTCTATTTTGGGAGGTATTTTTTCCATATTTACCATTATACTGATATCCATGTGTGTGTTTTTAGAAATAGTTTTCTTAGGGAATTGTAAGAATTGTCTTGATGGGAAATATGGTGATTTCATTGGACATAGAAAGTTGATAGTTGAGTCCTTACCTTATACAACCTCTTAATGAATTGATGGGTCTCATAAGATAAAACAACCTAGGTTATGATGTACACAACATCTTGTATTATAATGTTTCTTATTTTGACAGAATTTTTTGATGTCTAATATTATAAATTCAACCGGTATAAGATTAGTTATTATTGTTTTAAATGTTTTCATTTGTTTTCTTAGATATATCATACTATTAGTTTTATATTAATATTGATTTAGGATTGTTTATTTTTTCATAATATATCACATATTACATGTTTATATTTTAATATATTATACTTTTTGTTACTCCATAGAGATTTTTAGAGATGTTATTTCCTTTCCTTAGGAATCCTAGAGGAGTACTATATATTAATTTTTACAATATAAATGAAGGGACCATAATATACAAAGAATACTTTAATTTTGTATCCTGTATTTTTAAAATATAATGTGTATATATATATACTCTTAAAATACTATTATGTAAATTAATATTTTCGGAAAACTTGGATTTTGTAGCAATAATGTAATAGAAAAAATGGCACCATGTTTGGAGATCAGGATGTTAAGGTTGGTATCAGAGGACATTTAGAAAGAACCATGGGTACTAGATATATAATAACCTAGCTAGATAGAGCATGTAATATGGAAAACCATAGGATATCTAGGGAACAATCTTGGTATACATATAGGAATAAAATATTACAAATCATTGTAAATAATTTTTTCTAAAAAACAATGAATTGACCATGAATATAACTATATGAGTATTATTAATTAAGACCCATAAATGAAATATTAGGTTAAAAAATATATTTCTTCCAGTTAATATTATGATTCATAGATTTACCTCATTAATACATTTGATTATCATACATAAGAATGACTTCAATATGATACATGGTGTAGATATGCATTCAATATATAATGAAAAATATTATTCCAATAGAATGACATTATGATATTTGATAGTGAGGTTTAATATCATGTTTTAAGAGAAAGTTTTTCATTTAAATCAAGTCCCAATCTTCCCCTAGTATAATTTACTTATAAAATTCCTTAAAGAGTAGAAGATCAACCATAATATATGTTTGAGGAAAATATCTTATAAATATAGGATATATCAATGTCACTAAAAATAATTGATGTTTTTCTGAAATAATTACATCATCATACACTAGATGATGTTGTTGAGTTCTCTAAAAAACACATTATTGATGTAAGGGCTATATCTAAAACTTCATATAGAGTAGAGATAGTGGATTTGGTGGAGCTGAATAAATAAATATAGTTTTAGTGTGATATATGGTTTTTATTTTCTAGTATTTCACGAATGGGAACCGCATTTTAATTAAGGAACGCTAAGGATGGTTCAATGAGATAGTGGATCCATTATAAAGATATCAATGACCTTAAAATAAATAATTAGTATCCTTATAAATGCATTAATGAATTATTGGATCACATTAATTGACTCAAATATTTTTTTAATGATTTATATTCCCTTGGTATTTCATAATTTATACTTGTATAATGTTTATATACCATAGAACACATTTTTAACAAGGTATACACATTATTAATTTTCATTAATTTATTTTGGATTGATTATTCAACCTTTTATCAATATAAATCCGATGTATTGACTATTTATGGAATATCATGATAAAATTATGTTGGTATTAATTGATGATATCTTGATATACTCTAAGAAATATAACCAAAATGATCATCCTCTACATATAATAATAATGTCTATAAGAAATAAAAATATAAAAAATATTGTATATTGGTGCCTTGGATAAATAATGTTATTACATGAAAATATGATCTCAAGTAATGGAATATCCATTGACCCTACAAAGAAAAATGTATTAAATGAATTCCCTACACTGATGAACATTAACCAAATTCATGGATTCATGGGACTAGAAGGTCACAATTTTTGTTAAGATCCTGATTTTTCCCATTTGGCCAAATCATTGACTTTGTTAAAATGAGAAGGGGTTAAACTCACATGGCCAAGGGAATGTGAGTTATTAGTTGATGAGATAAATATAAACCTTATTAATACACATATCATTAAAATTACCAACACTTAATGAAGAAATTATAATATATAATAAATAATCAATGAACATACTTGGTTGTGCCCTTATGTAAAATGATATAGTGAGAGGTTATGCATTGAGGAAATGGAAAATAAATGAATAGAAATAGAAAAATAAAACCATGAGGTAGAATCCTTAATATTTCCTTTAAAAAAATATATAGAAACTATATATTTGGTAAAGGATGTGATCTATATGGGGACCATTATAGTATGAAGTATCTTCAATATAAGTAAAATTAGATGGTTCTAACTATTCATTAACCATGACTAATTAATACACTACCATCCTAGGGAAAAAGTAAGGTGGATGATGTATTTATTAATAGATAATATATAATATTGACATTGATGAGGATTAATATGGATCCTATATACATATGACTATGAATGATGAAAATGATAAATACTTTGAATGGGAAACCATCAATCTTTCCCCAAGGAATTGTTAACCCATCCTTACTATAATATATAATGTTTTCCCAAAAGGATAAATTAAAATAAATGGGAAATTAATGAATAAATTAAAGGTAATTTGAAATATATTTCTATAGATATAGATTTTTAATTTTTAGAAATATTTTTCTAATATATCCAAAAAATAGTTTAATATTGATTTCAACATGTTTAGAGTAGATAAGATAATATAAAATTTCTAATTAATGACATAGTTTGAAATGTATATATTCATAAGTTAAGGTATATATTGATTAATATGTTCTTTTTTGGAGAATAGATAAGTTGGATTTTGAATGATACTTGGATTTAGAAAATTTTAAGAAAGATCCTGGTATTTTAGGATCTCTATTAAGATGATTAGGTTGTGAATTATATAAAATCAAACATAACGTAACATAAATTTCACAAATAGTGATATTGGTTGAATTACTTTAGATACATGTTTAATTTTATGGCCAATAATATAATGTGATAGTTTTACAAGGTAAGGTATTTTTTTTATTAAATTTTCTGAATGTTATTTATGATAATTTTCTTATAATGGTCATCAGTCATCTTTAATCATTTGATTTCAATTATGTATGTATCCTGAATGGTCTATGCTCACAATGGATTATGTGGACAATACCGATATAGAATCAATGAGAAAAGTAATTATATTAGGGATGATATGCGAAACTTGTGGATTATGTGAAACCGTTTATTAATAATTTTTATTAACAACATGGACATAGTTTCAGTACTAAACAAACTAAATAAGATAATAATTGAAACACATATAAATTAGGGTAATAGAGAAGTTCAAACAATTAAGATTCAATTTCCCACATGTCAAAAATATGGGATGAATGAGGAGGTCTATTTAAGGAAAGGTGTAGTTAAACAGTAAACATGATAAGTGGAAGTCCATGAATATCATATGTTTAAGTGAAATATAGAAGCTGAAATTTTTTATTATTTTCATTGTAAATGATTTATTAATTACTAGATTAAATTTCATAATCTATGGGACAATAATGTAATTGGTCATTAACAACCACAAAAACCAATAAAATACAATTAAACCACTAATAATGAAGTAGATAGTCATTTATTTACCATATATTTTCATCTGACTTATATCTTTTATGATTTTACCAAATAGTGGATATTTATTTATAAACAAACACCTACTGGTATGATCTTTGGAATAAAATATTCACATGGATAGTATAATTTTATTCCATATGGTTATATATCTTATTCTCATTATAGAATTATATTTCAAATATAGAATGAGTTATATATCTTTGTATATTTTTTATGAAATTTTTTAAATAGATTAATGTCATTCCACATTTAATCCAAACCCACTATCATCTATAAGATTTTTTTAATGATATCTTTAATATATAAATGAATCAAATAACATGACTTAGGTTATGAGGATGAAATTTATTTATGAGGGGATAGTCTAATAGCTAAAAAATTAATATATGATGACCTTTATATAATTCATTGTGTTTGGTAATTTGATTCACATGAAACACTAAAATAAAATGAAGGTTTCATATGTTATAACCATTAAAACCAATATTTCAAATTATTTGGATTGAATATGAGTAACTCCATTATTAAATACTTGTAAAAAGTTAAGAAATTATACTATTAATGTGAATTAAGTTCTATTATAATTTCTATAATTTCAAATATGATCATATTAAGCATCAAAATGAATTTTTTAAAATATTTATTTTTTATACAATGTGTGTTTCTATTTCAGAAAACATTTTAATAATGATGAAAAAATATATTGTATATAAATAATTTTCCTATACTATTTCAATTAGTAAAAAATATGAAATATGGATGAGAATGATAAATATTATAAAATGTATATTTTCCTATAAAAACATTTATTCATTATATATAAATGTATTATTTAATATTTAAATTAAAATAAATTAATATTTTAGTTTGAAAAAATAAAAATGATTTTTGGATTACTCAAAGTAATATTTTATTATAATTCATTTTTTGGATTTCATAAAATTTATTATTTATAGTGATTAATCAAAAATATTTTTCTTATAAATAACAAATCATCTATGACATTATTAGAATATAATTATGAATTAGAAATTCATGAGTCCCAATAAATTATTTTACAAGTTAATTTAAAATATAAAAAATGATTGTTTTAATTGAAATCCCATATTTGTTATTTTAGAACATATGTTATATTTTCAAAAAAAAATTAATATATTAAAATTTTATTAATTTAAAATTAATTTTTTAGAGATTTTATCATATTAAATGTATAATAAATTTGGATAAATTATATTTAAATTACATATAAAGAATAATTTTTTATATATAATGATATGTTACATTATGTAACAACTAC
Source organism: Viscum album (assembly GCA_963277665.1). Lineage (NCBI taxonomy): Eukaryota > Viridiplantae > Streptophyta > Magnoliopsida > Santalales > Viscaceae > Viscum > Viscum album. The sequence goes on along the minus strand of OY728136.1, from coordinate 190,553,855 downwards.
TAGAAGAATTTTGGACCCAGAAAATATAGTCTTAAAAAATTTATAAAATAAAATAAATATACAAAGTCAAGCACTATTAGGGGTAAAAATAAACTGGAGTTAATCACTCCCTGAATGTCTACACTCTCCATTGGTGTAAAGTAATATGGGGTCTTAAAGTCCCACATCGTGCTCATTTCTTTGATCACACACTTTGATATAGCATATACAGCCTAATTATCATATCTATAGACATGTGAAACATTTTAATTAAGATTATGGGAATGAAAAATCATGTCAATCCATTAAGGCAAGAGCATCCAAGTAATATTCTTTGTTTAGTCATTTATATCCATAACAATAGTTGAAGATTTAGATTCAAACTAGAGGCAAGTCCAACCACAATGGATAGAATGTTTAAAAGAGTAAATCATTTCCCAAAACACATCTTCATATAAAGTTCCAATTCAAATATAATGATAAAAAACCATTAACAATGTAGTGATCGGTTTAAATGATACCTCCACTACCCGAGGGTCCCAACATGCTTGGGGACACACCGTTAGCATTTAAAATTATCCATGATGATATCAAAGGGATCCAAAAAATGGAATTGAGAATAATGGGATTTCAGGGCATGCTAAATACCCCAAGCCTTGTCAAAAAATAAAGGTCCATGGAACTATTATTTACAATGATTTTTCAACTTTTAGACTACATGAACCTCTCTATTTTGTTCCAATATACCTACAAAAGAGGAGGAAATATGATTATGAAAAGTTATTTAATTTCCAGCACACCAGATGTGGTAAGTGATCAAGGGAACTGCTTCCATTAAGAGTTTCCAGACCTACTCACTCTTCCCAGCATGGCATACGAGTTTTATGTGTTCCTCAAAAATCATGTCATCACTGAAACCAAATACAAAAAATCTAGCTACATAAATCCAAAGAGATTTAAAAATTCACATCCCATGAAGAAATGATGAGTATTCTATTTAGATTTCAGACAATGAATTCAAGGTGAGACTATATGATGGATAGTTTTTTAATCTTTTCATGATTAGGTATCATATTTTTTTCCAATGATTCTATAGTTGAAGGAACCATGAGGGTGGTATAAAGTGGACCTTATAATTTATCATCCATGATGGTGGAACAACCAATACTTCACAAATAAGTCTATAATAGACTTCAAAATTGATCATAAAATTAGTATTAGTATTCCATACGAATATTTTATTATAAATGAAAGAGTAATTATTGATTTGAAGCATAACCTATGTGGGAATAAAATCAATGTTTCCGGAATGGATCATTAACATAGAAATGGTCATATGTGTTTTTTAAGATGGATATTCACACTATAAATGAAGGGTGTATCATCCCAAGGGGTAGTTAAATTATTTAGACATGGTTTACTTTTAACCATCCACAATTTTTTATGCATAATTTAATTGAAGGATTATTGTATACATTACTAGTCCAATGAGGAAAGTTAGTACGGGTACCCATCAAGAAATTTCATTTAAAATCTATATGAAATGAATTCATAGGAAAATTCATTAGAATCTAAATTTTTGAATGTAAATATACTAATAATACAATCATTAATGATCCTAATATATTTGACACTCTTTCCACCCATCTCAAGAGGTTAGATTCATTATATTTGTCCAACAATAACCAATTTATTATCATTTAGAGACACAATCCATATAAAAATCATGATCAAGCATTTTAACTAATTGATTATGATTTTTGGCCACTTGTAAAGTGGCAAGGATTATAAAATTTTTGATGTAATAACTAAATAAAAAAGGCATAATCTTCCTCTTTGAAACATGAATTTTCCTTTAAACATATCATGTTGATTAATTTTTTATGAGTATATCCCTAGAAAATAATGAATCTTTACATTTTTCCTAAAATAAAGGGAAAAGAAGATAATTAAATAGAATATATCCCCTCTTCAATCATTTTCCTTCAGTGATTCTATTTTCCTTCCCAGCCAAAATTACATATCATAAAACAATAAATTAATTTTTCCAGATAATTTCATGTCCAAATTTCTCCTCATAATGAACTAACAGGCCATTGATGGAAGATATATATTTCATTGAGGAATGTCCAAGAAGAAGTATGTCATCATCAGACAAGATATGTGATGGGGTAAAGTGGAATCTCCCATCATTGATTAGTATATTATATAACCATTTGAGTAAATCAATAATGCATTCAATAAAATAATCATAATTAATTTTTAAAATACCTCAGAGAATATCACCTTTTGTAACACCCCTGATATATTAATTAATCCCCCTATAAGACCCATTAATTAGAATGTAAAACCTTAAATAATTAAGGACAATGTTTAATAATTTAATAAATTAATTGTAGATGATAAATATCTTCAATATTTCAACCAAGAAGATCCATTTTAGAGTATCAGAACCTTAATACATTTCATTTTTGAGTGAAATGTTTCATTATTTTTGTTTCCACATCATTATGTTGACATGTTCTGAGGCTATAAATAACCAATTTTGAATGCCTCTATTGGGGAAAAAGAAAATTTTATTTAGTGTAATGTTATCTTTAATTATTCCTCCCATTCTTCTCATAATGATCTTACAAATGATTTTAGGGATAGTTCTTCCAATAGTAGTTATTCTGAAGCCAGAGCTATAAATAGAATTCTCATTCGTAGGTAACAATGAAATAAAATTAGAATTAATCCCATGATAAAAATAATAATTAATAAAAATATGTTGATTGCACTCCGGTCATCTTGGAATATTTACCAATAAAACATGAAATTTTTTTAAGTGAATCCATCTAGACCTATGAAACTATCCATTTTAGGAGAGGATGGAGCTTCGTTGAAATCCTATATGGAAGGATTCATGATAGGTTCTTGATTATTATAGTCCTCGATGCAAGAAGTAATGTTTCCAAACATGTTTTTTTGAATTATCCTTCCCATCACCAGTATACATCCCATTAAAGTAATCCATAAAATCCCTTTCAATGTCATTTTAGAGTTGTGTAAAAATCTATTATTGATAATGAAATTATTTCCCATTATTATATGCTTCTCCTTCTTCAATATGTCAGTGAATTTTGAAAACCTAACATCGTAATTAAGCCATTTCAAATTTATATTATTTATTTCCAACCTTTCATTGATCATTAGGAGACCATACAACTTTTATGGAGGTTGAATTTTTTATCTATAAGGGGATTTACAATTATGATTATTAATTTGAAAGTATGTAAGATTTTATTTAGTATCATTGATCTCCATATCAATATTAGATTAATATTTCTTATTCAATTCCAATAAAATATCATTAGTGTACTTTAATTCCCAATAAATCATTTTAAATGGACTACCAATGGGTTCTATATTCCACCCTTCCAAGATAATATCCATGTCTAAATGAATAATAAAACATCCATTGTTGAAATAAAATGGAAGAGGATCTCACATTGTCTACAAATTAAGTCATTAAACAATGATATGATTGTATTCTGAGTGGTATTTTGGAAGGGTGAATCATGAAACACCATTGGGATCACTTATATCATCAATTTTCATATTGAATTTACCCAAAAGAAATTATTTTATTGTAAAAAATGTTTATATGATCCATGTAAAATAAACTCTAGTTGTTTTAATTTCAACAAAATCGTTATGATTAATGAATGAGGATGTTTCCAAGGTTATAATTTTAGTGAATCTAGATCCATTTTTATCTTCCTCTATTAGGATGGTGTTGAATTCCCCCATGAACAACCATTTTTATTTATATTCCCTAATATTTCATCATGATCTACCCATAATAGTCTTGTACTGATGTATGAAGTTTAGTAATATACAAAAGAAAAAGAGGTAGTAAAACATGAAATTTTTAATGAAATAGAAATACAATGATATTTTTTAAAACATTTTTTAACTTAAATGATTTTATGATGACAATTTAATAATTTATACACGATGAGGATATAATTTTTCCTTAAATAAATTTTTACACAAGAGAATACCATTTTAATGTATTATAGATTTCAAACACCATGTTTTGTTTAGCATCCCCAACACACAATGGTTTGTAGGTCAAAAAAAGGTTAAAGGCCTTTTCCATTTGGGAATTCCCTGGTACTTGGAAATTATAATAGAGGAACTTCATTGCTTGATATCATGGCTTCATGTCATCTGCCCATATTTTTGTGTCGCATTATAATTATATCCCATTTTAAAACTTTTTTGTTGTTTCATTCCATCCCTTATGTTTATATCCACTGAAGACTTCCCCAGGTTTATATCTATCAATGATATATATTGAACAAAATTTCATGGTTTCCATTTTTTAGTCCCAATATATTCAAGAGCTTGATCCTCAACCTCATCATTCCAAAAGGGACCACTCAGCTAATTAAACATGTTATTGGATTGTAGGTGTTGAAAGGGTTTGTCAATGGATGTCTATCTTATGGGAACTTTACATGAGGAAACTTGGGAGAATTGACCATATAGATTAATGTGATCAACATTTTCTCCATCATGTTTCTTCTAACTACAAATCCGTCCAGCACTATCGGGTGTTCTCCATGTACATTCTTTTGATTTTCCAACATTATCAAATAATACCCCAATAGAGAAAAAATCAACCCACTGCTCAATAGTTCCTGATGATATCTCTATCATCGTAGGTACCTTAGAGTGGTCATATGGGATGGACTATCCAGTTGAACTGGTTATCTATTAACCCTCTAATAGTGTCCCTCAATTATTTTCCTTCATGGGTTCATCAATGCTGGAGGGTAGACAATTGGTGTATTGCAGTGTGGTGGGTTAATTCATCTTTGAGTTTTTAGGAATAAAACCATCAAGATTCTGATTTTCTGTCACATAACCTTAATCTTAAATGATTAAAAGGAAATTTATATCAATCATAGATATTTTATGGTGTTTCCAAATCGAAGAGATCAACTTTTTTTCCTTATGTGATGTCCAACCAGTGATCCCTTCCACAAATCCATCAGCGCTGATAGGAAGAGCTCTCAACATATCTAGAGTTATCCTAGTTGACATCCAAACCACTCTTGGTCATTAGTTGGATCCTCTAATATTGTTGATAAATTTCATCCATAGGGTCATGACCCAACATTCCATTCATAAGCACATGGGAGGGTCTGTAGTAAATACATCCATTTACATCAGGAGAAGATTTAATCCTTTTACCTCCTTCTTCATTAATTGGAATCTTTATTCTCTTTATCTATGAAAAATATATATTAATTATCCTTGTTTCATTAAAAGTTAAAAATACCAAAAGACATGAAACTCATGTAAAAATTAGGCATCCTCTCATATTCGAAGAAAAGTGTGATGCTATCATCTCTTTTTTTCATAACCCCAACTTGTATAAGGGGGATATATATTTCAACCTCCACCAAAATTATCGCATAATGAAATAACCATGGTTTATTTGTCATTTTTCCATTCTAACAGGATTTTCAACAACCGATGATATATCCAATAGAATTCAGTTGTACCAGTACAAAAACTTTAACTTACAGATATGATTCCAAATTTGGGTGTGAGAGTTCCTTAAATTTTCATGGTCAAAACTCGATGTTCCATTCCTGGATTCATATAAATGTAGGCTTTAAGGAAACATAACCCATTATTCATGATCTTCACTTTGACTCATCATAGGGTAAAACCTCATGATAGTATCCTCACCCAATTTATATAATTTTCATGTCAAAAAATCCCCTAATACCTATAATTAATACAGCGAGACCACACAATTTAAAAATCATCAAACCTTTGGATACCATAACACATGTGATAATGGAGTAACTACATAAGTTGGTCCTCTCTTAAAAAACATCATGTTTGGTTGAAACATGCGCTATTCTACCCTTCCTGATGGTCATTCTTAGAGTAATAGGTCAATCTATGAGAAGAAAAGATTGGTAGGAGATTTTACCACCTCCTCACAATTCATCTTCATACCAACATCGTCAATGGGATCTCATCTCTAAAAACATTTATTGATCAATGCCAGATAGAAAAATTCTTTGTGCCTAGTATGACAATTCAGATCAAGACACTTGGATCATTATGTAAATTGCATTTCCATATAGTCTTCAATATCTATAGGGTTGGGATTTTCACCTCTAAACCCTTGATCCAACATATTGAAAACCATTACCTTAGGAAAAAATTTATTAACACAGTAATAGCTAAAATGAACAAAAGAAATAATTTATGTGGTAATTGGAATTAAGAATGGTAAAAACATGTCTATAATTGAGTATATGAGTAATTAAAGAGCTTATCTATTCTACACTTCATTATTTATCAATTGTTTATATATATATTCCTTGATACTAACTTCCAATTAGTGAAAATATTTGGGTATTTTAAAAAAATATTTCCCTTTATATTATAAATATGGAACATTTCTTCTCACAAACCATAAAAAAAGAAACTTTTTTTGCAGAAAATTCTTCAAATATACTCTTATCCACCACAAAATGCTTTTGATCTTCTAAAAAAACATCCATAAAAAAGTGGAATCCCATTCACAATGTAGATAATCCATGTAGTAAAATGTATATTTTCATATTCCACTCTATGTTTTGTATTTCATTTTGTGTTATTCCAGTTCCTAATTTATTTAAATATTAATATGATAATATTAGTATCATTATTATATTGGTATGTTATTTTATTCATTTTACAAGCATTAACCAGCCACCCATGTTACCATTAAGGAATATGAAATCATGAATCAAGTATTATCTTGACTACCACCCCCATGAAATTACTTGTTTCACATTAATTCAACACTATAAAAGAATGGTTCAAGGAGTGATGTTAATATATATTTATTATAATTATGATACATTATTGATTCTAAATTTTTAAACTATATTTATCCTTTCCATAAATCCTTGAAAATAAAATATTTATCCATTATTATGTGTGGAATACTGCATACATGGAATGATAGATTTTCCTTTTTTATTTCATCATCAACTTCCATGTATAGTAATGAGACAAATTTTAGACAATAAATATGATGTTTATTTCATTATTATGTTTTGAGTAGCGAAAATTGAATATCCTATTATGAATATAAATAATAATTCGTTTTTATAATGGTAAATATATTCAATAAGCATACTAAGTGTTAAATCATTAAATAATATTTTCTTATAAAATCAATATTAATTTACATAATTTTTAATACTGATACATCACTCTAGTAATTGATAAGTAATATAATCAATATATTGTTGTAATTATATTGAATCTAAATCAATACATGGTCAACTATTAATCATGGAATGTTCATCATTCGGTCGGTTTGACCACATACCTAAAAATATTATGAATTCATATGATGAATGATTTTTGGATAATAATTACTAATATAATGTAATGTTAATGTGTAATTTTTTTGGATCTATATATTATATATCTATAACTAATTAATTAGTTATGAATTCACACAACCACCATCAAGGATCATTGAAATATACTTTTAATCGATTTCTTCATTGAGGATAATGACTAAAAAAACTAATGGATAGAATCCTAAACAACATAAATTATTATGAATCATCTCTAATAGTGATTTTAATAATTTTAAAGAATATTTTTATATTATGAATTTTTATAAAATATTAAATTATAATACTACTACAATCATTCAGAATAAAAAAACATGATGTTGTAAATTATAGAATTCGTATAGAGAATGGTACTTTATGAAATTCATAAACGAAATTGTATATGATTGAGGTTCTCAATTTTTGTAATAAAATAACTATATTTTGGAAATAATAGGTTGATGTATGTTTGAGGATTTTAGGATACAGGTAAGGGTATTCTATCACAAACTCCTATCATTGAGACATATTTTCTATTATGCACATAATTTCATTTATATTTTGTATCTATAAAACATAGTTGAGATTTTATTTAATGAAATTACATTATTCAAGAAAATTAAAAAAGTTCACTACCTACTCTTTGAAGAGAATTTTACTAAATTACTACCCAATATATAAGTGTGTATTTCTATATCAATTTCCATTCATTATGTATCATGTTATATTCCCCATATATTTACTTTTGTGTAGTGCATAAATTTACTTATAATTGAATATAACATAATAATCATGATATTTTAGGGAATTTTATGTCAATATTTTTATCCACCATGAATATTTATTTTTATTAAATACATAACATAACAATTGTAAAACTCAATCATTTATAGGGTTAAAAAAGTATATTATATTTTGGTAAAGTAAAACTATATGGAGTTTCAATAAAAATTCATCCCAATAGTGATACTAAAATGAGGATGTGACTTTATAATAAGGTTATCATGGGAGAATCACCCTAATTTTTTTTTGTAAAATTACTCTGTCCTTACCATGGTGCACGGTGAGTGGGCCTAAGAGTGAATAGATTACAATAATTTCCATTGGGGATATGATTTAGAATATTCAAATGATCTTTATAATCCTTGATAAATAATTTTACCTATAATTTCCTTCTTCAACAACCAATACAAACTAATGAATCAAAATATTCTCTTCCCTAGATAACTCAACATGGGACAAGGAAACTCTACAATATTTTACATTAATAAGCACACTTCATTTAACATTGGAAATTATATATTTTGTATAATGTATATTAATGTATGTTCTCATGGAAATATACATTATTGTTTCAAAAGGTGATGTATTTTTTTTATATTTCTCAATAAATGGGTGTGTATGTATTTTATCTAGCCACAGACCTTTAGGAATATGTTTGATTTCTCTTATTTATTCATAATGTGAATGGATTAAACATAACTTGAACACATGTAGGGACTAACATTATATATCCCCTCAATGTATCAATTTGTATATTGAGATAAAACAACTTTTATTTTGGTGTATTTCCCTTCACAAATCATTTTATGGTCTTGAAAAAAGACATAGATATTATATTTTTTAGTTGTGGAATTATGAATTTCATTCATATAATATCAATGATTATTTTTATCCATGTATTATTTTATTATAATGGATATAAAATTCCACTAAATCATGTTTTTATAGCTTCTTGTTGTTTATCTATTACATCCATGTCACTTATGTGATGTTTTCATATAAAATTGTATATTCTATTATACTCATTACTGGGAATCTAAGATCCCCCTTATTTCTTTTTCCATTCCTCATGAAAATAAATATATAATAATATATAATCATTATCTACATGATGGAAGTTCTATTAATGTTCTTGAAATTAAAACCTCGTTTTCATGACCACTTTAATGAGATGAAGACCACACACCTCAACAATAGTTTATTTCATCTTATAAAGGGCCTCTTCAACTATCCTATTTTTCTCTTCTATACTATTTTAGACCAAAAATAGCTGACACTAAAGTAATCCCATTATAAATTTCATTTTGAGGGAAATTATTATTATATAAATCGTTGTATCTATGTATCAAGAATCTTCTTTAGTGATCTTCTCTTAGATGTATGAATGTTGATCAACTAGGAACTAACTGCAAAGATGTTTTTTCATATCATGGTCTTGAATTCTAACCAGGATGATCTCCTGTAGAAATAATGCATTGTTGAGTAATCCGATCCACTAATCCTTAGTGTTGTTAAAATGTGGTGAAGCATTAGAACCTTTCAGGTAAATTATAACTAGGGGTTAAATTTGAACAATTGAAATATAACCTAAAACACATATCCATTGCTCACATAGTTCACACTAATATTAACTTGATCAGAAAACCAGTTCATTTCATCGGGGAAAATGTATTCAGTGATCAACACTCATAATAGTAATTTTTGTTTCATTCACATTGATTGTGAGGGTCCTGATAAAAAATTATTGTCTATTTGATAAAGAGGAAATACTTGGGTACCAATAACATCTTTTATATGATTTTATTAATGTTTTAATTCTATTGAAAAATGATAATCAGATTATAGTTTAGGGGAATGGATGTAAAAATTTGAGAAATAGTCTCTATAAGAACTCAATAATTCCATGATATAGATCAAATTTGGTTGAAAAAATATTCGATGGACATAAAACAAGTCCCACAACATGGAAAATAGTGTTAATGTTAGGAAATGTATAATCCCCTGTGATTATCATTTTATTATAATGATATATGTGTTAAATATCAATTGATTTCACTATAATTAGACCAATTTGTTGGTTTGGATTTTCCTAAAAATCAGTGGACTTATCTATTCATTAATCAATAACACTCCCATGGAGTAGGATATCCATAGATTATTTAGTTATTTTTCAATTTGGTTATGAGGATCCTATATGTAAAATAACCAAGATTAGAAATGTAGTAACATTAAAACTATATAATTGATTCCTCATACTAACTTAATATATGTATAAATATCTATGTACATATATGTTTTTGGTAATTTTTTTGAATAATCAATCCATGTAATAATTTAATGAAATATGGTAGTGAGTTTTGACCGATAAAAATTAAATGATGTTCTTGTAGCTCAATTAAAGTATCAGTATCTTCAATGTGATTAAATTCACCAAGTATAAAAACATCAAACTCCCAATGTGAAGGAAATTATTTTACAATAAAATATATTAGTATTTTTTTAATAACATCACAATGAAACTTTATTGTGATACCTAAAAAATATCCTCATGCACTAGATGGGGTGCGTCAAATTTCTACTAAAATTACTACCTCTATATTTGATGCATCCTTTATTGTAGACTGTGTTTTCATGGTAACTATATCCAAATAATATCTCAAGTTTCCCTATATACCATCCCCGTGATCCCACATGGACTTCAATGAGTATTGTGATCCATAAATTAGTGATTCAGGACATCAACATTTTATTTTCATCATATGCATAATACATGGAGTGGGGATGGACATAGACCCTAACAAATCTTGTAGGGAATGTTTTTTAGCTATTATTTTATATTTTCACAAAAAAAAATATTTTCAAAAATATAATATCAGGACTTATGACTATCACTAGTTGTATCACCATTTTTAAAGGGATAATGGGAGATATATGTTCTTGTATAACTATTCACAATATATAAAACTCATTAAAATGTTGTCCATTATAAACACAACACGTGTCTCATAAAATTAATTCTCAAGTATTCCCTAAATATATACACAATGGAATAGTCTTAGGAATTATCTACTCCCATATACTATAACAAGGATACAAAATGGTCATCAAAATTGATTCTATGGGAAAATAATATAATGGATGGGAGATAAAGATTACATTTTTGGAATTGAAAAATTGACCACATTCATCAACTAGGGACTGGTTTATAACCCTTTTTAGTGTTTGATAGAACTTCATATTTTACCTACTAGGTGATGAGTAATAATATATTAGTTTCCCGATGTATCATGCCTAGAAATTGAATATGTTTCCAAACATTTAATGGTGATTATCTGAAAATAAAATAAATGGAATCATTATAATTATTTATATCTTGACTGTGAATTCCACTCTTAAGCAATGAACCACAACGTTTAGAAGTTGTAATGGATGTTCCACTATGATAATATTTGATGGCCTCAGGATATGCATCATTATTGTAAATGGATGATGAATTCTACATTCTCCATCTAGAAGAATCAATATCTTTTGACTTCATCCACTACCAATATCTATCGGTCAAGGCTAAAACATCATGAATTCATTTCCATCTATAACACTGTGTCATAGTATCTATATGCACTAGATCAACCCTATGGATGAGAATTATCGATCATTAGAATAATATTATTACTTGGGAACATTAGTTCATATGTTCGTTTTTGGGTGACTCGCTATTCATATCCTCTCTCTACATAAGGGAGGCTAAAGGATTACCATATGGACAATCATTGAAAATATCCCCTAGTTATTCAAAGATAACAATGAATGATCATAGTGAGAAAATACACTGTAATATTTTACATTAGGAGGACATTTGATCAAAAAACATATAGTCTCTAGGTTCATCATCACCCAATGCTACTACACCCGATGGACATTTTCTCGTACCACACACCCACTAGAGGTGACAACATATAAAAGTAATTGTAACTAACATGGAAATAAATTAGGATTCTAACCCCTAAAGATAATATCACAATCATCCAATTCCATCATTCTTATAACACATTATCCATAAATTTTGATCGTTTTTCACAAATGGAATCACCATCATCTATAATTATTCTAGATATAGGTTATGTTTGTGGGATGAATTCACATTGTGAAAAAAACATAGAATATTTAGTTGGGGCTCTCTATACAACAAAAATATATTATTTCTAGATATAGTTTAAATGAATGGATACATCCTAAAATAAGGTATTTTATGCCTATTGAGTAGGCTATATGCATTGATGTGGATTCCTTCTAACACATGAATATTTGGCAAGATCCTGAAATAGTAAAGGGGGTCATCCTAGTTTAAACATGTATGGAAAAATAGAAAATCACCTCAAATATTATCAGGACTAAGACTATAATATATCCTTTAATGAGCATGAATTCTAATAAAATTATGGTTGTGTGGATTTTAATATTTTTTTCTTATACAATAATAGAGGAACCAATTTACCATATAACTAAGAATCCAACTGAACTGGATTTCTTGACGATTGATAAGTTTTTTAGAGCCATATTTTTGTACACCCCTTACTCAAAATGTAGATAATAAATTCAATCGACACACATTTTTCATATGGAATGAAACACACTAGATGTCATCACATGGGACAATATTCATGTGGGGATATTAAATTTTTGATCAATGTGTTAAACATGATATCATTTTAGAGTCATGGTACCATCCATGCTCTCTAATTTGACTCTCTAAAAAACAACATGAAAATATGGGGTTTCATTTGATGACCCCCAGACAGCCTATAGGGAAAGAATTCATCATACAAATATCCACGGGTGGGAAACTATTATATATTGTAAATTTCCCATACATTTCTACCTAATTTCACATTGGTATGGTAGAAGGTATTTATCTAAAGTCTCCAATATCTAAGCATTTTTCAAATAATATTATAATTATTTTAATAGTATTTCAGGTAAATCCTGATGTTTTTATAGATAAATTCATTTTTTCAGGGGAATAATATTTTATAAATGTTTTCATGACCTTGTAGTCCAACATACATTCATCCATGAAGCTTCCCCCCTGATACAAACATCACTCCTTTTTCTAGACCAATTCCTAGTAAATAATGGAGTGACAAAAGATAGAGAAACAATAATGTGCTTTAGGATTTATGGAATTATTACTATTTTATAAATACATATTTTATGGTGAATAATTTAAGAATAGTGGATCAATTTGAGGAAAAATCATACCATAAATAGTCTATTAGAAACAAATAGTTTTTTCTATTCTAAAACCCATTATCTGATAATTAAACTTTCTCGATAGGGGATGGTGAAATTCATTAGTGATATTTTATTAAATAGATTTTTTAATTTTTATGTGGGACATTTCTAGTGGGGTTTTATCATCACCAATTCTTGAACATGTAGAAATGGATCATGTGGACAAAAAGACTCATATTAAACATGTATAATCATGTATTAGACCTAGCTTGTAGCATTAGAATCCAAGATAGAATTGAAAGATATTTCTATCACAATGAAACTATAATAGTATTTGAAAATATATTAGGGAAATAAATTACTAAGAAAATTGATAATGATTAACCAAATACATTAGTAAAGTGTTTTACTAAATCATCTCCCTAGCTAATGATTATTTCTAAAACCCCTTACCGAAGGGACATGTTAGGGACCCTCTCCAAATTCCATAACTCGGGTACCTTAGTGGGGAACCTCATTGAGGTTCTCCGTAAATCCCATTTTAAGGGGTCTATGGGAAAGACCCTCACTATCTAACCATGATTGGGTGCCTTAACACACCAATTTATTTTGTTTTCAATCACAATACACTTTAGAGGTGACTAATGCATTACATTAATAAATATTTCATCTTATTAATGATTATTCATTTCATATCACTATGATCCACTCTATGAACATATTTTTTTAGTGTATTTCGATTCATGTATATATAAAAAATGTATATAAAATATCCAAAAAATCAAACACTATTTTCTAAATATATTGAACCATTATTAGAAATATCATACTTGTAACCTCTCTTCATATCATGGGGAAAAGAATAAGAAAAAACGATGAGTATATATGATCAGTATAGGAAAAAAGTGATATATCAATGATCATTAAGAATAAAATTATAAAAGGACTCTTAGAAAATTATCATAACATTTGAAAAACATGCATTGAAATTCAAATAATGCAATCATGATTCATGAAATAAAGATAGATAGTTCATAATACATGAATATTAAAAAATAAAAGAATATGAGAAACAAGAGAATAAAATTAGCACAACACTATGTTATAAAAGAGTTTTATAAACTGCGGGATAAACATAATCATAGAAATATTATAGAAAGGACACCCACCAAGACATTGAACACTTATTAGGCTTTGTAAAAAAACATGTATTATTTCTTTAGGATTGTGGTAAAAAAATGTACCATATTTTGGGATTGGATTACACTCTCTTATACATTATTTTAGGATTAGGAAATCATCCCATGTACCATATTTCTGTCTTCAAATAAATCCCTCATACCCTGGTTTTGGTTTTCGATAACATCCCATGCACACTTTGAGCTCAAGGAAAAAATAATTTTTCCAAGTACATTATAGTGATATAACAGAACAACCAATGATATAATCATAATTTATTTCTATTCATTGAAAAAGATCTTGGGAACTTTATCATTCACATTTACATAACCCTTGGAAAATAATATAATTCAATTCATTATTTAATCATTTTAGTCATAAAATATCTAGATAAAGAATAAATATATAATAATTTTTTAATATACCAAGTGAATCATATGTAACATAAATGGATGTTTTCTTTGACTAAAATATATTCTAAACAACACTGCAAAAATTTTATTGAAAAAAATAAACTTCTTATTTTGAAATAAAAGTTTTAAAATATAAAAAATTATAATGTATTAAGGGAAACACCTTATTTGAAAATATCTTTAAAAATATACAATGCAATATTCGTATAATGTAGTGGTCTTCATAGAAGAAAATTTTATTCTTTTTGTAAATCTTAAAATAAATATTCATTCCATTTCAGTAGTAAAATAACAAAAGTAAATTTTTCATAAAATGTTATGAATATTCTATTAAAACAAATAAGTCGAGTTAAAATTGTAAAAAAGAAAATTAATCAATCATTATAGAATATTTTAAAAAAACTTTATGATAATTTAAATAAAATATGGGCATGGAAGAAAAATATTCCAGACTATAGAGAGAAATAAATGTAGTTTTCATTAAAAACATTACTTGAGTCTATTAAGTATATAAAGAGATGAAAATTGAATGAAAAATGTATTCCCAAGAAATATATAGAGGTTAATGAAAAAATATGATTTTGGAGAGATATATCATTTAATTTTATCATCAAAAATTTTATGACAATTAATCCTAAAATAATGTAGTTGGGGTTTGGCTTAGTGGTAAACACCATATAATCCTACATTTTTATTGGGGGTTCAAAACCCATTGGGTACATGGGCTATAGCAAGACTGTGGCGTACTGTAGCAGCGGTGACACTGTAGAAACTGTGGGAACTATAGCGGCAGTAGGTCACTATAGTGGTGGAAGGTCACTGTAGTAGTGGCGGTACTGTGCAGTACTGTAGAAGGTGGTACTGTAGCAGTATTATTCACAGAATGGGCCTTGGGCCAAAAATTTGGGCATATGGGCCATGTAATGGGCTAAATTCCCACTGGGCCTTCAGGCTATGTAATGGGTCTCCCTCTACCTAGCTAAAGGTGTCTTTTCTTAGCTTTGATAATCAATGAGGCTTCGACCCCAACCTTTAAAAAAATTTCTAATAAAAATGAGATCGTGAGGTAATACACATACCTCACATCTATCTTGTTTCATAAGAAATCTATCCAAATGCATCTTAAATTTAAATTTATTATAAATATATATATATCTAACCATGTCAATTCTTGTAAAATAATATATGATTAGCTTAAAAAATTTCAATGCCTAGTAATTAATAATTTCATTTTAAAATCATCATTTCTGAGTATTAGATTTTTTATTTCTCATGAATATTCTTGTTTAACAGTTCAAGTCATAATAATTTTATCAAAGGTATATTGTATATAGAATATAAATAAATAAATAAATAAATAATCCATTCATTATATAAAAATATATTTCTATCGATAATAGGTAGATACTGAAAAATGAATTACACAATTCATGGTGACAGTAGTCCACATATATGAGTGAATAATGTACCATTTTCTAATGAATATAAGTAAATAAATATTAATAGTATTTTATTATTTTAGCATAATAATTATTCAAAAATTATCATATATATTTATTGAAACCATCATTGTAAATATCCATGGGAGTCAGTGAAGGGAAATGAGTCACATCTCTGTATGGAGGTGGTAATCCACAAATACATATGAGCGTTGTTTCATTTCAAAATTGAAAGAATATATGTTGGAAATAGTTTATAAATCCAAATAATAACATCTAAAATATATATTTTACTTTTGGAATCATGTTATGATGTATAATTTATGTTTATAAAAGATGGAATAAGAAAAAAAGTAATGATATTTATTAAGATTTATACCCCTTCATTGAGAGACCATCATTTTCTTTCACCTAATGCCAAGAAATATAAAACTTATGAGAGTAACTAGAGCTCAATGATTAATATATGGTAGTTATATTGGGATTTGGGTAGATATTTATGAATATTATAGAATCTAAATTATAGAATAAGGGCGGAGATGTGGTACCCTTTTATAAGTGTGGAAGACGAAGCACATGAAATTTAAAAAATATGATTTGAATAATAAAATGTAATATTATTATGAACTTTTTTACTAATTTATATGAACTTGAAGTTAACATAACTATAGAGTTAGAAATCATTAACTAAAGATAATTATACATGATTATGATTTTATAGTTTAACCCCCAATAATCCAATTTTAAACATAACCTTGGTGACATTTGTTTTGAGATTGTACTATTAATTATGAATAAAATTAATGTTATATTCTCAAAAAAATTGGTAATGATGATTAGAAATTCTTAATACATTTTATTTTGATCAATTTCTATATTTTTAATAAATTAAATTTTATAATTATTGGGTGAAACACAATGAAATCCAGATTTTAGATAAATGCATTTTAAAGAATATATCTAAATTTATTGTTATTACATCCCTGGAAAAAATAAATTGACCATTAATTTTTTTTAATTAATATATAATTTAGTAATTTCATTAAATCCATGATAAAATAAGTATATGTTTTATTTATTATGATAAAAATTTATTACTCCGCTAAATTTAGATTTATGAAAAATAACTCATTTTACCTTTTTTTGATTTTATGATCTTTCATAATTTGTAGATAACAAATGTATGGAAACATATTCAAACATTAGAAACAAATTTTATGGAATTAAAATTTTAATAGTGAAAAATATATATTTTATGATAAAAATAGATAACATTTATAGAAATACATTTTTTAAAGATAAGTCTTCTATTCATTACATGATTATATAAAAAATATAATGATTATTTAATAGGAATCCGTAATTTAATTTGATCTTAGGAAGAAAATCATATATGTATATCATAGTTTGGTTAATTTATTTATTAACCATCAATATAATGTCTAGCATAAAATGGTATACTATAACACAAGTTCATTTTGACATGAGGTTGCATATAAATCATGTTACTAAATATGTCATGTTTGTTTTGAAGTAAAGACATATAAACTAGTTGTATGTTACATTATACCCTCATTAAAATTAAATTATACTTGGATATTTAATTACTATGATACAAATAATGAATATTATTGTTCTTAATTACATTATCTATTCCCATATATATTACTATTATTTCTAAAACCACCAATTTTTCCCGACCCGTCCTCGGGGCCCGTGCCGTGACTACCCCAAGCCCGCCTTCCATAGGCCAGGGGCTGGAGACTAGCACCAAGGCGTAAATCCCGGTAAAGGGAAGGCATTGACTTTGTAAAGTAAACAAGAACCATAGAGTAAGCAAGCGGAAAAGTAAACACTAAGTAAAAACTGGAACAAGCTATGCTAAAAGTAAAGTGGGCCGGAAATACAAGCCCAACTATAAAGTACAACTGAAAGGGGAAAAATAGCAACTGAAAGGAAAAGCCGCAGCGTCGAGCCGTCCTTTGGAAGTCCCACCTGAAGGGTGAGTACAGAAAGCCTCCACTGCTCCTCGGGTCCAGCCTACCGCTCCGAGTACACCCCGCCCAGTGGTCCAACTCCAAGTATCGTCCTGCTCCGCAAGCCTCCACCACGATCAGCGCTGTCTGTCGTCTGCAACCAACACAACGTAGTGCGGGCATAGCCCGTGCAGGGGTGAGTATAAGCTACTCAGTAGGGACCCCGAGACCCCCGAAGGTCTCCCAGAATCCAAAAAGGAAAGATACAATCATGAAGTAACATCTGACACTGCTTAGGTATATTGCCATACATATACCTAAGTCATCAATTCTCGCTCGACTGCAACATTCGAGCTCAAGTACAACCCAGTCCACACAGGAAAGCAAAACGTAAATCCACATAGGATAGCACAACACAATCCACAAAGGAAAGCAAAACATAATCCACACAGGATAGCACAACACAATCCACAAGGGAAAGCAAAACGTAATCCACATAGGATAGCACAACACAATCCACAAAGGAGAGTAAACGTAAATCCACACAGGATAGCACAACACAATCCACACAGGAAAGTAAAACATGATTCAGCTCACACCGGTATACTACTTCATATGACGTTAGAGATGATCAGATGTAGCCACTAATTCATCTAAGCTGTCGGACCCACAAAGGATCTGTAGGGTACTAACCCCCGCAATGACCCAAACATGATCGATCATGAAGTTGAACCCATATCTATTGGGAAACTCCCTCTCCATCAAGTAAAGTGGTAATGCCGCTACAACCAAGCGCTTCCCTCTTACCTTGGACTGCTGTAGTACTCAACCTATCGAGTACTGTGGGCCTGATGCTACAACCAAGCGCTCCCCCGTGCCTCTACAACCAAGCGCTCCTCCGTCATGGGTCTGCCGCTACAACCAAGCGCTCTCCTGTGCTGCTATAACCAAGCGCACCTCTATCGTGGGTCTGCCGCTACAACCAAGTGCCCCCCTGTGCTGCTACAACCAAACGCACCTCTGTCGTGGGTCTTCCGCTACAGCCAAGCGCTCCCCCTCATAGCCTCCAGAGGTACTCCTTCTGTTGAGTACCGCGGGTCTGCCGCTACAACCAAGCGCTCCTCCGCCGTGGGTTTTCCGCCACAACCAAGAGATCCCCACTGGGCTATCTGTAACACACCGAGTCGTTCGATCAGCAGTCGCCAAGTCTCAATCGGCTCTAGGGTTTCCGCACACAGCGTGATCATTCCGGGAGGGTCCACTCCACGATCTTGTTGTGTGCGGGAACCCTAGAGTTGGCTGCAACTGCTACTGTGACGACGACGATTGTACATAGATCCTCAGTGGATTCGACTGCGAAGATGATGAAAACAGTATGAGAATCCTCCGTGTTTTCGGCAATGACTACTACGGTACAACTTGGGATACGTCAACTCTGGACTAATGTTACTAAATATGTCATGTTTGTTTTGAAGTAAAGACATATAAACTAGTTGTATGTTACATTATACCCTCATTAAAATTAAATTATTCTTGGATATTTAATTACTATGATACAAATAATGAATATTCTTGTTCTTAATTACATAATCTATTCCCATATATATTCCTAGTATTTCTAAAACCACCAATGATCTTTAACCAACTGAAAAGTCTTATTATATCAAGAATTTTCTCTATAACTGCATTTTCTACAAGATGTTAATCATAATAAATTTCATGACACAATTTTATATGAAGAGTGTTTACTGTATGTGAAGGATCAGGTATGAACCTCTTTTGGAAAGATACAGAGAATACATCATAAACTTGAGGGAGGTTCGGTGGAAGTTCCTAGGAAACATCTATCATCCCTACTCAATCATGAACCTCAAATTAAAAAATATAACATTGGAACATAATTAAATTCGTTAACAATATGATATCCTACATCCATGTAGAAATTCATATGAATAATTTCTCACAAAAATAGCATTCTAGATTTTACTATTACTATTAGTATAACTCTTTTTTCGAATACGAGATACTAGAATGTGTTGTCAAATGGATCCAACAATATTTTCCACTTCTTGAGATAACTCAAGTCAAAATATATTTCATTCCCCAACCTCATCCCAAAATTTTCTAGTTCGGAACTTTGTTCCATAAAGATCATTAAAAAAATTCATCTAAATGTTCAATTGATAGATATTTATAGAAGATAATTTGATATGATGAAGATGTCCATCCCAAAAACCATCAAAATCGTGAGAAACTGATATTATGATATACTATAGGGTTTTAATGGTTCTCTCAAACTACCCATCTATATAAGGATGATGTGTTGTGTGAAATTTCATCATTGTATTCAAAACTTGTTGAGGAATTATTTATATCATAATGTTAATCCTTATATTATTGTTATATATAATATAATATAGTACTCCTTGCAACCTTAACGTTTTATTAATATATATCATGAAAATATAATCAATGGAGAAAAAATATATGATATAAATGATGTGTAATGAATTTTTATGGTGATCAACTACTATCCAAATACCATTATTCAATTTTGGTGTTTTGAGGAGTCTAATAATGAAATCAATTGAGAGGTTTTCTCATTTCCATTATAGTATGTTTACAGGTTATAAATTCTACTTGGTCATCTATCTATCTGTGGTATCTTGTAGAAATACTAATCAATGAGATATATTCTCTTTGATAACTCTTTTCATGGTCAAGAAAAAAATAATAATCTTCAAAGACTCTATATATATTCAAATATCAAGAATGAATGTAGAATGATGAGATATGAAAAACTTCTGATATCTCCATTTTTATATGTGGTATTTATGGGAAACATAATAGGTTCTTGAACATTATCATTCCATCATAATAATGTTTGAACTCACTAACATTTGACACCTTCTTCTTTCGCAATAAATCATCATTCTCGGTGTCTTTATTATTTAAATGTTTTGATGGTTGAACAATCAATATAGAAAGAAACAATTTATCCCCTTCCTTAATGATTTCAAGAACTATACATTGAAAATATATAGATATTGGATCTTTGGTGATCTTCATCATTGATAATTTAGCTTGATCCTTTTGACTAAAAGAATATTCCACCTTGTTTATTTTCCCAAGGTACTAATGGTTTTATTGTTCATGATTATAGTCAACTCCAACCATTTTCTAGGTAACTTACTCAATGTAAAAATATAATTCCTCTATATCTTCAATCAAAAAATTTACCACAACTAACTCCATTTAATGAGTCAAGAAATATTTATCAATAAAAGTTATTTAGTGTGAGGCATTATCTATAACCATTCAATTATGTATAAGGATTCACCCAAAATCCATTAACTGATGCAATAATATAGATAAAAAACCCTTCTAGAACGTAATATTGTATGATCATGGGTGCATTGAACAACCTTCTCTTCGGTTAAATGAAATTTTCCTCACATTCATTATTATAAAGGAACATTATTACCTTATACGTTAACATAGTGAGTGGATAAAATAGTTGTGAGAAATTTTTGACAATGATTCAATAATATCCACCCAATCCATAAAAATTATGGGTCTCCATCACATTGGATGCTTTGTGACAATTAACTATAACATTATCCTTTAATGGGTCAACTAATATACCTTATATTGAGATTATATTACACAAAAATAAAACATCTCATTGTCAAAATTAACACTTGATATATTTTTAATAAATTTTATAATTCCTTACTTACTTAAATAAAAACCTATAGAATTCATTATGAACTACCTTAATCTTGAAATATATAATAATTTAATCTATAATGACTACCGAAAACTGATCAGGGTAAACATTAATTATACCAATCATTAAATCCTTTAAGATAATAGAGGCATTAGTAAAACCAAATGGAATATATATAAATTCATATTCTTGCTACCTCATACAAAACAATGTTAGGAATATGTATTCACTTTTATACAAAAGTTACTAGTATCTATATCAAGGATAAATCATTTAAATACATTTATATATTTTTAAATGATTCAAAAAATGTCGAATACTTGGTAGAGTATTCTTAATCATGATTTTCATCTTCGTATATTCTTAATAACTAGTAAAAAGACTCTATAATACATCATTATACATATTGAATTGATTGGTTCACCCAATAATTATTCTTATAGTAGAATGAATACCTTATAATTATTCTATAGAATTTTTATCTTCAATTCCAACAACTCAGTTGGTCTATTATAACAGGAGTATTTGAAATAGGTGTAGAACCTTTTAGGATTTCTATTGAAAATACAACATAATTATTCATGAGAGGAATGGAAAATATTATATAAATAAATCACTACCTTCCAATACAATAGTCATATAATGAATACTAATTTTATTTCCAACATGCTTGTACTATTTCACATTTTTTATAGGAATCCAGACATATTTAGTGATTGTAACTTCCTTTGTGTGTTCATATTCATCCTTTAAATGATAGATTATCATAGGATGGTTTTGAATATCAAATGAAACATTCATTACATGAAAATTTATATGGGAATTATATAATTAAATCAAATTCTTCCACAAAATAATATCAAATTCAATTGGATGGAGAATAATGTTATTTGGGGAAGTAAATTCCCACAAACACCATCCATATAAGAATCATATACTTGAAATGAGATCATCACACCATTTGAATTATTCAATTCTAACTCATCATCTAATCACAATGTTTGTATTTTTATAACCTTAAAGTACCTTCTTATATATATGGGTGGGTTCTTGTAGAATCAAATAAGACATTACTTATTTTAGAGTGTTTTGTATGTACACCTTTCTCCAATTCGTTATAACACCTAACATCATCTACATAGATCACATGAGATTTTCCATTTTAACTAGGATTATCAGAATATTGAAACTGACCATCATCTTTTATCTTCATATACATTAATCAATTAACATAGTGACCTCACTGCATGAATTTGATTCAGCATAGTTTTTTTGGTTATTATATGGTGTTATTTCTAAATATTATGTATTATCTCTCCGATTCCCTTCACATCATCATTTTATTGCCTAATGACCTCTATTTTCTAAAATAAAGAATATATTAGTCCCATTAAGAGAATTTTAGGTATTTTTGTCAATAAGATTATCTGAAAAATACGACTCATATTTTTTAATCGATAGTTTTTATTATTATATGTTTCATTGATTTCCATCAAATTTTTTTCTATTAAATCCCATGAGATTGGTCGGTAACTCCCATTTATATTTATACTTTGATAGAAAATAGAATGATTTATTCAATTCTATTTAAGTACCATGTATGAACCACCTTTTACATATATTCTATTAAACCATTTTAAAATAGATCACTATTACTTTTTAGATCAATGGTAATATTATAACCATACCACATAAGTCCTGTAAAGATTTCCTCATAGGAGAAAATTGATTCATCTTCCTTTTTCATTATATCATGGAATTCCTTTATTATTATTAAAAAATGAATGAACTTATTAAAATATAACATTCTAAACTCTTCCCAGTCTATATATTGAATTTATTTTAATTTATTATTCGCACATTGAGATTTTACAATAAGAACATATTTCTCATTAGCGTATACATGACACAATAACAAGCCTAAACAACCCATGAATAACCCATGAAATATATTACCATTAAAATGTATACATTAAATTAAAGGGTATGAATAGTATTAACTAATTTATTTAATATGTATCAATTTACTCCTAAATATAAACATATTTATAATTATTAAAAAATATGAATGCAATTTTTAATATTGATATTTTTATATATATATATTTATTTCAATAAAAAATAATTTATATTTCTAAATATATAGAATATTATTTATAATTTATGAAAATATAATAACTTCTATTTTATAAAATTAAAATCATTTTTTTATAATAATATCAAATTTAACAAAGTGTTATATTTTTTTATTTTTTTCATGTTTGATTTTTTAGTGACTTGTGAACATTACACGTTTTTAAAATAATAACATTTCATTTCATTAAATCACGTAATATAAATCATCAATTACAATTTGGATGTGACATTAATGTGTATTATGAGAACATTTATTTTTAATAATATAATAAATTTATATTATTTTTTTATATTTTAAGATATTTTTATAAGTTTACTTTTATCCATGAAAATATTATTTTCTATAAACTGTATTTGAATTGCATAAATATCATCCATTTTATTTAATTAAAAAACCCATAGTAAGTAAATATTAAAATAAAATTCATAATATATATATATATATAATAATTATAATTCATGTAATGATGATTTATTGTGGAATAGTTAATATAATATCTTCAATTTCTTATTAAATTCATTTTTAAAAAATAATTTTTCCAAAAAAATTTCTAAGTTTATTTTTTAATTAAATTTTGATACTATAGGTAATTTAATTTTATAAAATGGATAAAATATTTTTAATTATAATAATTAATATTATATAATAAAATGAATATAATTTTTTATCATACTGAATTGTAAAAACAATAAAAATTGTTTATGATGGTTAATGTTAAAATCAGTTAACCAGGGGATGAATTAAAAAGAAAAAGGTGGTAACTATTTAATTTGTTTTATGATTTTACTATATCACCCTTAAAATCCATTATTTATCAGTTTTTGAGGCACCTGTATTGAGATAGACTTTCCATTATTGAATAGTTTTTGGAAATTTAAAAAATGTCACTCCTCCTCAATTAAAAAAGGGAACCCCTCCCCTCAATTATTCAAAATTGTAAATCCATTTAGACAAACCAAAAAATACAAAATATCTCCCCAAATATGTAATCCAAATTACAGATATTCTTTCATTCCCATAATCCGAATCTTTTGGTCCTTAATAGGAGATCAATGGAAGTTATTCTAAGATAAGGTCATCATCTTGGTTGAGATTCTATTTTTTAATTATTCTCCTTCCACCATAAATTATGTAATAAAAGTTACAATATAATAAAACTAGTATGTATTGTATAATATAATGTTATTATGTTAATGGGATAATATTAATCCGTCTCCTATTATATCAAATGGGAAAAACCATCATTCATGTGTACAATGAAATACCGCAAAGTGAACTAAGGTTATTCATTTTACATCATCAACTCAAACAGATATTTATGATGATGGTTTTATTTTTAATATATTATATTCCTGAAATTTAAATAGTTATATTAAATTAACATAACATATTCGTTTTTACCTAACCATGCAAGGAAAAATGATAACATATTTCATGTGTATGACAGACTACTACCTCGCAATGCAATAAGATTCATTCCATTCTCACAACAGGTAGATGGTATATGAAAATGTTTTTAATGAAATAATATGATATTTATGATATTTTTTAAGTTTTTAATGATAAAATTAATTTTATATTATTTTTATTTTGATATTTTAAAATTTTAATTTTACTCATGCGTAAGTACATCCTATAGTATTTTTATTTTAACATTCATAATTTTTCACAAACATTTCTCAGGGTTTGTTTTAAAATTATAATTAATTTATAAAAATGATAATAATTTCATTATTGGTATTCTCTCTATGATGGAACAATTAACACTTTTACCATAGTCAACACAATGATTCTATTTTGAAACTGTGAACTGATCATCGTCAAAATACCCGACGTGGACATAACAAATTATGTAATTAAATACATCATCAAAATAATTTAATTTAACTATTTATGTAATATTTATTAAACTTATAATGGTATATTAATAAGAATAATAATTTATATAATTTTATTATACATGAGATAAAATACATACATGAAAAATCATGGACTCAAGGTAAGGGATTCATCCCCAGACTTTCCTCTTTGAGACACATTTTCTTTTATGCAAATAATTAATTTTTAATGGTGAATATAATAAAACCTTAAATATTATATCATGAATACTCCATACATAATGTTCATTATAATTCATCTACTTCATTCTTGGGATTCATTATTCACATGATACAAAAGCGGTACACGATTATATATCAATCACTTTTTAATTAGGATTTTTATGCTTGAATTTAAATTCTAGGGAGTTATTGTATTTTTTTATAATGGGCCATGTTTTAATAAAGGTAAATCTCATTTTTTTCGGTTAAAATATTTTATTTACATTATTACATTTTTTTGTGTCCAAAGGATTGATTTGGGAGTATTTGGGGCTTGTTCATTGTAAAGAGCTCAGAGAATTGAGAAAATGGTCTGGTCACATGGTTACCGCATAGTTAGTACTAATCGTGGGGGCTATCTATGTGGTGAAAATCTTGAAGTAGCATGGGATACATGGTTTTTTTTTTCAACCATGTTACCTATGTTTTAAGAACATATGAGATTCAAATGTCTTGGATTCATGATTTTTTTATGGTTTGTGGATGGTTAGGGATTCCATGTGCCATAACCATGCTAGGTCGGTCCTTAAGTAGTGAGGTGAGTATGATTTTCACATGGATTGGCCAAACTTTTTGAACAAATCACCTACACTTTTTTAAGTGTGCATTTCCCTAAATTTTATTTAATGATTCCAAAAACCTATCTATTTCTTTCTCCTCCCATTTCCACTATCTAGGCTTTGGTTCTACTCCCATTGAGCTCCCTTTTTTACTATTTTAAGCATCGATTCCAATCAAAAGTATGGAATTTGAATCAATATATGTAGGAATAATTATATAGAAATATGTATTAAATTATTTATTCTTCCTTTCGTTATATGTTCATCTTTAGATCTTTTGAGCAATTTTTGTGAATGTTATTTTTACCTTTTATAGGGGAGATGGATTTTTTCTTCTCTTTAATAAAATCTAAATAGAATATGATGCTGATATTAAGAGTTTATTCATATATATCTTAATTATATAAGTTCTATTTATGTTCCTTGAAAAGAGAGTTCTTTTCCTTGCACTGTTGTTGATCTACATGTCTTCATTTGTTTTGTTTCACCTGAAAATTAGTTATTCATTCTGAAATTGTTATTAGAATATTTTTATACTATCAAGTATTTTTGGTTAAAGTATATTACTCAAGAGGGGGGGGGGGGTGAATTTATTATCTATAAAAATTTCTGGTTAGAAAGTATTCTTAAAAAGGTTTCCACAAAAGGTTAAATACAACACAGTTAATCAACATTATACTGTTATAAGAGTTTGAATGTTTAAATAATTTCTTAGAAGATTGATTACTTCTAAGTTATCTTAATTTTAGTAATTAATATTAATTTTTAAGCTATTATACTAAGGCAATATAATTATAACTTCTTTCCCAGATTAACTATCAAAGTGAATTTAGTGATTTCTGAATTATACACTAAAGTAGTAAACCAGAGAAGACTAAATTAAGTAGCACAACAGATATAAAACAAGTGGTTCAGTGTCAAGCTAAGAACTAGTACACTCCACTTAGGGAACAACTGACACCAAGTATTTTATATAAATAAACTTGATCCACACCCTGGATCGGGGTTAAACAATAGAATACAGGACAGTCCAAGTCACACAGGGACCTCTTCCATAGTTCTTCATGGGAACAAACATCCAAGCCACACAACGACCTCTTATACAATTATCACTGGGTATAAAAATATAAAAGATTTTTGAGTGAGGATATCCTATATCCTTTGGTTTTATGTAGGAGACATTGTGTGTTGTTATACAGATACACACACTACTCGAAAGATAGTAAAATGATACACAAAAGATAAGAAATATTGAGATAGGTTTAGAAATGATCTGAATGTTAGTCTTTGCAGCTCTGGACTTCTAAGATGATACAGATGTAGAAATCAAGTCCTCGTATGGAAAACAGAGTGTCGCAAGTCAGACAGATCAAGCATGTTTTCTTTATGATGTTTGACAGTGCAAATATTTTCTCAATTCTGGGATTCAATTGAGCTTCGTGTGTTCCCAAGTAGCATTGAGTTTCATGAGACAATTATTTCTTTAAGAATTATCTATGTGTATTTTTTTTCATTCTCATGGCCACCATCTTGTTCTCCTATTTAGTATCGTTCTACACTTATCATTTTTCATGGGGTGTATTACTCTTTTATCTTGGAGTGAAAGTGTTTGAGCCGACATGTTACATGTATTCTACACCTAGTACCTGATACTATCAGATGACATGTCTACAAAGAAATATTAATTATGTCAGTGCATTTCAAATCATCAAATATGATTGTTAGAGATTAAATTGAAAGATGATAAAACATATTAAGAAACGATGTCATAGTATGTCATGGAAATGGTGTCTCCTTCACATAGTGTCTGGATTGGTCGCGATGTATTGTGGTCATGGTGTCTAGTTAACGGTGTCATGGTGTCTTGTTCACGGTGTCTTGTTCACGGTGTCTTTTTCAAGGAGTCTTGTTCATGGTGTCTTTTTCATGGTGTCTTGTTCATGGAGTCTTGTTCACTGTGTCTTGTTTAGGGTGTCTTGTTCACTATGTCTTGATCATGGTGTCTACTTGTTCACGGTGTCTCACACTTAGGAAAATATCTGTATTCAGGCTTATGTAGTGATATTTATAGAATAAATTAAACTTAATCATTTGACAAAGAAATCATTATAAAGTGAATCAAAAGATAGTGTATAGTAACCAAACTAAATTTATAGCACTTAAGAGCGTTGGATAGTTTTTACAAAACAAAAGTGCATTTGATGTGAGATAGATTACATAGAGTTAACAACGTTTATAGAATGAATAGGATTTTTGATCATGAAAACATGATTAATACATGAGGAGTCCAACAATCTCCCCCTTCTTGATGATCACTAATCATGTATATTTATAGTGTATAATTGTTCTAACAACATAGTTCAAATGTTCATATAACATATATAGAGTGAGTGTTATCTTCTCATATATGTCTCCTATATTTCTCCCTAATTTAGGATTATAAAAAAGTAGCAAGAAAAAGAAAGAAAAAAGAGACAAGAAAAGGGCATAATGAATTATATAAAAAGAGGTGCATTACGAAAAGTAAAACAAAATTTATCGGATTCCTATAAAAAAAGAGTAAGCACTCTCCTTCTTCACTTGTTGGTCTTCTATTTTCCCTTAGCAGTAGCAGCAAAATAGAAATCCATAGGAATAAAGGTTGATGTAGAAGAAGGTAGTGAGGTGATTGATTGAGAAGGGTAAAATAAGACCTTCAAAGATAGAGGTAGCCAGATTAGGTGCAGTAGAAGACTGAGGAAGTTGTTCATCAAGGATCACAGGCTTGATCTGACTTAGTTCTTGGCTGACAAACATAAAAGTGGAGGCTAGGGAAGAGGTGAAAGTGGGCAAACCAAGCCTCAGAGGGGTAGCTGCAGGAGAAAAAATGGTTGTACTCTATACATGAAGATAGGGCCTCAGAGGCTTAATAAAATTTGCAATGATCTCTCCACCATATTGCATAGTTTTATTGAATTCATCCTGGTTTTCCATGAACTTTTCCAACATACGAGTTAAATTTGTGAACTTTTGGACTTGAGTCTTGAAAGATTGAGTAAAAGGAGGAATCCTTAGATTTTCTACAAGATATTTGAAATTATTGTTCATGTCAGTATTTCAGAAGATTCAGTTGAAGTACAAATCCACTTTCATTGAAATTTCATGTTGATCATAATTAGAAATTTTGGAATGGATTTGTACTAGATCAAGAACTTTGTCATTGTTCTTGATAACTTCAGATAGAAAATCTTTATTGAAACCACTAACCATAGCCTGAAGTTCTTCTTTGACCACTGTTCTAAGAAAGTCACTATATAAGGAATATTGGGATGATTGTCCAGAAGTCTTAGAAGTAGTGATAGTTAAGGTGAGATATTTTAGTATATTTAAATTTTTTTAAGGCACTCTGAATACTCATTAGTGAGCTTGTTAAGATTAACCACAATCTCTCGCATTTCTTTCACAACCTATTTATTTCTTTCTGCCACTTTTTCAGCTGAGGAAGCTAAATGATGTTGAATATAAGAGACAACATTCTGTGGGATTTGAGTAACAACAGGCTCCATAGGATGAGAAGCAAGCTTTGATCTCAAATTCATCACTTTCTGTAAGTCTTCAATCACACCTCTTAGAGTTTTCACATCATCACTAAGAAGTCTGTTTTCAACATCGAATTCTGAAATCTCATGAAGCATTTTGGGTTGAATTCTCCAAATAATATTTTCCAACAATAGTGAGCCATCTCTATCACTTAGATTTGTTACAGGAGCTGGTTGGGTATTCAGAAATTTTTCAAGTCTAGCCAAAATGGTATTTCCAAATTCGTTTAGATCATCTGGACTCACTAAGGATGGTTGTTCTGGTGATGGTTCAGATATAGGGACTCATACGGCCTCATGTTCTTCTTCAAGAGAAATATTAGAGATAGATTTCAATTGGAACATAGTGTAAAAATAATGTCCTTTTACTGATACTTATTAGGAGTCATTCACATCATAGAAGCTGGGGAATTTATACTGAGTGTCTATAGGTCTTGGAGCAATCGGGTTTGGTACTTCAAAATATTCTAAATTCGGGGGTTTCTACCCCTAAAAAGTTGCATCCTTCTCAGGACTGAGAGGCTTAGAGGATTGATCTAGTTACACGAATTCATCTCTTAGTTCCTCTCTCCTTTCCTATCTATCCAACAAAAAAGATAGCTCTGGCCTTTCCTCATCCAAAGGAATGACTTTAGAAACAGATTGATCCACTGGGAATTCCTCAAGGTCATCATTTTTCATAACATGTAATTCTTCTTCTATATGATCTTCCATAGCATTATTTTTAGTTTCTTCGAAAACAAATTCTGTTTTAACTTCGGGTTGATCTTCCAGATTAACAACATCTTTAAAAGCAGGGAATTCCTTTTCACTTACTACATGAGGGATAAGAGTACCATCTTTCTTATCAAAAACCGTTTCCGTGGGAGGCACACCATCTTCTACTTCTTCTTCTTCAGAATACTCAACAACTTCATCTAGTTCCAAACCAGGAGTAGTAATATCTTTTGGTCTTGAAGGATGTTCCACTGGATTGATCTTTTCATAAATCCTATCATTTTAATCCAACCATGCCTTTTTCCAAGGATTCTAGTTGATTTTTATCCTCTAGATAATGAATTTTGAAAGGAAAAACTCACAATCCTTGATAAATTCTTCATTAGGTCCAACCATACCTTTGGCATGAAGCATGTCTAAGATAAGCCAATAATAAATCATGGAGGTTTACATGGTTTTTGTTTGAATCAGCTCACACAGATGGTGTTTGACATAATTACAAATGTTGATCTTATGCCCATTTTTTATAATATGAATCAGAAACACATCCTAAAATTTTATTACAGAAAAATCTCCTTTTCTGGGGCTAATCATGTTTTGTATAATCTTAAACAGAAGTCTAGATTCTCCAGCTAGTTCAGAAGAAATGGCTCTCCTCTTGGTTCCATTTCCAATTAAGCTTTTTAGAGCATCTTCTAAAACAAATAATTTACTGGAAGGTGGAGGTCCTCTATGATAGTCCTCACAGATGCCTTCATGAGGTATCCTGAGGCATATAACCCATAACCTCAAAAAGAATGATAATTTCTGGCCATTTATCTATATTTTCATTCCATAACCATCATCAGAATCAAAGGAGAACTGAACATACTGATAAAATTGAGCCACAATCTTAGGTTAGATAGTTTTATCTTTCTTCGAGAACCATTCTAACTTTCTTTGATCTTTTATAACTTTCAAAACCAGATACTTACTCGATAGAATCCACTCATGGGATATCACTTTCTTAGGTACTAATACTCAGTTCACCATATTTGGATTTAGAGGACCTTTAGGTTCCATCTTAGGTACGATCTTTGTCTTCATTGAGCTACATTTATCAGGAGTCGATGATGAAGGGAGTTTCATCCTGGGAATTTACCAAAGGTTCAAGAGAGAGAAGGGTTGAAGGGTTCAAAAAGGGTTAAAAATTGAGTGAATAGAAGAATGCTCGATTGTAGGAAAAGCGACACTTCCTATATTTTATCATTTAGGAATACAAAATGTTGAAAAAGTAAAATAACGGGGAAATAAAAAGGTGAAATGAATAATTACCTTGATACGGTTTTAATTTTTAAATAAAAATAATAAAAAAACTTTACGGTGAGACCATATCAAGTCTTTATGGTGAGACAATGACTGAATTTTACAGTGAGACCGTGAATGAATTTTATAGTGAGATAGTGACTGATCCTTATGGTGAGACAGTGACTTGTCCTTATGGTGAGACATTGACTAGTCCTTACAGTGAGATGGTGACTGTCAGACAGTAGTGACGAAATACTAAATGTGAGACCATAAACAAGAAAATAGAACGATATAAAATAATAAGATATAAAATAGTAATATATAAAATAGTAAGACATTTACTTATGATTTATCATACCTAATTCATGTATGATGTAGTCTATTCACTCAGAATTTAATGGTTTGGTAAATATATCTGAAAGCTGATACATAGTACCAATGAATTCCCAAGTGATATCACATTTTTGATAATGATCTCTCAAAAAGTGATGTCTTACATCAATATGCCTTTTACAAGAATGTGAAACATGATTTTTCGACATGTTAATATCACTTGTGTTGTCACAATTCATAGGTACATGCTTAAATTGATATCCATAATCTAGTAATGTGTGTTTCATCCCCATGATATTTTCACAACAACTGCTTGTAGCTATATATTCAGCTTCTACAGTAGATGATGCAACAAAATTTTGTTTCTTACTACACCATGATACTAGTGACTTTCCTAAAAAGTGACATGTTCCCGAGGATCTTTTTCAATCTAACTTACAACCACGGAATTCAGCATCAAAATAACTAACAAATTCAAATGATTGTCCACTAGGATAGAATAGTCCAAGATTGGGTGTATGCTTGAGGTATTTCAAAATTCACTTTACTGCATTTAAATGAGATTCCTTTGGATTCACTTGAAAATGAGCAAAAATACACACACTAAACATATTTTCGGATAGACTAAAAGTTAAGTAGTGTAATCATTCAATCATTCTTCTATAAGTAGTTTGAGAAACAGATTTTCCATCTTCATCAATATCCAAATTACAAGTGGTACTCATGGGAGTGTCACTACTTTTAGTGTTATCAAATCCAAAACATTTTAGAAGATCTCCAGTATATTTACTTTGAGTTAAAATAATACCATCAGTATTTTGAATGATTTGAAATCTGAGAAAAAAATTTAGTTCACCGATTAAACTATTTTCAAATTCATTTTCCTCATTTTAGAAAAATTAATACATAAAGAATTTATTGAAGATCCAAAAATAATGTCATATTCATAGATTTGAACTACTAAAAAATCATTAGAAATTATTTTTATAAACAGGGTAGGATCAACTATTCCTTTTGTAAAACCATTGGAAATTGGAAAAGTACTCAACCTATCATATGACGCTCTTGGAAAAAGTTTTAGACCATATAAGGATTTTGATAATTTTAAAATATGATTTGGAAAATGGGGGTTTGTAAAGCCAGGGGTTGTTCAACAAAGACATCCTCAGCTATATACCCATTTAAAAATGCACTGTTAACATCTATTTGATATTGTTTTAAATTCAGATGTGCAGTATAAGAAAGTAGGATACTGGTGGTTTGAAGTCTAGGTATTGGTGAAAAGGTATCCTCATAGTAAATTCCATCTTATTGACTATATCCTCGTCAAACCAATCTAGCCTTGTTTCTAACTATATTACCAGCTACATCTACCTTATTTCAAAATTCCCATTTAGTGCCTATGGTTAATGTGTCCTTAGGTCTTTCAAAAAGTTTCCAAACTCTTTTCCTTTCAAAGTGATTGATATCTTCTTGCATAGACATCACCTAAAATTCATCATTGATAGTATCATTAATTTTTTTAAATTCAAGTTGTGATAATAAGACTTGATGTTCAACCTGATTTCTATGAGAAACTCTAGTTTGAGTTTCTTTTGTCTATATATCCTATAGGAGAATCTAAAGGATGGTTTTTAAGAGTTCTAACAGCTCTAGAAAAGAAGGTACTAGTGATTTCAGGTTCAACAACAGGTTCAGGTTCATTGTGACTTGAGTCTTTGGAATTTCTAGAACTGGATGTTTTCACAGATTTGTTCACAAGATGGTTTTAGGATTTTGAATTTATTTTCAGATTTTATACATCATCCTCCAGGTTCTCTAGAATGGTTTTAGGATCATGTGGATATGCTTCATCAAATTTGACATGGGAAGATTCTTCTACACATTTAGTTCTTTTATTGAACAATCTATAGGCTTTATTAGAAATGGAATATCCTAAAAAGATGCTTCCATCACTCTTGGATGAAAATTTTCCAAGATTTTCCTTAGGATTAAGAATATAGACTTTGAAACCAAAAACATTGAAGTAGTTTCTTTGGGTTTTAGATTGTTCAATAACTCATAAGGAGTCATTTTAATAATAGGACTGATCAACACTCTATTGATTATGCATCATTCTGTAATGACATCTTCAACCCAAAAATAAATAGGTAGGTCATATTCAATAAGAATTGTTCTAGAAATTTCTTGTATGGTTCTATTTATTCTTTCTATAACTCCATTTTTTTGAGGTTTTCTAGGGGAAGAGAAATTGTGACTATAACCATTTTGTGGGAAAAAGGATTCAAACTCTTGATTTTCAAACTCATGTCCATGATCACTTCTTAAGGTTTTAATTCTAATTCCACTAATATTTTCCATAAACATGGAATATTTATTAAAATATGGGCCGACTTTACTTTTGTGAGACATAAATAAGTTCCAAGTATATCTAGAAAAGTCATATACAAGATCATAAACATAGTGCCTCCCATTTAAACTAGAAACTCTAGATTGTCCAAAAAAATCCATGTGAACTAGTTCAAGAGGTTAATAAGTTGTCACTTATTTCGTTGGTTTGATGGAAATTTTGTGTTGTTTTCCTTTTTGATAGGGATTACACACTTTGTAATTTGAAAAATCAAGGCTGGGTAAGTCTATAACTAAGAATTTTCTAGTTAGCTTTCTAAGCGAGTGAATATTACAGTGCCCTAGTCTCCTATGCTAGAGCCAATACACATTATGAAATACACTTAAGCATGAATCATTTTGAGAAGCTAAGGAATCTATGTTAATATAGTAAACATTTAAATTTCTTAATACAGAAAATACAAATTATTCTTTAGAATTAAAGACATTGCAAACATCATTTTCAAATCAAACATGAAATCCATCAACAATTAATTGTGAGATACTACGAAGATTATATTTTAATCCATCAACAAATAATACTTTAGAAATTAAAACTGTGTTAGAGTTACCAATTTGGTCGAGGACAATAATATTTCCATTCACATTGTCACCAAATGTGACATCCTCCATCTATTTTTATTAGGTTATTGAATCATGAGTAGTCTCCGGTCATCTGTCCTGAATATCCACTTTCCAAGTACCATTAACTTTTACTGGAACTCTTTAAGCATCTTTCCTACAAAATTATTAAGAAAAAACATATTTTGGTACCCATAATTGTTTGGGTCCAATAATATTAGTAACGAGTGCTTTAGGAACCCATATCTGACTAAGAGGTTTCCTATAAACATTAAGTAAAGTATTTGAGAATTAAAAAATATTTGGTCAAGAAAAACATGAAACATTAGAAAGTGTATCATAAATTGAATTTGTTGATTTTAGTCTAGAACAGGGAGTAAAACTACATATCCTATATTTAGAAACAAAATCTGTTCTACCAATATTTATTTTGACAGGTTGATAACCAATTCCAGTGTTATATTTAGGGGAAATTTGTTTACTAGAATTCGAGTAAGGGTATTTTTACCATTGGTAAACTTTTCTAGGTCATTATTCAATTGCCCATTATACATTATTAATTTGTTGTTCTCTTTGAGCAGTTGATCATTTTTCTCCTTTTCAGTTATGAGTTCATAATTAAAAGTCACAGTAAGAGCATACTATTTCTTCAATGATTTATATTTTTCATTTAGTTCATTGCATGTTTCTTCAAGCATGTTACAGTATTCAAACCTTTATTTATTATTCATATTTTCAGAGTCACTCTCATCTCTATAATAGTATGAATTATGTACAGGAGAGTTTAATGTTACCTTATATTTTTTTTTTCATAAAACACATATTGTCTTTTTTAGCTTATTCATCATGTGATGTTTCTAAGTCAATTGAACTATCCTCAGAAGCACTCCAGGTTGCTTTCATTACCATTTAATACTTCATGACCTTGTCTTTATATCTTTTTTTATACTTGATCTTTGAATAGTCATCCTTGATATATCATTTGGGCTTAAATTCATAGAAGATAATCTCATCAGTCTTTTCACTTATTTTCCAATCCTTCTTCCAACATCCCATTTGGTCTTATTTTCCCTTGAAGTTAGGCTTTTAGAAAAAAATACTTCTTCTTCTAAAATTTCTTGAATCTTCTAGCTAATTGATCCATCTCCTCATCACTGTTTGGTGATGATTGGTCACTACTGAAACTTTCTATAGAAGGTTCCCATTTCCCTTTGTCTTTGGGATTAGAGGTGGTGGTTTTGAATGGAATGTATTTCTTTTTTGGTTCATCCTCCACCACCTTGTTGACTTTCCACTCTTCTTCATAACTCATAAATTTTCCAATGAGTTATTTTATATGTAGCTTTCTGATGTCACGTGATTCTATAATAGAAATAGAGGTTCATCTCCTTCTGTTAGGAAGACATCTGAGAATTCTCATGATCTTTTCCTTGGTAGTGACTTCTCTTCCAAGAGAAATAATTCTGTTGACCATATCATGGAACCTAAGATATATGTTATAGATAGGCTCATCAGGATTCATTTTAATGTTATCATATTTAATAGTATAAGTATTAAGTCTCATTTATTTTACACTATATGTTTCTTCATGTGAGACAGATAGGGTTTCCTAAATTTCATGGGAAGTTTTACAAGCATAAATTCTAATGAATTATTTATCTTAAATGGAGAATTATAAAGAATTCATAGGATTTCAATTGTTGTTGTAGTAATTTTTGATAGGTTCATCCCATATGATTCTATCAGTAGCCAGAATTTTATATTCACCTATAATGGAAGACCAAATTTAAAAACCCATGCTCTCTAAATGCATTTTCATTTTAATTTTCCATTGAGAAACATTGGTTAAATTAATTAATGGTGGACTATTGGTTGTAGCACCTTCCAATCTATTATCCATAATACAAAAATATTTTGCAAGATCTAGAAATTTTGAATTAACGAAAATTTACAGATCTTCAAAGAACCACTACAATCACAGTTGAATAAGGTTAAACAAAGTGTTAAAAAAGAACATTTGATACCAAATGTTGGTTGGAGTAGATTACTCAAGAGGCTGGTGAATTGAGTATCTATATTTTTTTTGTTAAAATGTATTCTTAAAAAGGCTTCCCCAAAAGGTCAAATACATCCCATATAATCAAGTTTATAGTAGTATAAGAGTTTGACTATTTAAATAAACTCTTAGAATATTGATTAGTTCTCAGTAATATTAATTGATGTTATTAATAGTACTTTTGAAGCTATTATACTAAGAAAACACAATTATAACTTTTTCCCAAGATTAACTATCAAGGTGAATTTAGTGATTTCTGAATTATACAATAAAGCAGTAAAACAGGGAAGAGTAAATTAAGCAGCACAACATATATGAAACCAGTGGTTCAGTCTTAAGCCGAGACTTAATCCACTCCACTTGTTGATCACCTTCCACCAAGAAGTTTATATAAATAAATTGGATCCACACCCTGGATCGAAGTTAAACAATAGTACACAGGACTATCTAGGTTGCATAGGGACCTCTTCCAGAGTTCTTTGTCAGAAAAATCAACCAGGCCACACAGGCACCTCTTCCACACTTATCAGTGGGTATAAAAATATAAAAGATGTTTGAGTAATGATATCTTGTATCCTTCAGTTTTATGCAGGAGATAGAGTGAGTTGTTATAGAGATAAACACAATGCTCTAAAGATAGTAAAATGATACACATCATAGCAGAAATATCGAGACAGGTTTAGAAATTCTCTAAATGTTAGTCTTTTCAGCTCTGGACTTATAAGATGAAGTAGATGAAGAAATCACATCCTCATATAGAAAATTGACTATCTCAAGTCAGACATAGCTGGCTTGTGTTATTCATGATGTTTAATAGTGTGAAGATGTTTTAGATTGTGGGATTTAGTTGAGCTTCGTGTGTTCTCCAGCAGCATTGAGTTGCATGAGACACGTCTTTATTTAATAATTCTCTTAGTGTATGTTATTGTCGTGCTCATGGCCACTAGCTTTTTCTCCTTTTTAGTATCGTGCCACACTTCTCATTTTTCCTGGGCCTCATTACTCTTTTATCTAGTAGTCCACATGTTTGAGCCGACAAGTTGCATGTTTTCTGCACCTCGTACCTCATACTATCATATGACATGTCTACATTGAAATATTAATTATTTAAATGCATTTAAAATATTCAAATATGACCATTAGAGATTAAATTGAAAGATGACAAAAAATATTAAGAAACAGTATCACATTATGTCATGGTAACAATGTATACTTCACACGGTGTCTAGATTGGTCACGGTGCCTTGTGGTCATGGTGTCTGGTTCATTGTGTCTCGATGACATGGTGTCTTGTTCACGGTGTCTTGTTCATGGTGTCTTGTTCACGGTGTCTTGTTCATGGTGTCTTCTTCACGATGTCTTGTTCACCATGTCTTGTTCATGGTGTCTTGTTTACTATGTCTTGTTCACGGTGTCTTGTTCACAGTGCCTGCTTGTTCACAGTTTTTGCTTATTCATGGTGTCTCGCACTTAGGAAAATATCTGTATTTAGGCTTTAGTAGTGATATTTATGGAATGAATTAAACATAATCATTTGTCAGAGAAATCATTATAAAGTGAATCAAAAGATAGTGAATAGTAACCAAACTAAGTGTATAACACTTAAGAGCATTGGATAGCATTTAATAAACAACTGTGCATTTGATGTGAGATAAACTACATAGAGTTAACATTGTTTATATACTGAATAGCATTTTTTATCATTAAAACATGATTAATACAAGAGGAGTCCAACAAGGATAAATTTTTAATAGTTATATTATATTGACCTCTATCATGGAAACCCCATGGGTGTTCCAACTCAATTTTTCCTTTATAATAATTTGATTAAATTCTCAAAACACCTCCTATGTGTTTTTCTTTGGTTGTAATTGAAATTTCCCACATGTATATGTCATTTTATTAAACCCAGGCATCTCTATTGTTCTTGGAACATGTTATAAATAGAATTTCACTTGTAGGTAATTGCCTATTTGATAAAGAAACATTG
The DNA here is from genome assembly GCA_963277665.1 of Viscum album. NCBI lineage: Eukaryota > Viridiplantae > Streptophyta > Magnoliopsida > Santalales > Viscaceae > Viscum > Viscum album. Next base: position 190,513,988 of record OY728136.1, on the reverse strand, counting down.
AATGCACTTCATCGAACCATGGAATGGAATTTAATTATTTCTATTTAATTAATTTTTTTTATTAAATGGAATGGATTTTATCATGTTGGTTGGGAATTTCTAAATGAATCATATGGATGAATTGATTAAATTTTAATGGGAGGAAATACCACAAATCTTGTTATAAACTTCCTTAAATGTGAATTGAAATGACCGCGTTTATATTTGGGGTCATAGAATATAATAAAACAGAGGTAACACCTCATGGATATTATTATTATTATTACACCATGATATTGGACACAGAATGATGGTGAAGGGGCCTATTGGTCATTTTGTTTCACTATCCCTTACATCGGGTGTTAATAATAAAATCTCACACCACTAACACTATTTGGATTGTGATCATAAAAAACCATGTCCCATGATTCGGGTGATGACATAACAAATCACCAACCATCTTGAGTAACGATCATCACTTCTCACATTAATTATGTGATGTAGGTCTTGTACACACTGTTGGAGATAATAGACTTTTTTAGAATGGTTATGGATGAATGCATTATGCCATAGTCTAGATAGAACCTAGTAACTTGGTATATGGATTCTTATGCCTTCATGTACATAGTATATATTGGTGGATAATGTATATAATCATATTATATATATATGATTAATATATATATGGTTATGGAAAAAATATTCATTCAAGCTAAAGATAAAGTAGAAAGAGCTTCCTTTTGCCCTTTAGGAACCTAAGTATTCTAGTGATTATTTATTCACTATTGTTGATAATTTGATAATATTAGAACCCTTTTTAGAAGTGAAAACTACTTGGATTACATCTTGACACCATTGGGGTGGACTATGGGGATTTTATCTCACACCCTAAAAATGACACCTTTTTTATCCAACTAGATTACTTGTCTACTTGAATGGATAAGGGAAATAACCTTTAAATTAATAATTGTAATTTATTACTTTTAGTGAGGTACATAGGAGCATAGGATAGAGTATATCCTCCATATTCTAATAGTTAAGCCTTTTGAACCTTTTTTATATTGATATAGAAAATAATTTATACCTTTACTATGTCCCCTATTTGTATATTATCTTTCCCTGACATCAAAAATTATATGACACTTACTAGTAGATTTGGATATTATTATTTAGTTTCATAGTTATTTTTTATTCAAATTTTGTTTTATTACATCTTTTGTATCTATGTTACACTACAGTGGGTTACTGGTCTAGTATCATTTTTATGTCTTGTTATATTATTCTTCTTGTTTTTACTTTTTATTGTCAGATTTGTTATTCCACTATGATAAGGAGCGTACAGTCTCCCCACTATGACACATTTAAATTGTTAATGCTAATCAGAATAATATAGTGAATGGGGATGTACACTTGAGGCCATGTGACCAACCACATCGGGACATGGGTTAATTGGATCCCAGGATGGGACATTACAAAGTGGCATTAGGGGATTTATTTTAATTTTTCATACAATTTGGGGATTAAAAAAGAGACTAAATGTTAATCATACTTGGTAATGAGAATGCTTTTGGGCGTAGCTAACCCATGTAAAGGGGACACCCAAATTACCTATGATGTGAAATTGTAGTTATTGATCATGGTTATTTTAATTGTTACGAATTCATCATTGGGTGACACAAATATTCTATTATTCTAGTACTATTGGTATTACTGTAGTCATGATTTGTAATACTTGGACCAATGTAATGATGTTTTTTCAATTCATTCATTGTTATAAGAACAACACATCCTTTATTCCATGCAGTTTACATGCCACATATATATTACAGTGTTCATTTACTAATGTATATTATTAGTTCCATGATTATTTGTATATAAATACACTAAATATTCATTCAATCATTGAGAAAACATTACTAGTATATAGAATTCATTTTGTAACCCAAATAGTGTTTTCCAGATTAGTATTTTAGAGACAATCTAATTAGACTGTTATGGAATGTTGATCCATGGAACATTGGTCACATGTGTGGTAATGAGTTGTTTTATGGATTAAGTGGATGAAATATTTTGGTTCATGGAGAGTACGTGACCTTATTGACATGAAATAGAGACCCATCTAGTTCAACCATTTAAAGAGATTTAAATGCATAAATGCATACAGAGTAAAGAATGAATATTAATTATAGGATGAAATAGTGATATTATATTTGAAACATGATACCTAGACCTAAAATTATACATAGTATTAATTAGTAGAGGGTGTCTATTATTTTTTTATATCCTTATATGCTATTTTATTTACCCCCTATACCTCACTTTTGGAGCATCCATAGAGGTGGTAACTTTTTATATGATGGTGTTTTACATGTCCTTGTTATATATGTGTAATTATTCAACTATAGTGATATCTTCTAAGTTGTGAAATTTAAATAGTTTCATCATGACTCCATAATTCCCTCAAGTTTTATATCCTGAGGATGGTGACATCCATACACCTAAGAAAATTTTCCTTGAGCTACCAGTGATCCCCCCATTTGTGTGACCTACACAACCAATTCTTATATAAGATATGGGAAATGATGCCTCGTTCTAAGAGGTATTTCTATATATGTTTTAGTCTACAAAATGAAACATGTGACCTTACCTTATTATGGTAGATAAGACTCTAGTGTTACAAAAATAGCATCCTCCAATATATTCAGTGGATGGAAGCCCTCATGCTCATGATTGTTGGAAAAAATATATTATTTCTATATTCAAGCATCTATAGACACCTTTAGAGAAGAGGGTCATATTCAACAGTTATATGCAATACAATTCTTCTACAAAGTGGTGGGGTGTAATTAACCAAGAAGGTCAACGTCAAGATATGGTTTGGGATGTTTTTCAAACTATTTTTTTATGATTGTTTCTTTCCCTTAACTATGAGGGATTACCAAGCTAGAGAGTTTATGAACCTATAGCAGAGTTTATCTATTTCATAGAGTATTCTTCTTGTTTTACTAAGATGTATCATTTTTAACCAAGACTGGTGGGTGATGATCTTATGATTTCCATGAGATTCGAAGATGTGATGATAGAATCAATTTGATCATAGGTCAATGACTTTTAGATGAGGACTATTTCTCTGATAGTCATCCTAGAACTTATTACAGAGTGAAATTTGAGGGATGTTGATGGTGCAAATCCGGGTGGTTTGGAACCAATATCTATAAATGGTTCCTCTTATGAAAAAATGTATGGTTTGAGACTACTCACATAGGTAGAAGTATTTTGGATCCTCTTGATAACAATTCCATGATATGTCACCCTTGTGGGAAGCTGTGAAATACAAAACCCCTGTGTTTATGGAATCTAGTGGAATTCATAGGCTGTAGAAGGGTAAAAATATTCAATGGTTCTACATGAAATTTCCATCAGTGACCATGGATCTGGGATATACACCTATTAAATTTTTTGAAGTGGGTAATGTAGTATCACATCCGCTAGGAAGCTAGAATACCAAAAATTGTTTAGGATGAGGTGTTGGTCGAGACTGAGGTAGACAGATAGATGATTCATAGTTCCAGCAGAGTAAATATGATCTGGTCAGCCAAAAAGCTACTCACTATCATGATAATGTATAGTTATATAAAATATAGCCTATTCTAGAGGGTCATATCCATAGATCTTCTATAGATAGAGTTACTGTACTTGTAGCCTCCACTTTAGTGTTTTTCATTATCTGAAAATGAAGAGTCCTGCTCCATTATATATAAGGAAGTCAAAAAGTGTCTAGGCCTCATGTTTGAATAATTCTACGTTTTGATAATTCCCATTATCATATTAGGTATCTAATATGATATCATACTCATTTTTAATATTTTTTATTGATACATGAGTATATCTCATTGCATGGAATCTTATCATTCTCAACATGATAGGATTTGATGTAATCATCGAAATGGACTGGTTATTTCCCTATGAAGACCATATTGAATTCTATCATCAAAGGGAGTTTTTTATATCACTAGAGGGTGGTAGGAAAATTCAGAATGAATAATGGCATGTTATTGTGACTAGATATGGACTCAAGTAGAAAATTATGGGTAGTGTGAAAAAACAAATTATTAGTCTTCTCATGGACGATTAGCGGTTATGACATATAGGTTTCCATCATATAGTGTTGCGATTTAGGAACATTTTCCTAAACAAATTTCTTCGCTACCTTCTGGGTGATTGGTTTATTTTAACATTGATATAGTTTTAGGTGTAGCACTGGTGACCAATAGAACTTAATGAATTTCACCTATGGAGCTTCTAGAGCTCAAGTGGCAGTTAGTGGATCTTGAGGATAAAGGCATTATGAAACCCAATATATCACCTTAGGGTTCATCAAACCTTTTTTACATGAATTAAAATGATTTTCTTAGAATTTTTGGGTATTAAATTTGGTTGAACCATCTTATAGTGAAGAACTAATATCTACTTCTTAGAATAAAGGACCTCTTTGATCAGCTCTAAAGAGAAATAGTGTTTTCTAATAAATATTTTTGGTGGGGATATACCCAGATTAATTTTATTTCTTCAAAAATACCTTTCATATATTTTAAAATATTTTATAATTTATAAAAGTGCCTAGTTATGTTTTTCTCTCTCATGAACTTACCTATGGTTTTTATGGATCTTATGAATCAGGTTTTCCACACATATTTTAATACATAAGTGGTATTTATTTTTGAAGATATCTTAGTGTATTCACACTGTCTAAAGAACAATAAAATCCATCTCGAGATCATTATTAATACACTGATAACAATTCATATTTTTGAAAAGCCAGAAAAAAATCAACTTCTTTATAGGAAAAGTACACTTTGGTGTGATATTATCTTGGAATCGGTTGTTTTAGTAGACCCAAAAAAACAGTGATTATTAGTTACATGCTAGTATCCCATGAATGTATTTCACATATGGAGTATCTTGGGAATTTATAGATATTACATACACTTCATCTAGGATTTTTCAAGATTTTTAGTGCGACTTATAGTCATCAAATAAAGGGTTTGTGGTTTATATAGTTAAAATATTGTGATGAAACCATATAGTAGTTGATAGCTCCTCTTAATTTATAGAAAATACTGATTCTTCCAGAGTTATGAGGGATATATACTATTTACCATGACACAACAAGTATAGGGCTGGGATCTGTTCTATTATAGGATGAGTGAGTCATCGTGTATGAGTCTTGTAAATTGAAGCATCTCAAGTGGAATTACTTGAGGCATGACCTTGAGCTAGCTGATGTCATTCTCGAATTAATCTATTAAGGGACAATGCATACATGGAGATCAATCTTTTATATTCACAAATCAAAAAATCTTTATGTACATCTCTACACATCGATATCTAATTCTCAGGAAACTCATATGAATTGTGTACATGTAATATTTTGATTGCAAGCTTTCTTATACACATAGGAAAGTTAAAGTTGTAACATAACCTATAATATGGAAGAGTTAGACGTAGGTGGTTTAGGAGGATAGTGGGGATTGTAATCTCATGGCCTTTTTTCTTATTTACATGTTGAGGTATAAGAGGATCATGGACATATTATCCTCTCCGTCATAAAAGTGACATCTACCCATCTGGAGTTGGTCGGAATGAGGAAACTGTCTGATCATGATGGACATTTCCTATGGTATAGTGTCTTGAATGATGATTAATCTTATAGTGGTTAGTGGAATTGGATGATACATAACTCTTTAATGTAGGTGTAAGGGTCCTAGAATACATCATATAAGAGATGATGAGGAAAGTTTTTGCATCATAATGGGAACTATAAATTGGATTCACCAAAATGTATCTAGATTTACATTTCAAATATAGGTGACCTGGTATGAATCATGAGATTTTTTCTTTATCACTTAGTGTTCCTCCTATCAGTCGAAGAAGGTAGAAAATTAGTGACTAGTAGGTCTTTTACAACCATTTTGTCTTCCCTAAAATAGATGTTAAATTTTTTCTATGGATTTCATGAATTGTTTACCCAGATGTCCTCAAGTCAATAGTAACATGTGGGTTGTCATAGATCATTTTTTTAATGGCACACAATTATTACCTATTCATGAGACCTTATCGATAGAGGATATTGGGAGTCTATACATATAATACTTCATGTATAACATTTTACGATCATTTATGACTAAGAATATCACTTTACATCATAGTTTAGGATGTGAATAAACAAGGCCCAGGGTATAAAGGTTCTTCTGAGAAAGACTTATCACCCTCAAAGAATTGGACAGATAGAGAATATGATTTTGGTTTTATAGGACATGTTAGGTGCATGTGTCTTTGACTTTGGGTGTTATTGGGAGAAAAATAAACCCCTAGTTGAGTTCCACTAATATAACAACATTCAGGATACCATAGAGATTTCTCCACATGAATGGTTATATTGTACAACTTTTCATTCACATCTTTGTTGGTTTGAGGCATGGGATGAAAATATTCTTGGACCATGTATCATTAATGAGACTACAGATTAGGTCTATTTGATTTGAAAAAAAAAATGTTAACAGCTCTATATAGATAGTATTCATATGCCAACACAACTGTTGACCAATTGATTTTGAGATCGGAGATCCCTTCTTCTTGAGAGTCTCACCCAGGTTGGTTCATTGATGAATTTCAAGTTGCGAAATTCTCAAAACTAGAATCATTGGACCCTTTAAATAATTAAAAAAATAATGGACAACTGGAATACCGATTAGAACATCCTCAAAGATACTAGTAAATTTATTATGTCTTTCCCATATATTATCTTCATCAATATTACCCTGACTCTTCACATGTATTTCAACCTGATAGGGTTGAGTTAGAGGTGGATGATTTTTTTGAGAAGTATGTAGTGATAATTTTTTTCCAAGCATGAAGAAACTCTTATAAGGGTCAGTTACGTTGGTGTAGGTTCAAAAGAAGCTTGGTTGAGTACACGATTTGACCTAGGAACAGGAAGTTGATATACAAGCTTAGTGGATAGAACTATTCTTAGACGATAGCTCTTTACCCTCACAAAGAAAAACCATGGATAAGTTCATGTATGGAGGATAGGTTGTAATGAACCTTCATAAAACTATTTTATATTTATTTCTAAATACATATTAACTCAGTAAACATTTTCTACAACCTAAGGATTGATCTAGGAGTGTATGAGGCATATTCAGAGCCAAGCCATATGATAATTGTGAAAAAGGGTAGTACGAATGGTTACCACACATTTAGTACTTACTGTGTGGGGTAACCATACAGGGAACCTTTTAAAGTAGATGGTGCCACACGGTTTGACTGAAACCATGTGACCCTTTGTGCATGTCCATGTGAAATTTCAGAAATAATGAACAATGTATTTATATATGGTTTTTTCATGGTTAGAAAAATTGTGTGCCTTAATCGTGCATGGTCCCTCCATATGTAGTGGGGTGAGCATGAGTTTTACATGTTTCATCCAAACCATGTGGCCAAAACATGAAATATTGTTTTTTATGGTTAAATGTACAAAATAGATTTAATTAATATTAAAAAATAATTATTTATTTCTCCTACCATTTTGAATGGATGAAGATTGGTTACTTTCTCTTATTGTGTAACACCCCGGGTAAATAAAGAATATGAAATTTTTATATTTATCCCTATTTGTGAATAAAATGTCAATATTAATTTAAAGGGAACACTATGCTCGATGGCTTACCCAATACACAACAACGAGTTCCTTTGAAATCTTACGTTGCACTCTAATAATAAAATAATATTATTTTAAATGGTAGTTAATGCCTAGCCGTTGAAATGGAGGGAATGAACAGAACTAACTACAAAATTATTATATATGTTTGTCAAATATTTTTACTCTTTACAATAAATGTTAGAGGATTAAAAATGCGAATGAATCCAATTTTAAGCATAAACATTCTAATATTCTTTAAAAGGTCGATTAACCGCCTTTTGATGGAGAACCTTTTTTAAATCCACTTTTTGACAATTTTATGTGTTATATTTGAAAAAATAAAATTCTTTTTTAGAATCGGGACATCAAAATTTACTTTGAGTAAATTTGTGGTATCTTTCTGATAATGTTCATTTTTAATGAATAGTCAAAAATGTTGTATTTTAATTCAAAACCTATTTTTAATATAATTTATTTATATAATAAGATTATATTTTGAGTTGTTTTTAAAGTGAAATTAGAATTTATTTTTACCATTTAATCCAATAGTGGTCGTTGGAATTAATTTCACTTTGAAATCGAACTTGAACTAGTGTCAATCTTTTGATATTTTTTGTTTCATAAAAACACGCTATTTGTTTTGACAGCGGGGATTAATTATTAAATTAATTAATTCATCATATAATATTTGAATTTTTTAAAATAGACATCATTTTTGAGTTTGGAATATCAAATATAGCTTAGGGTGAATTTTTGGTATTTTTCTGAAAAACTTCAATTTTTGATGAATAGTGAAACCACTAAGTGGTAGTTAAAGAAACTGATTTTTCTTTTAAATGAAACTTTGCCACCTCTGTGTTTTGAATTTCAAAAATCCGACATACATGGTTGTCATTAAGAAGTAAAACGTGGTTCAATGAGATTAAAATATTTTTTTGGTGAATAGTAACTTTTATGTTTTTAATCGCGATTAGAGGTAATTAGTGTAGTTTAAGGTAAAAATAATGTTTTAATAATATGAAATGGCCTAGACACATGTCCTACCCTCATTGGATGTGTCATGGCAGACCCAGAAAATCCATGGGTAAACTTGGGGACCCCATGGAGACACTTTGGTTGGAAAATGACATAAATAACTTTTTATTTAAAGTTAAAATAAAAATGTCACAAGCATGAGATGTTTCACTAAAACAATTTTTAAATGGTTTTATACAAGTCATATTTTTTACTATAAATATTAATTATAAATCCAAAAAGATTTTCTACATCATGATAACTTTTGTATAATTTTTATACATTAAATAAATTAAATTATTTATGACATCATCATGATGCATCGATTACCTCATTAATAAAGGATTTAAATAAAATGAAAATATAATGTTAAAAATAAAACTTAAACTTGTAAAAGACCTATTGTATGAGTATATTTCGAACCCTTACCACCTTATCCTCGAAATAAATCAATTTGGGACCTTTAAAATCCGAAAATCATTTGAAAATAAAGTAACATTTTGTAAGTTTCCAAGAGTGCCCCTCCTCTCCTCTTATAAAAGGCCCCCACCTCTACCACCTTACACACACCTCTCAAGACTTTGGATCGTCCAAACCCTGCCCATTTCATCTCTCCACATCCCTATCTTCATAATTGAAGCCTCACTTTGGGAATAATCCTTTCCAAGGAAGCCTTTGAGCTCAAATCAAAGGAAGTTACCCGATTTAAAGGTAATGTCTTCCCTTGTGTTCTTTTGTTTTATTTTGCTTCTCCAACCCCCTAAACTCTTTTTATTATTTTCTTTTGTAACAAAAAAAGTATCTTCAATATACTAGGATATTGTTATGTGAAGTATTCGAGATAAACTTACACACACCATCGTCTAATGGTTAAAGAACATATCGTTTCTGGGGATGGAAAATTACTGCCTCACGAAACGATGATTGTTCAATATTCTTTTAACACCTTAAAAGGTGGCCATTAAGATGTAACTATATTTATATATGATATATAATATGTTTATGTTTTCCTTAATCTTATGTATTTTTAATTTATGGCATACCTTTATGGTTTCCATTATGGGTAAACACGATATCTTCATTTTAGGAAGTGCGGACTACCGCCCCCTCAATGTGCTTTGATTCGTTAATGCCATATGTGGGATGTATAAAGGATGGTATTAATGGTATTACATATGTTATCCTACTGGAATTATAATATACCTTTATATATTTATTATTTCCTTCAATTGAATACAAAAAAAAGAAATTAAAGTAGCGTTCATGCGTACGTACGGCTTACCGTCTCCATGAACGGTACATTTCATTTCTTATCTCCAAATGTTATGTAATATTATAAGTACATATATATAATGGATATATATGTAATATATTACATATAAATTATGGATATCATTCTGTAATTATAATATATATATCTCTCATTTTGTTTTAATCCCCTTAATATGAAAAAAAATGAAAGTAGCGTTCATGCGTACGAACGACCTACCGTCTCCATGAACGATGCTTTAAATTTTTTATCTCCAAATGCTATGGAATAGTATAAAATGAATATATACTAGATATATATGATATTTAAAACATCAATACTATTCTGGAGATGATGTACTTATAACTACATGGAAAATTCTCTTCCAACAAGTTCAATTTTTACTCATGTACTGAACATCGACAAAAACGTCTGATATGAACTCACTTTATTAACCAATTATTATAACATTATAATATGTGATATGAACTGAATAACAATATTTAAAGGAGGTCCTTAATCAATTATAAATTGACCCAATTTTATTATTCAGTAGATTAAAGAATGATCGAGTCATGTCGGAGACGAGGTAAGGGATCCTACCTCTCTCTTTCTTTTTAAGCACTCTCTTTTATGTCATTAACTTTGAGCTCATCTTTCTTATGTTTGGGGATGTTATTTTATATTACTATTACTGTAATTTTTATGTTCATATTATTAGAGACTCTATTTGATATCATCAATCCATTTTTTGAAGTTTTAAGTGGCACCTTTAGGCTGCCGTGTTTTCGTAAGGGATTTTTCATCTCACTTTTATTCCCATGACATTTATGCTACTTTTTACACTATTTCCTTTGAGTGGTGTTTGTACTGCCCATTATTATACAATTTTTTTAGTATAATTTCATTTATGGGTATTTACATCTTCATTGTATGACCCTTCTTCCATGGGGTGTACGTTTTGAAAGTTACCCAACCCGGTAAGGGGATCTTTCACCCTCCTCTTTTTAAAAGACTTCTGTTTTTATGACTTTTAATTCACATAATATTATGTTGGGATATGTTCTTATATATCCTTATTTATGTAAATTTTATGTCCAAGTTATGAGATACCATTTTCTCTCTCATCAACTCAGTTTTGGAATTTTAAAGTGACGCCGTTAGGCTGTTAGATTTCTGTAAGGGAACTTCTTAACCCACTTTTAATTCTTTGGGTTAAACCTCTACTTCTTGATTTTATTATGCCAAGATTATGTGTGGAATATTTATTTTGTAATTTCCACAAACCTTTTTATGGATATATTATTTTTACACATAATCATCTCATTGATAAATTCTTACGAACTTGTATGGGAAATCATAACTCAATCTCATTTCATTGAGTTAAATATCTATGTCATTGGTTTTGTTTTTCCAAGATTATGTGTGAATGAGCTCTGATTTTTTCACACTTAATATCCACTTATATTGGGTGTATTTATATTTATCACACATAATTATGTGATAGATTTATCCTTAATTTAAGGATACCATCTTTATAATGGATTTTATCTCAATTTACATTTCCATTGAGTCTTCATTGTTGTTATGCACCAATTCACTCTTATATGGTGTATATACTTTCCTTTGACATATTATATCACGAATCCCTTTATTCTCATGATATTATAAATTTCAGATTAAATGTTATTTTAAAATTATTTGTATTCAAGAGTCTCTCATTTTGTTAAAAACTCTTTAACAAAAATATCATTTTAAATGTTTTAAAGATTCATTATTCTAAATATTTATCTTTAATGTCCATGTTGTCAAAATGGTTTTCAGTATTTATTTATATGGACATTAATATTTTAAAATTATAATTCCATTAAAAGCTTCAAAGTGGTATGGGACACTTTGATTCAAAAATCTCTTTTAAATGGTTTTTGAAAATGGATTGATTAACTCAATATCTTGGAATTACTTATTGTGATTGAAAATGAAATGTTGTTATTGAAATGTTTATATTTTCAATATTTTATTTGTAATTATGGTACTTGGACATTTTACGAGTGGTTACGTGATAAAACATATGAAGGGTGGTGCCGTGAATACCAGGACGGGTGGTTACGTTATAACCTACAATGCATTGGGTATGGAAGTCGACCGTATGGCTATTCTATTAAGTATGTGTGGAAGTCGACTGTATGGTTATTCAATTTAAGTATGTTTATGTCCCAAGTTACCTTTATATGTTATGTGTTCTTTATATGGGTTTTATGGTAATCTTTTGGTTATAAAAGGGTAAGTAATGATCATTTATCCAGTGAAGAGTTTTTACTAATTCATAAAGGTGAAGGTATTACTTTGATAAAGTATACATGGTTTACTTGTTGTTTTTAAAAACTAACAGTTTTCATTCTTTGTGTATCCCTTACTGAGCTTTTTATGCTCACACCATGTTTTTTTGAAATGTTTTTCATAGGACTTAATGTGGAATTGGGTCAAAGATGGGATCAAGGGAAAGTCATGCTATCTAAAACATAGAACTAGACATGTTTCTTTTTAAGAGTTTTTATTTTATCAAAACTTAGTAGAAGTGTCTACTTTGTAATCTTTTGAGATGTAATAGTTATGTCCTAATTCACTAAAACTCTAAACCTGAAAAGATCCTCAATGTGAATTATTCATTTAATTCAATATTAAGTAAGGTTTAAGGCCGGAGACTTATAGTTGGTATCAGAGGTCGGTTTAGATAACTTTAGAGGTTAGGGTATTCTTTAAGCATAAGTGACATTACCATAATGGTTAGGATTTCAGAAAGAGTCCTAGTTTTAGATAAAGTGAATGAGTAAGTATATCTTAGTGTTTACTTTCCTCATTAGTACATGATGGTTTTGTTGATATACTCACAATGACTTTTCTGTTTTAGTGAATGGATGGATCTAGAAGGCACCAAAGAGACAACAGGTTTGAAGGAAACTATGGTGGTTCTCTAATTAAGATACTAGATAAAATGGGGGATTCAATGAGGAAACTCGCGGTTGTTCTAAAATAACTATCAAGGAGTCATGATCAACCACTTGAACCTTGTTATGTTCTGTAATGCATCATGTACGAGATGACCAATCGATGTGGAAGTTCAGGTAATAATTATAAAGGTAACCATTATTGTTTATATGATCCTTACTTTTGAGGTAATTATGGATTATTATATGTTATGATGGAAAATGAAAGGCATGAGATAAAATTGTGGTTAAAATAAGTTATGATTATTTTTGAAGATTTTATCTCGTTTTGGTGAATGTTTTAAGAATTATATTGTTTTGGAAGAAGGACAACATGCAGACCGTGTGACAACCCATCGCGTCGGACAAAGCTGCGTGAATCGAACCCACACCCAAAGTGCAACTGGTATTTATCGCCTACCACTGGACTACGTTAAGTCCCTGGTTAGTTTGAATGATTCTTTTTAGTTAGATGATTTTATGAATTAAGAGTAAGTTGATTTTGGGTTATCTATGGAAATTTATTAACCTATCATGGAGGATATGTTATTAGGTTAATTAATTTTCAATACGAGACTTTAAGAGCAACTGATGTTGCTTGGAGATAAATGTTATGATTTAACTTGGAAGACTATGTGACTAAATCCATCAAATATTTGGGTTTCAATCTTAGTTTGGTTTACTTTGAATAATTTTATGGACAATTGTTTATCGAATGGTCTTCATTGAACTTTGGTTTTTTTGGACAAATTTTGGAGATTAATAATAGTTTTTCTTTTTATAAAGGAATATACTTTTGTGGATTATCTGATCTCATAATAACAATTTTTGGTTTTGGATTTTGTCTAAATACATGGGAAATATATAGTTCTCTTTTTTGGATTAGGTGACTCTCAAGAAGTTGATTATAATACTCTTAATGCGAACAAGTCTTCCTAAAAACTCGTCTTTTGGAGAAAATATGAGTTTGATTAAGGAATCTAGTAAAAGTTGAAAGTATACATGATAAGTAAGTATGTTTCATTATGATTTAGTTAATCTCAAAAATAAATTCCTCAATGAAGATTAACTTAAAACAAAAATAGTGTCTGTTAAATTTTCCTACTGGGGAATCGAATACCGTTTAACCCATCACAAGTTTGTGATTTTCTTGTGGTTAACTTTCTCCTAGACATGTTTACTATCTCTCTCCATCAGAACATGACCATTTGTTTTATCCTCCATATCCATATTTTCATACTTGGAATCCTAGTATGGGTTAACTCGGGGGACATTTGTACTTATCTCCCATTCTTTTAAAGTGATTGTTTTACCGACTCTTGTTCTGATGTGGGACTTTCAAGGATGTTTCCGAGCCCAATTTTGAAATTGCAAGGATGCAATTCCCAAAAGGGGGGAAGAATGTAACACCCCAGGTAAATAAATAATATGAAATTTTTATATTTATCTCTATTTTTGAATAAAATGTCAATATTAATTTAAAGTGAACGCTATGGTCGATGGCTTACCCAATACAGAACAACGAGTTCCATTGAAATCTTACGTTGCACTCTAATAATAAAATAATATTATTTTAAATGGTAGTTATCTCCTAGCCGTTATAATGGAGGGAATGAACAAAAATAAATACAAAATGATTATATATGTTTGTCAAATATTTTTACTCTTTACAATAAATGTTAGAGGATTAAAAATGTGAATGAATCCAATTTTAAGCGTAAACATTCTAATATTCTTTAAAAGTTCGATTAACCGCCTTTTGATGGAGAACCTCTTTTAAATCCATTTTTTGAAAATTTTATGTGTTATATTTGACAAAATAAAATTCTTCTTTAGAATCGGGACATCAAAATTTACTTTGTGTAAATTTTTGGTATCTTTCTGATAAAGTTCATTTTTAATGAATAGTGAAAAATGTTGTATTTTAATTCAAAACCCATTTTTAATATAATTTATTTATATGATTAGATTATATTTTGAATTGTTTTTAAAGTAAAATTAGAATATATTTTTACCATTTAATCCAATAGTGGTCGTTGGAATTAATTTCACATTGAAATCAGACTTGAACTAGTGTCAATATTTTGATACTTTTTGTTTCATAAAAACACGCTATTTGTTTTGACAGTGAGAATTAATTATTAAATTAATTAATTAAACTTATAAGTTTTGAATTTTTTAAAATAGACATCATTTTTGAGTTCGGAATATCAAATATATATTAGGGTGAATTTTTGGTATTTTTCTGAAAAACTACAATTTTATATGAATAGTGAAACCACTAAGTGGTAGTTAAAGAAACTGATTTTTCATTTAAATGAAACTTTTCCACCTCTGTGTTTTGAATTTCAAAAATCCAACATACATGGTTTTCATTAAGAAGTAAAATGTGGTTCAATTGGATTAAAATAATTTTTTGGTGAATAGTAACTTTTATGTTTTTAATCGCGATTAGAGGTAATTAGTGTAGTTTAAGGTAAAAATAATATTTTAATAATATTAAATGGCCTAGACACATGTCCTACCCTCATTGGATGTGTCATGGACGACCAAGACAATCCATGGGTCAACTTGGGGACCCCATGGAGCCACTTTGGTTGGAAAATGACATAAATAACTTTTTATTTAAAGTTAAAATAAAAATGTCACAAGCATGAGATGTTTCACTAAAACAATTTTTATATGGTGTAATAAAAGTCATATTTTTTACTCTAAATATTAATTAGAAATATAAAATTATTTCATACATCATGATAATTTTTTTATAATTTTTAGACATTAAATAAATTAAATTATTTATGAAATCATCCTGATGCATTGATTACCTCATTAATAAAGGATTTAAATAAAATGAAAAGATAATGTTAAAACTATAACTTAAACATGTCAAAGACCTATTGGATGAGTATATTTAGAAACCTTACCACATTATCCTCGAAATACATCAATGTGGGACCTTTAAAATCCGAAAATCATTTGAAAATAAAGTAACATTTTCTAACTTTCCAAGAGTGCCCCTCCTCTCCTCTTATAAAAGGCCCACACCTCTACCAACTTACACACACCTCTCAAGCCTTTGGCTCGGCAAACCCCTGCCCATTTCATCTCTCAAAATACCTATCTTCATCATTGAATCCTCACTTTGGGCAGAAGCCTTTCCAAGAAAGCCTTTGAGCTCAAATCAAAGGAAGTTACACGATTTAAAGGTAATGTCTTCCCATGTGTTCTTTTGTTTTATTTTGCTTCTCCAACCACCTAAAATATTTTTATTCTTTTATTTTGTAACAAAACCAGTATCTTAAATATACTAGGATATTGTTATGTGAAGTATTCGAGCTACACTTACACACACCTTCGTCTAATGGTTAAAGAACATACCGTTTCTGTGGATGGTGAATTACTGTCTCACGAAACGATGATTGTTCAATATTCTTTTAACACCTTCAAAGGTAGCCATTTAGATGTCACTATATTTATATATTATATATAATATGTTTATGTTTTCCTTAAGATTCTGTATTTTTCATTTATGGCATACCTTTAAGGTTTCCATTATGGGTAAATGCGATATCTTCATTTTAGGAAGTGCGGACTACCGCCCCGTCAAAGTGATTTGATTCGTTAATTCCATATATGGGATGTATAAAGGATGGAATTAATGGTATTACATATGTTATCCTACTGGAATTATAATATACCTATATATCTTTATTATTTCATTCCATTGTACACAAAAAAAAGAAATGAAAGTACTGTTCATGCGTACGTATGGCTTACCGTCTCCATGAACGGTACATTTCATTTCTTGTCTCCAAATGTTATGTACTATTATAAGTACATATATATAGTGGATATATATTTAATATATTACATCTAAATGATGGATATAATTATGGAATTATAATATATATATCTCTCATTTTTTTTAATCCCATTAATATGACAAAAAATGAAAGTAGCGTTCATGCGTACGAACGGCCTACCGTCTCCATGAACGGTGCTTTAAATTTTTTATCTCCAAATGCTATGTAATAGTATAAAATTAATATATAATGGATATATATGATATTTAAAACATAAATAATATTCTGTAGATGATGTACCTATAACTAGATGGAAAATCCTCTTCCAACAAGTTCAATTTTTACTCATGTACTAAACATCGACAAAAACGGATGATTTGAACTCACTTTATTAACCAATTATTATAAAATTATAATATGTGATATGAAATGAATAATAATATTTAAAGGAGGTCCTTAATAAATTATAAATTTACCAAATTTTATTATTCAGGAGATTAAAGAACGATCGAGTCATGTCGGACACGAGGTAAGGGATCCTACCTCTCTCTTTCTTTTTAAGCACTCTCTTTTATGTCATTACCTTTAAGCTCATCTTTATTATGTTTGGGGATGTTATTTTATATTCCTGTTACTGTAATTTTTATGTTCATATTATGAGAGACTCTATTTGATCTTATCAATCCATTTTTTGAAGTTTTAAGTGGCGCCGTTAGGCTGCCGAGTTTTCGTAAGGGATTTTTCATATCACTTTTATTCCCGTGACATTTATGCTACGTTTGACACTATTTTCTTTGAGTGGTGTATGTACTGACCATTATTATACACTTCCTATAGTATAATTTCATTTATGGGTATTTACATCTTCATTGTATGACCCTTCTTCCATGGGGTGTACGTTTCGAAAGTTACCCAACTCAGTAAGGGGATCTTTCACCCTCCTCTTTTTAAAAGGATTATTTTGTAATGTCTTTTAATTCACGTACTATTATGTTGAGATATGTTCTTCCATATCCTTATTTATGTAAATTTTATGTCTAAGTGATGATATACCATTTCCTCTCTCATCAACTCAATTTCTGAATTTTAAAGTGACGCCGTTAGGTTGTCAGATTTATGTAAGGGAACTTCTTAACCCACTTTCAATTATTTGGGTTAAACCTCTACTTCTTGATTTTATTATGCCAAGATTATGTGTGGAATATCTATTTTGTAATTTCCGCAAA
Organism: Viscum album; assembly: GCA_963277665.1. NCBI lineage: Eukaryota > Viridiplantae > Streptophyta > Magnoliopsida > Santalales > Viscaceae > Viscum > Viscum album. The sequence continues at coordinate 190,496,025 of OY728136.1, read as the reverse complement.
CGTTTTTATGGATATAGTATTTCTACCCATAATCATCTCATTGATAAATTCTTACGAACTTGTATGGGAAATCATAACTCAATCTCATTTCATTAAGTTAAATATCTATGTCATTGGTTTTGTTTTTCCAATATTATGTGTGAATGAGCTCTGATTGTTTCACAATTAATATCTACTTATATTGGTTGTATTTATATTTCTCACACATAATTATGTGATAGATTTATCCTTAATTTAAGGATACCATATTTATAATGGATTTTATCTCAATTTTTCATTTCCATTGAGACTTCATTGTTGTTATGCACCAATTCACTCTTATATGGTGTATATACTATCCTTTGACATATTATATCATGAATCCCTTTATTCTCAAGATTTTATAAAGTTCGGATTAAATGTTATTCCGAAATCATTTTTATTCAAGAGTCTCTCATTTTTTTTAAAAACTCTTTAACAAAAATATCGTTTTAAATGTTTTAAAGATTCATTATTCTAAATCCTTATCTTTAATGTCCATGTTGTCAAAATGGTTTTCAGTATTTATTTATATGTAGATTAATATTTTAAAATTATAATTCCATTAAAAGCTTCAAATTGGTATGGGACACTTTGATTCAAAAATCTCTTTTAAATGGTTTTTGAAAATGGATTGATTAACTCAATATCTTGGAATTACTTATTGTGATTGAAAATGAAATGTTGTTATTGAAATGTTTATATTTTCAATATTTTATGTGTAATGATGGTACTTTGACATTTTACGGGTGGTTACGTGATAAACCATATGACGGGTGGTGCCGTGAATACCAGGATGGGTGGTTACGTTATAACTAATAATGCATTGGGTATGGAAGTCGACCGTATGGATATTCCATTAAGTATATGTAGAAGTCGACCGTATGGTTATTCCATTTAAGTATGTTTATGTCCCAAGTTACCTTTATATGTTATGTGTTCTTTATATGGGTTTTATGGTAATATTTTGGTTACAAAAGGGTAAGTAATGATCTTTTATTCAGTGAAGAGTTTTTACTACTTCATAAAGGTGAAGGTATTACTTTGATAAAGTATACATGGTTTACTTTTTGTTTTTAAAAACTAACAGTTTTCATTCTTTGTGTATCCCTTACTGAGCTTTTTATGCTCACCCCAAGTTTTTTTGAAATGTTTTTTCACAGGACTTAATGTGGAATTGGGTCAAGGATGGGATCCTGGGAAAGTCATGCTATCTAAAACATGAAACTAGACATGTTTCTTTTTAAGAGTTTTTATTTTATGGAAACTTAGTATAAGTGTCAACTTTTTAATCTTTTGAGATGTAATAGTTATGTCCTAATTCTATAAAACTCTAAACCTGATAAGATCCTCAATGTGAATTATTCATTTAATTCAATATTAAGTAAGGTTTAAGGCCGTGGCCTTATAGTTGGTATCAGAGGTCGGTTTAGATAACTTTTAAGGATAGGGTATTCTTTAAGATTAAGTGACATTACCATAATGGTTAGGATTTCATAAAGAGTCCTAGTTTTAGATAAAGTGAATGAGTAATTATATCTTAGTGTTTACCTTCCTCATTAGTACATGATGGTTTTGTTGATATACTCACACTGACTTTTCTGTTTTTGTGAATGGATGGATCTAGCAGGCACCAAAGAGACAACATGTTTGAAGGAAACTATGGTGGTTCTCTGATTAAGATACTAGATAAAATGGGGGATTCAATGAGGAAACTCGCGGTTGTTCTAAACCAACAATCAAGGAGTCATGATCAACCACTTGAACAATGGTATGTTCTATAATGCATCATGTATGAGATGACCAATCGATGTGGAAGTTCAGGTAATAATTATAAAGGTAACCATTTGAGTTTATATGATCCTTACTTTTGAGGTAATTATGGGTTATTATATGTTATGCTGGAAAATGAAAAGCATGAGATAAAATTGTGGTTAAAATATGTTATGATTATTTTTGAAGATTTTATCTCGTTTTGGGGAATGTTTTAAGAATTATATTGTTTTGGAAGAAGGACAACACGCAGACCGTGTGACAACCCATCGCGTCGGACAAAGCTGCGGGAATCGAACCCACACCCAAAGTGAAACAGGTATTTATTGCCTACCACTGGACTACGTGAAGTCCTTGGTTAGTTTGACTGATTCTTTTTAGTTAGATGATTTTATGAATTAAGAGTAAGTTTATTTTGGGTTATCTATGGAAATTTATTAACCTATCATGGAGGATATGTGATTAGGTTAATTACTTTTTAATACGAGACTTTAAGAGCAACTGATGTTGTTTGGAGATAAATGTTTCAATTTAACTTGGAAGACTATGTGACTAAATACATCAAATATTTGGGTTTCAATCTTAGTTTGGTTTATTTTGAAGAATTTTATGGACAATTTTTTATCGAATGGTCTTCATTGAACTTTGGTTTTTTTTTGGAAAAATTTGGGAGATTAAGAGTAGTTTTTCTTTTTATAAAGGATTATACTTTTGTGGATTATCTGATCTCATACTAAAATTTTTTGGTTTTGGATTTTGTTTAAAGACATGGGAAATATATAGTTCTCTTTTTTGGATTAGGTGACTCTCAAGAAGTTGATTATAGTACTCCTAATACAGACAAGTCTTCCTAAAAACTCGTCTTTTGGAGAAAATATGAGTTTGATTAAGGAATCTAGTAAAAGTTGAAAGTCTACGTGACACGTAAGTATGTTTCATTATGATTTAGTTAAGCTAAAAAATAAATTCCTCAATGAAAATTAACTTAAAACAAAAATGTTTTTTGTTAAAATTTCCTACTGGGGAATCGAATACCGTTTAACCCATCACAAGTTTGTGATTTTCTTCTGGTTAACTTTTTCCTAGACATGTTTACTATCACTATCCATCAGAACATGACCCTTTGTTTTCTCCTCCATATCCATATTTTCATACTTGGAATCCTAGTATGGGTTAACTCGGGTGACATTTGTACTTCTCTCCCATTCTTTTAAAGTGATTGTTTTACCGACTCTTGTTCCGATGTGGGACTTTCAAGGATGTTTCCAAGCCCAATTTTGAAATTGCGACGACGCAATTCCCAAAAGGGGGGAAGAATGTAACACCCCAGATAAATAAAGAATATGACATTTTTATATTTATCCCTATTTGTGAATAAAATTTCAATATTAATTTAAAGGGAATGCTATGCTTGATGGCTTACCCAATACACAACAACGAGTTCCTTTGAAATCTTACGTTGCACTCTAATAATAAAATAATATTATTTTAAATGGTAGTTAACTCTTAGCCGTTGTAATGGAGGGAGTGAATAGAACTAACTATAAAATGATTATATATGTTTGTCAAATATTTTTACTCTTTACAATAAATGTTAGAGGATTAAAAATGTGAATGAATCCAATTTTAAGCGTAAACATTCTAATATTTTTTAAAAGGTCGATTAACCGCCTTTTGATGGAGAACCTCTTTTAAATCCACTTTTTACAATTTTATGTGTTATATTTGACAAAATAAAATTCTTCTTTAGAATCGGGACATTAAAATTTACTTTGTGTAAATTTCTGGTATCTTTCCGATAAAGTTCATTTTTAATTAATAGTGAAAAATGTTGTATTTTAATTCAAAAACTCTTTTTAATATAATTTATTTATATTATTATATTATATTTTGAATTGTTTTTAAAGTGAAATTAGAATATATTTTTACCATTTAATCCAATAGTGGTCATTGGAATTAATTTCACTTTTAAATCGGACTTGAACTAGTGTCAATCTTTTGATACTTTTTGTTTCATAAAAACACGCTATTTGTTTTAACAGCGGGAATTAATTATTAAATTAATTAGTTCAAATTATATGTTTTGAATTTTTTAAAATAGACATCATTTTTGACTTTGGAATATCAAATATATCTTACGGTGAATTTTTGGTATTTTTCTGAAAAACTTCATTTTTTGATGAATAGTGAAACAACTAAGTGGTAGTTAAAGAAACTGATTTTTCGTTTAAATGAAACTTTTCCACCTATGTGTTTTGAATTTAAAAAATCTGACAAACATGGTTGTCATTAATAAGTAAAATGTGGTTCAATAGGATTAAAATAATTTTTTGGTGAATAGTAACTTTTATTTTTTTAACCATGATTAGAGGTAATTAGTGTAGTTTAAGGTAAAAATAATATTTTAATAATATGAAATGGCCTAGACACATGTCCTACCCTCATTGGATGTGTCATGGCCGACCAAGACAATCCATGGGTCAACTTGGGGACCCCATGGAGCCACTTTGGTTGGAAAATGACATAAATAACTTTTTATTTAAAGTTAAAATAAAAATGTCACAAGCATGAGATTTTTCACTAAAACAATTTTTAAATGGTGTTATAAAAGTCATATTTTTTTACTATAAATATTCATTAGAAATATAAAATGATTTCCTAAATCATGATAATTTTTTTATAATTTTTAGACTTTAAATAAATTACATTATTTACGAAATCATCATGATGTAGTGATTACCTCATTAATAAAGGATTTAAATAAAATGAAAAGATAATGTTAAAACTATAACATAAATTTGTAAAAGACCTATTGGATGAGTATATTTAAAACCCTTACCACCTTATCCTATAAATACATCAATGTGGGACCTTTAAAATCCGAATGCATTTGAAAATAAAGTAACATTTTGTAACTTTCTAAGAGTGCCCCTCCTCTCCTCTTATAAAAGACCCACACCTCTACCACCTTACACACACCTCTAAAGCCTTTGGATCAGAAAAACCCTGCCCATTTCATCTCTCCACATCCCTATCTTCATCATCAAAGCCTCACTTTGGGCAGAAGCCTTTCCAAGGAAGCTTTTGAGCTCAAATCAAAGGAAGTTACCCGATTTAAAGGTAATGTCTTCCCTTGTGTTCTTTTGTTTTATTTTGCTTCTCCAACCCCCTAAAATATTTTTATTCTTTTCTTTTGTAACAAAAACAGTATCTTCAATATACTAGGATGTTGTTATGTGAATTATTCGAGCTACACTTATACACACCTTCGTCTAATGGTTAAAGAACATACCGTTTCTGTGGATGGCGAATTACTGCCTCACAAAACGATGATTGTTCAATATTCTTTTAACACCTTCAAAGGTGTCCATTAATATGTCACTATATTTATATATGATATATAATATGTTTATGTTTTCCTTAAGCTTCTGTATTTTTCATTTATGTCATACCTTTATGGTTTCCATTATGGGTAAACGCGATATCTTCATTTTAGGAAGTGCGGACTACCGCCCCCTCAAAGTGATTTGATTCGTTAATGCCATATGTGGGATGTATAAAGGATGGAATTAATGGTATTACATATGTTATCCTACTGGAATTATAATATACCTTTATATCTTTATTATTTCATTCCATTGAATACAAAAAAAAAAAGAAATGAAAGTAGTGTTAATGCGTACGTACGTCTTACCGTCTCCATGAACGGTACATTTCATTTCTTATCTCCAAATGTTATGTACTATTATAAGTACATATATATAATGGATATATATGTAATATATTACATCTAAATTATGGATATAATTCTGGAATTATAATTTATATATCTCTCATTTTGTTTTAATCCCATTAATATGACAGAAAATGAAAGTAGCGTTCATGCGTACGAACGGCCTACCGTCTCCATAAACGGTGCTTTAAATTTTTTATCTCAAAATGATATGGAATAGTATAAAATGAATATATACTGGATATATATTATATTTAAAACATCAATACTATTCTTGAGATGATGTACCTATAACTACATAGAAAATTCTCTTCCAACAAGTTCAATTTTTACTCATGTACTGAACATCGACAAAAACGTCTGATATGTACTCACTTTATTAACCAATTATTATAACATTATAATATGTGATATGAAATGAATAATAATATTTAAAGGAGGTACTTAATCAATTATAAATTGACCAAATTTTATTATTCATGAGATTAAAGAATGATCGAGTCATGTCAGACACGAGGTAAGGGATCCTACCTCTCTCTTTCTTTTTAAGCACTCTCTTTTATGTCATTAACTTTAAACTCATCTTTATTATGTTTGGGGATGTTATTTTATATTCCTGTTAATGTAATTTTTATGTTCATATGATGATAGAATCTATTTGATATCATCGATCCATTTTTGGAAGTTTTAAGTGGCGCCGTTAGGCTGCCGAGTTTTCGTAAGGGATTTTTCATCTCACTTTTATTCCCATGAAATTTATGCTACGTTTGCCACTATTTCCTTTGATTGGTGTATGTACTGCCCATTATTATACACTTTGTGTAGTATAATTTCATTTATGGATATTTACATCTTCATTGTATGACCCTTCTTCCATGGGGTGTACGTTTCGAAAGTTACCCAACTTGGAAAGGGGATCTTTCACCCTCCTCTTTTTAAAAGACTTCTTTTGTTATGTATTTTAATTCACATACTATTATGTTGGGATATGTTATTATATATCCTTATTTATGTAAATTTTATGTCCAAGTGATGAGATACCATTTTCTCTCTCATCAACTCATTTTCTGAATTTTAAAGTGACGCCGTTAGGCTGTCAAATTTCTATAGGGGAACTTCTTAACCCACTTTCAATACTTTGGGTTAAACATATACTTCTTGATTTTATTATGCCAAGATTATTTGTGTAATCTCTATTTTGTAATTTCCACAAACCTTTTTGTGGATATATTATTTCTACACATAATCATCTCATTGATAAATTCTTATGAACTTATATGGGAAATCATAACTCAATCTCATTTCATTGAGTTAAATATCTATTTCATTGGTCTTGTTTTTCCAAGATTATGTGTGAATGAGATCTGATTGTTTCACATTTAATATCTAATTATATTGGGTGTATTTATATTTCTCACACATAATTATATGATATATTTATCCTCAATTTAAGGATACCATCTTTATAATGGATTTTATCTCAATTTACATTTCCATTGAGACTTCATTGTTGTTATGCACCAATTCACTCTTATATGGTGTATATACTGTCCTTTGACATATTATATCATGAATCCCTTTATTCTCATGATATTATAAAGTTCGGATTAAATGTTATTCTGAAATTATTTGTATTCAAGAGTCTCTCATTTTGTTAAAAACTCGTTAACAAAAATATCGTTTTAAATGTTTTAAAGATTAATTATTCTAAATCTTTATCTTTAATGTCCATGTTATCAAAATGTTTTTCAGTATTTATTTATATGGACATTAATATTTTAAAATTATAATTCCATTAAAATCTTAAAAGTGGTATGGGACACTTTGATTCAAAAATCTCTTTTAAATGGTTTTTGAAAATGGATTGATTAACTCAATATCTTGGAATTACTTATTGTGATTGAAAATGAAATGTTGTTATTGAAATGTTTATATTTTCAATATTTTATGTGTAATGATGGTACATGGACATTTTACGGGTGGTTACGTGATAAACCATATGACGGGTGGTGCCGTGAATACCCGGACGGGTGGTTACATTATAACCTCCAATGCATTGGGTATGGATGTCAGCCGTATGGCTATTCCATTAAGTATGTGTGGAAGTCGACCATATGGTTATTCCATTTAAGTATGTTTATGTCCCAAGTTACCTTTATATGTTATGTGTTCTTTATATGGGTTTTATGGTAATATTTTGGTTACAAAAGGGTAAGTAATGATCTTTTATTTAGTGAAGAGTTTTTACTACTTCATAAAGGTGAAGGTATTACTTTGATAAAGTATACATGGTTTACCTGTTGTTTTAAAAAACTAACAGTTTTCATTCTTTGTGTATCCCTTAGTGATCTTTTTATGCTCACCCCAAGTTTTTTTTAAATGTTTTTCACAGGACTTAATGTGGAATTGGGTCAAGGATGGGATCAAGGGAAAGTCATTCTATCTAAAACATGGAACTAGACATGTTTATTTTTAAGAGTTTTTATTTTATGGAAACTTAGTAGAAGGGTCTACTTTGTAATCTTTTGCGATGTAATAGTTATGTACTAATTCTCTAAAACTCTAAACCTGAAAAGATCCTCAATGTGAATTATTCATTTAATTCAATATTAAGTAAGGTTTAAGGCCGGGGCCTTATATATTGAGATCCATTTTAACCAAATATAGTATTTGATTCCAATAACACATCCATACTTCAAATCCTGATCCATTAAAAGCATTGGATAGTTAGATGTATTATCTAAAGTCCTCATCATTTGGTTCTAAGATAATTTTCTAATCTTTTTCTCTATTTATGTGCAAGATAATTTTTACTATTTTCAAGGGGTTTGATCATTTCATTGATTTCATTAAATATAACATGAATCTAAGGTCGATGTTATGAAAGGATTCATCTATGACCCTAAGGTATATTGTTTATTTATTTACAATAAAAATCAATATGATTTTACAACACCATTTTTGTTCCGCACAATGTCCTTTTCCACGAGTCAACATAATATGTGTTCATCATTTCTAAATTGATATTAGAATATTTTTATACTACTTAGAATCTTGGTTTTATACTTAATGGATATTGAAAAGTTTATAGACACACATGGTTCTCCTATCTTGAGTATTCCCTTTCATAATATATTATTAAATACATAGAACTCCTTCAATGAGTTCAACAAGGGTTGGAACTGAAATTTACCACCTATATATGAATTTTTATTAAACCAAGGAACCTCCTAAGTGCTTGGACTAACTTATAAAAATAATTTTCATTTTAGGTAATTGAATAACTATTGGAGGTACCTTCTATATACTTAATGGAACCCTGAAAAGAAATTTATTTATTTTTATTTAATCAAATGGATTTTATTAAATCAAATGGATTGCTTTATGAAGGTTGTCATTAACAAAATAAACTAAAAGGAATAATTGATTAAATTTTAATGAGAGTAGAGGACATTCCTCTTGAACATGATTACATGTTAATTGAAATATACATGATTATAATTGGGAATGTTGAATATAATTAATGAGAGGTTATTCCACATTTTTATTATAATTATAATTATTTTACCATGATATTGGCCATGGATCGATGGTTAAGGTCCTTTACTGGAATGGTGGTTCACTCACCATTAAATAAGGTGTTGAGCATGATGTATCACACCATTTACAACTATTTGGGCAGTGGAAATGACACACCACATCGATTTCCAAGAGTGTTGATATGAAGACACACCCACAATATTGAGTGTAGAACATTACATATCTTATTCATTATGAGATTTAAGGCTTGAAACCTCTATTGGAGATTATATGATCATTCATAATGGTTATGGATGACTGAGTTATGCCTTGGTCTTTCCAACACCTAGTATATAGGTATATTGCTACTTATGTCACCACGTACTTAGTCTATATAGTTGGATACCTTATATAAATATATAAATATATATATGATTAATATATAAATTTATGTGTGTGTTTAATGATCAAAAATTAATTCGAGCATGATCGGAAGAAGGTAGAGCTATCAAGAGTCCTTTAAAAGTTTATGATGGCTAGTGATTATTTATTCAATATTTTTCATTATTTATTTATACCCTCACAATATTTATCTATATACACATATTGGATTATATCTATACAATGTTGGTGGGGTCCTAGTGGTATTTTATCTCACACACTACTCGGTTGCCTTTAATTCCCAAGTATATTACTTTCCTTTAGGTATGGAGAAGGGAAAGAACCATGTTATTGATAATTTAGATTCTTTAATTTCAGAATGGAGTATGGGATGAGAGGACCGATCATATTATCAAGATGCTAGTAAAGAAGTCTTTTGGACATTTTGTATTTTCTTATAGAATATTGTATATTCTTATCCTATGTCCCCATTATATAAATTAGCTTTCCATTGCATCATCATGTTTATGAAACTATATAGTGGATGTTATCTTATTATTCAGTTTCTCTGTTATTTATGCTTTTGAAATTTGTATATTATATTTTGTGTATCTTATTTATATAACAACGAGTTACTTTTCTGAGGTAATTTAACTGTCTGAATATATTATGCAATCACGGTTAGCTTTTTATTTTCATATATAAAGTGCCACTGTGATATGGAGGGTATAATCTTCCCACGAAAACACCTTGACACCCTCACCAATAGTTGACTACCTTTAGCATATGGGGAGTTTCACTTGATTCCATGTGATCTATTATCCTAGGGCATGGGTTAAGTGGATCCCATTTTTGAATGTTACATTTTTTCCTAATATAAACCCTTATTTTTATTCTAATATGGAAATTCAGGAATTTTTATATTAATATTACCATTTACTCCCATTAGTACTTAAAATTATTGATTTTTTTATAAAATATGACTTCATTTCTCTCTTTAGTTGAAATTCATTTTTTATATATACATGTTTTCTGAAAATAATTTCATGAATATTTTTAACATTCCCAAAAATATTCATTAATGATATTTTAACGCCTTTATTTATTTTTGAAAAAAATTCTTGAAAGTAATATTTTTTTATGTTACCAATCCATGCACTTTTATTAATTATTTTAAAATAGTGTGAATGGAATTTTTCATTAATCATTTACCAAATAAATATAATTAATCGCTATCATGAAAACACAACTCTTTGAACTTTGTTTATTTGGTTTCTATTGTTAATTTAATGAAAAAAATTTATATAATATTTTTAAAATTTTTATATTTTTAATTGTTGATTACAATGGGAAAAGTTTACTTTCTAAAGATTTATTCCAAATAGTCTTTGAAATATAGTTTCAATAAGGAAGATAAACTTTGATGTTAGGGATAACTTGTAAATTATGTATATATTTCACTCACATGAACAACTATCTTATTCTACATTAATTTTATTGGGTTATACAAGCCTTATGTTCATTTCCCAAATTCATTCACTATAAAATATCTTTTTATTATGATATGTGCTAAGATTTTGTAGCCCACATCCTTCCTTGAGCCATTCATATGTTTATGCCTTCTGATAGATTTCTGTTTTGTGTAACATACAACCATGGAAATTTTATGATCGTTTAAACCAAACAGTGATCCAATTATTTCAGTAAAGTTAAAGGTCTTAAAATACATTATTTATAGGATTAAGGAGTTGAACTAATAAATTTTTAGACTTAGTACACCATATTATATTGTCTAGGAAGTTAGCGTTGATTCATGTTTATTTCATGTTATGTATTGTTACATTATTTCCTATAATTTCTTAAATTTATGACACTATTTTCATTATGTTATTCTCCAATTTATTATTCCTTATCCTACTCTGTTATGATACCATATCATGAACTTGACTCACATTTTATGACTCCATATCATTTTCATTCTCTTTCTGTTCTTTCTATCTCTCCCCTTCTGTATATATATATATTAGGTTATCTGATGTATTTTTTAGTATATTGAAAGGATTTAAGAGCAAATTATGGATTATAATATAATGAATTATTTTAGCTTCACTTTGATATATAATTAACCTAGTCATCGAAATAAACTATGCCACACAATCATTAGGTTGTAATTAATGGATTATTTTGCTTAAAAAAATTGTAATAATACATGTAAAAGACATGGGATTATATAATTGGTTTCAAAGAAAGGTCAAGTTATTTTTTGGGGGTTAATAATAGAATAATTTTGTGAGGAAATTTTGAAAACGTTTTAGGATATGACTAAGTATAAATAATAACCTACAATTTTGGTAAATTTTATTTTCAGTGGATTCTAAGATTTTATATCCATGTGTGGATACTAGAAGTTAATGTGGCACTGGAAAAATTTTACATTGGGGTAATAAATCAAAAAAAAATATCATATTTAGATAGAATCGATTGTTACCTAGTGCATAAAAATAGGCTATTACTTTTTCCAAAGTTGACACTCATGGGAATAAGATTTGAAAATTCATAACTCTTTATGAATAATTTTTTATAGATTTGAACAATTTTTTTGGATAGAAAATATAATATGAAATGTTACCATGGATAACGATTATTGAACCCTATATAATCATAATTTCGGATATAATTATCATTTATAAGTTAATCCTACTTGGTTTATAATTTTATCTTTCTGTATATTAATGCACTTTATTTTTTTCTTTTATTTGTTTTATTAATTGTAGTGAAATATGAATTGATTCTAATAAACAATGTAATGGGAAATGTAATTATTTCCCTAATGAGATTTATAACCTAATAGGAATGTATATAAGAAATATTCTGAATATGAAAAATTAGATATCTCAATTTATGGCTAACAATATGAATGTAGTTAAATTTCCAAACACATTAGAGAAGAGAATGAGGGAGTCTCATTGATTTTTAAGTGTTAAAGATGATAAAGAAAAGAATATTCAACTTCATACATGTTAAAAATATTATAAGAGGAATGATGGAAAATTCTATTAATAAACTGGAAGGTGCTATATGTGTGGGAATGGAGGGAATAAATAAGTTAATTGGTGAAGAAAAATGTACATTTTGGTTAAAAAATGTGATTAAGTAAAGTTCATCAGAAGAAAACACTAACGGTTCAATGTTGTAAATGTTGGGTACTTCTTCATTATATTTTTAATTTCCCTAGTCGAAGGATTATTTCATAACCTCTTATCTTATGATAATAATTGAAGTGGAATGATTGATGTTTTTAGGTTTTGGGGATTAAGAATCATGTTGTTGAACTTTTATTTATCTATGGTGTTATAGTTAAATGAATCTCAAAGCTTCTTAGGATTGATCTATTATAGTTTTTCATTAAGGGTTTAATAACCTAAATTGAATTTTAATAACAATATAGAATGTAGATTTTTTTCTAATGATATATTTTATGAAAAATGTTGTGGTTAAGAAAATGATATTATTTTATATGTGCTTGATGCTAGGTTATTATATTTAATTAAAATTATAGTATTTTATGGAGAATAATGAGAACAATTAAAAACATTAGAGGGAAAAAGTGATTTGATGAAAAATGTTAATTTTTATGATATTTATCATATTATGGAAAATGTTATAGTATCATACTAAATTGGGAATATTATTATTTCAATTTTTCAATAGTTTAAGAAAAATGACAACTTCAATTCTAGAAACATCTTTTCACTATCGGTAAGGTTATGGGGTATGGCCCAACCACTGAATGGAATCAGCAATTTTGAATCTACCACTCACCTATACGATTTGTTAGAAATAATGACATTGTATTTACTACAATTATTTGATGAAAAAATAATTATACAATTTTGGTAAACATGTTTTAGGATAACATATTTTTGGACATATTAGGATTTGTAGATGATTAATCATATTTTAGTAAAACTTTTCTTTGGATAAGATATATATATATATAATATAGATTTAACATAAAGGATAATTTGGGATGAGTGGTGTTATGTTTTGGTGACATATGTTTAAGGTTATTAGATAAACATTGAGGACAAAACATTTTTTAATTTTTAGGTTATTAAGGTTATTTTGGATATATGGTTACTTATTTTAAGGAATTATCTATGTTAAATATTTTATTTTACAATTGAAGTTTGGAGATTAATATATTCATATTACTAGTTGGTATTATCTTAAATTTTTCTAACCATTTGGTTTAAATAAAGATAATACTAATAGACTAACAATATTTTATAGATTTTATTATATGTTAAAAGTTCATTTAAGTTCTTCATGATTAAAAAAATTATATATAATATTAATTCAATAGAGTAATGGGTGAAGTGGAAATTGATCTAATTATTAGGAAAAGGGAAAATATTATTGATAAAATGAAAAGATATCAAGTATATATATTTTATGGTGATATCTACCTTGATATTAAATGAATCCCTCAACTCAAAAAAAAACAACCTTGAAACAAAAATATTATCATTTTATCTATATATCATATGAATGAATTGTCTTCTAACCCATACCAGATTTCTTTTTTTTTGTGGTTGTTAACTTTCTCTTAATCAATAACTTTTTTATCATTTATCTCCATCACTTTCCATTATTATTTATTATTTACCTGCCTATATTTTTAATTCCAAATAATATTATCCTCTTTTGAAACCATTTCATGAGTTATTTTAAGTTACCTTTTTATTTCAATAACCCTCTTTTTAATAGGTTGTTTTATTTTCCTTTTTTATGATTTCGTATTTACAGAAAAATATTTGAATGAAAACCCCTTGATTAATGACTAAAATTTTAAATTAAAATGATACAATTTATTTAAGTGTCTCTAATATAACACAAAAATATTTTAAAAGAGGAACATATTGTTCAATAATGTATAAAACCTGCAAATAAATCATAAAACAATGGTGAAGTATATTACTATTATAAACCAACCATTAAATTGGTGGTCATGAATAGTATTAACTAAATTTTTAAACATATTATATGTTTCCCCTAAAAAAATGTACCGATAACTTATTAATAAATATTTACCCAACTAATAATAATTATATTTTATTATATAAATATATGTTTCCATAAAAATATCATATTTATTATTATTTTATATAATGTATTATAAATAATTGATGGAATACATAGACAAATTAATTTATAAAATGATCATTGGTTTTTAAATTTTCATATAAAAATGTTTAATTTTTTTGTTATTAGTAAAAATTACACATTTTTGAAATAGTAAAGTTTATTTTCAATAAAAGAAATAATTTAAAATTTACAAAATATTTTGGACTTTATAATAATGTTAAAAATTAATAATATTATATATATATAAATATAATAAATTTCAGTTGAATCATCAATTTTCATAATTTTTTTATATGATTAGTCGTCTGCACAAAATGTCATATTTCTATAAACTACTTTTAAATGTATAAAGTATATCCATTTTTATTAATATAAATAATCCATAGTAATAAAATAAATAAATAATATTGATAGATTATAAATATATTTATATTATGTTAAATTAATATAATGATTATTTCAAGACAAAGAGTTAATATAATTTCATTGATTTCTTAGAGAATACATTTCTTGAATAACTTTATTTTAATATGCTTTACGAATATAATATGAAAATCATAATTTTACACTTATATGAATTTAAATCTATAAAATGGGCCAAAAACATTGAATAATAACAATTAAAATTATATAATAGTTTTAAAAAATTATTTATCACCATAATAGTAAAAAGTTTATAACTATGTTAACACAGTTAATGTTAAAACCAGTTTATCGGGGGTTACACTAATATGGTAAATAGGGTAAAATGCCTAGAACATTTTTAAATTTTTATTTTGGATATGTTTATCAGAAATATAACCCATACTCAAATTTATTTTTCAATTTTAGAGAAACATTCCTTGAGAGTTACTTCACATTATTGAATAGTTTTGGTTATTTAAAAAAAATGAAACACCTCATCAATTTTAAAAAGGAATAGGCTCAACTCACTTATAAAAAAATATAAAGCCATTTTTATCATCCAAACACTAAAAAATATATCCTAAAAATCATTATATACATTTTAGATATAAGTCCCCAACCTTAATACATTATATAATCCTGATTTAAATCATGATTTTTCATTGATAATCTTTGTAGGTTTAGAGTATTAGAGAATTAGGCCATAGATATTACATATCAACTTGAATATTACATATACACACTAATACTCAGTATGCATTTTTTCATAAAATAAAAACTGTTAAAAAGAAACATGTCTAGTTCCATGTTTTAGACCGCATGACTTTTCCTTGATCACATCCTTGAAACTATTCCACTTTATGTCCTGTGAAGAACATTTCAAAAACATGGGATGATAAAAAATCTCAGTAAGGGATACACAAATAAGGTAAAATATTTTTTTAAAACAACAAGTAAACCATGAATACATTTTAATAAGTAATACTTTTCACCTTCATGAAGTAGTAAATAATCTTCACTTAATAAAAGATCACTGCTTTCCCTTTTGTAACCAAATGATTACCAAAAATCCCTAGAAAGAACACATAACATAAAAAAGGTAACTTGGGACATAAACATACTTAAAAATAATTACCATATGGTCGACATCCAGAAATTTCAATAAATGGAATAGCCATACGACATACATCCATACCCAATGCATTTGAGGTTATATCGTAATCACCCCGCCTAGTTTATCATGGAACCACTCATCATTTGGTTTATCCCGTAACCACCCGTCAAATGAAAAACATACATTATAAAATCATAACACATAAAATATTTCAAATATAATCATTTCACTAAAAAAATTTCATTTTCAATCACAAGAAATAATTTCAATATATTAACAAAATCAATACTTTGTCAAATCATTTTCAAAACCATTTAAAACATTTAATAAATAGATATTGGAATCAATGTGTCCCATACCACTTTGAAACATTTAAAAAAAATAATATAAAACCATTTTTAAAACATGGACATTAATGATAAATATTTATAATAATAAATCATTAAAACATTTAAAATGAAATTTTAGTTAAATAGTTCATAACGAAATGAGAGATGCTTGAATACAAATAATGGATGAATAAAGTTAACAAAAACTTTATAATATCATGAGAATTAGTGTATTCATGATATACTATGTAAGAGGATAGTATATACACCATATAAAAGTTAATTTTCATAGAAAAACAAATATGTATCAATGGAATGTAAATTGAGATGAAATCCCTTATAAAGATTGTATCCTTAGATTAAGGATAAATCAATGTCATAATTATGTGTAAAAAATATAAATACCCACAATATAAGTGGATGTTATGTGTAAATCAATCATATGTAATTTACACATATTAATAGATTTACATAATAAATAAGTAGAAGTTTAACCCAAATAATTGAAATTGGGTTAAGAAGTTCCCTTAAAAAAATTTGGCAGCCTAACGATGTAATGTAAAAATTCACAAAATGAGTAGATGGGAGAGAAAATAATCTCTCATCACACTGAAATAAAATTTAAATCAATAAGTATATATAAGAACATATCCCAACATTTTAGAATCAAAATTTGAAGACATAACATAAAAGAAGTCTTTGATTAGAAGAAGAGGGTGAATGGTTCCCTTACCGATTTGGTAACCTATGAAACATACACTACATGAAATAAGGATCATACAATGAATATTTAAATACCCATAAATTAAAGTATATTACACAGTGAATACAATCATGGGTAGTACATACACCACACCAAAGGAAATAGTGGAAAACTTTTCATGAATCTCATGGGAAAAAAAGTTAGATGAAAAACCCTTACAACGTTGTAATCAATCAATTCGTATGACCCAAAGTTAATAACCACCAAATGAATCACAAAATACCATGATTACAAAAGGAATCATGATAATATATATATATATATATATATATATATCAAATTTCAGTACACAATATAGCACATTCAAGAAATAAATGGCGGATAATGGAAATCTCACGGAATTAAAAGTGAGATAAGAAACCCCTTACCTCAAGTCCGACTTCTCTTGTATGTTCCTTTTTCTTTATAAATAATAATCTTAAGTTAATTTATAATTTAATAAGAACATTTTTAATATTTTATTATTCATTTAATATCACTTATTATCTTGCTATAGGAATTAGTTAATTATTAGAGTTCATATCGGATATTTTGTCAATGTTCAAAACTTGATTAAAAAATGAACCTTTTGGAATTACAAATTGTCTATGTGGTCAAAAGTATATTATCTAAAAAATCACATTAATTAATTAAATATCATATATATAATATATATTCAGTATATATATATATGTATTTATTATAGTACATAACATTTGGAGATAAGAAATGAAATGCACTGTTCATGGAGACGGTAAGTCGTACGTACTCATGAACAATAATTTCATTTCTATTTCGTATTTTAATGGACTGAAAAAAATAATGATACATAGATGTATTATAATTATATTATAATATAATTTCATTAACATCATCCTTTACACATCCCACATATTTCATGAACGAGTCATATCACTTTGAGGGGGCGGTAGTCCGCACTTCCTCAAATAAAATTATCACTTTTACCCATTATAGAAACCATAATGGTATGATATAAATGAAAAATACAGAATTCAAGAGACAATATAAATATAATATATTTCACATATAAATATAGTTCCATCATAATTTCCACTATAAGAGGTGGTAGGATAAGATTGAACAATCATCGTTTCGTGAGGCATTTGTTCTCCGTCCATAGAAACAATATGTTATTTACCCATTAGATGGAGGTGTGTGTAAGTGTTGTTAAAATACTTATCATAACAACAATATAGTATATTTAGGATAAATGTTTTGTTAAAAAATAGGAATAACTAGAGTTAATGGGTTTGAGAAGTAAAACAAAATAAAATAACTTAAAAGAAGATGTTATCTTTTAATCAGGTAACTCCATTTGGTTTGAACTAAAAGGCTTTATTAAAGTGTCTTATACCTATGGTAAAACTTCTTATGTGGAAGAGACAGATATTGAGAGCTTATTTGGACATAGGTTGGATAAATCAAGGGGTTTGAGGGGTGGTATTAGTGGTTTAGACGTGAGGGTGTTTTATAAGGGGGAGGAGGGACACTTTAGGAAATTTTTAAAATATTATTTTATTATATAATTATTTTCAGTTTCTAAAGGCCCCAAACTCATTAAATTATAATATAATATGACTCTTGTTAGAAATAATATCATCTAATTAAATTATTTAGATATTGTTTTGATTTTTATAATCTTATTTATTTTAATCATTCATTAATGAGTTAAACAATGCATCATTATATTGTCATAAATAATTTTATTTATTTGTTGTCTAAAAATTATAAATAAAATATCATGATGTAGAAAATATTTTTAGGTTTCTAATTAATATTTATTATCAAATATATCAATTATATAACCCCATATTAAATGTTTTTAGAAAAACAATACATGTTTATGACATTTTAAATTTTACTTAAAATAAAAAGTTATTAATGTCATTATCTTACCCAAATGTCATTCAAAGGGAAACAATATCACCCAAGGATTATCTTGGTCGGCCATTACTCATCTAATAATGATAGTTCAAGTGTTAAGGTAATTATATATTATTATAATATTGTTTTTACCTTTAATTTATCTATTTACCTTTAACCGTAATAAATAACAGTCAAAAGTTAATATTCACCAAAAATTATTTTGATTATATTAAACAAAATTTTACTTAGAAATAACAACCATGTATTTCAGATTCTCTAAATTCAATTAACATAAGTGATAAAATTTCATTTAATTGAAAAATCCATCTTTTCAACTACTACTTAGTGTTTTCACTATTCATCAAAAAGTGATGTTTTTTAGAAAAATACCAAAAATTCAGCCTAAGCTATATTTGATATTATGAATTAAAAAATGAGGTCTATTTTACCAAATTAAAAACATATAAGTATCATTTATTAAGTTAAAATTTAATTCCCTATCACAACCTGTCCCCCGGGGCCCGTGCAGTGACTACCCCAATCCCACCATCCATAGGCCCGGGACTGACAACTAGAAATAAAGGAGTAAATCCATAAAATTGGAAAGGCATTGCCTTTAAAAACTAAAAACACACACAGAACAGAATAGGAGCAGATGTAAACGCTAAGTAAAACTGTATACAAAAGAGTGCTGAAAATTATAGGGGCTGAAAATACAAGACCAACTGGAAAGTGCAAGTACAACTGAAAAACAAGTGCAACTGAAAAATGAAAGAACCTACTGGGTTGTCCTACGGGGTTCCTACCTAAAGGGTAGATATAGAAGGCCTCCTCAGCACTAAACGTCTGTCAGTCTCCTCCATGTACAGACTCGTCGTAAGGACCACCTCCGGGTACCATCCAGTCCTGCTACTCAGCCTCAGTCAGAGTTGTCCATCATTCGTATCCAACACAACGAGGTGGGGGAATAGCCTGTATAGGGGTGAGTATAACGATACTAAGTAGGTAACCCTAGACCCCAAGGTCTCACGAAATCCAACAAGGATAAACCACAGAGTATGAATTCAAAAAATAACCCCACTTAGGTATATGCCCATACATATACCTAAGTTATCAAGTAATCCATCTAAATCACGAGGAAAAACAAGTGTTACTAACTCAAATCACATAGGTATACATATTATGTAGAGAGATAGAGATGATCAGTTATAGATACTGAATCATCAGAGTTGTAGGACCAACACAAGATCCAGGAACAACTATTCTGTAGGACCAACACATGATCCTGGAACAAAAGTCAGAACTGTCGGACCAACACATGATCTAAGAATAGTCATTAGATAAGTTAGACCAACACATGATCCAAGACCAGCTATTCTGTTGGACCAACCCATGATCCAGGAACATAAGTCAGAACTGTCGGACCTACACACGATCCAAGAATAGTCGTTAGATCTGTCGGATTAACACATGATCCAGGAACAGTTAATAGTGCACAACCATCCATAGGGTCACCACAAAGCACTCCTGATTCCAGGAGGGTCTTCTTATCAAGCTAGGTGTCGACACGTCAACTACCACTAAGTCCCACGAAGAAGAATCACAAAGGCCCGTCTCGTCATAGGGGTCTCAACGCAATAGAAAGTGCATCAATCGGATGCCCGGTCTGTGAGTTATTAGATTTTTATATCGAGGGCCCGATTGGATTCGTGTATAATCCAAACTGACCGTATCTCAATATTACCTCAAACTCTAGTGGGGTATACTCAAGGGACTGTCATGCTCCGAGAAAACCAACGTTGCTGACGGTTCGTCAAACGGTCGTCCAATGAAAAAGTTACACACAAAAGAAGTAAAAGGGTCGGTAATGGGCCCAGGTCCAGTCCAACCCAGTTGGACCGACTCGGCCCAACCCAGTCTTGGCCGACCTAGTTTGGGTCATCCCGGACAGACCTGTTGGGTTTGACCCAGCCCTTTGGGTGGGTTATCCCATTAGGTTCAACCTGGTACGTTGGGCCTGGTCCATCGGACTGCGAGGGTGGTTCGGTCCGGAGGCCACCGCATAGGCGGCTCGGTCCGAAGGGCGGGGACGGTTCGGCCAACGCCTTGAGGGGTGAGGCTCACCGACTAGTCCTGGGAGGTCGGGCTGGTTCGGCCAGCGACACCGCGAGGGACTCTGTGGGTCAGCTAGGGAGGTCGTCGGCCCGGATGTCTGTGGGAAAGCTGGCGGGGCACGAGCAGGCTGAGGGCTGGTGCGGTTAGGCATGGGCAGCGTACCGGGAGGCCACATGCAAGCGGCCTGGGCACCAGTTAATGAAACTGATAGGTCTCGGGCAGGCGGCATGGGCGCCAGGCAGCATGCCAGGAGGCCGGCGGGGAGCCGGGCAGCGTGCCGGGAGGCCGCGGGCAGGCGTCCAGGGCATTGGGCGGTGCACCGGGAGGTCGGATGGGTGCTGGCCAGCTCTCTAGAAGGTTTTCTGGGTGCCGAGCAGCGCACCGGAAGGCCGCGGGTAGGCAGCCTTGGCTCCGGGCTGCACGCCGGGAGGCCGCAGGTTCGTCCTGGGCGTGCGGTGCACCGCGGGGGCAGCGCGGATCATGGAGGCTACAGGTAACGCGACCTTGTCGTTGCTTCCTACATCGCCTCGTCGTTGTTAAGTTTCCAGGATGGAGAAAAATTAAAAGAGATCAACGGAGGGAGTCGGGCTTTGTTAGCTGGTCCGCACCCTCTTCTATTAGGGGTGATAAAAAAAGTCTCATCAAGAGAAGAAGATGGTCAACAATTCACCCACGACAATTCATTTCTAATCATTGAAAGGGATAAGAAAAAGGAATATCAACACGTAATAAACCCCTACCTGAATTGTTGGGCGTCGATGGTGAAGTCACGGGAATAAGATGTAGTCATCGTTCATTGCGTCTGCCACACACTTCCACTTCTAAGTTCGCACGATGGATTTGAAAGTGGCTCCACGTGGGTAGGTATATGGGGAAGAAGTCTGTGGAAGATTGTTGCCAGCATTCTTCATTCATCATTATTCATTGGGAGAACATCTTTAATCCCAATCTCTCCTCTCAAAGCTCCCACAAAATGATAATTTCCAAGAAAAAATAATATAAGTTGTCTATTATTTTATTGGAACAACAATTTCAAATTAGAGAAATAAATTAAGAGGCTCCCCTTAATTAATTCACGTTGATGCCGCAATTAATTAATGGGAATGTCAAGAGGCTCCCCTTAATTAAATCACACGAGTTGGCGTAATTGATTAAAGGGGAGGTCAAGAGCCCCCCCATTAATGAGGGGATTTGGGGGGTTTCCCTTTCCTACCATTAATAGGGGGTTAAGCTCCATGTGGTCCCCACCTCATAACATTTCACAGGATGATACGATGTGGTGGGCCCCACCACCCTAACCTCTTAAGGAAGGTTACGATGTGGTGCTCCCACCTCCAACTCCCATGAGGAGGTTTTAACCACCCAAACTCCACATGGAGGTTAAAAATAAAATAAAGTGAGCTTACTTCATTTTATTACTCCACACGAAAACCCAAAAACTAACTTTTATCCTCGAATCACTGTATTCGAAGTAAAAGTCTTCGTAAGAGAATATCAGCACTGCGAGTTCAACGGTACTATTGGATTTCAATTCTGAGCACCGGTTCAAAAGTTATAAAAACCCTCTTGTACATTTACTGAACGTACCTGAACAAAACTTCAGAAATTGATTCTAGGAACACCGAGCCTCAGAATCAAGAGCCGTCAGTTTTTGAAGACCTGCAAAATTCCCATGTATTAAAAAAATCCACGGGATTTCCGGGTATTTACATTCTCCCCACCTCAGGGATTTACGTACCCGTAAGCTACAACTTGAACTAATAGAACAAATGGGAGTACTGATCACGCATCTAAGCCTCCCACTCCCATGTGCTCTCCTGGAGGTTCCCATGTTTCTAGTGAATGTGCACCAGAGGTATCGACCATCCACATAGGACTGGATCCTATCAATCCTCAATCTCCACTAGAACCTTTGTGAAAGTCACCCCATCATCAATGTCCAGCTCTCCATGGTTGATGACGTGAGTAGGGTCATGCACATATATCCTCAGCAGAGATACCTGGAAGACGTCGTGCACCCAATGAAAATGAGGTGGAAGAGCTAAGCGGTAATCCACCTCACAAACTCTGTTGAGGACCTGAAAAAGTATGATGAATCACTAAGATGAATTTCCGCCTCAGCTAAATCTCTGTAGCCCTCGTCGAGGTGAGACCCGTAGAAAGACATGGTCACCATCCTCGAACTCTAGAGGCCTCCATCTCCTATCAGCATATGACTTCTGCCTACTCTGTGTAGTCTTCATCCACTCCTGGATGATCTACACCTTCTCCATGGTAGCTCATACCATCTCTGGTCCCACCAGTGCTGACTCCCCTGTGTCTGTCCAGCACAAGGGTGATCTGCAAGGTTTCTCATACAATGCCTCAAAAGGTGATATCCCTATGGTGGAGTGATAATTGTTATTGTATGCAAACTCCACCAATGGAAAGTGATCCTCCCAGCTGTGTCCAAAGTCGTGGACACAATCACGTAGAATGTCCTCGAGGGTCTGAATAGTCCTCTCAGTCTGGCCATCCGTCTGAGGATGGAAGGCTATGCTCAAATGAAGGTACATCCTGAAAGCCTCCGACAACCCCTTATATAGCCAAGAAGTAAACCGTGCATCACGGTAGGAGACAATAGAAGAAGGTACTCTATGTAGATTCACAATCTCCTTCACATACAGGCGTCCCAAGCTCTCTACTGAACCCAGCTCTCTGATCGATAGGAAGTTGGACGACTTGGTGATTTGGTCGACGGTCACCAAAATAGAGTTGTGAACCCTAGATGTATGTGGAAGAAACTTCATGAAGTCCATGTTTATCCCATCCCACTTCCACTCAGGGACCTCCAAAGGCTGAACCAAGCCTACTGGAACCTGATGCTCCGCCTTCACTTGTTGACAAGTGAGGCATCAAGAGACAAAATCTGCAACTGATTTCTTCATACCTAGCCACTAGTGCTGTCTTCGAAGGTCCTAGTACATATTTTCCACTTCTGGATATACCGCTAAAGGTTAAGTATGGAACTCCCTCAACACTTCCTCCTGAAGTGCTACTGGTACCAAGGTATGCCCAATGAAGACGATGACATTCTCCCCACCTTCAGATAATCCATCAGGTGCCTGAACACAGTCAGTGTCCCCATGTCGTGCTTCCCTAACACATTGAAGGAGTGAGGGAGTGACTGTAAGAGACTATATAATGGTTTCTCCATCTCTATCCACAAAAGATGTCTACAAAGTGGCAAGCTTCTCTTTCACCTCTCCTAGAAGCTGTATACCAGACCTCCTACCATGTGCATCTACAACAACGTTCCCCTTCTCAAGAGTATAGAATATCTCGATGTCATAGTCCCGGAGGAACTCAATCCATCAGTGCTTTCACAGATTCAAATCCTTATGAGAGAAGATATACCTGAGACTCTTGTGATCAGAGTACATGGTAAAACGTTCGCCCATCAGATAGTGTCGCCACATATTCATGGAAAAGACCACTGCTGATAACTCCTGGTCATGGGTAGCGTAGTTCTGCTTGTGTTGTCTCAGCTACTGAGAACTATAAGCAATCAAATCTCGCTCCTGCATCAGGACACACCCGAGTCTAGTCCCTAATTCGTCGCAGTAAACTACGTACCCTACACCTTCCTTTGTAAGCCTCAAGATGGAGGCACTATTCAGCCTCTACCTTAGCTCCTGAAAGCTCTGTTGTCATATCTCAGACCATATGAAGGGTTTACCATTCATCGTCAATGAGAATAGTGGTGCTGAAATTCTATATAAGTCTGGTATGAACCTCCGATAATATCCATCCAATCCCAGGAAACTTTGTTCCTCCATCACACTTCTGTTTGGCTCCCAAGGAATTACCGCATTAATATTCACTATTCCACTGCAACTCCAGCCTCCGAGTTGACATGTCCCAAGAAGGGAACCTCTCGTATCCAAAACTGGCACTTCGAGAGCTTACCATAAAGCTGGTGCTCTCAGAGTGTGTACAGTACTGCTCGCAAATGGATGGCATGCTTCTGCTCAGTAGTCGAGTAGATCAAAATATCATCGATGAAAACTACGAAAAAGCGATCAAAGTATGGCTGGAAGATCCTATTCATGAGTCCCATGAACACTGATGGAGTGTTGGTTACACCAAATGGAATAACCAGGAACTCTTAGTGGCCATACCGACACCTGAAGGTCGTTTTCTGCACATTCATATCTCGAACTCTGAGCTGGTGATAGCCTAATCTAAGGTCTATCTTCGAGAACCCTGCACTCCCTTTAGCTGATAAAAGAGGTCATCAATCCTCGAGAGTGGGTACTTATTCTTCAAGGTCACCTGATTTAGGTGAAGTTAGTCAAAACAGAGCCTCAAGATCCCATCCACCTTCTTGGCCAACAGAATCGGGTCTGCCCAGGTAGAAACACTAGGCCTGATGAATCCCTTCACCTGCAAGTCCTCTAGATGTACCCTAAACTTGCGAAGCTCAGCGGGAGCCATATGATATGCTGGTGTAGATATCGGTGTCTTATCGGGGTAAAACTCTATGCATAAGTCCACCTCTCTACAAAGAGGTAGTCCTGGAACATCGCCAGGGAAAACATCCACGTACTGGTCCACCACTACAGGATAGCTCAGACTCTCCACATCAACTGCTCCGATGGTATGGCATGCCAAATGATGAGTGATCGGCTGCACCCTCCTCTGAGTAAGTCTATCCTGTGCTAAAAAGGCTCCCTTCTCATGGGTGAAGGTGAACCTAGTCCCATCTGTTTGGAAACACTACACCTTACGCCTAATATAGACGATCTGAGCATGGACTGTAGATAACCATTCCATACCAAAGATGATGTCTTAAGGCCTCGACGCCACCACGAGGATATCCCAACAGGATCTTTCACCTCCTAGAGTAATCTCACACTTCTATCACCGGTGTGTAATCATCGAGTATGCTCCCCTAGGTGTATCTAGCCATAAGGATCGAGCCAAGAACTCCGTCGGAATCTCTGAGCTCTGAACGAGGGCAGTGGAAATGAAAGAGTGACTGGAACCTGTGTCTATAAGAACTACAGCTAAGGTGGAGTAGATATATATCGTACCTTGAATCATCTCCAGAGCGCCAAGGTCATATGCCTTAGCTGCCTGGAGTTGAGATATCTCTTGTCCACCTACTCCCTGTGGTCGGGGTAGACCTCCTGGTGGTGGTGGTGGTAACACCTCAAAAAGTTGTCCACCACCATCTGCACGACCAGCTCCTCTACCTCATCCGACTGCTCTTTGTGGTCCACCTCCATCAAACCACTACCTTTTCCTGGGAGGTCCCTCAACAGTCTGATGATCATCAGTATGGTGGGTCGTACATTCATGAGCCATGTGTCCCTGCCCGCTGCAAGAGTAACATTGACCCCTCCTGGCATGAATGGATCTGTCTCATGTGCCTCACACAACTGAACCTATATCCAGAGTTTGTCCACCGAATCGTCTAGTACGCTTGGTACTCTGTGACATCTCTCTACTTTCAGCTACATAAGACTCCGCTGCATGTCGACTAGTGATGGGTGTCACTACTGGTGACTACTCGGCAAGGAAACTCTCTACTAAGAGGGCTCTCTCTAACACCCCCACCTATGTCGTTATGCTGAGGGAGATCAACAAAGCTCTGATCTCTCACCTAAGCCCCTGATCGAAGGTCTGGTCCCTGAATAATGGGTCTCACACTATATTTGTGGAGTAACATGAGAGGTCTGTGAACCTCGCTGAGTACTACGCCACCGTCATGCTACCCTACTGTAGATATAGTAGCTCCTATATCTACATCGCACGTAGGGTGGTTGAGACTAACTACGCACGAAACATGCTCTCAAAGTCTTCCCAGAGTAGTGTCACCTCATCATGCACCTGGAGCATCCAGCTCCACCATCTGTCTGCTGCTGCCTGAAGAAGACTCGCGGTAAGGATCACCATAATATCAGCTGGTGTCCCTACCAGTCTGAATACTCTCACCACAACCTCCATCCAATCCTCAGCTGCCTACGGGTGTATCTCACCCTTGAACGTGGGTGGCATCTGGCACTGGAACTCGTGCAACACGCTCAAGTGGTGTGCACTCTCTACTATTGGGGATGGTGGTATCAGTGGCCCAATAGGTAGTGGTACCGATGGTACCTCTACTATGATAGGGCCCAACACCGAGGCCTCATCGCTTGGTGGGCTGTCATCTCGTACAACTTTCGAAACCCTGGCAGGCTGTCTGTCTGGAGGCATCCTGAAAAGAACAGGTGCACCACGGTCAATATTCTATACCTATTGAGTTGACCCAAATGGATCAAAAAGAAAACTATAGAAACATATACACAATCAGTGTTTTTGTGTACTGAGTTGAAAATAAAAATTCAGGGTCCTTGTGTATGGATACATCGACCGCCGCACCAACACTGGACTCCCTGGACTGAAAAACACACTCAGTACTCTTAACACTATTGCTTCACAGAAAAGAGAGTTTTGAGTCCTAAGTTCTATTGTA
The DNA here is from genome assembly GCA_963277665.1 of Viscum album. Classification (NCBI taxonomy): domain Eukaryota; kingdom Viridiplantae; phylum Streptophyta; class Magnoliopsida; order Santalales; family Viscaceae; genus Viscum; species Viscum album. The sequence continues at coordinate 190,468,362 of OY728136.1, read as the reverse complement.
GAACTGACTTGTCTGATACCAATTTTTCACGAACCATCCCCTAGGGCCCATGCCATGACTATCCTAATCCCACCTTTCATAGGTTAGGGGCTGGCGACTAACACCAAAGGCATAAATCCCTAAAACTGGGAAGGCATTGCCTTTAAAAACTGAAAACACAAACACAACAAAGTACAATCTAAAGTAAATTCTATGTAAAGCTATATACAAAAGAGTGATGAAAAGTTATGGGGCTAGAAACACAAGCCCAACTGGAAAGTGAAAGTTCAACTGAAAAACAAGTACAACTGAAAAATGAAAGCAGCCACTGCATCATCCTCTGGGGTTCCTACCTGAAGGGCAGGTACAGATGGCCTCCTCAGCACTCGACGTCTGTCAGTATCCTCCGTGTACTGACTCTTCATAAGGTCCACCTCTAGGTACCATCCTATCCTGCTACTCTACATCAGTCAGTGTTGTCTGTTGTTTGCATCCAACACAACGAGGTGCATGCATAACCCGTGCAGGGGTGAGTATAACGATACTCAGTAGAGACCCTGAGACCCTCAAGGTCTCACAAAATCCAACAAGGATAAACCACCGAGTATGAATTCAACAGATAACCCCACATAGGTATATTACCATACATATTCCTAAGTTATCAAATTATCCATCTCAATCCTGAGGAAACACAAGAGTTACTAACTCAGCTCACACAGGTATACAAATTATGTAGAGTGATAGAGATGATCAGTTATATCCACTGAATCATCAGAGTTATCAGACTAACACTTGATCCGGGACCAACTATTCTATTGGACCAACACATGATCTAGGAATAGAAGTCAAAACTTTCGGACCGACACATGATCCAAGAATAGTCGTTAGAGCCATAGAACCAACACATGATCCAAGAAAAGTAATTATATCAGACCAACACATGATCCAGGAATAGTCATTATAGTTGTCGGACCAACACATGATCCAGGAATAGTCAACAGTGCACATCTAGCCACAGGGTTTCCACAAAGCACATTTGATTCTGGGAGGGTCATGTCCTCAAGATAAGTGTCAACACATAAACTACCACCAAGTCCCATGAAGAAGTAACTCAAAGGTTCGTTTCGTCATAGGGGTCTCAACGCAATAGACGATGCGTCAATCCGACGCCTGGTCTGTGAGTTATCAGCTTGTTATTCCTGGGGGCTTGGTTGGATTCATGTACGATCCAGCCCGACCTATCTCAATATTACCCCGAACTCCAGTGGGGTATACTCAAGAGACTATCGTGCTCCAATAAAACTAGCGCTACTGATGGTTAATCAATCGGTTTTCTGATGAAAATGTTAAGGCCAAAGGAAGTAACTGGGTCGGTAATGGGCCTGGGTCCGGTCCGACCCGGTTAGACCAACTCGGCCCAACCCAGTATGGGCTGACCTGGTCTGGGTCAAACTAGACAGAACCGTTGGGTCTGACCTGGCCCATTGGGCGGGTCATCCTGTTAGGTTCAACCTGGTCCACTAGGCCCAGCCCAGTGGACTACGAGGGTGGTTTGGCCCGGAGGCCACCACGTAGGCGGCTGGCCTGAAGGCTGGGGCTGGTTCGACCAGTGCTGTGAGGGGCACGACTCAACGAATCGACTCGAGAGGCTGGGCCGAATCGGTCAGTGACGCCGTGAGGGACGCTGTGGGTCGGCTAGAGGAGGCCGGCAGCCCGGAGGTCAGTGGGCAGGCTAGCGGGGCGCGGGATGTCGCGGGATGGCGCGGGCAGGCTGGAGAAGCATACTGGGAGACCGCGGGCAGGTGACATGGGCGCCACGTAGTGTGCAGGAGGCCGACTGGGCCCCGAGAAGTGCACTGGGAGGCCAGTTGGGCACCGAGATGCGTGTTGGGCAGCGTGTTGGGATGTCGGATGGGCGCCGGGCAGTGTGCCGGGAGGCCGTTGGTTTTGCCAAGGCACACAGGGCACAACGAGGGCGGTGCGGTTCAAGAATGTCGTGGGTAGCTCAGCCTTTTCGTTGCTGCCTCCGTCGTCTCGTTGTTGTTACGTTGCCATGATATAGAAACATCACAAGAGATCATCGAAGGGAGTTGGGCCTTGTTAGTTGTCCCACACCCTCCGCATTTAGGGGTGCTAATAAAAGGCTCATCAAGAGAAGAAGATGGTCAAAAATTCACCCGCAACAATTCCTTTCCAATCATTGAAACAGATAAGAAAAAAGAATATCAACCTGTAATAAACCGCTACCTGGATTGTTGGGCATCGATGGTGAAGTCGCGGGAAGAAGATGTAGTCGTCGTTCGTCGCGTCCACCACACGCTTCCACTTTCGAGTTCACACCGCGGATGTGGAAGTGTCTTGACGTCGGTAAGTATATGAGGAAGAAGTCTGAGGAATAATTCCATGGAATATCATTATCGGCATTCTTCATTCTTCGTTCTTCGTTGGGAGAACTTATTTTCTCACAAGCTCTCCTCTCAAAGCTTCCACCAAATGAGATTTCCAAGACAAAATTAATATAATTTTTCTATTATTTTTTTGCACCATAATATTATATTTGGGAAATAAATTAAGTGGATCCCCTTAATTAATTCTCGGTGATTCCGTAATTAATTAATGGGAAGTTCAAGAGCCTCCCCTTAATTATATCACTCACATTGGTGCAATTGATTAATGGGGAGGTTAAGAGGCTCCCCCTCATTAATTAGGGGAGTTGGGGGGTTTCCATCTCCTCCCATTAATAGTGGGGTTATGCCCCATGTGGTCCCCACCTCATAACCTCTCATAGGAGGTTATGCTCGGGTGGACCCCACCACCATAACCTCCCAAGGGAGGTTAATTTGTGGTGGTCCCACCTCCAACTCCCATGATGAGGTTTTAACCACCCAACCTCCACATGGCGGTTATAAATAAAATAAAGTGAGCTTACTTTATTTTATTACTTCATACGAAAACCCAAAAACTTACTTTTATCCTCAACTCACTATTGTCGAAGTGAAAGTCTTCTAAAGAAAATACCGGTGCTGCGAGTTCAACAGTGCTCTCAGATTTCAATTCCTAGCATCGGTTCAAAGATATAAAAACATGCTTGTATGTTTACTGAAAGTACCATACAAAACTTTAGAAATTTATTCGCAGCACACAGTGCCTTAGAATCAAGTGCTGTCAGTTTTTTGCAAACTCGAAAAATTCCTACGTAATAACAAAAAATTCCAAGGGTTGTTCGGGTCTTTACATTCTCGTTGTAAAAAAAAATATGTTTTAAAGAAATAATAACTATCAAATGATTGACACTTATTTATGTCCAAATTCAAAGTGAAAGTACTTTCAATGACCAACATTGGATTAAATGATAAAAATATAATATAATTACAATTTAAAACCATTAAAAAAATAATCTAACCATATAAATAAATTAGATTAAGAGGTAATTTTTGAATTAAACTATAGTAGTTTTCACTATTCATTAAAAAATTATTTTTATCATAAAAATACCAAAACAATTTACCCAAAGTAAATTTTGATGTCTTGATTCTAATGAAGAATTTTATTATGTCAAATAGAACATGTAAAAGTGAAAAAAAACTAGATTTAAAAAGGGTTATCCATTAAAAGGCGGTAAATCGGCATTTTAAAGAATATTAGTGTATTTATGCTCAAAATTGGATTCATTCAAATTTTAAGCCTCTAAAATTTATGGGATAAAAGTAAAACATTTAACAAACATATATAATCATATTTTTGTTAGTTATATTCATTTCCGCCAATATGACGGCTAGGCGTTAACTACCATTAAAATTAGTTTTATTATTATACTACTTTTCGGTATAACTCACCGTTGTGTGCAATGTATGTTTTCGAAGAAATCCATTTTTTCATATCAGGTATTCCATCGATCATAGCATCCCCTTTAAATTAAAATTAATATTTAATGTAGAAATATTAATAAATATTAAAATTTTCATCTTATTTATTTACCTAGGATTTCACATCCTTCCCCCCTTTTGGAAATTGTGTCCTCACGATTTTAAAATTTGGATTGGAAACTTCATTGAATGTTCCTCATCAGAAAAAGAGTAAGTAAACTATCACTTTAAAATAAATAAAGATATGTACAAAGGTTACCCGAGATAAACCATACTAGGATTCCATGAAAACATGGATATGGAGGAGAAACTAAGTGTCATGTTCTGATAGATAGTGATAAAAACACAATTTGGAGAAAGTTAACCACCATAGAATCACAAACACATGAGGAGTTAAACGGTCTTTGATTCCCTAATAGAAAAAGTTAATAGAAAAGGGTTTTGTTTTAAGTTACTTTTCATAATGTTGAGGAACTTATTTAAGTTCTTAACTAAAAATATAAGGAAACATACTTACTTGTCATGTATCCTTTAATACTTTACTAATTTCCTACCACAAATGCATCTATTATCCAAATGATGAGTATTCCAGATGACTTGGTCACACCTGAAGTGCTAGAAAAAACTTCTAGAGTATCACAAAATCTATAAAAGATGAACTTTATATTTCCCCCATATTTATAAATCATCCAAAACCAAAAACGTTAGTGCAAGATCAGATAATCCCTAAGAAGGATAATCATTAAAAAATACTACTCATAATCTCCAAAATTCAACAAACAGTACCCAAAGATCAAAAAAGACCATTCAATATACCATTGTCCTTAAATTCCTTCAAGGTAATCCAAACTGAGATTGAAAACCAAAATTCAGAAGGATCTAATCACATATTTTTCCATAGTAATTCTTAACATTTATCTCCAAATAGCTTCGAATACTATTAAAGTCTCATAGTAAAGTGTAATTAACCTAGTCAAATATTCTCAAAGATAGGTTAATCATTTCCTTAAATAACCCAAAATGCTTATAAGTCCACAATAAAAACATAAATTCATCCAAAATAAAATTCCACCATTACACCTCAATTGAAATCTCAAAGTATTCTATTTTCCATAGGCAAGTAGTGATTCCCCAAAATAGAGAACATCTGCTAAAACAATATTTATCACTTAATCACCAAATTATTTTCCTACATTAAGGATACCCTTCTAAAAAATATAAGTTCAAAAAAATAAACTTATTATATATCCATAAAATAATTTAACTAAAAAGAAATAAGATATACTAACCAGGGACATTACGTAGGCTAGTGGTAGGTGATAAATCCCAACCGCACATTGGTTGTGGGTTCAATTCCCACATATTTGTCTGACGCAATGGGTCGTCACACGGTCTGCGTGTTTTCCTTCTTAAAAAACTATAAGATTATAAAACATTCCCAAAAATGAGATAAAATTCTCCAAAATATCCATAACATGACTTAACCTCAATGGTTGTCTTATTCCTCTCATTTTCTTCCCATCTCATAATGAACTCAATATATTAATTTATGAAGTCTTATATATATTGAATTTTTTTTACCTCCATAAAATAACACTATTCCCAAAAATAGAACATTATACCTTGATCATTGTGTCCACCTGGTTTCATCTTCATCTAGTTCACATAGATATGTGGTTCATGAATTACGACAATGATTTAGAGTTATTTAAAAATAATCGGTTTCCTATATCCAAATACACCTCGGACAACTTGGATCATATATGTGATCATAGAAAAACAATTTCGAAAAATAATCATGTATGACATATAATTTCAAAACATCTGATAAAAATTCCTTTTTATAAAACATTCAGACCGAGTTTGAGTTGAATCATTCAATCAAAGGTCCTTTTAAAATACCATAAGTACGTGCTGAAGGAAAATATAAATAGGTTCCGCAAGGGTCTCCTTCTTTAGTACCTTTTTCAAAATCACAATGTGCTTCAAAATATTGTGATAAGGTAAAATATTTGAAAATTCCTTGACAATATTTTCCTTTCATGAAAATATAAGAATATTGAGAAAATAAGATTTAATTAAATACAACCCATGATTCACGTTGGTATCGAGGTATAGTGGAGGTGTTTGATATCTCAAAAATATGCTTGAAAGTGAGTTGTATGCTAGAAAAAGTTTCATAATCATCTGAACATGCCTTTGGAATAATTATTCCAAGCATATCTTTGAAGAATAGATAGGAATGTCATTTGAGATCCACCCATTTACATTTGTAACAGACTTTCCTTGATCTGAAAAAAGTCTCAAAACAAGGATTGAACTAAAATAATAGACACAGGGATTAACTATGTGTTAAAAAAAACTCCTTATCCATAAATTTGTCTAAACCAACATCTGATACCAATTATAAGGCCCCAACATTAAAACATTATATAATCTTGAGTTAAATCAAGAATTAACATTTAGGATCTTTTCAGGTTTATAGTTTTAGATAATTAGGCCATAACTATTAAATATCAACTTGAATATTACATGTAGACACTACTACTCAGTGTCCATTTTTTTCATAAAATTAAAACTCTTAAAAAGAAACATGTCTAGTTCAATGTTTTTGACAGCATTACTTTTCCTTGATCCCATCAATGACCCTATTCCACTTTATGTATTATTAAAAACATTTCAGAAACATGGGATGAGAAAAAAATATTAGTACGGGATACACAAAGATGGGAAACTGTTAGTTTTTTTTAAAAAAACAAGTAAACCGTGAATACTTTATCATAAGTAAAACTTCTCACCTTTATAAAGTAGTAAATACTCTTAACTGAATAAAATATCCCTGATTGCACTCTTGTAACCAAAATATTACCATAAACCCATAGAATGAACCCATAACAAATAATGGTAACTTCATACATAAACATACTTAAATGGAATAACTATACAGTCGATTACCACACATATCACTAAATATAATATCCATACGACCAACTTTCATACCAAATGCATTGGAGGTTATAATGTAACCACCCGTCCTGGTTTATCATGACACCACCTATCATTTGGTTTATCATGTAATCACTCATCAAATGTCCAAGTACCATTATAAAATCATAACACAAAAAATATTGATAATATAAACATTTCACTAATAACATTTCATTTGAAATCACAAGAAATAATTTCAAGATATTGACAAAATCTAGGCTTTATCAAACCATTTTCAAAACCATTTAAAACATTTAATAAAGAGATATTGGAATAAAAGTGTCCCATACCTCGTTGAAACTTTAAAAAAAATAATTTAAAAACATTCATGTCCATATAAATAAATCCTTAAAACCATTTTTAAAACATAGACACTAATGATAAATAATTATTAGAATAAATCATAAAAACATTTAAAATGATATTTTAGTTAAAGAGTTCCTAACGAAATGAGGGACACCTAAATACAAATAATGGAGGAATAATGTAAATCAAAACATTATAATATCCTAAGAATAAATGGATTCATGATATACTATGTCAATTGGACAGTATATACAACATATAAAAGTTAATTGTCTAATAACAATAACGATGTCTCAATGGAATTTAAATTGAGATGAAATCCCTTATAAAGATTATATATTTAGATTAAGGCTAAATCAATGAAATAATTATGTGTGAAAAATATAAATACACCCAATATAAGTGGATTTATGTGTAAAACAATCATATGTCATTCAAATATATTAATATGTTGACATAATAAAGAAGTATAATTTTAATCCAATTAATTGTAATTGGGTTAAGAAGTTCCCTTACAAAAATTCGGTAGCCTAATGGAATAACTAAAAAATTACAAAAATGAGTTGATGAGAGAGATAATTGTATCTCTTCACATGGACATAAAATCTACTGCAATAAGGATATAGAATAACATTTCCCAACATTTTATAATTTAATTTTAAAGACATAACATAAAATAAGTCTTTGACTAGAAGATGAGGGTGAAAGGTTCCATTACCGATTTGGTAACTTATGAAACACACATCACATGAAAGAATTATAATACAATGAAGATGTAAATACCCATAAATTATTGTATATTACACAATTAATTAAATAATGGGCTGTACATACACCACACAAAATGAAATAGTGGCAAACATATCATGAATCTCACGGGAATAAAAAGTTAGAAGAAAACCCCTTGCCACATTGTAATCAATCGAGTCGTATGACCAAAAGTAAATAACCACCAAATGAATCATAGAATACTAATAATATAAAGAGAATCATGATAATATATATCAAATGGCAGTACAAAATACATCACATTCAAGAAATAAGTGGCGAATAATGGAAATCTCACGGAATTAAAAATGAGATAATAAACCTCTTACCTCAAGTCTGACTTGTCTTGTATGTTACTTGTTCTTCCTGAATAATAAAAATAAGTTAATTTATACTTTCTTAATAAACTTTTTCAAGTTTTATTATTTCATTTATTTCACTTATTATCGTGCTATAGAAATTAGTTAATTATTAAAGTTCATATCAGACATTTTGTAGATGTTCTGAACTTCAGTAAAAAATGAATTTGTTATAATCACAAATTTTCCAAGGGGTAAAAATTATATTATATACAGAATAAAATTAATTATTTAAATATCATATATATAACATATATCCACAATATATATGTAATTATAACAGTACATATCATTTGGAGTTAAGAAATGAAATGAACCGTTCATGGAGACCTTAAGTCGTACGTACGCCTGAACACTACTTTCATTTCTATTTTGTATTTTAATGGATTTAAAAAAACAATGATACATAGGTATATTATAAGTACAATATAATATAATTAAATTAAATACATCTTTTATACGTCCCATGTATAGAAGGAACGAATCATATCACTTTGAGGGGGTAGTAGTCCGCACTTGTCAAATTAAATTATCGCTTTTACCCATTATGGAAACCATAAAGCTATGATATAAATTAAAAATACCAAAGTAAAGAGACAATATAAATATAATATATTTTAAATATATATACAGCTCTATAATAATGGCCACTATTAGAGGTAGTATGATAATATTGAACAATCATCATTTCGTGAGGCAGTAGTTCGTCGTCCACAAGTATTGTATATTCATTACCAATTCGATGGAGGTGTCTGTATGCGTAGTTCAAATAATTATCATTATAAACCTAGTATATTGAGGATACAAGTTTTTTTATAAAATAATGGAATAAAAATAGTTAAGGGGTTGGATAAGTAAAATAAAAGAAAAGAACTTTAGACAAGATGTTACCTTTAAATCCGGAAACTCTCCTTGGTTTGAACCAAAAGGCTTTATTAAAGTGCCTTCTGCCTAAGGTAAGCCTTCTAGGTGAAACATAGGGATATTGAGAGCTTATTAGGGTAGTGTTTGGATGTTACAAGGGGCTTGAGAGGTGTGAGTATTGGGTTATAGGTGAGGGTTTTTATAATGGGGAGGATGGGCTCTTTAAAAAAATTGAAAATATTATTTTATTTTATAATGATTTTAGGTTTCTAAAGGTCCTAAACTAATTAAAGTAGAATATAAGAAGACTAATGTTCTAAATAAAATCATCCATTAATAATTGAATAGGTTTTAGATATTTTTTTAATTTCTATAATTTTATTTATTTAAATCATTCATTAATGAGGTAAACACTGCATCATTATTGTGTCATAAATAATTTTATTTATTTATGTCTAAAAACTATAAATAAAAAACCATGATGTAAGAAATCATTATTGGTTTATAAAGAATATTTATGGTCAAATATATCAACTATATAACCCCACATTAAAATTGTTTTTTTTCAAACAATACATGTTTATGATATTTTTATTTTTACATTATATAAATTGTTATTAATGTCATTATCATACCCAAATGGCATTAAAAGGCCCAATGTCTCATCCAACGATTTTCCTGGTTGGCCATTACTCATAAAATAAGGTTAGGACGAGTGTTAAGATAATTTTATGTTATTATAATTTTTTTTACCTTGAATTTTCTTATTTACCTTTAACTGCGGTAAACAAAAGTCAAAAGTTACTATTCACCAAAAATTATTTTCATCTTATTGAATCACATTTTAATTTCTAATAACAACCATGTTTGTCGAATTTTCCAAATTCAATTCACAGAAGCGGTAAACATTTATTTGAATGAAAAATTCAGCTTTTCAACTACTACTCATTGTTTTCACTATTCATCAAAAATTGATGTTTTTCAGTAAAAATTCCAAAAATTTAGCCTAACCTATATTTTATATTTTGAAATCAAATATGATGTCTATTTTACCAAATTCAAAACATAGAAGTTTCATTAATTAATTTAAAAATTAACTTTTTTTTTCAAAACAAAAATGCATGTTTTTAAGATATAATAACTATCAAAAGTATGACACTTGTTTACGTCCAAATTCAATGTGAAAGTACATAAAATGACCAAAATTGGATTTAATGGTAAAAATATAATGAAATTACAAATTAAAACCATTTATTAAAATAATATAACCATATAAATACATTATCTTAAAAAGAATGTTTTGAATTAAAATACAATATTTTTTACTATTCATTAAAAATGAACTTTATCTGAAAAATACCAAAAAAAGTACCCAAAGTAAATTTTGATGTTTTGATTCAAAATAAGAAGTTTATTTTGTATAATATAACATATAAAAGTTACAAATACAATATTTTAAAAGGGGTTTCCATTAAAAGGCAGTAAATCAAGCTTTTAAAGAATATTACAGTATTTATGCTTAAAATTGTATTAATTCACATTTTAAGCCTATAAAATTGATTGGATAAAAGTAAAAACATTTAGAAAACATATATAATCAAATTTCAGTTGGTTCTATTCATTACCTCCAATATAATGGCTTGGCATTAACTAAAATTTAAATTAATAATATTATTATATTATTTTTTGGTAATACTCACCATTGTGTGAAACGTAAGTTTTCAAAGAAACCCATTGTTACGTATTAGTTATGCCATTGATCACAACATTTCCATTAAAGTAAAATTAATATTTAATTTACAAATATTAATAAATATAAAAAATGTCATATTCTTTATCTAATTGTGATGTTACACTAGATCTTTATTTATTCCCAATATATCAACAGTATGTAGATTAATAAGATACATGAGGGACGATATTCTAAGAAAAGGAAATCGTCTTCACTAAGTTCCTCATTTTTACATAATATTTTTACATAATATATATAGTGTTAAAATTAAAATATAATTAGAAACAATATATAATATATAATAATAATTTGTTATGTTAATGAAATAATATTCACACATCTCATCCTCTATCAAATTAGAAACAAAACCATCCTTTTTGTGTGTAAAGGACTACTGCATTGCGAACCAATGTAATTTTTTTCCGACATCACCAATCATGGTTTTTTATGATGATGGTTTTAATTTTATTATATATTATTATGGGAATATAAATAATTATTCTAAATTAACATATTATATACCTATGCACCTTATAATCCATTAAAAGTGATAACAACATTCATGTGTACGAAGTACTACCTTACTGTAAAGAAATATTTTTTTTGTATTACCGCATCAAATGGATTGTATATGAAAGATTATTTAATTAAATAAAATTAAATTTTTGATATAATTAAAATTTTAGAAATATAAAATAACTATTAACTTTCTTCCACCATGTTCATTGAAGAATATAAATTTTTATAATCCATAATTACAACATACCATCGCAATGATTGTAACGTACATAAATTTTCATAACCATATTTCATGGTTGGTTTTAAAATAAAAATAAATGTATAAAAATTATTATTATGCAGTAATTAATAATATTTAGGTGATTTATCAATCACACCTTTGACCATGGTCAACACACCAATTCCTTTTTTAAACATTGAACTGGGCATCCTCAAAACAGTAGACATGGACATACATTATTACGTAATTTTATAGGTCATTATAATAAATGTGGAATATGGTTTTAGTGTATGGTATTAAATTTGGAAAATTTTATTAAAATAAATAACTTATATAAGTTTATTATGAAGGAGATAAAATTCATACACGACCAACACTTGACTAGAGGTGCAGGTTTTGTCATAAAACATCATTCTTTAAGTCACATGTTTTTTTACACATTGACTTTATTTTAAATTGTGTATATAATTACCATTTAAAAACTATATCATGAATCATTTAAACCTCATTATTTTTTATGTTATAATTCATCAACTTCATTCAATGGATTTATGATTCACATGATACCAATTCATTAAGGGTTTATGTTTCAATCTAATTTTAATTGTAATTGTTTATGGTTCAATTTCCATGATTGGAAATTGTTTTATTGTTTTCTAAAAAAATAATTTCATTTTATTCTCCTATGATTATTCATGGAATTTCATGTAATAGGACCATTTTTCTCTCTACATTATTTAATGTTATTTAGAATAAAATAATTTATTTAATACTCTCTTTGATCAAAAATCCATTTTATTTCTTGTGCATATTTTTTAAAAATATCTCCATGGATATTTTAAATATTCCAACAATTTTTTATTAATTTCATTTGTAATCATGTTATTAATTTTTAAAATTTGTTTTGAATAATCTTCTTGTTATTCTCCAAACATTTCACTTTTTGGAAATTTTTTCAATTGGGTGAAAACATGTTTCTTTTAACTTATACCACTTGTATGAAATTACCCACAATCATGACTAATTGACTATTTTAATTTTACATTATAAATTTTTCATTGTTCTTTTTTAGTAAATTTTTGTCTATAATTTTTTTGAAATTTCTATGTTTTTAAAAAGTGAATTCAATGTGAAATGGGTAGTATAATCCATATATAATACATTTAATATGTTAAATACATTTTTATTAATGGAAAAAACTTTTAATGTTTTCGATTGATTCTAAATTATGTATATATGTCACAAAAATATAAACCTAGATTATTATCCCATATTTTGAGAGGGTAATATGTTCTATATGTTTTTTCCTAAACTTCATTCATTATGAAATATTTTTTGATTATTATACAAGATGATATTATGAAACCAACTTATATATATGGGTAATTATAATGTATATTCCATATGATTCATTTAATTTTTGAGGAACACATAATCCTGAACATGATATAATGGATCTTACTAGATATCTCCCCAATTAAATGAGTAATGTTTTTGGTCTTAGGATGTATTGTACATGGGACTATTGATTATTCTTAATCCATTATTGGACTTTCTTCTTCGTGTGATATTATCTATGAAGCTATCCTTGAAATATTATTATATCATGATATTTATTTCCATGAAATTTACAATGTTTCCTTGATCTTATTATACTATGTTTTTTATGTTATATTCACATGTGATTAGTTATGATCTTAAACTTTTGTGATATCATGATATACTTTTGAATCAAAAGTTCTTATTTCTTATCAATTTTATATCATTAATATGATTTTTAGCTCACCCATTTTATCTATGTATTCCCTAGCTTATCCTGTGAATTTTTAGAAGCTTTAATGCATTTATGAGTTCATTAGAGATAATAAAATAAATATTTTTTATTTTAATCTCACATTGATGTTTTATGAACCTAGTCATCAAAAGAAACTAGGACTCTCAATATATGGTTTATAATTAATGGATATTTGTATTTGAAATCATGTAATTATATGCTTAAATGGAATTGGTTTCTATATGCCTAATGTTCATGATAATATTCCATTATTGATCTTAATTTCCTTCCTAATTATAAATGACTGAAATAAATTTTTCATGATCTAATAACATGAGATCATAAAATTACATTTCATAGGTTATGATACATTTTCATCGACAAGTGAATTAGAATAACCCATAAAACAAGGTCTATCGTGCCTCTTGGTGGAGTAAAAAGACCATTTAATAGAAGTATATTTCCTCAATTTTTTTTTCAATGTTTTTTGATTAAATTAATTTTTTTATTTATTTTCTTCTTCTCATGATATATATTAGTCTAGGATGAGGATGGGGTCTACTGGAGATAATTAGAAAAAGTTTTTCATTAATTCATGTGTGGATCAATGAACCATTCAGATATCTATAACTATGATGAGTTGGAAAATTATCAATAAATTGATTATAAATGTTAGAATTAAATAATTTTTGGGATTTTATTTGAGATAAGAGATTATATTTTTTATATGTCTTCAGTTGAGAAAGTATAAAGATGGAGGGTATCAAAAGGACATGTGTAGCTGTTGTTGATTGTTAGAAATATAATATAAATTTTTCCTTATATAGTAGGTCATCCTAGTACTATCTATATGGATTACTACATCTTGACTATGGTTATTTTCATTTACTGTTAGGACACCATAGGTTTTGAACATTTACATAAGAAGAAACTTATTTAAATAAATAATAATATATGTTTAACTAAATATTAACATGATTTTTTATTCATTGACCGATGTATAATTTTGGGGATAAAATGAGTTAACTTCCAAGGCCACTTTGTTCATAAAGGATAGGCTTGAATTCCCAACCAAAAATGTGTGGGGCCTATTAAAAAGAAATACCCTTACTTTAGATACCCCTAAGAGGGGTGTGTGGGGATACAATAAATTGATAACACTAGTTGACTGGGTGAGGATACTAGAAGTGTGTTAGGATAAGATAGATGAAACAATGTTTGAATTAAATGGTATGGGATGAGTCTATTGGTATGGAGGGACCGAAAAAATTTATATTAGGAGAGACCTATCCATCGAGACTATCTCATGTATTGAATACCCCTAAGGCATGTTAGGTCATGAGATTACGTTGGTGACACTATGGGATGGAATGTATTATGAAAACTTATAATTAGCTCAATAAACTAGATATCTTAATGATTCATGGTGGGTTACATCTTTTTTAGTGATTTCCTCCGGGATACCAAGGATTTAGAACTTTTAGATAACTATTTGAGGGTATATTTGTGTAAGCATATAGATTATGATGGGTGTTACTTAGAACCTAAGATGAATACAAGATCCAAGGGGATATGGATAATGATGGTTGGTTTTGTATAATACAATGATTATTAATTTTATTTCACATATTTTTAGACACAACCCTTGATGAGAGCATGTAATTATTACAATATGTCAATTTGGCTGTATTTTATTGTTTATAGAAACACCCCTATGGTTGGCCTTCAACACATAATGGATCATTCCATAGATCAGCTGCTTATAGGCAGTCCTATTTGGATGATAAAACTCCGATAGTGGGTTCCTATGTTGTTAAACATTGAGATTATATTATTTACATTTAGGATTTTCAAATGGTCTATCACCAGCTATTATAATGGGGACCTTTTGACGTGTAATACGTGACCTATGATCTAATGTGTTCCTATAACTACTGATGTGTGGCTAATCAAGAATCCCATGTTGAAATTCTATCTTAGTAATTTATGATTATGGGATAATTTCATATTTATAAAAATATCATAAGAGAGTTATCTTATACCTATGGGATTATATCTCTATAGATAAAACTCATTTAATGTTATCTTTTTGATAATATTTTGAATAATTCACCATACATATGGTTATATTATTATGGTTGTCAAGATTATGTGATGTTTTTTGAAGAATAAAAATACTATCTAATGTAGTTTTGTTCTATCAGGATCACAGAACATATGATTTATAACTGTATGGCTTGGTATTTGGGTTGGCATTGATTGCACAAAAAAAATCATAGATATTTTATAATCAAGAAAATCAGGTAATTTTATTTTAAAATATTTAATTTTGGAATGTTATTATTTATTATTTTATAGATTATATGGACATATAACATCCTATTTTAGTTTCGATGGGGCTCTTTTGCTGGTTCCCTACAGATTTTTGTACTGTATGCCTTCTAAAGACACCACTCCACATGGATACCTAGGAATATGTTTAATTGGTTCCATGAAATGATTGGGTTTATGAATTAATTTTATTGAGAAGAATAAATCATGCTTGTTTTTTGAGGTTTGGATGAGGTTTTGTCAGGAGGATGTCATAGAACAAGTATCATTTTTCTATTATTTTTTATGGAATATATATGTATATTGCCTATAATATTCTATGATTTATGACTGAAATGGGTGTTTAATGATCACACAATTTCCATTAAAATATGTCTATTTTATATTTATTACTTATAATTTTATATTATTTTTGAAATGGGAATGAGGATTTATCATTATTAATCATTATGTACTTTGATATTCTAGTTTAGTCACCCCAATATACCATCATATACCCCCAATACTATTCAACAGATTCTTCAATATATGTATACCCACTTCGGGATCGGTGGAGACCACAAATCTAGGCATAAGTTAGTGGCTAGTGGTGGCAGGACATTCTATTGTGGTATTAAATCATTGTGTTTCTATTATATTAGGGTTTTTGTATTTTTCATGTAGGAGATTTAATAATGTGTTATATCTTGTGATAGATACATGACAGGTGAATCAAGATCACTTATTGCGATAAAAAATCTCTTCTACTATGGATATGTTATTGATGTTCCTGATTTTAAAAATTTATTGGTCTATATAATTTTTTCCTTGAGTGATGAAAATGCTATTGGGATGTTATGATTTATGTTGGAATTATAGCTCATGGTCGATTTAGAAATATTCCATTGATTATATTTCACTCTTATATATATTTAGGTATGTGTTTTCTCATGCATCATATATGGATTATATGATTCACATTACATATTGGCTCACATTTAATATAGGCCTACTAATGATTCTTTTTTAGTAACAACTGAGGTTTAGTTATCTAAACTGAAAAATGGTCATATGACATTTTTTCAAATATGTACTGATTATAAATCTAATTGATTGTGCCCTATTTATTATATATTGTCTTTTGTGGGTAGGTCATTTGAATATATGGTAATAAACTTTGAAATAATTATTATTTCATAGTAATCATTAATAGGATGTGTAGTGAACCTGATGGTTATGTATGGAATTGGATGCCTAAGGATGAACCCCTTAGGTTTTATTATTGCTAAATTGTTTTGGTTACATAAAGATACATTAAAAAACAATATTTTTTTCCTATATAGTATGGAATTAATTTATAATTAACAATGTTTTCTAGAAATAGTTTCATGACATGACTAAGCTAAGACGATGTTTTTTCACATGTATTGGTTGACAGATAGGATGGTGATTCTCTGTGGGGAATTCCCATTTGTGGATGCTCATGAGAATTAGATCCCTTTAAGATATGTGACCTAGAAGGGAATTCCTAAATTATGTTTAAGGCACTACATATGAGTTATTATCATATGAATTCCATTATTATAGTTCATAGTGTAATTAATGTTCTATGAGAAATTACATATATGAAATGTTTTTCTCATAGGTCTATGTGGGAAACATTGAGTAAATTATTCACATCACATATATTGGTGACTAGAAGTTAAGTATGGTTAGGGATGACCCATTAGATTATTATCCTAGGTCCATGGTAACCAATTTGAATAAATCATAGATAAGATCTTCTGGATTTGATACTGGTTCATAGAAGTTTCTTTGGGTCTATAACATAGGACGATACCATTAATTTTTGAGGAAGTACATACGGTTAATAGTTAATGATACTATATTAAATGGGTATGATTATTTGGGTTACATAACATTTTTAACAGTGTTTTTTCATTAATAATCATGCTCATAGAATGTGTGGATGATCATGAGTGGAATGAAGATGGGTGGATTCTAAAAATATGGTGGATGTGGTTTACACATAATAGACTAAGTATGAGAACCTATAGTTCTAGATGAAAATAATAAGAAGGATTTCATAGTTTGAATAATGGTTTGGAAAATATTATATTTTTGTAAATGATTTCCAAGTGAACTACTGGTTTGATGGTGTTTATGGGTAATAGAGTAAGGCCAACTTGGTGTTGGTGGTGTGCACCTCATATGATCATGAGATATGTTATGTATAATTTGTAATGTTTCTTCAACCTTAGACACCAATTGCAAATTTAATAAATAATGGTTTTTATTTTGAATGGTATATATGTATGTTTTTGTGATATATTAATGGCAATGGTGACTAAATTGATCAGTAAAAACAAATGATGTTCCATTTTAATGAGGGATATTTTGGAAATAAATTGGGTGACATGGAATTGTTGACCAAACGGTGGAGCATGACCAATAATTTCTAGGAGATATGGTGTTATGGATTATATATTACTGACCACATATTGGGATGTGTGAATATTTTGTTTGGAATGAGATAATATTGAATAGATGTTGCATGTTGGTTCTTGTGGGGTCAAAGAGTTGGGCCATACCAGTAGTTATGTCTAGTGATGAATGTGGAATATTCCGTAGTGATCAAGATATTTTTTTGGTGCTGTGATAAAATGGTTGATTCTTAGGTGGGTAGTGGGATGTTGGATAGGTACATGTTACCCTCACATGATCATTTCCTTTGGATATTTACTAGGTTTTAGACGGTAGTTTTTGAATTCAAATGCTATTGAAAAAATGGACATTGTTCCAATGGATTACCTAGGTGAATTCCAGGAACAATAATGGAATGGTGTCATGTAAGGAATGAGGATAAATGTCATGCTTGATATGAATTATAAATACATAAATTTTTCGGACAATGAATGCATTGGTTCTTAGGAAAATAAAAATGTGGGATCCGTCTACTAATGATCTGGTTCTGGAGCCATACAGAGAGTCAATCATGGACTCTAGTGTATTTGTTTGAATGATCAAAATGTCCCTCCTTGAGGAGGAATAGTAGGACCAGGAATGAATTTGATGAATTTTATGTTATATGTGAGTTTATATGTTACATGTACATAGTAAGATATCTGATTCATGTTATAAAATTCGATTGGATGTGAAGATATAACACCCACATCAAGAAAACTGCATAGAATGCAACATGAGAAGTTCAAGGAAATGCAAGGGAATTTAATGGATAATTTTGTAAACTTTATTAGTTAATATACATGATAACTAATAATTTTAGATCATATTCATGAATAAGGTATTTTTTCATAATACATGAACAGGTTCGAATATTGGAACCAAGATGGATGTTTTTTTGGATTCCATAGGCATGGATTTATAGAAATTTCCAACATTGGGAGCTCAAATAATATTAATTGATGGTTATGAACAATTCACTTTGTTGGGGAAATTCAATGTGATGAGTTAATAATTTTAATGATGATAGGGTCATGTATTTGGTTATATGGGTCTCAATAAGCTCTGCCTCAATGATTTGGTGTATGAATTCAAGAATTAGCTCAATTTTTATATTTTGAGAAATGTGGACTCAAGATATTACTTTAGAAGAATATTTTTCATTTTGATTCGTAATAAGGATATATGAGTGGGAATTCACAAAAATGATAGTTTAAAGGTATTTTTTATATTTCCACCAACACTTATCTTGTATAAGAAGTAATAAAATTAGTAGGTTGTAAAATGAAATTTCTATATTGTAATTCAAAATTGATAAAAAGTTAAATTTCATAGTTAGTGGATATGTTTAATTGAAAATGGTATTTGAAACCATTTTTAAAGTATTTTAAACCTTAATATTGGTTTTTGATACATAAAAGGAGGATAGATAGTCATCTTCAAGGCTCGAAGGATGCATGAGAGTGGTCAAGTGGCTATTGTAGTAGATCCACCATCTATCCGATAGGGTTTTTATGGGGTTAATTAAAATCATTCCCTGAATTATTTTTATAAAGTGGTTATCTTTCTATATATATTTCAGGCATGAAAATCAGGAGGACCTTCTCTCTTCCTCCTCCCCTTAGTTTTTAGTGCCACTCTAGTATATTTTCTAGATATATGAGGTAAAACAATGACTATATATGTTCCCATAATCCCCATATCTTTCACTCTTTAATTTTATATTTATATATGTTTGGGATTAGTTTTGATTCTTTATAAGCATTGTGTAATTGGATAAGTGAACTGGGTATTTCATGAATCCAATGAGGAGGATGTCCTTAGGTGTTTTACACAAGTTTCCATGTTCCATATCATTGAGTTTTTTTTACCATGGTGATTTTTTCTATGGTTTTTGGATTAAATTAATATCTATTGTATTTTTTTCAGAAAAATATTTGGATTTGGAATAGAATAGGATGGGTTACACTGAATGTAGTTAGAAAATGTATAGATTGAGTTCCAATGTGACCAAATTATATGGCGAGTTATCCATAAATGTTCCATGATGGAAATTGATTATAAATGCTATAATTTAATAATTAATTTTTTTGACGTGATATATAAGATCAACTTTTAATAGAAGATAGATTTAGAATCTAAGAGGCTAGAAGAGAATGTACATTCCTTGGTTGCTATTGTGGGACATTGGTGAAAAATGGATAAGTATATGTTTAAGGATGGTTGGACCTATACAAAACCTATGGAATAAAACATGTTAATTATCTTGTATCTTAGGTGTAGTCACACAATGCAATGTGATGATCGCTTTCATAAAATGTAATTTTTTAATTTCGTTTATTGGATAATTAAGAATTATTTTAATTTTATTTTTCAAAATTTTAACCAATAATTTTTTTTGGGAAATAAAGGATAAATATTATGGGATGCTAATGGCCTTAGGCATTGGCTCACCACCACCTCCACTGATGGATGAGGACTAGACTATGGACAAACCCACACATTTGGAAAACCCTATTGGGGGTGTGATGATACAAGAGATTGATGACTCTAGTTACCTAGGTGATGACTCATGAAATGTGTTTGGCCTTGATGGATAGACCACAAGAAGAAGTTATGTGGCTTGTAAGAATTTTCTAGTTGGGTGCTATGTAAGACATGGTAATTTTAATTGATCTATCTCGTGATATATTTTTTTCTCATTTTGTACACATGTTGTCCATGAGGACAATATATGACATTGACGATGCTAAATTATATGATATCCTATGATCATGGGGTTTATTCCCTATATACCATATGTGACAACAATTTCGAGTGGGATATTTCTCATAGATTTATGAACTAGGGGTCCCTTATTTGTTCCCTCTGGGAGATGACCTTGAATGGGTGTATTTGGATAGGGTTTGAGATAGTAGAGAGTTTCACCTATAACTGTTGAAACAAACATGAGATGAGGCTATGTGGATGACAATGATTGATTTTTCATATGAACAAACTTATATATATATCTTTATATCAATATATAAAAACCCTTGATTTGGTTTATAAACTATTTGTATATGTCCCAGTGTTGGTTTTTTAGTTGATGGAAAATTTTTTCTAGAGGTCTTTTTGTGTATGGAAACATCCATTAGGGATATATATGATATATGAAGTCTAATTCCATATTTTAGATTATTACACGGATTATTACCATTATTAATAAACTCTCATATGAGGAAGTGTTTGATGTAAGTATTTTGGGTTCCATGAGTTTTAGTGGAGATGTTCATATTCATCTATAAACAACTATCACAGATGTTTCATTCAGTAGGGGCCGCTCTCTTAAAATATTATTGGGTTATACTAACTAATTTTGTGTCACTTGTATATCATACCATATTTATCTTATCTAGCGGGTTTTGATGTTTAAGGGTTTATTCCTGATGATAAAATGGTTATTTGGGTGATATGGGATACATTTTGGATTATGACCTTGATTATACGACTATCATATGTGAAGATATTTGACACTATTATAAACTAGAATCCCAATGATTGGTTTTGTTTATATGGTTAGCCTGATTATGTGATAGGATTAGACTCACCTAGAAACTAGTCTTAGTAGGCATAGTCAATCAAGGTCCCTAAATTGAAAATCAACAATGGTATATTTTTATACGTGGGTTGGCATGGTCCATGCGATGTGCTATGTAATATTTTAGCATTAGGAGGGATCATTAACATTCAATTTTCATTACTAATTTTTATATAGTTATTATTTATTCTATGTATGCCACATAGAAATATCATGACATATTCTCATTGGTATGAGACCACATTAGTGGTTCCCTACTATTGTTTATACTAACACCATAATCGAGCCTCTATTACACATGGGTACATGTGATGATAATAACATAGGTGCAAGAACATATTTGGTTGAATCCTCTATTAAATTGATAATGATGGTTTGAGCATGTCCTTATATATTGGGATGAAATTTTGTCTTGGGATATCATTGGAGACATAATTATTTTATAATGCTCTATATGTGTAATTTGACTAGTGGGTGATGTAATGTTTGTATTAAATAACTGATTGGGCATTATTTCATTCTATTTATTATCAGTTTGGATTGAATTTAATTAATAATATTTATTTATATTTATATCATTTAATGATTTTTTTTATTTTCATTATTATGAAATATAATATGGCGGTATAATCTCCATACAATACCACCATAGATTCTCAAAGGTAGTCAGTATCCTCTAGAATATGAGGAAGCATGCATGAGGTTCAATGAAACCACTAGTTCAAGAACTAGTCAGTTTCTTGGGGCAGTAAGACATTACATATTAGAACCTCATATAAAATGAGTAATAAATTAATCAAAAAATTTTATTGGAAAAATATCATGTCATAAAAAGTGGCATAATGTGTGAAATAATCATAATCATAGAAATTGTATATCAAATATACCAAAAAATATATTTATAAAATAGTAGTCTTTGAATGAACAGTTGTATACCACTTTCATTCTAGGGATAACCTCTTATATACCCTCTTGTGGTATTGGGATGACCTATCATGTATCTACATTGGTCTTGGGATAACATCATATATACCCTATTTTAGGATTCAGATAACCTATTGTGTTCCCTCTATTTGTCATTGGATATCTTATCTTGTACCTTATTTTGCGATTGATATAACATTTTTTGTACCCTTTGTCCTCAAAGAAGATTAAAAATTATCTAATTCATTCGAGGGATATAACTGAACCATGCATCAAAAAATCATAATTAATTCAAAAAAATTCAATAAGATCAAAAAAACAAGTATCATTTCATTATAACATAACCCCTAAAAACACATGACGGTCTCATAAGTATTTTATAATCATAATAATAATCCATATTGGAAATAAAGAATGATGGTATCAATGATTAATATCCATGATGAATAATTTTAAATATTAATTGATGTTTTCATAAATTAAAATTAATATAAATGTTCCCTAAAAAATCTTGAGTTAAATGACCCTTTTTAGATTTAAAATCACTCCATTAAAATATATACCTTATTAAATTATTAATAAAAACATTTTATTTTCAAATGCCTATGGAAAAAAATTAAGAGGAATCTTTTATGAATTTACTATTTATATAAGAACTAAATTTTATTCAAACTGAAATCATTAAAATAATGATTCCTTTCATACAATTAATAAATATTCGAGAGTAAATATTTAGAAAAATCATAGGAACCATCCATTTAATTTTTAATGTACAATTTAATACATGGGAAAGAATTTTTTTAATAATTCATTTTTTTATGAATAACATTATTGAAAACATTTTATAAAAACTATGTACAAGAATGAAAAGGAATTCTCATAGAAGATATTAATAATATTATTTTCCCATAAAGAAATTATTTGGTATCATGATGCCTTAAAGAGTTTAAGACGATAGAAGATAATTTATTATCGAATGATAAATAGAGTTGAATAAAATAAATATGATTTTGAGATATTTATCATGATATTTTATAATTGAAAAATTATTGATAATCAATCCTGGTACGAAATGAGATTGAAACGTAAAACCCATGTCCCAATTATAAAACTCAAAATAAGAGAGAAAAAATCTGATGTAATAAATATAAATGTAGTATAGTTCTAAAATATATCTATTAACAAACTTATAATATAATTTACTATCCATATATAATATTTCGATATAGATTTATTTAAAATTCCTTATTAATATCATGATATTGGGATGTTAACTGATTCATTTCTCATGAATGTTTCGGTTAAGCGGTACTAGTACATTTACATTGAACATGATTCATTATCTTCATAATGTTAACTGTGATTTATATTTCACATATATTCATTATATGCATATTTATAACATTAATTAATATATATATATATATGTGTGTGTGTGTGAATTATAGTATTCATGGGTTTTGTATACTTTACACACGCGTGAACACTACATCCATTTTTAGAAAAAATAATTAAATAAATTCTACTAATATTTTATCATTATTGAATCATAATTTTATCATATATATAATATATATTTATCAAATACATCATTATAATGATCGATGATTGATTTTTTGGGAAGTTAAATCATATCACAACATGAATGTGGTAGTCCATATATATGTATGAGAGATACATTCATTTACAATTTTATGGAAATGAGAATAAATATGTTTGTTACATCATTATAATGACAAATCATTATATTGGTGATATAAGAGTCATCATGTTTTTGTAGATATAATAGGCAACTGGACATGTCCTTGAGCTCTATGATGATGGGAATGGAAATTAAAACGTATTTTGGTATATATTCTCCAAGCTAGCAGGCTCATAACTCATTAAAAATGGCAGATCACTAGTTTCCTTTTATAATTAAGGATATTGACACACATTTAACTAATTAATAGATTAAAAATATATAATTTTATTTTGATGATAAATTTCCTAAAATGTCCATGAATTTGAAGTTATTAAAATATTTTAATTATATATATTTAAAAATTATATTTATACGTGTTTATTTCGCAATATTATCCATATATATTAGCTTAGTCCCTGGTAAATCTATTTTAACCTCAAATATGGTAACCAATTTTTAATGATTTTACTATAAATTATATCCAAAAATCAATGTGGAAAAATACCAATTATGTATATTATGATTCAAAATGTTGAATAAATTTTATTAAATATAAATTTTATAAGTGAAAGAAATTAATTTAATGAATTAAGAAACATTTAATGAAAACTCATTTTTAGAAAAATAAATTTAGACATCAAATTGAATTTAATTTTATTCCATTCCATTAAAAATTATAAATTAAATGATAAATTATTTAATATAATGTATAATATATTAATTTATATAATTCCATTAATCATTATTGATTTATTTAACTTACTATTATAAATATTCAATGGGAACATAAAATCTTTTTTATAAAAAATAAATCATATTTCGTTTTAATGATTTTATCTTCATTCCTAACTATTAGATAACTATTGTATGGATATTTATTCATCAATTAAAAATAATTTTTATTATAAACACTTTTTAATAGTCATATATATAATTGTTTCTTAATAATTCAGAAAATGTTGAAAAATAAATGTATTTAAAAAATATGTATTTTATGCATTAAGTTATTTTATTGAAAATGAAATGATTATATCATAAGAATTAATAAAAAATATTAATTTTTTTAAAAAATTGTATATATATATATATCAATAAAAATAATCCTATTTTTACCCACAAATCCAA
The DNA here is from genome assembly GCA_963277665.1 of Viscum album. Classification (NCBI taxonomy): domain Eukaryota; kingdom Viridiplantae; phylum Streptophyta; class Magnoliopsida; order Santalales; family Viscaceae; genus Viscum; species Viscum album. The sequence goes on along the minus strand of OY728136.1, from coordinate 190,442,901 downwards.
GGGCTAGGTTATATAACTATAATATATCACATGTACATTTAGACATGGGGTTTCTTATTAATAAATATATCAAACATTTTAATTTTATTTAAAAATAAATTCTCGTAAAATCATAGGGTGTTACACCTTTCATGGGTACCTCACATAGGACTATCACCAAATATTCTATCATATTCCTCTCTCTATGAGTGATGAGATATGTCACAAACCTTATGGTAGTATGATAAGAGAGATAAAAGTTAATGAGGTATTCTTGAAAGTATGTCTCGGTGGCAGGAGGAACGAAACTATTTATAGTGGTGCGTAGACACCATCATCTATCCTCACCCATGTGGTCCACTAAAGTAACCTAGGAAAGTGACATATACAAAAAACCAAGCCAACCATCATATATTTAAATTATTATTCTAGTAGGGAGTTTTTACCCCAAAATTATACCATCATTGTTTTGACATAATCCTATTCCGGGGGGGGGGATTTCATTAAAAAGGAATTTATATTAATAGTAATAAATGATTTGAATTCGAAAATTACCAAAGGATATGTCTTATTATTTAACCAAAGGAAATAGTCATTCACCCCGTGTATGTTTTCTTAAGTTCATCATCCATCTCCCAAGATACGCTACCCATTCTAACTATGCATACCACATCTCACACCTAACCACCCTTACCCAATAATTTATATTTTCCCATAAATGGACCCCCATCCACTAACATGGTATTATTTTACTCCTCTTCTAGAATATATAATGATAACATCATAGCCTTCTTCCCCTAGATCTCAACACCAATCCAAGTACCACTCTATGGATAATACCATTGGGGTTAAACATAAGGGAGGGTAAGAAGTCGTCTAAGGGAGATAGACTTCATGTAATTGTAATTCTATCCCTAATACTTGAGTATTAGGGTGATGATAACTAATCCTAGGGTCATCCACATGGCTAAAACCTCTCTCAATGTCATACACTTGGTTGAAATTCTACTAAAGGTCATCCACATAAGTGACCTTCAAGATAAGTTCATTTACATGGAAGATACGTCACCCATAACCATACACATTATAGGAACACCATCCTTGGACATCCACATAGCTGGTATTCATCCCAAGATCATTTAACAGGGAGATTAAATACCCTATGTCATTCACATGGAATACACATCGTCCAATGTATCCAATATGGGTGAAACATCTCTAGAGGTTATTTACATGGATACAAACATTCCCAATATCACCCACTTGGGATAAAATTAGTAAAAGGTCATACACTCAGGTGATACTACACTAATGGTCATATAATGTGGATAAAGTCCACCCAATATCATTTACATGGGTGACCCTCACCCGATCCCACTAAATATGTTGAATCATAACCTAATAATTATACTATGGAATAACATATTTACCATGGTCATATTTTAAGGAAATTTATCTAAAAGAATATTAAAAGATAAAAATAACTCAATTATAACTCATATTGGGGTACCATTTTTAGAATATACTCAATATAAACTTACCCCATCAACTGAGTCCCATATTTGGGTAGCCAATCCTAAAGACCTATCTAAGGCTAGCCATTGCTTTTGATTGGAGAATGTGTACAATGATGAACCCCTTAAATAAAAAATTACCTTGAAAATTTGGTAATATAGAATGGCATCACTATTAGTAAGAACCCTTGGGGTAATTGAAAAGATGGATTCACTTGATGATGATTGTACTTATCAAGAAGTTACTAAAACAATATTCACTGACTCAATGATGAATTTCATTTCTATTCAACATGTTAGGATAGTAGAATAATCCACCTAGAGTAATAAATTATCCTTTATTATAGTATGACATACCCCTCTTTCCATCTATATCATCTCCCATGTCCACCAGTCTACAAAGAGTAGGTTTACCCATATGGTCTTCCTATTCATGTTATGTACTAAAATAGATCCCATTGATGATTTAACTAGCTTGAATCATCAATGAGGTAGTGAAAAAAAATTCCTTACTATATTGGATTAATCCAAATATAATTCATAATTATTATAAAATGTTCGTGATTCATTATTACTATTATTTCCAATAGTGGTTGTGAATCCTATGGGAATAGATATTTGAGGTGATAGAAACATTAACAAAAATAAAATTCTTCCAGTTAGATGTCAAACATGGTGTATAGACCACCTTTATCTCAATATGTGTATCTACATATACACATTACCAGCTCAATCCTCTATTGAACCACCTATCATGAAACAATTATCATTGCTTCATGTTGTTAAAAAAATTGTGTGGTCATATTAAACGATCTTAAACTATTTCATTTCAACATTATGGTATTTGATTCATATTTTGATGGGATACATACCACGCTTCTTCATGGACCAAATCTATCATTTCCCCCAATCTATTTACATAATAATATACAAAAATCCCTTTCACTACAGATATATATCCTTACCAGGTATCATTTTCATTAGACCATACCATTGATGAAACTATCCCCCAAAATTGAGGACCATATTCCATTTTATTGAACACTTTATCTACCTTATAAATTCATGTTCATTAAAAGGAACCACATTTACTCATTTTTACATATTCCCACTAAGGGAAACTAAAAATAAGCACTAAATGGTATTCCCAAAAATAAATATATCTTGGAAAATATCTCCAATACATCCCTACCATATGGCATTGAACTCCATAAATCACTCATTATCTCATCTGCATAAAGGGTGCACCATTTCCCATTTTATTTCATGGAACTACATGTGTTCTGATTCCATTAAATTGGATACATAGTTATCCCAACTCATGGTAATGATCCCATCTCAAAAACTATATTATCCTATCTACATGATAATAAGCTATATGCAACATAACTATGTGGATCTAAACCATAAAATCTCAAATATAGCACCACTAAAAAGTAAATTAACAATGGAAAAACACTAATACATTTATATTATATCATTTATATATGATGTTTATATATTTTTAATATAGGGGTAAAAATTTTGATTTTTTAAATATGGGAATGATTCAAAATCATGTGCTAAATATACTATATTCTATGTTTAGTTAGTAATTTCTCCAATTGGGTTTGATGAGTCTAAACTACATTTATCCAACCCAATGTGTGGTTCGAATAAAAACATGTGAGAACCCCAATTGACCACCAGAAATATAAGAGAAATACCATAGAGACATCTCCTGTTAAGGTTGTTTGAATGGTTGGGTGTTTCTAGTCCTCAAAAAATGTCCAAAATAAATCATTCATAAAATAGTAACCCAACATAATTTCTATGAATATATACCCCTAATATAGAAAATATGAACTGAGCCCCTACATTTAACATTAAATATGGATAAAATAAATATAATTCCACTAATATCATAAATATTAGGTTTTGTTTGGTATGTGTGACCCTAATTTCACCATGGTATTTGGTTAATAACCTATTAGTAATATCCACATTAACTATTAATTATAAAATATTGGTAATGTGATCTATTAATCATTACAACCAAAATTGTTCAATGATCATATTCATGGATTATGTTTCCATTTAAAGGACCTAGAATATAATTTTTTTTAATTTTACTACCACAATATCTTGTCTAATTTATTTTTATACATGTATGAATTATTCTAATGAGACAATTTAGAATATTATCCCATCATAAAATAAATATATTCCAACCAAATTGATGTGTATATATAAAAAACTCATATATTTTGTTATTAACCAAATTAAGAATAATTTTATAAACAGAATCAATTTCATTCTATTCATATAAAACTTGAAAATATTTCTTAAAATGTAATAAAATAAACTGAAATCAATGATCTATACATGAGTCAAACAGGAAAGATATGTATCCAACCATCTCTTTTCAAGTCAACCCATAACCCTCCATGAAAATGTGGAATATTTATTAATGTAATAATAAATATTGAAACATAAGTAAATTTACATTTCTATTTCATAATAATTATAACACATAATCCATAAAATGTCTTATAAAATTGTTGATTTTGGCTCATAACAAAAATAAAAATGAAATTTTGATGTTTAAAAATGTAACTATTTATCATCTATATCATTTATCTCCATGTATCATTTATTTAATATGTTTAACCAGTTAAATTAACTTATATATTGAATAAAATATCTATAAATAATGTTGTTGACATATAAATAAAATATGGAAACATATATATGAACATTAGTTTAATTTTTTGGACTGTTTCAAGCATAGAAAATATAAAATTACAATTTATACTTGGAAAAACATGAATAATATGCATTAATCAAACATGATAATTTTATATTATTATTTACACTATTCTAATATAAATCATTCATATTAAGATATGTAAATTTTTTTTATAATTTTTTTAATATATAAACATTATCATATTTTATATAATAAATTTATAATAATTAAATATCAATTTTCTAAAATTATTTATAACATTGATCACATCATCAACCAAATAATATTTCACAATGGATTAATTAATATTACAAAATAAACATATAATATAATAATTTTATATTTACATTTTAAAAATATAATATAATATAATAATTTATATATTTAGAAATATTTTATAATTTTTAAACGTCTTTTAAATTTTATTTCCATAAAAATCTTCTGTGGACTTAAATAAAATCATTGAAATATATTTTAATACATTAAACCTCCCATAATTTTTTTTTGGACATCAAATCTCATTACCATGATTATTTTGTTATATTTTAATAAGAAAACTAATAATATATAAAAAATTGCTTTCATGATGATGAGCGTATACCATTTTTCATGAAAGACTTCCATTTCCTATTTTTTAATCCATTTTTAGTCATCGTAAAAATATGATAACTTTCATACTAAATGCCATTTTTACTGATAAAATTTGTTTTGGGATGGTAAAAATATGCCCCATAAATATAATATCCACATCCACTATGGAATGTTCTATGCTATTTTTGATAATTTCTAATGTAAAGTGTGAGGATAACCATAATATATAAAATTATCTTTTTCAGCTGATTTTTTCATGAAATTATTATAAATACCATAGAATATGATTCTCATATTATGTTTCACTAGGTGAGAAAATTTAATGTTACCGTAATCGATGTTAAATAATCATCATCTTCACTATCAATAATCATGAACTGAAACACCTATTTTTAATGAGTTTATGATATGGTATATGGGAAACACATTATCTAATTTCTTTATCCATAAAAATGTATATAATGTTTCTCTAAATAATGTAAATATGGGATTGAATACCTCTTGTAAACATGTATAATTTCACATTCATAATAAAGGAATATTGAAATTTATTTCCATATATATTTGTGATATGAATATACTTTCATGAGTAATGCAGTTCTTGAGAAGGGAGACGCTATATATCTTAAAAAAATATACTACTAAAAAATTTAGAGGAACATGTAAGATCCCAATCGGAATCATATAAAAATTCCAAAACACCATTAGGACATGAATATTCCAATATGTTAAGATTTTATATTTATTTATTTGGAATACCTTACATTATTTTATTTGGACGGTAAATTATCTTAATTTTTTTTCTGAGTATCATTTATAAGTAGATAAAATACATCATCATCCAAATGCATTTATGGATGAACGTAATCATGTGATTTTATGGAAAGATCTCCCATTATTAACTATTTATAGAAGCATGATTTTATCAAATAGAGTAAAATTAATTATTTATAATAGTCATTGAATAATGTGTAAAAATGAGGGCACTATGTTTTATACATTCAACCCAATCTATAAGGATTTAACTACATTTCATTTCCCTGTGAAAACAAAACATACTTCGATTTATTGATTAAATGTTTCACCAAAAAATCAAGGAAATCAAATCCCTTGTGACATTTAGATTAATTTACATAATATTTATTTTAAATTTAATAACTCATTTATAATGTTCTAATACATTAATATAATCATAACATGATGAATAAACAAATATAATATCATTGTTTAAATGATAATGATAAATAAATCACACTACTAAATATCACAATAATTTATTGCCTATATAAAATGGAATGTTGACATTAAACATCAAATTGTTTTACCTATTGTTTAACATGATATTTTTTAATCCACTACATAGAGTTGGATACATTATTTCACAATTCTATGTGTTTAATTGATGAATTTTAAATATGTCATTGAAAAACATAATTATTTAAACTATTAACTGAAATAAATAAATAAATATATCCAATATTAATTACAAACATATATAATAATTAGTTTTCACTATCCCTCTTTCTATAGAGGTATTATGACTTGTGAATAAGGATGTTTGTTCCACATTATGTTCTCAAATGGATTTCAATTACTTTGTAAAAATAGAATCTAAAAAACCTATATCAAATATTGCAAAAAACAATGAATAATATAACAGAATAAAAAATATATTAGTAGATATAAACTCCCTAATGATGATATATGATTTGACCATGGAATACAACCTTCTTAATCCCTTGATATGACCATATAGTTTAATTTCTTGATAATATTATTGAATAGATTCTAATCAAACAAGAATACCATGTCATTAACCTCTTCAAAATCCCTGATAAGGTAGTTTATAATATCTAGAAGAATAAACAACTGATGTTTACAATAATACATTGTTATTATGTGTTTGAGGATAGATAGTATCCAGAAAACTACATCAAAAAAGTCATAGATGAGGGATATACTAACAACATAAAAGGAACATAGATTCCATTTCTAATAGAACAATTAAAAATATTATCTACATTCCCTACAAATACATCTCTAGGTAAGAGTTATCCTAGAGAGTGTAAATAATAAAACACTATATAACTTACTATAAAAAAGTAATTAACCACTTATTATCTATTTTTCTCATCACTTATGAACACTATAAAAACTATGAATAATTTTTTATTGGTATTGATCTAGCCACATCTAGTCATATATTATATCTTATCTCAAAAAAGAAATACTATTTTAGAATACAATATTTGTTAAAAATTTAATGAAGAAAATTTGATTATATAAATGGTCGTTTAGAATAATAATGAACCATCATAGGTCAAACAACCATATAAACAGAAATATATTTCCACAATGCCTAAGGAACATTATCAATAACCATGTTATAACCCAATGTACCATGTTTTTACAAATAATAAATTCTCTATTATTTATCCCTAAATCATATGTAATCAAAATGTGGTTTGACAACTGATAATCCAATAGAACCATACATATGTCATATAAATAAACCCAAAATTTAATATATTTTAGTTTTAAATGTAAATAACAATGTAGAATAACTATAAAGAATAATTCAAAACAATACTCAAAATAAAATGTGATGTAATATACATAAAAAACACACATATATAAATATGAATTTTAGAACATGTTTATTGTTGGTAAGGATAATTCATGATTAAAACCAATTAATAAATATATGTGGATCCCATAATAATCAGTTGGTATATATTTATATTTCAATTTATAACAACTAAACTTGTCCTGTTTAATGGAAAAATTCCATAATAAGCTCATCTATGATATTTACCACTATTTCCCGTACACATATCAGAAAAAAGAAAATCTAAATCTGGCCAAGGGTTACCATATAATCTAAACCAATACCCAGTTGGATACAAAAATTAATATACATAACATTTTTCAAATATTCAACAACTTTTACTAGTTTGGGATCATTTTAATTATGAATTTATTTATGAAACAATTCATAAAATCAGTTGATTTTTTTTAAACATTTCAACTTTCATAATTTATAAAAAAAAGACGGAACCATTTTAAAAAAGATAAAGGAGAATATTTGATGATCACACCACCAAAATAAAATAAGAGAGTAAGAATAATATAATGTGAAAAATTATGAGCTTGATATATAAGAAAAATGTGAGGATATTTGACCTATAATGTACAAAGGTAAAAAGGACTCACTCCTTGAACTCTTAAAGTAAATTGTGATAAAAAATGAATAATTTATCATCATAACTCCTGAGTAATCACTTGAAATATACCATGTCCAGAAAATTTATCTAAATTTAGTCAATCACCTATACATTCACACACAAACCTATGGTTTACTATGTTCCAACAAAATCAACACTAATTTTGGTGTGCATAAATGTTGATAATAATATCTCACAATCATTTATGTTACATTAAAATATATTTTAATTCAATTTATTCATTAATACTCAATTAGAGTCAATAATTTACATTAACAAATTATGATAAACACCTTGTAGTGAAACAATATGTTTTCAAAGAAAATACATTGTAAATGATAGTTTAAGAAATAAAAAACTAGAAAAGAAAAGAAACAGAAACAAATTTTTTCTATATATTATTTGAAATAAAATATTTTTCATTAAAATAAGTGAAGTATCTACAGGTATTGATATACTAAATGAAAATTAAAATCATGTAGAGGTAGATAATATTGATTCGACATAAATATTTCACCATTTTAAAAAACCCAAATGTTTAAATATTGGGACCCCAAAGAACCAAAAATCCCAAGGATCCTCTTAGAACCTTATAAAAACACTTTTTTTAGTAGTATGTGGAACATTAATATAAGATGAAATATAGATAAATGTAATTACATTTAATAAGAAGAGGAATAATAAAAAATTATTGTGAAAATTTAGGTTTAAATTGATGAGTTCACATGACTCAAAGTAGGAATAGAAAGGATAAAATGAGGATAAAATATTCATGGCTGATAGAGGGTAGGTTTTTAAAAATGAGTTGGGGTATGTAGGTGATAGTGTGTTAAAAATTATGGGGGGTATAATTCTAAAATAAAAATGTATTATACAATTAGCAATTCATAGGTTTTTTATACATAGATTGAATTTTTTTAACAAATATGTGAGTCAAACCCCAGACATAAAATAAACATTTTTGTTTTACTAGATAGTTCTTGTTTTCAAAAAATATTAAACAAACATTTAATACAACTCTATTATTCTCAAAAAACTATCATATGAACGAGTTCATGTCTATAACTAACATGTGAACAAACCTATTTCATCTATAACACTAAATAATAACCTCAAAATATGAATAATAATAAATAAATAACATGAATGTGAAATGAAAAATAAATACATAACAGATTCTTAACTATGGTCAGAATCATCTCCACTATGAAACATTCTACCACATGAAAATCCTAATACATTTGAATCATTGAAAATTTGTGGATCTTACTCTATCAAAAACACCTCATGTTCCCAAGAATCACAAAAATCCCATCGGAAATTCTACAACACAAATACTAGGGAAATCATCTATCCACATAGTATATTATTATAATAATCCATTATTGGTATAAATAACTCTACCAAAGTGGTTATGGGATCCAAATCCAAATCATGACACTCCACTATATGGGAGGGGTATAGTTGATAATTTTTAAACTAGGGGACATGAAATACATCATGATTTATCATATTTTAATGTCTAATATTTCATTGACATTACTTGTTCCAAGCATTCCACACAATCTCAGATGGTCTAATACATTGAGGCATAAAAATACATTTATTAAAAAGGGAATGATTTCAAAACATTGGAAAATTTTAGAGACACATCTCATCAATTACCTATAATTACATAGTATTTCAATAATGACCATCATAGAATTTTTAGGAAACTCTATCCCATCTCTAAAATAATATAGATAACTTGAAAATTACACATTGTTTATAGAATGATATTCAAGATAAATAAAGACAATTTTTCCAAATCATCAAAACCAAATAAAGGAAAATAATATCCATTATAAGGTTCAATGAGATCTATTTTTTTCTAATATAATTAATATCTTTTATAATAAAACTATTATAATTATAACTACATATCCAAAGTGAAACAAAAATCAAGAACATATGATCATAAAATATCCCAAATGTTTATTATAGCCTACTCCATATCTACATCTATATGGTGATGTTTTTCTATGACCAAACAAAAACAAGAACCCATTTTATCATGAATCCCATTTAGAAAATTAAAATTTAACCATATATTCATAGATATAAAAAATGGTGAAAACATATCTTCCAGCTTAAAAATGAAAAGGAAATAAAGGTGTCAATATGTATCTACAATAATATATTATTTAACTGAAAATAGGTGTGTTTAAATCATTAAATGGTCAATTAATAGTCAATTTGTATATTTTTCACTTATTGTTTTGGTATTGTTTATGACAAAAACTCAAATAGATATAATCCAAAATCCAAATGGTAATGGGAAGATGCTGCAACAAAAATTCTATTTTCTAGTGCCTCAACATAATTATATAATTTAATTGTCACAAATAGAAAAAATAATAATCAATGAATCCATTCATTTCAAGCTAAAAATATCTATGTTTCAATTTAAAACTCATTTTTAACACTTTGTGATGAACATCTTAACAATATTGGTTTCTATGTTATATCACCTATCACTATTGATTGAAAGAACCAGTATCCATTTTTGGAAATGGAGAGTTATACCAGAAGACCAAGAAAAATATTGAAACACTATCCTACCATTTAATATTTTTTATATCATGTGGAAATAAAAATCCACATCCTTTCCAAGTAATGCTCATTCATAAAAAGATAATGTGGAATGAACACCAAACAAAGAAGAACCTTATCGTATTCTTCTTGAAAGTCAACATGAAATTATTTTCATTGGCTCATCAAAATCAATTACTTAATAAAACTAATATCTTATATAGAAAATATAACCCCACTCAAATCTCTAAACACAATATTTCATTTCACTGGTGTATAAATTATTTTTATGTCCAAAAATCTTAAAATAACCCACCCATCATCCCTATCTATTATCCAAATCATTGATGATGATAATAAAAATTAGGATTTTATAATCAAAATAAAAAGTAACTTTTTCCCCAAATAGATATTGGAACTACATAATCAGATAATTCATCACTAATGTTAATTTATGTTTGGTAGTGTTGTACGTAATCTTGTTAGGGAATAACTGGATAGATTCATAAACAAATACATGATCACCAAGCATTAAAATGATACCCAAAAAACTAGTCATATTATATGACATATCATATACTCTATCAATGTCATGAATAACTAATGTATGGGTTATGGGGAACCATTCATCGACACCCCAAATAAAAATAGAAATATTTCAACCCATTATATTTTTACCCTCTTTTGGTTTTTTACAATAAAAGTTGATTCAAGGTGGGATAAGTTCATAATAAATCACATGTGATATCATTACTGGGTAATAAGTGTCCTAATATTTAATTTCATTTTGAGTTTCTCCTATAATATGAACACACATAGATTATCTGGGTCTAATATAATACCATTATCATACACCAAATGGTATAGAAAATTTCCCTCCATGATCCAGAATAGGATTTTCTAAAATATGACATACATGTGGTTGTTAATTTTAATTCTTAAAATAATTCTTATTTAGTCTTCCTGATATATTTGCGTCATGGGAAAAATAATGATATCACCAATGAACGCCACCACAAAAGAATCATGTTATAGTTGGATGATCTAGATTATTAGGTCCCGAAAAACTATAGGGGAGTTGTTTTGGAAAATTAGATTAAAAAAATCTCATAATTTTTATACCTTATTCTAATCATGGTCTTATGAATATATTTTTTATGATTCCTCAAAATATGGTATCACAATCTCAAATCAGTCTATGAAAACCATGTATCACCAAATAGGTTTTTAAAAATTCATCAATATAATTAAAATAGAAATTATTCATAAAAGTTACTATATTATGATCTCTGATAATCAACATGTACTATGTAAATTACATCAGTATTATTAATAAAAATGAATGTATAAGTATAATAAGATAAACTATTTCAAATAATTAAATTTACCTCTATATCATCCTACTAAATTTTAAATTCAATAGTTGGGATAGATCTATTTGATAAAATGGTATTGGTATGGGACGCATACTAGGTATTTGATAAAAAGTTAAATCCACATTCCACTGTATTAGTAACCCAGAGAAATTGTCTTTAAATTCTTTCAAAAACATGTAAAACACCAATGGTAATTGATCATATGAGTATTATTCAATGTTATCAGGAAGTGTTTTTCATACCTAAACATAGAAACACTTCAATACTGGACATATATTCCCTTAACTACGTGATCATGGGTCCCACTTACATTGGAATATTTTAGTGTTCCCATTTTTAGTATGAGAGTTTTGCGTTTGGTGGAATGATTCATCTAATAATTCATCAAATCTAGTTACAATCCCATGGAATCAATCCATTTGAAAGAAAGGAATGTATGATTGACTGTATAAGGGGTATACACAATTCTATATTGTTTCATGAAACATTTTACATGGATAATGATCTTTCTAGTCACCAATCAAAAAAATATGAATGATTACATGATCAAAATTGTGAATGGCCATTCTTTAACCTAGTCTAACTCACTAAGTCTGAAATCTATATAATTATCACATCTATAAGGATCCAATTATTGAATAATCACCCATAAATCCCAGGGTATCACTTCTTCATTAATGGTATTACGGGAAAATGGTACCCCAAAAACTACCTTCATCTGGAAACTCAACACCAAAATTTATCAAAGCTCTTACCTCAGAGTGAGCTACCATGATAGGTCTAGCCATTTACATGGGTAATAAATCAACTCCAAAACTAGTTTATTTCTAAAAATTTGTAGAGGCTCACTTACATAACCATTAGATTATTGATACATTAATAAATCATCATATATCCATGATAAGATTCATTTTACCATTCGTGATAACTCTAACAACTATTTTTTCACTAATCCTGATATCATGGTCCATGTAATTGACACCACTAAAAGGTATTATTTAATATATTACATCAAATAAAATTTATTAAAATCATTTTTAAGAGTACCAGTGTTATAACAGATATATCATGTATTAATAATAGAGGTAATAATTCTCTTGAATCTCTATTTAGATGATGAAAAATACCATTCTAGGAAAATTATATCAAAATTTCTTGTAAAAGAAATGTTTTATCAAATTGTTCACACAATAGGTAAAGGTAAAAGAAAATGTAAACCAAAATCTATAGTGGAAAACATTATTTTGGTTGTAATAGAAATTTTAACTAGCTAACGCATAATGAAAATAATTTAGATGAAAATATAATAACCCTCTTATAATTTTACAAAACATGGTCCAAAATGATGCTACCACAGATTCATAGTAAATTCATTATAAGTGGTTGATGAAAAATAAGATTACCATCTCAGTTTGAATAATCACACCCATTTGGATTTTGTATTATGACTTATAAATATATTGATGACCTATGGGGGTCTCGACATTTGAATGTTAGATTAGTTATATGGAAAGAAATTAAGAAATGATGGTTTTAATTCTCTATAAATTTTTTTTGGCATCCCATTTAAGTGAATCTCATAACAGTTATATTTTTCAATATTTTAAAACAACATCCTTGATGTTATCTCATATGCATACGATGTTAGAACTCACCTAAAATGTTCATGTTGGGAATTTATGTATTCAATTATATGGGTCACTATTCTCATGTAATGATGTTATTAGCCATTATTTGATTCATTTGAAATTCCATTAAACTATCATCTAACATAGAAATTAAAGTATTCACTAGAGTTAATTCATTAACCATTTTAAAATAATTTATTTTATTTCACTTATTATAGGTTAGTTAGATATGATTAAATGTCATGATACGTGGGAAAACACTATTTATGTTGATGAAAACACTTTATTTAAAAAGAATTATGTAACACCCTGAGATTTTGTGAAATATTCATTTTAAATTGAATTTAATCTTTTTGATATTTTTCAACTCATGAAAAAATGAATATATTTTTATTATATATTAAATATTTACATTTTCTTACATGAACTACATGAACGAATTATATTTTTTTTCTGTTTCATGCAACACTGACTTATCATGCATTACATAGAACACAGAGTTTCTATAAAACATTATTTTATTCTAATAATTATTTAAATGAGATAATTACAACATGACCATTAAACATATTAATGTTAATAGAGATAAATAATTTTTAAATATTAATGATAATTTTGTATAAAAAAAAAAGAACTAATAATTAAACATGTAATACTGGTAAAGTATTAATATGTTTGAAAATTCAATTTTCACAAATAAAAGGACTTTATATCCATTGGTGAATGATAATAAATATAATTTTATACAATATTAATGATATTATTTCATAAAATAAATATTAATTTTGAATTATATAATTTCAAATTATCTTTGGGTGAATTTTTGATATTTTTCTACGAAACATCATTTTTTGGAGAAAAGTAATAAAATATAGTATTTTAATTCCAAACTACATTTTCATATAATTTATTTATATAGTTAATTTATATTTTAAGTTTTTATTATAGTCAAAATAGATCAATTATAAATTAATTAATCCAATTTAGGTCATTGGAATCATTTTTATATTATATTTATATTTAAATTCTCAATGAACTTTTGAACATTCACATTATCAAAACCTACTATCTCGCATCTTCTATATGATTAGCATTAAACAAATTTCTTCTTCTTCATGGAACTGAATTTTAAAAAAATAGACATACATAGTTTTTAAAAATAAATTTATATTTTTCTAATAATATCAAAATAAATTTTGATGAAAAATTTTGTTGAAAGTGGCCTTAATTAATTACAACAATTAAGGTAAAATTATGCTTAACAAGGGCATTAAAATTATCTTTAAGGGACAAAATGGCCAGGAAACTTGTCCAAAACCAATTTTATGGACATATTTCAGCCATAAACCTTCTATTATTTATTTTTGATTGTTATTTATAGAATTACTTTGGAAAAAACAAGGGTACACCTAACTTATTTTAAAAAATGAGAAGTATGTCCCCTCCCTCCCTTATAAAAGGACACAATATCATACCATTATTAACATATATCAAACCACTTAGGATTTCCCAAGATCAAACCAATTATCTTCTAAACATACATACCTTCATCCGATAATCATTCCTCTAGGATGAATTCTGACCATCTAATCACTTTGGGGAAAACCAAAAGGAGTTACCCAATAAAGAGGTCACATCCTTCCTCAAGCTCCTTTCCTTAATTTTTTTTCTCCACTACCTCAATTATTATTATTCCATGAGTAAATAAAACCCTAAAAATACTAAAAATACTAATATGTTTTCATGATAAGGGTTTTACCTAAACTTACACACACCTCCATCTAATGGGAAACGAATATACCATTTTTGTGTATGGTGAACTACAACCTCATTAAAAGATGTTGTCAGTTCTTCCTTTTCCCACTCTCATGGTTGTGAATTAAAATGAATAGTGTATTTTTGAATCTCAAACATGAAATTTGTGATAAATTTATTCTTCTATTATTTTTATATAACACATACCTTGATTCATTCCATTATGGGTAAGTATGATAATTTAATTTACAGAAGTGTTCACTACCACCTCCTCAAGTCGATTTGATTCATTCACATCATACATATAATGTATTATATATGTTTTCACAGAACATATATTATATATATTAAATTATAATTATACTATAATTCTAATATATATATTTATAAATATTTCATTTACTCTACTTCATTCAACACGACAATAAAAAAGAAACAACATTCATGCGTACATACAACTTACCTTCTCCATAAAAATTGTATTAAATTTCATACATCTATTATATATATTACTATAAAAATATATATATTTATTATATAATATATTTATATCATGTTTTATATTCTTTAAAAAATTAAATCATGATCTAATTAAGAGGATCAAGAATAAAAAGTCAAAACAAATATGTAAAATTAAGCAGTTATTACCTGAAACATAACATTAAATCCGAGTTGTTGTTAAAAAAGGAATATAAAATAATAAGAAAATAATATATGATACCAAATATAATAATATGGTTCTATATTAGATTTATATTACAATAATATTTATTATATATGAGGTTTGAACTTATATGAATAGTGTTAATACTTAAGGTAATGCTATTTTTTCTCACTTTTTATTTCTATGGGATATATATGTTATTCACTACTCATTTATTTTGTGCAGTGTGTATAATAACCATGAAGGTATTATATTATTTTTATACTTAATTTTTTTATTTACATATTTATATTTTTATCTTTATTTCATGGAGTTTATGTTTCAATGGATACCCAATCGGTAAAGTTGTTTTGACATAATTTTCCTTCTTTCACATACATTCCATGTTATGCACCAATATTTTTATATGAGGTGTATATAATAAAATTGAAATGTTATATAATGAATCTTATTATTTTCATGATATTTTAAGATTAATTTAATCTTATTATTTCTATTGCGTTATGATTTATTGTTACCAAAGTGGTAATGATTTCTGCTACAATCTCATCATTTATCGACATTATTTATGATTATGCTTCCATTAAGGAAATATTATGATTTATCACTCAATATATCTCATTAATTACCTCACCCTCTAGTTATTAATTTCTTATCCATTTAAAGGTTCCATTTTCAACTCTTTCTTATTTAAGATATATACGAAAAAAATTAGGAAAACCTGGTTTTATTTCTTCTCTCATTTTGAAATATGTGTTCTTTAAAAATCATTTTTTCTAAAAATCATTTAATTTTTTTAAAATATGATAATATGATGTTGAAAGGAAATTTTTATCCATTTATTTTCTTTCTAAAAAATGGATTTGAAAAGAATAATCTTGTCATTTTCTGATCATGTAACTATTCTAATATTTTATGTTGTAAAAGGAATGTTCAGTATGTGCAAACATACCCATCGTGATTAATGTAATTTCCTTGGTACATAATTTTTATTTTTAAAATATTACATTTTTAAAAGAAAATTGTTTCCAAAATTTTAGGGTTTTTAAAATTCCAAAAATGTATACAATGAAAACGGGTTTTC
Source organism: Viscum album (assembly GCA_963277665.1). Lineage (NCBI taxonomy): Eukaryota > Viridiplantae > Streptophyta > Magnoliopsida > Santalales > Viscaceae > Viscum > Viscum album. Next base: position 190,425,787 of record OY728136.1, on the reverse strand, counting down.
AAAAAAATGTTCACTTTTTAAAAATTATTTCAATTGTTTTCAATATTATTTTATAATTTTTCAAGGAAAATGGTTTTAAAAATGTTATCAAATTATTTTATAATTATTTAAGTAAAATTGTTTTAAAAATGTTATCAAATTATTTTTTATATATTTAAGGAAAATGGCTTTCAAAATATTTTCATGATTATTTTATAAATTTTCATGGAATTTTTTTTGTCAAATTGATTTTAAACCTTATTTCTATGTTTTCATAGTATTTTTATAGATTAAAATTTTCAAAATGTTTTTAGGATTTCATTATGAGTTTTCTAGGTGATTTAAAAAAATTTAACAAAAAATATTTAGTCATCCAATATAATTTTTCAAAACTATTTTAGAGAAAATTGATTTCAAAATTATTATGTTTTTTGAATTATTTTTAATGTTTATATGATATTTTCTTCATGAAATGTTTGAAAGGAATTTGTAAATATTTATTCATATGAAAATTCAATTCAAAATGGTTTTATGAAAGGTAATTTTAAAGATAGGTTATTTTCCTCAAGAAATTTTTCATGTGATCTTTGAAAATACTTCTCCATCTAAGATATAATCCTTGTTTATAGTTCAATATTTATTGGGGAAATGATAAAAGAATAAAATTCATATTTATTATTTAATAGTGTATGTTTTTATAACATAATTCTAATAAAACTCATTTTTATGGCATGGGTAATATTATTTTTAATCAAACTTTTTCTCATGGTTTATGATTTGATTAAATGATTTTGATACCTTTCTCTTTTCCATATGTTATGACGGGATAAAATATTTGTGATACCGATTTAATTTTCTGATTTAGGATATGATTTTTATGAAACTAATAACTTTTTATGGGTCCTGATATGATGAATGTTTTATTATCTTGTAGGAAATGTATGAGTGATAGGTGGGTCCTATATCTCCCTCTAATAAATTGGGGTAAAATTTCTACCTCATGATATTAGGATGATAATCATGTTGAAGATCTTTATCAATTATGGGAATAAGGGAAAACATAATCCTATACAAGTAAATGGGTGTGAATGGGGATAGTGGTGTGTCCCACCCAGTGGGTGTAGTCCCCCTGAATATGGGAAGATAGGGTAACCCAGTCTAGTATGGGAATATTGAGAAACCCGATCCATGATGGGATGATGTGAAAATATTATCACATACAAGTAATGGACTGTGACTGGGGATGATGTTGTGTCTTGCATGGTAGGTGTAGTCCCCATGAAGTTCCATGATAAGTTATATAAAATTTTCTTGGAATCTAATGAATGATGTTACATGTTTATGTGTATTCTACAATTCTAGTTCTTACTCCAATATTATTCTATCATGTATTATGCTCTTTATTTAATTATTATTCATCCATTATGAATTGATATTGTTTATTATATGATTAATATATATGCTCTTTTATGTGAAATGTATAATATTACAATGTCATGATGATGTTATCATACCCTTATTGTCAGGTTTATGATTACATAAATCCTTTTTTACACTTTTGGAGCAACTGATCTCACACCTTTTGGTGTTTCCTACCAATGGTTATGATGATGTATTTTATGTATGATGTGGATAATATGGATTTTGGTCTTGTATTCCCTAGTGGGAGATAATGTAACTCACTCATGTACCAGAGTTTATATTTCATTGTTTCCAAAGGCACCAAAATAATACGGTCTGTGGGTGAATTTTTGTGCAATAGTTTTTGTACTCTAAAGAAATGATGTATTGTCCATGTTTTTTAACATTGGGTTTTTATATTTGGTATCATATAAAAGGTTTAGTGATCATTTGAAAACTATGATAAAAAATATTTAGTGTGATACCTAGGTATATTTATAATTATATTTTTTGGGATGTCTCTAGGGGTAAGTATAAGGAGGAGTTAACTTTTAGGAAAATGATATGGAATTATGGTAAATGATAGAGGGATTTTTTTCCTAGAAATGCATATATTTCTTCATATAATAATTAGGAATGGTTATGTCACATATGTACATAAGAGTAACAACTACAACAAGGTGAGTTTTGGATTAACTTGATCTTAGCCGGGTACATGATCATAGGCCTTACTAAAAAACCTTTTTTACACTCTTGGGGGATATGATTTGGGAATTCGTAAACTCATTACAAACCTTCATGAAGTATTTAAATAGAATATGGCTATGAGTAACTTAGGATAAACATAAGGATTCAAGATTAAAGATGTAGATGACAACATTTAGTCATAATATATGTAATTTTTCATTATTATATAAGTGTATCTAACCCTATTCTTTCTGGATTTAATCAATATCATGAACATGAAGGAACATGGTTAAGATTGAATGTTTCAGATGTGGAATGTATGGGCATGATGAACTGATATTTTAAAAGAGGATATATAATGAATATAATGATAAAGGTTGAAAATTATTCATTATACTTCATAAGATAAAGTAACTGCAAGCAACATGTGAAATGTATGTGATGTTTTTTATTTATTATTTACATTAACCACAATAAGAATCATTGTATTGAGGTTGTGGAACCTTATGACATGATTAATATTTCATTTTCCATGAAAGGTGTATTAATGGATAAGATGATGAATCCTATGTAATGGTTTATGAATAATGTTGGGTAATTGATGTGAATTTGTTTTTGAATTCAAATATTATGTTATATGAATCATGAAAAATATAATTATTTTCATTATATTATTTTCGTTTCATATTTTAATTTAGTTTTTGAATGGTTATGTTGATGTAGAAAGGTGATTTCATGGAATAGAGATATTTTTATTAATGCAAGGTAACACTTAATGTATTCTTTATATTGAGATACTGAAGTTTTCATAATATTACATTGGATATAAATAAGTAAATTGGAATGTGTTGCCTACATAAGAACTCATAAAGGATTTTTTGACAATGTAATATATATTTTCATAAATGAGGATTATAACATCTTGAATTTCTAGAAAATAGCCTGTAATATTTTAATATGTAAGGATTCGGGTTTTCCAAATGTATTATTGGTAATTTAGTTTATTACAATGTTTCATGATGATATATGATGAGGGTATTCACATGTTTAGAATGTAAAAACCTAGAGGTACATTGCGATATATTGTGGATCAAGGTTAAGATAATTTTATGGATTCCTTTAAAATGTATTTTATTTTTATCTTATAAAAGGTCAATAAAGTTAAAAATTTAATAAAATGGTAAGCTAAAATATAGAGGAAGTATTTATGTATTGAATTTGTATGCAATTTTTTTGGTAAGGCTATTTAGTGAATAACATTATTTCATTGACATCCATCAATTTTTTTTGGAAATAATATTAATGAGGTTTTTTAAAAAGGAAACTTGTATTTTGGGAGACAACGCATCATGTTTGGAAAGTCTAAATGTCCTAATCCCATGAACTAAATATGGTAATGGTTTCACACCTGCCACTAGCCTACATGATGTCCTGGTTAATGTGTGATTATTATTTTTAGTTGACAATTTTATGAATAAATATCAATCAAGAACCGATATTTAAACATTTTAGGTTTATAGAATAATTTATTTTCTATATTGATTGTGAATAATATTTAAAGAAAAGTAGTTTGGATTTTCATTCTTTTGTGTCCCTTAAGATCTGTTAAATTTGTATATTAGTGCTTCAGACATCAAGTTTATTTTTGTGGATATCCATTTCACGAAGTTATCGATGAATTTAAAATTGATATAAGCACACCAAAATAATGAAATTGTGCTTAAAGAAATATATAAATAATATCCCTTTACTTATATTCTGGGTAATATAATAATTACTCAACAATAGGAAAATAATAAAAAAATGATGTCCTAATACCATAATTTTTAATAATTCAATGGCATTTTAAATCATCACATATTTATGACTATGAGGACCGTAACATTTCATCGATCAGTCACTTGTTTTTTACTAATTTCCCCAATCACTCCCTATATATATTTTACCTTTTCCTCCAGTTCATATTTTCACTTTCTAACAATGTTATCCCATGTGGAAACACAATTATGTGATAATTTGGGAAACTTTTACGTTTCCAAATTTTACCATTTTGAAGGAGGATTTAGTATTCAGGGAGAAATTAATTTTAAGATGGGTATTATGTCACTCGTTGATATTTTACGAAATGTTATTTTTACAACTAATTTATTACTTTTGATATGTTTTATTTCACGAAACACATAATATATATTTTTATATAATAATGTAGTAACTTTTTCTTGAGTAAACTATATGAAATACCTATATTATCTTTCACTACAAAGAACACCACCCTTGATTGTGTTGTACACAACATCGAGTTTCTATAAAAATTATTATTTTCTTATAATTATTTAAATAATATAGGTATAACCTTGTTTTTAAAATTAATCATGTGAATATAAATAAATAATAGTAAAATATTATTTATAAATTTTTATATAAATAAAACATTGACAATAAAACATGTAATATTGGTAAACTCTTTATATATTTTAAAATACTATTTTCCCAAATGAACTAATTTTTTATCCTTCTATGAATGATAATAAATTTAATATTAGTGTCTCCAAGATATTTAATTTGATAAAATAAACTTCATTTTTTACGTCATAATTTCCAAATTATCTTATGGATAATTTCTATGATTTTCTTGTGAGACGTTATTTTTTTGGTGAATAAATAAAAAATAATGAATTTAAATTCCAATATTCTTTTTCATAAAATTTTTTATATAGTTAAATTATATTTTAAATTGTTTTTAAAAAAAAAATAGATCAATTATGCAATTTCGTTCTTTTTAATAATTGTTATATTTTATTTAGATATAAAATCTTATAAAACATTTGAACATTCTCATTTTAAAAATGTGCTTTCTCGCCACGCCTTCATGATTAGCATTAAAATTAATTTTCCAGCATTTGTGAACTAAATTTAGAAAAATAGACATGCACATTTTTAATTAGTATAATATTTTTATACTAATATGATAAACTTAGTTTTTATCAAAAATATTACTGAATGTGATTAAATTAAATTACATCGATTAATGTAAACTTAAACATTATAGGGGACTAAACCATAACCTTAAGGGGAAAATGACCTTGAAAATATTCCAACACCCATTTTATGGATATATTTTTTCCATAAACCATTTAAAGTTGAATTTGGTTGGTTATTGATTATTTTACTATGTAAAAACATGGGTACACCTATTATGTTTTCAAAAATTTAATGTGTATCCCCTCCCACCCTTATAAAAGGCCACCAACTATCCCCGTTCTTAACACTTCTAAAACCACATTGGATAAGAAAATATATAGCCTATTTACTTATAAAAATCTCTCCCTTTCTCAATAAGGCCTGCCAATGGATTAAATCCATCCAAGGAAGCCCCTATTTTTAAACCAAATGGAGTTACACAAAAAAGATGTAATATCCTTACTCAAGATCCTTTCAAATATTTTCTTTCTCTATTACCTCAATTATTTCTCTTCCATGGATACATAATATATTTTGTATCCTCAATATACTAATATTTTGGTATTATGAGGGTTGTACGTAAACATACACAAAATTAATTTAAATGTTTAATGAACTTATCATTCTTTTTTACAACGAACTACTACCTCACGAAATGATGTTGTTTGTTTTTTATTTACCAACTCTCATGGTTGGAAATTATAATGAGAAATATATTTATTTATGTTATATATATTATATTCAATACTTATTTTTGATTTTGTAATTATTATTTAACACATATCTTAATGATTTATTTTTTGTGTAAGTATGATAATTTCTTTTCAAGAACTGAGGACTAAAACATCCTCAGAGCGATGTGATTCATTCACACTTTACAAGGAATTTATTAAGGATGAGTATTGTAAATTTATATGATTTATATGAAATAATAATGAAACTATTATTATAATATGTATATATATATGCATATATTTCATTTACATTATTTTATTCAATATGAAAATAAAATGGCTACAAGGTTCATGCGTACATACGGCCAACCATATTCAGAATGGTGTATTCCATTTCACACTTCTATATTATATATATTATTATAAATACATATATAACTAATATATATATATATATATATATTATACCATGTTTTACATTCGGTAAATATTTAAATCATGATCTATTTAAGAGGATCAAGAATAACAGGTCAAAATATATACAAATAATGAAGCTGATATTACCTTAAATGAAACATCAAAATGGTGTTTTAATAAACAGAAAATTTAATGTTATATCCAAATAATATATGGTATTAGATTTAAGAATATGTTTTATTCAATGATTTATAATAAAAATATATTTTCTATAAATTAGTTTTGAACATATTAGAAAAATTCTATACTTTAGGTATGGGAATTAAATCACTTATTTTATTTTCATGAGATACATGTCTTATTAACCACTTGTTGTTTTTTGTATACTTACCATGTATGTATTAAATGATTATTATAATTAAATTAATGGGTATTTACATATCAATTTTGCAACCTCTATTTCATGGGTTCTATGTTTCAAAAGTGAAAAAATCGGTAAAGTAGTCATTTTCTCTATTTTCTTTCTTAGAGACACATGACCTATTATGAACCATTAATTTCTGGTGAGGTGTGTATAATAATTTTAACATGATATATCATTAATATACTAATTTTAATGATATATTAAGTATCATGTAATCTAGTTATTTCCATTTTTTATGATCCAATATTACCAAAGTGGTAACGGTTTATTTCTACAATCTCATTATATATCATGATTGAAAACGATTTTGATTTTATTAAGGTAATATTATAATAATTAACTCAATAAATCTCATTTAATTTATTATTATTTGGATATTCAGGTTTTAACCATGTAATGGTACCATTTTCGACTCTTCGGTATTTAAGATAATCAAGGAAATGTTTTTATGAAATTATAACTTTATTCAACCTTTCTTTTAGAAAACTATGTTATTTCATAACCCTATTTTCTAAAAATATTTTCCAAAATGTTTTACTATTAAAAATTAATATTTAAGTAAAATTTTTACCCTTGTATTACCATTTTAAAAAATAGATTTAATATAATATTCTTTTTGTTTTCAAATATATGCACTTTTCTAAACTTTTATGGTGTAAAAGGAATGTTTGGAATGTACAGACTTAACTGTTTTCATGACCATAATTTCATTGATTATTACTTTGAAAGTTTTAAATGAGTTATTTTTAAATGAAACGTTTCTCCTAATATTTTTTAATTTTTCTTATTTTAAAATTGTTATTAAAAAAATTGTTTAAAAAAAGTATGTTTAAAAAGTGTTTCAATTGGTTTCCGGATTATTTTATATGTTTTAAAAGAAAATGGATTTCTAAATTTATTCAGAATTATTTAATTATTTTTGAATTAAAATGGTATTAATTTTATTTTATATTATTTTAAATTTTTTCAAGGAATTTTTATTTTTTAAAATTATTCGAATCCTTATTTTTATTATTTCATATTATTTTGAAATTAAAATTTTTTCAAAAAAAAATCCAAGATTCCATTATAAGTTTTCATCATTTTTTCAATGAAACATGTTTTCAAAATATTTATAGGATTCCTTATTATGTTTAAAATATAATTTAAAATTTAAAGTTTTCTTAAATTCATAATGTTATAAAAATTAATTTTCAAAGAGGAATATATAATTTCTAAAATAATTGTTTTTAATGAATTTCTAAATAATTCATTATAAGGATTGATTTTTTGAAATAGTTTTATGAAAGGGGTTTACAAGGAAAGTATGTTTTCCTTAATAAATGTTTCAAGTAATATTTAATAATACTTCTTTATCTAAGAAGTCATACATTTTTATAGTTTATCATTTATTGGATGATCCAATAATAACATTCATATTCATTCTTGAATGGTTTGTATTTTAATAGCATGATATTTATGATTAATTTTTTTCTTCAACATGTTATATTCTTTTGAAATTCCCTTTATTCATGGGTTATGAATTGATGAAATTATTACTAAACCTATATATTTTCCATTTTTTAGGATGCGATGAACTTTTTATAAAACTAATTTCATATCATCATTTATGAATTTTATGATTATGAAATCCATATCTTTTTATGTCTCTTGATATGATGAATGTCCTATTATTATATGAATCATGTATGAATGGGGGAAGTACCTATATATCCCCCTAATTTATTGGGTAAATATTAGTATCTTTTATTATAATTAATGGAATCATGTTGACGAGCTTGTTCCACTATGGAAAGATGGTGAAACCTAGTCCTATTCAAGGAATAGACTGTGATTAGTGATTGTGGTGTGTCACTCCTAGTAGGTGTATCCCCCATAAATATGGGAAGATGGGGATACTAGATCCACAATGTGAATATGGAGAAACACAATCCACTATGGGAATATGGGGAAACCTGATCCCTTACAAGGAAAGGACTGTGACTGGGGATGGGGGTGTGATTATCCTAGTAGGTGTAGTATCTAGGAAGATACCAATAAAGTTATAGAAATGTTTATTGAATTATGGGGAATGATGTTACATTTTATATGTATGATAAAATTCTATGTCTTACTCATATTTTATTCTTTCATTTCTTATGATCATGTTTCCGTTATGTTCTATACATTATAAACTACTAGTATTTATTCCATGATTCATGTGTATGATCATTAGTATGGAGGGTATGACATAATAATGTTATGGTAACATTCTCATACCCTTATTCTCAAATTTATGAAAATATATCTCTATTTTTTAACCTTACTAAGCATTTTAGCCCAACCCTTTCTATGTTCCCTTCACCAAGTTATGAATATATTTTGTTTACATGTTTCAAATAACAATAATCTAATATGGTCTTTGGGCATCCTTTTGTATAATATTATTAGTATTCATCAAGAAGAATGTGATTTCCATGCACATTATGTATGATTTTCTATAAATTTTATGAAAACAAATTACATATAACTCTATCACTTCAGCTGAAAAATATATACAGATATGGAAATAATAAAAATATCACAGCTTGTAAATATGAATGCTAAATAAACATGGAATCATGGAATACTGATAATAATGAAATAGAATCTCAAAATCATGGTGTAAAGATTAGCATAATAATAACATGTTAATCCTATATGCCTCAAATTATATGGGAAAATAAGACATCGTTTTCCTTACAGGGGAAATAGGTAAATACCATAAATAACCATATGACACACATCAATCAGTCATGGGGAAATAATAATCAACTGTACTAATCAACAACCTGAAAAATGGTCCCATACCTGAAAAATTTACCATTCCCTCATTCATGGGTTATCCATTCCCAAATATGATTTACTTACCAAGTTCAAACATATTACTAGGTACCTTCACCCAGCCCAAAAGTACTATGATAAGGAAATGAAAAAAAATATTTGATGCCATCTTGTGACTTCCATGACACTGTTAACTCAGAAGTAGATGCACCCAGTCATTCACATGGAATTTTGAACCCCCCATGGAAGAGGATAATAAGTAAAATCAAGGGTCTCATGATTGTTTTATGGGGAAACTATACCCTTTGGATCATTAATATACTGACATAAGACTAAATATATAATACAAAACAAGGAATAAAAAATTCCCTACGATTTTTAAAAAAAATTGGCATTGATAATAAAATCATTCCATGCTTGGTAGAGAGTTTCAAAACATAATTAGTTAACTTTATAACATATGGTAGTATATAAAATAGGGACTGACTATCAGAAGAATAAAAAAATAAAGGCCCAAAATCCATTACAAATCTTGATTACAAGAATGTTCCCCTACTCCAATATAATTTCTTACTCCATTATGAGTAACAATAAGAAACACAATTATATATTTTTTTATGTAGCCATAAGATCTATCAAGATACAAAATGGTGGCCTAAAAAGGGAGTGAGTAAAGAGTAGTAGTCCACCACAAATAGTGTCAAATAAAAATCTAGTTTGTTAGTGTAAAATTGACCAATGTTCTTGTATAAAAATTAATAAAATGAATAAATAAATGTAATCATCTTAGAATCAGGATTCTCAATTGATACTTGGTGGAATATAACTTCTTAAGCCCAATGTGTGGTGTCTATGGGAATTTAATATTTTATTCAAGTAGACAAGGGACCCATGATATACAAATATGGTGTCCAGGTACAATGATAACAATATAGGGTCTCATGTTTTAATAAGGCACATCAGCCCAATTGTACTAACCAAGGGGAGCATGGAATTTATTGTATAAAATTTTCAATATAAATAACAAGGAATACCATATCCATATATTTCAAATCCATAATAGGGAATTTCATATCCACCAATATCAATCTAAATAATAAGGAATCACATGTCTAACTAATTTTAGTAAGTAATTTGGAAATCCATGTACATCTATTTCAAATACATAATATGGAATTCCATGTATAACTCATTCAAATAGATTATGAGTAAATCTATTTACTAGAATATAAATATGAATATTGAGTAACACCATGGTCAATGATTTAAAAATAAATAATGAGGAACTCCATGTCCATTAACTTCAATATATGCAATGAAGAACATCATTCCAATGTTTCTTAACCCTGTAACTCTAATTCCTTATGATAAAGTACAATCAATTATATCATGTAAATCCAATAATATCTCAAGAATCATTATAGGGTATGGTTAGAGGCAATTAAAATAATCTATACTTCTTACATATCATTTACTTATACATTGCTATTTTATTTATAAAGAATACCAAAAACAAAAGTTAGAGGAAAACATGGGACGATTGGCCAGATGAAACAATTATATATTTAATTATATTCCATTTATCAATTTAAATTCAAGTGGTGAGGCCAATGTGAGTATAAATTCCCTATTATAATTCAATTGATCCATTTTGGTTAGTTCTATCATGATAGTGAAACAAATAGTATATGATCATGGACTAAGGGGTGTATGCAACCCATCTAACAATTCATTCCATTTTATTTAGAAGTTTTCATACAAGTGAAAGAGTTAAGTGTATCACTTATTAATTTGGATACAGTACATGTTTAATTATTCGAAATTGACCATTAATTTAATTCAATTAATGAATTCCATTAGCATTTGTAAATATCAATCCCCCAAGGGGTGAATTAGGCTTACTGAAAATAATTATAACTATAAGTAATAAATTAATCCAACCCTAAGGGGTGTTTCGGTAGAGTTCATCACATTAATATATATAAATATTCTATAAGAACATCAATATCATAGTCTAATAAATTTATTTACATCATAACCCATTTTAGGAGAAACATGTCAAGGGTCTGTTGTGCGGAAAAAAAACACATTTTATAAATGATAAACCATATGGTAAAACATGTATACCACCAACCTCATGCTTAAAAAGCTTCACTTATCCATTATCAACCTTTGACTCCATACAAAATGAAAGAAAATGAAGAATCATATAAATTCTATACAAATAGTGAATATGATCTCACATAAGAAAATAATCCATTATTAGAAAAGAAACTAGGAAATGAAGAAGTGGAGTCTTATACATACAGATATGCTTCTAATATAACTAGTGATTATTGATTCAGATCTTTGATAGGGGGGATACATCAATCTCAAAAGAGGAAATAAGGAGATCTCACATGTATGAGATGTTATGTGGATTAAGGGAGGAAAATTGGTGTCTAGTGATTAATTAAAACTTGTGTAAAATGAAAATTTTATATAACATTAATAAGAATCACATTTTTGCAGCATAGTTGTGAAAATCATTAACCAACCATGTGAGACTCACAATCCAAAAAACTCTCACCTTTTATGATTTTAGTGTACTGTTAGGAAAACCAAGTGGAAACCATGTGAGTCCCTCTATCCTTATGCAATGAAACACGATTTTTTAGCCCTTCATATTTTCAAAACCAACCATGTCCTTATTCTAATCAAATCAGATAGTTTTTTCATACAGATTGTACTAATTATGATCCAACTCTTCAACCAAATATGTCTCCAATAGAAATACTATTTTTGAACCATATTCTCCATAAATTCATCTAGACAACACAACCACATCTCGGATCTTAAAATCCATCCAAATAACTACAAAGTTAACTATTCAAACTCTCATTATCTCATTCTATATCATGCTTAAACTTTTGTAATATCCAACAAATGAAAATAAAAAATAATAATTTAGATGGTTTCCATCAATTCAATATATAGGATTATACAAAAGACCACCTAAACCACCTTTAATAATGAATTAATGGTAAAATAAATTGTATATAGAAAAAATAGAATATACCTTATTTATGTGGTGGATTCTTATGTCACAAATTCTCTGTTTATTCCTATATTAGTTATTTTTTTACCAATCTTCTTTCCCAAAATATATTCTTATATGATTTAGTGTGACATATATTTTCAGAGAAATAAATTCATGGTTTCCTTTGTATTTTTAATATATGATTATATTTTATGATAATTCCACTAGAATTAGGTACTGGTCCTATATTCCAGGGGAGTAAAATTAATTTTGATCACAACATGTATTCTATAGTGGTATTTTCATCTAATATTTCACAAAAGTTTATTGAGGATATTTTTTTTTACAAAAATAGAGAATGTATTATAATTGAGTTGGTTTTTATTATATTATAAAGGTATAATAGATCACATATCATAGTAATAAATAGTATAGTAGTCTTGGTAGACTATATAACTACATGATTACAAAATTATAATAAAAAATTAAATCAAGGAAATAAAAATATTGAAGGAATTATTAATATTCTTATAAATCATTCAAATTTACTTTCTTGGTACCCATTGGAAATGAACAAAATAAATGGTTAGATGATATGATTATTATAGGAAAATTATAATGAAAAATATCAAATAATATCTAAGGTAAGAATTATATTAATGATATAAATAACAATTAAATATAAAATATAACTAATATCATTAATGAGGAATATATCTACGGATTACATAGAAACATAAACAATTCAATGGAAAATAATAACTGGTTTTGTAGTTGTATAATGTATAACTTCAGACATCATAATAATGACTACATTCAACATTCTAATATAACATATATAATTTTGACAGTCATATACCAAATATGCAAGACATATTATCTCATGGGAGGTACTAATTCATCATGGATATATCACATATCACCCCATAACAATCGTGTAAAATTTTCAAATAATTAATAGTATTAATGAAAAATATATCAATATCATACATAAAATTATTCCTTAGTATCCATCAAATATCTTTATTTGGAAACTTGTAGTCCAAAGGAAATCATTTTCCCCATGAAAATAAATTATAAAACATGATCACAACCCTTCAAGAGAAATAAGTTGAATGGTATTATTAGTTTTTAAGAGAATATAAAGGATTTTTTAAATTATGGAAACATGTTGATAGTGAAATAAGGTAGTTTTATTAAAAAAATGAAAAAATTTCATTTTTATATTGGTAAAATTGTTATAAAAATGATGTTATAAATAAATTAATGAATTAATTTAAAATGGTGGGAAATAATATTTTAAATCATTATTTTTAAAAAAAATTAAAGAAAAATAATTTAGAAAATATATCTTTCTTATGTATATAAATGTGGATTTAATGATAAAATTACACAATAGTAGAATGGAATCCATTTTCAATATATTAATGAAAATTAAATTCTTGTTATTTATTATAAAAAACCAAACACATTGAATAAGTGTAATCTATATAGAAATGGTAAAATTTCAATAACTATTTTGGATGTTAAATAATATGTACTGATCATGATTGAAAGAAAATATATTTATGTGTAAAATGTTAAAAAAATATTGATTTAATAGTATTATAATGAAATTAAAAATGTATTTTGTATAGAAAATAAAGAAGATTTATTTTAAATGATAGAAAATAATGTAACATATTATATAATATAAGTTTTTAAAATTACATATATTTTTAAGAATATTATTGTATAAAAATAAAAAATATGTATATAGTGGGAATAAATTCCTATAAAAAAATATAGAATATGTTTTACTTTTCTTAAATAGATTATTATAAAGGTTTTGGTACCAAGGGGATGAAAAAGAGATATAATAATTGTAAAGAAACAACATAAAATAGTTTTGGATAATATATCTATCGTTTATGATATATATAGGTAATAATTCCCCTAATTGAGATTCAAGCATAAAAATCGCTATTAAAAGTGACATAGAATCAGAAACCATTACCTTGGATTCCAGTATTTTTAGACACATTCCAAAAATCATTATAAAAAAAATAAATTTATTTTTATTATATATTTTATCCATATTTATAACTATATTTATAGATATCATTCATAACTTATTTATACACATTTTTTCATAATTCTTCATTATAATCAATTATTTTGGTGTTAAAAATACAATTTATCTTTCAGTTTTTTATTCATTTATTATAGTACATACCCATTAGTCATGGTTTTGTTAACTATAATATCTTAATCATGGTATATGTATTCTATATATAAATTATGTTCGAATTTATAATACCCTTTTATGGTGGTTATAAAAAATGAAATATATACTTCCATGGGATTGCAGTCCACATGTTCTCATGGGTGATATTTTGATTTTTTAGAGAGAAAAATGTTTTTAGATAATTAACTATCAATAAAATCATTAATTATTTAATAATTATAAAAATTATACAATAATTATATATATATAGACATATGTTTGCGGTGGTGATGAAAAATGTATTATATTTCTTCGTGTAAGTGGTAGTCTGTACAAACACATACAATACCAGCGTATCAATTTTCCAATGGATATTAGAAAAGGAGATTAAATAAAATTTTATTATTAAAATATAATAATTTTGTTATAAAAATAAAATATTATATATATATATATATATATATATATTTTAACTGGTGATGTAAACTGGATTAAATTTTATTATGGAGGTGGTATGTTGTATGTTCTCATGAGGGACAATTTCATTTTCTATAATATAGAAATCAAATATAAAATATTTTTAGAATTGAAATAAAAAATATATGCAGATTAATTATTCATATTTCATTATATTATTATGATAATAGAACATTTTAGTGTAGTTTATGTAGGAAAAAATTAGATAGATTTGTAATAACATATTCCTCTTATTATGATAATTTCATTTTCAAAACACCTTAATGATTTTTCAATGGATATCATGGGAATATCATAACCAATATGTCATGGAAAAGTGTTGTTGGATGGTATTTAAGAAAAATTTTATCTGAGCAATGGGTTCTATGGGTGTGGATAGAAGTGAAGACTGGGGGTCCTATTTTATAATTGAGGTTGTGAAACTACAGTTAATAGAGTAAGAATAATACTATTTTAAATCCATTTTCATGGGAATGTAGAAAAAATGGAAAATATATTCAAGATATACTATAAAAAAACTAAATCATCTAAAACAATATCATTTAGAAAACTATTAGTGATATTTTAGAATTATCACTTATTTTAAAACCCACATTAGACCTTTTAACCCTTATAGTGGTGAAAATTATTTATGATGGAAACTATTCATCTTGAGATATAATGGAATGATCGTTGATAAATATGTTGAATATTATTATTGCAAATGATTATTACATTTTATAATATTAAATTCAATTTCATGTTAAAAAATATTCATAATATAAGAATGGACAGTTATATGAATTTTTTTTAGAAATATTAATTTTTAAGCATAGAAATAAATTAAACCAAAATCATACATATAATTGATTCTTATTAAATTTATTAATTTATAAATAAAAAAATAATTGATATGTTACTTTAAAACCAGTTAATAGAGAATTTAACCATGTAATTTCATAATTAAAAATATATATACCAAATATTTCTTTAATATAGATTAAGAATTCACTTTGGATTAAAAATGGATATCATAGTTCTTAAAATTTTAATTAATAATTTTTATTGAATTATTTCACTTTCTGAAAATATATTTTCACTATAAAAATGGTTCAAAACACCTTTAAGCCGTTATGATATCATAATTATGTAATAAAGATGATATTATTAGTATATAGTTATTTTTCACAATTCAATTAAAAATATACCTTTTTAGAAAAATTATAAAATAATTCACCTGAAACATATTTTTAAATGATGAATTATGAATTGAATTTCATTAC
Source organism: Viscum album (assembly GCA_963277665.1). Classification (NCBI taxonomy): domain Eukaryota; kingdom Viridiplantae; phylum Streptophyta; class Magnoliopsida; order Santalales; family Viscaceae; genus Viscum; species Viscum album. The sequence continues at coordinate 190,409,478 of OY728136.1, read as the reverse complement.
ACAAAATTAATATTATTAAATATTTTAATTTATCCTCAAAATGAAAATTTTTAGATAAATATGAAAAAATATGTATTTAAAATTCATTTATTAATACTTTAATTGTTCAATACATTATTTTATATCAATCGATATTTAATCAAATTTTCAATTATCTATTCGTTCATATAATACTTAATAGTGTTAAAATTATTAAAATACATAACAGTGGAAGAATAATATATTAGAAAATAAATTTTATTTACATTTAATGATTGTTATTATAAAAAAATAATTTTTATTATAAAAAAATTAATCTAACAAAAAAAATACAAAAAAAATACAAAAACAAATATGTGTAACATCTCAATATTTCATGACATATTTCCCTACAAATGATTTTCATATTTTCAATACCTTTTAATAATTAAAACATCACATCTAAATGAACCATAAAGTAGTAAACCATAAGAACATTAGCACTAAATTAATGGTTTTAATAGTAATGAAAACATTTTAAAAATATGTATACATTTTTTTGATAAATAATATACATTGATAAAAATGTACATAGTTTTTAATATATTTATTATATTATTTCAAAATAAATTTTCCTTGATAATTGTTTTTTATGAGAAAATAATACAATAAATTTTTATAAGTTTTAGAAATATATTTTAAAAATTGATCATCTTTATTTTAATAATATTTCTTAATTATCTTTGTGTGAATTTTTTAATTTTTTATGAAAAGATTTTTCTTTCAAATAAAAGTAAAAAATGATGATTTTTATTGAAAACTATGTTTTCATTTAAAGAATTTACAAAATTATATTTTTTTAAATGGTTTCAGGGCATCATTAGTTGAGTAATATTATGATAAATATAATTAATTTCATTTTAATTTATTATATGTTTTATTTTGTTAAACAAATTCAACTTAAGAAATCTATTTTTTTGAAAATAAACATTTCATCCCATTATGAAGGAATAATTTTAATAAAAATTCATAGAATTATTTGAAATTAATTACATAAAATTAATTAAATATTTTAAATATGAATTATTAAAATTATTTAATAAGGAAAACTTAATTATTTTCATAATGAATTCTATAATCATAAAAATTATATTCTCACAGTTAAGGTTAAAACATATTTATAAGGGGTTAAATTGAAGTGACACACGTTCAAATTTACTATAAATGTTTTTAAACTGGATTTTATGGCCACATTTAAACCCTATAACCTCTCATACTCATAAATGGTTTATTTTGGAGCCACTTTTCTTGAGTAGAACATTAATATATTTTATTCTTTTATGAAATTACAAATGTGTCCTCTCACCCACTTATAAAAGGACACCCATACCCTCTCTTATTTAAACAACATTGTACCCCAAATATGTAAATGACCATAGGATTTTATACTATTAAAATCCATATCCTTGTTTTATATATTTTATCTTTTTAAATTACAATTACAAGGGTCCTCATGAAAGTATGTAAAGGGCATCATCATAAGAAGCTATAATCATCCTACCCAATATATTTTAATTTATTTCTTATTAATCTTTTATAAATCTAACGTATTCAATAAATAATAATAAATTAATTATATTATAAATATTTAAATAATATTATTATTATATTATCACAACTATCCACTCTTTATTCCATGTAATGGAATGTTAAAGTATCACACATGCGTACCTGAGGAATACTACCTCTAGGTAGCGATATGATTTATTTTCCATTAAACTTTTCATAAATGGTATATATGATTCATTAAAATTTTATATATTATATTTAAGACATAATTATTCTTATAGAATTATAATAATTTATCCACCTAATTAACTTCCTATCCATTGGAAAATCATAGCATCTCTCATGTGTATGTATAGACTACCACTCATATGAAGTGATGTGATTTAAATGGATGATTATAAAGATATATTTATGGTATATATATATTATGATAAAATTATGTATTTTAGTGATAATATAAAATATAAAATTTTTTTTTTCTTTTAAAATGAAAACAAAATTCTTATACACGTACAACCTACATTATCTATGAATAGTATAAATCATTTTTGTCTAGAACTTTCAAATATGATTATAGATAAGTATGTAATTAAAATATATTTTATTTGTTTAAATACAAAATTTATATAAATGGTGGAATCATGATCAATGTACAAGTAATGAGACTTCTGAACAAAAATATTTTTGAAAAATGAACCAGTTAACACCAAGAGAAAATGATTTTTAGGGAATTATTAATAAATGTTTATTAAAATTATATAAGTGGATCATATAAGATATTATAAGTATTTATATAATTTTATTATATAATTATAATAAATTTAAAATTTATTATAATGTATATTAGGAAGTTTTTAAGCATTTTGATTTTGAGGTAAGGGTTTTATTATACAATTTCATTTTAATCAGGATTGTTTGTGTTTGAATTTACATTGGATGGAATTATAATATCGAAATACAATAAAACTCTTTCATTTTATGATCATCTATTTATTTGTATATTCTATGCATTATCTCTATTTTCATCTCTTGGATACCTAAAATTATAGATCAAAAATATTTAAGAAAAAAAGAACAATTTTTCCCATATGGTCATGAATCCTTTTTCATTCATATAATTTTTTTAAATTTTTTTGAATTTTTGTTTTTACTAATAATGAATTATTGTTAGAGTAGTTTAAAAATATTCTAAAATATTTTCAAAATGAATATTATAATTATTTTATGAATGAGTTAATTTTATTTTTTTACATAAAACGAGAAAGGAATATTTATTTTAATGGAAAAGGAATGACTAGGTTTCCAAATCATAACGGAAACTCAATGAATTGAATAATTAATTATATTTTTTATATTAACATTTAAATATATCCTATTCCCTTTTCATTTTTGAAATATTTCTATTTTAAATAATCGATTTCCAAATGAGAAGGTTATTTTCCACATTAAATGTTCCAAGTTATATTTTAATGTAATTTTCATCTACTCTCACATCAATTGATGTTAATTATAATTTAACTCAGATATTACCCAATGATTCCATACTTTTTCATTATATGTATAGTTTATGATCATCATTATTATATGTTTATGAATCCATTTAATTTTTTAAGTTTTACTTTATGATTAATTTTATATGGAATATGTTTCCATTCTACATGTACTGATTTGTTGATATGATGGATAATTTATAACATTATAGCACACATATTAATGGATTACGAATATGTGTTGGGTGAGAAAAAAATTATATATCCCTAGAATACATTGGGTAATGATGAATATACCATGAGATAATTTGTACCAGAATAGCGAGTAAGAACATTTTAGCAAGGTACTATATCCACATTGTTAGTTTTGGGAGCGAACATTGAATAAGAATATGATGGGATATGGTATAAACACAATACATTATTTTTGTTATGGAAGTTAACATTGACAATAAATTATTTTATATTTATAGTTTTCTGCTAAAAACTTATGTCTCATTCTAATGATATACTATCTTGGGCCATGTTATCTAATTTCTTTATGACTCATGTCTTATGAACTACCAATATTTAATCCATCACTCTGGATTATGATATATGATATATAGGGTATGGTTAAAAAATAATAATATCATATTATAATAATTTTATTATAATGTAATTATGAACTGATCATTGATATATAGAGAATATGAGGATGCCCATTATCATGTATATTGTTCCCCAAGATATGGAGTTGGGTTATAAGTTCCATATGATGATGATGAGTTTTAGTTGTTAATAACTAAGTATTTGTTTATATAAATCCCCTATGTATCAAATTTTAATCAATACATGCTTCCAAATACAATAATCCTTTACAATTATGGTGCATGTCATTATTTTATGTAATGATTATTTATCTAATATGATGTTATATAAATTTTTGAGAATTTTGTGTCATCATAGATTATATCAATGAAATATTTAGATAATTTTGGAAATTATGAGAGATAATTATAGTGATAACCTTTAGGATAAGTCTATCTATATGAGAATATAATATTTTTGGTGAATAATGTTGTGTGGTATTTTTAGGAAATTGTTTTTTATATAAAGAAGAATGTGGAAGATGCTTCATAACATATTCACATAGGCATAAAAACTAAAAATGGGGCGGATTTGTATTAAATAAATCTTCACCAGTTAATAAATAGTATGCCAAGGACTACACATGTGTCTAAAAACTATCAGGGCATATTTTTATTCTAATTTAAATTTTTATTATGAACCATTATGACTGATTTTTGTTTATGAATATCATAGATAACTATGGGTTGGAAAAATGTTACATACATTAAATATAATGTATGATGATTCAGAAATCCTATAAATAATTTCAATGATTAAAATATTCCACACTATTATAATTACTGTAAATAGTATAAATTTTGGTTTTATTCATTGATTAGAACTAAAAGAAACTATATTAATTTTGAATGAGATGAACACTACAATGATTATCCTCCTAAGAAACTAAATATTATTGGAATTGGGATGAAAATTATTTTTATTATGAATATAAAACATAATCAACCTTTAAATTTTATGAATATTCCAAACAAGCAGTGAAGGGAATGATTCTCTCTTAATTCATTCATGTGGTGTCGTATACATTATTTTAAAGGGTTTAATGATCCACCAGTTTTTCAGAAATGAATATGAACCACAAAACATTTTTTTGTTATTATTCATTATTGATAACATGAAAAAGTTATTTTGGTGGTTTATCATTTTATGGACATGTAGAGAAATAGTGAACTTTTATCCAGAACATAAGGAATAAGGAATAAATTCACTATAGAGAGTGGGATGTGTTTATGTGATTATTTTTCACTAATTTCACTACTAATATTATTCAGACCAAAATATAGAGGTAATTACTTAAGGAAATATAGAATAATGAAAAATACATTGTTAACTATAAAGTATCATATACTAGAAATTTGAGGTATGCTTATGAGATTATTATCGATCTTGAAAATTGTATTTATCAATTATTCATTGTCATTATCCAAAGTATTTGATGAACATTTTTTTTATAAGATACCTTTTCAGAAGTGATGGAATCATTATATTATCTAAAAAGGTATAATTTGTGATTAGAGTTACCAAAAATTTTTATGGTTTTTATAAAATATGAAAAATGGAAATCAATGGTTATTCTAATAAATATTAACAGATATAATGATATGAGTATTTCATTATGCTCATGTTGTGGAAGGAAACATGTAAAAAATTATTTTAAACAGATTGGTAAATGTTTTAATTTTTCAAAATAATTTCACCGTGGAAACATATTCCAATGTGATGTAAATAGATCCAGAAATGAATTGAACAATGAAAACAATAACAAAATTCCCCACCAACACTATAATTTTTCAAATGCACGGAGTATAAAATGTATGCTAGATGGTGATCAGATCTAAAGTTTAATAATAAAAATCAATGTTTGTGGCATATTAATCCTATAGATAAAAACATATATCATGATATCACTATTTGTAATGTGGGGTACGATAAATAGTTGTAAAAGGTACATATACCATATTCTCTACAGTTGAACATATATTATTTTATTCTATATCTACGAACTATTTTAAATAATTTTTTTAATGGTATCAAAATAAAACCTCGTTAATTAGATATAGAATTAGTAGTGAAAACTAATTATACTGTAATGAGCATATCTCAAGTCCATGATTCTTATCTAATTAATGATTGAGTGAATTTTCTCAATACGAATCACATTATTCTCCCTCAAGTTGAATTTTATACAATTTTAAGAATGTATTCAAATTACTTATATATATCCAACATCAATTTCCAATTAACAGATTCCATATTTGATATTCTTATTCAACATATGATTTTTAATCAGTGTGAGAAAAAAAATGATATTCTAATGAATGATAAATCCATATTATGGGTTTTTCTTCCTATTAAAATGTAGAATTTATCTCAGATAGTTGTGTAGAAACTCATCCATTGAATATTTAAGTATTTATGGGAGTTTCTTGATGTCTTCTAGAAGAGTTTTTGAGTCTTCCTAAAAACATTTGAAACTTATTTATCAATAGAACTCATAACATATGATTCACCTATTTTAAAAACTCTATAAAATCGCTTGTATTATGTAATAGTAATTTAAGAATCAACACTAGGAGAATCATGAGAAGGTATTCATTTATCCTTGTTCATTCCATGAAGTTCACAAATTCCTATTAATTGAAATATTTATGGATCAATGTGACACTTGATTGATTATTAGAATCATTACAAGATCATGATCAATATAAAATAAAATATACCCCTTATTGAAGTCATTTTTGATCAACTACACTAATATCAATACTTCTCCATGATTTAAATTAAAATTATATATCATCAATCCATGGTCATGAAGGAATATATATCCATGAAAACCATTTGTACGAGGTTTGGAAACTATTAACTTATTATGATGGAATTTTTCTTATTCATTCCCCACTATCTATATGGATTTAATGAATATAGTCCTTATATATTAACAAAATCTTAGTGTGGTACTCTCTATAGATGATATTCATATATATTCGAAATAAAATGAAGAGAATGAATTCAACTTTAGGATTCTATGAAAGAACCCAAGGTAGGTGATGTAGTTTTCAAAATTTACCATGTATGAGTTTTGGATACACAGAGTTTCCATTTTTGTTCATATAACCATAATCCAGGGTATATCGATGGATTTATCAAAGATTAAGGTTATTGAGTAATGTTTTATACAAAAAATTATGTCTCAGATCAATATATTTTTTAGTTTGTGAATATATTATCAATGATTTGTATATATTTTCTCAAAGATATATAATATAGTAACTATGTTAACCCAGAAGAGAGTCATGTTCCATTGAAAAAATGTATGAGATGAATGTTTTATAAAATTGATTAAAAGGATAGTCTGAACATCTTTAATCATACTACCATGAAGAAAATAAGAATCATGTATATTTAGTGATGCTTCAAGTGACAAGGAGGACTTATCTTTCAAAAATACTATGACAGATTACGCTTAAAGGAATAAAGGATTGATGATAAAAAATACAGAAATCATGATTTAGAGTGAGCTATAATTATTTCCTCATTAAAAATAAGGATTAATTATCTTTATAGAGAATAGTGTGAAATATATACAGATAATTAATGTTTAAATTATATATTATCTAAAAAAGATTTTACTATACACCATATGAGATGAATGTAATTGATGAATTATTATATTTACTGAACACATAATAACCCATTTAAAACGAATAATGTGGAAAATTATCTTAGTATGAAACCTATTGTAGATTTATCTATGGTAATAATCACAAAGGATCCAATATTTCAATATTATCTACGAATGGGTCATGAAATCATGAAGTAATGGGAGCAATATTATCATTCCAAAATGATTGTTCAAAAATATATCCAAATGAATATTAAATAATCATATAAAAACATATAAAGACTCAAAATAAGTTAAGAAATGTTCTTTATTTCAACCATGATTTTTATGTAATGATAAGATTCAAGAACCATTATTGTGTCTCATCCATACCAAGTTTGAAGAATGAGATGTTATTTGAAACTCAAAGTTCATCATTCTCTATATATCATATATATATAGATATTTAAAAAGATATAAAAGATTAATTTTAGTGGGAAACATGGAAAGAGATATTATAGAGTAAGTATCTTAGTAATTGGTATTTTATTATGTTTAGGATAAGAGAAAAAATTATAAGTGGATAAAATAACCATTACCCATAGAAGAATGGAAATGAGAAATATAACTATGGATTTTTTCATTAGAGTACTAAAATAATCTCATGGTATTTAAGATATTTTAGTTATATTAAATCCCCTTAAATATTCCATATAGTTCATTTCTTTTATATATATATTAAATTTCCTTTGTCATATTTTTAGAATACACATTATGGATGTGATATGGTTGCATGGAGTATATAATTCTATTGTTTCTAACCTGGATCAATGGTTTACCTTGAGTTTTTTGAAAAGCATTCCTCAGGATCCTGAATTAATATTTTATTTCAATATTGATCACAATCCTTATATATATGGTCTGTGTGAGTGTACCAATCAAACACCGGCGGATATGTCATGAATCTTGTTCGTTGGATTTCAATTTTTCTTGTATCATCACCATCTACTAATAATTTTTTTTACAACAATAACATTCACTCGATGAGTATGATGGATCCTTATGAATCTATATATGGGAAGAATTATAAATTTCCCACACTAATGGATGATATTGGAGAATGAAATATTGTATCTTAAGTTAGTAGTGTAAATGGTAGAGAAGGATTGAGAAATTCTGTATCACATCAATGTAGCTTAGAGTCAAAAGAATGTTTATGATTACAATAATTAGTGAAATATATAATTTGAATGTGGTGGAAAGGTATTTAAATTAATTTATCTATGTTATATGGTTATGATATTTTTGAAACTTGAATGTTAATCCATATGTATATTTTCCTATTAAATATTCTTGATTGAGTGGAGATAATATCTTATCTATTTGTTCTTCCACTAAACATATCTAATGTTGATGATGGGTTCCATGTGTCACTTATGAGAAACTATATATCTAATACTCAAAATAAATTAATCTTATAGGTAATACCATTGTATGAAGAGAATTAACATAATGAATAATTATTATAAATATTTAATTATAGATATAATGTGTTATTGAACAAGACAAAAAATATGGTGAAAGCTCTCTGGTGGAATACAAATTTTTAAGAGGCTGCATAGGAACCCACATATGTGATGAAATTAAGATTTCATCATTTTTTTCTATCAGTTCGATTATATTTATAGGTAAAAGTTCATTTTATGTATATTATACTATTCCACCTGTTTATTTTATGATATATTTTTCTTCAAATATATTTAATTTCAACGATAGCTTTTGATACATTGATTCCAATGTCTAAATGAGCCTTAATATAGTATACTGTTAACACCAAAATTTTAAATTAGGGATATGATTATGAAAAACTACAATTATAAAAATATGTATAATTTTCTTAGACAATTTAAATATATTGGTTAATAATTATTTCATTTTTAGTATTGTAATAATATTGTTCAGTGATACATTATCATCAAAATATTGTATTTAGTATTTTTATAAAAAAGTAAAGAATTAATTTTTGATGCTTTTATAAAATAAACTACATTAAAAACCCATTTTTGAAAATCATCATGTCAAAATTATCAAAAAGTGAATTTTTGATAAGTTTCTAAAAAGATTTATTTTTTGAATAATATTGAAAAATTAATTTTTTTTATAGATATTTGTCTTTTCATTTCAAGAATCTAAAAAATTGTATTTAATTTTAAAATTATATAAATTTAATGGTATATCAATTCTAATATAAATAATAAAATTAATTTCATTGGAATCATTTTTTTTGTATTTTGGAAATAAAATTCTTTAAATATAATAAGACATTTTTTTGGGATAATCTATTTTTATTACATTTTATAGGGATATTTTAAAATTAAATCCTTAAACTTATTGGAGATGAATTTCATAAAATGGATTCTTTATTTGGAATAAAAATAATTAATATTACTTAATTATTTCAAAGTAATTTTGTTTGTCTTAATGAATAGTAAAATAAAAAAATGTTATCATGGTTATGGTTAAAAAATTTATTGAGGTATAAACTAAAGTGATGAGGATAGAAATAACCTTCAAACATGTCTAAATACTATTTTATGGCCAGATTTAAACCCTATTTTTCATCATCGTCATAAATTATACATTTTTAATCTATTTTACATGAGTAATACATTATTAAATTTCATCCTTTTAAGAAATAACAAGTGTGTCCTCACCTTGAATTATAAAATGAAACCACTTCTAATTATGAAGTGGATGTTGGATGATATGGTGATAGAAATCTAGTGAGGGATTCCATAAACCTTGTGGCATCATGATTCAATTTGGTTGATATTTTTTATTCCAAAAAAATTATTCCATTTCATATAGATCCAAAAGACTGACATTGCAGAAGAGTTAGTCAGGAATTATTTCAATTATATTTTGGGAGTACCAGGTGTTCTATCCAGTATCATATCAAATGGGTATGCACATATAACAACATAGTTTTGTAAAATATTGTAGATGGAATTTGGGAACCCGTTGAAGCTAATTTAAGTATATTATCTATATAATAATGGATATTCTAAGAGGAATATTCATGTATTTTAAGATATACTTCAAGAATACATCCATGAATTCCATAGATCATTGTATAAGAAAATATCCTTCACAGATTTCTAAAAAAACCAAATTTGTATGGATTCAATTCGAATAGAACACTTTCAAGATCTCAATGGATAGCTATTCCCTTCATAGTTTTTTTGATATTAGGTATGTGAGGTGTATATTATTGGGATGAATATGGTTTAGGAGGCCTCTATGAAAGTGAAACTGATCATTTACGAGTTGGATAATGCTCAAAGTTAGAAGTGGTCATATTCTAACTGGATGATATGTCCATTGGATTTCATTGTTGGTTAATTGGTTTTCTTATGAGTGTCACCACATTTGATGCATTTCCATTTATGGAAGAAGGGGAAGCTCAAACCATATTTGTGGGACCATTTTTTATCATGGATAATGTCAAATCACTAGAAGACTGACTAGAACTCCCTCTTTATTATCGAGGAATGTATGATGTGTTCCATGTTTATTATCATTGGATGTACAATCATTATTCTACATGTGTGACTGAATTTGAGGATGTTTATTTGGAACTAGGCACATATTTTTTCGTGAACCTAATAAAAAATATAGTTCGGGGTGAAATTATGTTGAGGGTGAAGATAATTTTAGTTGTTTGATTATAATGAAATAATGGATGAGTCCAGGAGAAAACATCGGAGTAGGAGTCCAATGTTTGTCATGATGACCTAATATATTTGATCATGAAAACTAGAGATGCTTCTATAGAATGAGATATTCATAGAGGGTAGATTATAATCCCTCTAAATTTAGATTCTAATAATGTTAACCCTTCTTTCCACCTTATAATTTTTATTTTTGGGTTGAAACATGATTGGGTGGAACATCCTATTATTTTAGGGATCATATCAGTTCTTTTGGATACTATGGTACAAAATAGCCAACACCAAGATGATGTTGCAAGCTGTTTTGTTCCCTGGTGATCCATGTGCTGAACTGTAAGGATGATGTGAGGGAGGCTAAGGTGTGGACATGGGAATGAAGCATTGTAGGTCCATCGGTGAACCATAGCCATGGGGAGGTAAAAAAAATACCTTTTGGAGTATGTATGTTTTGGGTCTCCATTTTTCTCAGTGTGTTCGATGAAACCATTACCATTTTTGTGGTTGTGTGTTCCATAAAATAGACATCAAATATTTTGGATATTGTGTAATGAAATGGGTAATTTTTTTTAATTTTTATGTGGGTCCCAAAATGACATTTTAATTTTTTTCTCCCTCTATTAATTTAAATATATCATCCTCTTGATTGTTCTTTAGATTGGGAATATTTCTAGAAATATTACATAAGCTCTAGAAAAACATATGGCGATATTGGGTTGGTTTCTTATGAATAGGTTACTAATTTAAATAATCTCATTTTCCTCAACCCTATCAATTTCTCAAACTATCTTGTTGACTGAACCATTAATTTTGATTCTTATTCTTATTGATATTAACACACAAAAACATGAAATTACACTTATATTGTCACAAATCATGGATATGTGGGTTCTCTTGTATTATACATATTGAATTCAATTATTTATTTTTGTTTTTGTTTGGGTCATTTTTATGATTATACCCTCTTTCCATGATTTTCCTCTCAAATTATATTTTGTTTCCCTTATTTTGATTTTTTGGAATAATTTAGAATATTATCTTATGTGTTAGAGTTATTATAGATGTTTTTTAAACATGGTTTAGGTCACTAAACTTTTTATGAACATTGATGTTAATTTAAATAAGATTGATTTAGGAGGAATATACCATACATGGACTCACTCATAAGATTTATTCCATGTTTTTTTGTATGTTGGTGTATAGTAATGGGTTCCTTCTGAGACATGAAATTTATTTGGTATGTAGAAAAAACATAGATAACTATAGATTGTTTTTTAGCCTGTTCATGAATGTGAAACTATGAGCCCCGTGCCTTTTGTTTATGTCATTTATATACATGAAAAATATACCAACACAATATCAACATGATTTATCTAGTATGTGAAATATTTTTGTTTTACTACTCATGGTGACAAATAAGTAGGTGGTCCTATCATGGATTGGTATCCCTAGTGGAGGAGAATGATTAGATACCCAAGTGATGTGATGATATGACTGATCTAGAGGTAGGAGAGTGATGCCCATTGTGGAATGACCATGGTTCGTTATGTTTTTATGTGATCTAACCCAAGTGGTGATAGTGGAGCATGATGATCTTTTTTATACGGGTCCTCTAATTATGCTGTTTCCATGACCAATCATACATTCTTCAGCTATGGTGACAAAGTAGGTATGACCAAGTATTGTGATATTTTTGTTATCATACAGAAACTCTATAGGGTATTCTTTTATTGAGGGAGAATTTACTTTATTTTCATAGAAAACACGTCTATATACATGTGAACTTATGTTAGGTATATACTATCGTTGTACTACTAGAATATAATAACACAAAAAATTGGCATCATTATGTGAATTCATATTTCATGACTATGTATCTAGTGAATGTAAAGGTCCCTATGACAGGGGACTATAGAAATGGAGACACAGATTCATAGCGGAAGGCATTCCACCCTCAATACTATTACTCTTGAATATATTTACTTTTCATTTTCATGATAGTTGGATTGATTTCCACATTGGGGTCCTAGTTCACTTTATTTATATGTAAATCACATTCTATCGATTATAACATAAATTCATATTACCATTTCCTATATTTTTTTTAATTTATGTTATATTTTCTTATACCAAGGTTATTACTAAGGGAAATCATACCCCAAGGATACCTTAAACCCTGACCACTATTTAGAAACCTCTTACATTTGGGGATTCATGTATTAGGTATTATAGAGTATCCACTCATAATTTATTAATTAATATATTTATTGTTGTGTTATAATGATAAATATAATTAATGGATGAATATATGAATACATTTTGGTTAAATGAATTTGAGATTCAGGTACATTTTTGAAATGTATGTGAAAAAGAATATATGATTAGGGTATACAGAAACTTAGGTATTATAAGTACCTAGCTTTAAACATAACTTATTCTAGTGTTTTTGAACTATAATTCCCATTATAATAGATTTTTAGGTTATTATTTTTATATTATTATACCATAACAATTACATAACAACTCAAATATTAAAATTATACACATATACTCACTATCAGTTTTTCACAAAAAGTAAAACTTTGTAAAATAAAACCTGAATTATTTTTCTTGATAAATATCTTTATAACATTCATAATTAAAAACTCTTTTATATTATGCATCCTTATACCATGTGAAGAAAATTTTAAAACATGGGATGAGTGCAAAAATCATAGTAAGGGATACACAAAGAAATAAAACTCTTAGTCTTGAAAATATATATAAAACATCAATACTCTTTCAAAAAGTAACAATTTCCACCTTAAAGAATTAGAAAATACATTACATAGATTATAAGATTACTTTTTATCTTTTTAAAATAAAAATATTACCATAAATCCTTATAATGGACATATAATATAAAAAGTTAATGTGGTATATAATCATTCTTAAATGGAATAACCATACAGTTGACTTACAAACATATCACTCGTACAAATGGAACAGCCATACGAATGACTTCCATACCCAATGCATTGGAGGTTATAACCTAACCACCCATCCTTAGTTTATTATCGAACCAACCATCTTTTGATTACTACGTAACCACCTTTCAAATGACAAAGTACCGTTTTATAATCATAATACATAAAGGATTGAAATTATCATCATTTCACTTATAAAATCTCATTTCAATGACAAATATTGAAATTTTCAATCCATTTTAAAACCCATTTTCAATACCAAAATACCCAAAAAAATGGAATATTTGATTTCTTTTCCATTGAATAAATTGAAGGATTATAAAGGAATTAAAATATCAAATAACCGTTACGGTGATAGAGAAGTCATTGTCACCGTATATGGTAAATCAAAACATTCATTTTGTAGTATTGTAAATAAATTAAAACAATTCATATAGAACGATTAATTTTAAAATTTTTTAATGAAATTAAAAGTCAAAAAGGTGTTGATTATACACATTATAAAATTATGGTGGTGTATAACATCAAAATATGCCTCAGTGAATGGGAATTGAGATAAAGTTTCTTACCTTGAGATCAATTCATCGTGTATATTCCATGTTATTATTTAATAATAAACATAAGTTAATTATTTAAAATCTGTAGAAACTTTTTCTGGTTTATTATTCATTTTATATGACTTATTACAGGTCTATACAAATTATATAATTATTTAAATTCTTGTCATATATTTTTTCGATATTTAGTACTTGAGATGAAAATGAACATGGTATGATGTAAATAGTATATGTGGTCATAATTCCATCACCTCTATAATAATATTCAGATAGTAATTATCACTTTTATACATCAATTATATTTTAAATGGAAACATTAATTACGGTATTAAAAAATGAACAACATTGTATTCATGGAGATGGTAGGTCATATGTACGCATGAGTAACGTTTTCCATTTTTCATTGATCATTATGGAAGGGAGGTAAGTATTATTTTTACTTTAATAATCTATCATAATATAATTATTGTCATATTAATCATTTATTCATACATATATCTATCATATAAGTTATGTGGTGATTAAAAATGAATGACCTCACTTCATGGAGGTGGTAGTTCAGACATACACATGAATGACATTATCATTTTTGTGTGCACAAAAAGAAAGAATGTTATTGATATATTATTATCTTATAATGATTAATATTTCATTAATATAACATCTGAACATTAATTTCATTTTTATAACGAGTCATGCGATACGATAATTGAATATGAATTAGATTCGTTCATGGAGGTGATAGTTCACAGGTATGCACGAGCGATTAATTCCTTGCCCATTTTATGGAAGTGGAGGTGTATTGTAACACCCCAAGCTTCCATGGTACGATTCTCTTTCAATAATGCAATAGCTTGTACGCAAGTTCGATATTCTAACACACTGCGACCGATCAAAGTAGCTGTTATGAATAGTAATAACCACTTTTTGAAATTATATATATTTTATATTTCACAATGGACTTCAGAATATCAAAATTAACCTATGTTGAATTTTTGGTATTTTTCTGAGAATATCCAATTTTCGATGAATTGTGAAAATACATAAAAACAACATTTTTAATAAAAATAATTTATATTGATAAATTATACTATTGAGTGGTTTTAAAGTATAATTAGAATATACTTTTACCATTTTATCCAATGGTGGTCATTAGAATTAATTTTACTTTGAAATTGGACATAAACAATTGTCAATCTTTTGATTGATATTGTTTCTTAAAAACACGCTATATGTTTTGACAACGGGAATTAATTATAAAATTAATTAATGCAACTTATATGTTTGGAATTTTGTAAAATATATATCATTTTTGAATTCGGAATATCAATTATAGATTAGGGTGTATTTTTGGTATTGTTCTGAGAAACTTCAATTTTTGATGAATAGTGAAACCACTAAGTGGTAGTTAAAAAATTGATTTTTTTGTTTAAATGAAAATTTACCACTTATTTGATTTGAATTTCAAAAATCTTACATAAATCATTGTCATTAGGAAGTAAAATATGGTTCAATGGGATTAAAATAATTTTTGGTGAATAGTAACTTTTAAGTTCTTTTAATCGCGATTAAAGGTAATTAGTGTAATTTAAGGTAAATATAATGATATAATAATATGAAATTAACTTTACACTTGTTCTACACTTATTGGGTGAGTCATGGCCGACCAAGACAATCCATGGGTCAACTTGGGGCCCCCATGGAGCCACTTGGGTATGAAAATGACATTAATAACTTTTTATTTAAAGTAAAAATAAATGTGTCACAAACATGCATAGGTTTACTAAAATAATTTTTACAAGGGGTTATACAAGTTATATTTTCAACTATAAATAACAATTGGAAAGATAAAATGATTTACTACATCATATTATTTTATTTATAATTTTTATACATTATATAAATTAATTTATTTATGACACCATGATGATGCAGTGATTACCTCATTAATGAATGATTTAAATAAAATGAAATGATAAGGTAAAATCTAAGAAAAACACTTCTCTAATGCCTATTGGATGGGAGTATTTAGAACCCTTATCACCTTATCCTAGATATATATCATTTTGGGACCTCTAAAATCCGAAAATAATTTCATAATAATGTAACATTTCATGACATTCCAAGAGTTCCCCTCCTCTCCTCTAATAAAAGGCCCCCACCTCTACCACCTTATTCACACCATCAATCCATTTGGATCGGCCAAAATCTTCCCAAATCCTCTCTCCACTTCCCTCCCTTACTCTTAGAATCCTCACATTGGGCAGAAGTCTTCCCAAGGAAGCCTTTGTCTCAAATCAAAAAGAGTTACACCATTTTAAGGTAATGTATTCTCTTATGTTATTTTTTTTATTTTGCTTCTCCAACACCTTAACCTCTTTTTATTACTTTATTTTGTAACAAAAAAAGTATTTACAATATACTAGGAAGTTTTTGGGAGATTTATTTTATTTACACTTACACACACCTTCGTCTAATGGTTAAAGAACATACTGTTTCTGTGGGTGGCGAATTACTGCCTCACGAAACGATGATTGTTCAATCTTCTTTTAACACCTCTCATGGTGGCCATTAAGAAGTCAACATATTTATATATGATATATATTATGTTTATGTTTTCCTTATGCTTTTTTATTTATCATTTATGGCATACCTTGATGATTTCCATTATGGGTAAACGCAATAATTTCATTTTAGGAAGTGCGGACTACTGCCCCCTCAAAGTGATTTGAATCGTTAATGCCATATGTGGGACATATAAAGGATTTACTAAATTATATTATATATGATATTATACGGGAATTATAATATACTATTATATCATTATGATTTCATTCCAATAAATACGAAATAGAAATGAAAGTAGCGTTCATGCGTACGTACGACCTACCGTCTCCAGGAATTGTGCATTTCATTTCTTACCTCTAAATGTTAGGTAATATTATAAATGCATGTATATACTGGATATATATGATATATATTATATCTACACCATGAATATAATTTTGTATATAATGAGTATTTTACCACATGAACAACTTGTAATTATAAGAAGTTTATTTTTGACTCAAATACCAAAGATCGACAAAACGACCGTTATTAACATAAATAATTACATAATGTTCATAACATGGTAATAAGTGATATAAATGTAATAATGAACTTGAAAAAGGTTCTTAAGAAAGTATAAATTAACTCTAGTTTATTATTCAGGAGGTTAAAGAATGATCGAGTCAAGTCGGACACGAGGTAAGGGACTTCGTCTCAATCTCCTTTCATTGAGGCATATTTTGTTTTATACACAACTTTCTTTAATACGGTGTATAAAAACATTTGAATTTTACTTTTATTAAAATGGAATTTTTTTTACATGAAACTTTTTACTAAATAAAAAAAGGGAATGTTTTTTTGTCATACGTATGCGTCGACAATGACTTCTCCGCCGCCATGACCATTATCTGTGTTTTGGCTTCCTCTATAAGCCATATTTTTTTTAAATTAAAAATAAATACCATGTTTTAATTTTCTTTTATTTTGGTATTAAAAATGGTTTTGATAATGTTTTTATTATATCAATGTGTTGTATTGATATCTTATGGTTGGAATGTGGAAATGTTATGTTTCCTTTATGCATGTTTTATGTGATATGATTATGTTATGGATTATGATATGTTTAAACCCGTTCTTATGAGGAATGCATTGGACTTAATAAGTGACAGGTGGAGCCTTCTATAGCTCCTCAATGCATCGGTAGGTCTCATGAGACAAACTAGTGTCTTGGCACGAGACCCTGACAAAATTTTTTTTGTAGTCTTGTCATGAGGCCTTGGCTACATGGTTATGATAGTCTGGCGTTGTGCATTCCATCATTATGAAAGTGGTTATTGATATTGCATGTGATTATTCGACTTGTAGAATATCCATGTTATTAAGTAAATTTAATTATTTTATTTTACCATTTCCATATTATGTTTAAGTTCAAGTTTAAAAGGCTTTTGTTTTAGTTATACATTTCCTTAAATGTTTATGTATATTTATGAATGTTTATGCTATATTGTTATCCTTACTGAGAATCTGAGATCACCCCTTTCTATGTTTTATTTTTTCCAGGTGGTGAAGAAATATTTTATGACTGACCTGTAGGGATAGTCTGAAGGGGATATGAGTGTAGACTATAGAGACTATGTTATTGTAGTTTTTCACTTTATGATGTAATGTAACATTTATGAATGTATCTAGTGTTTACAAGGCTACTAAACTAATCGGTCTTTCGAGACTTGATCTTTTGTGATCTTTCCAATGTTACGTAATAATGCACCGACTCTGGGTAACTGGGGTCAGGGCGTTACAGTTGGTATCAGAGGCAGTTTAGTACTAACATTGGAAGCTAGATTTAGGTAAACTCTGATTAGAGCACATATCCCTACGATAGACATTGGGGATTTGTATAGAAGAACTTCCTAGAATCTTAATATTGTATAGATTTTGTGAGTTTTACGAGCAATAAATCCCTATCTGGATACAATCATGTAGAGGTGGATCTAGAATAGATGTAACTAAGGGTAAAACCAAAAAACACCGCTTTGAGCTAGACTCGAATGGGAACTGGTGCAAGACAACAGACCTTGATGCACTCTTGGTTACGACACTCCCAGGAGATATGCTTAGGATAATTCTCATTTTCTTTACAAACCATTATGAAGGGTTTATGAGTATATACTTCCTCAAAGGAAACATTTTTATGATTGTGGATTATATCCACAAACAATTCAATTTATGTTATTTGTTTTATAAGTATGGAATTATGTATTTTGATTCAGAAACTGATCTAGTTTATGACATTGTTTAGAAATGGAACCTAGTGGAAGGAATGAAAACAATATCAATGCACGCACTCCATGTAGGGATTGTCCTCTTACTCAAGATAATTATAGTGGAGATGGTGATACAACTAGTGCTAATCAGCTTATCACCATACTGGGAAAACTGAATTAGGTTATAAATAATAACCTTTCTCGTATGGAGCAACATGATCCGCAACGTGGAGGATCAATGTTAGACCGCTTAATGAGGCAAAAACCACCAAAATTCAATGGGATTACAAATCCCTTAGTAGTTGAGTAATGGATAAATTCCTTAGAAAAAATATTCCATGCCTTGGGGAGTAGTGAAAGCGAAAAGGTTATCGTGGCAGTTTACCGCCTCACTGGAGATGTTGATCAATGGTGGTCATTGATTCAAAATAAAAATAAAGATGAAGAATTATCAAGTATGGAATGGAGAGAGTTCAAAGAGCTTTTCCAAGAAAAATACATTCCCCGTGACCATCGAGAAGATATGGAAAGGAAATTTCTAAGTCTGAGGAAAAAGGAGGATGAGAATGTCGCAAAGTATGAGTCTAACTTTACAAGGACAGCGAGGCATGCATCAGATTATATACGTAACCCAAGAATTAATATTGATCGTTTCTTTTATGGGTTAAAACCATTTCTCTATCGAGCCTTAGTCTCACAAACTTTTTCGTCGTATGAAGATATTGCCTCATGTGCTATCAAGACAAAAAAAGGAATTCTCTAAATCTTATGACAACAAAGTAAAGAAAGAGAAGAAGAGAACAGTGGAACAAGAGACAGATAAAGGAAAAAAATGGAAATAAGGGTTTTCCATTATGCGATAATTGTCGGAATAATCACCCTGGTACTTTCCTAAAAGGAATGGGAGTTTGTTATAAATGTGGAGAAAAAGGTCACCAAGATCGTCATTGCAAGGGAAAGAAAGAGTCTATCAATGTTGAATGCTACAAATTTAGGGAAATGGGCCATTATGAAAATGAATGTCCTAAGCATCAGGGAAACTTACCTCAGAAAAGGCCAAGGGATCAAGGCCAATCTTATGATGTTACTACAGTTCAAGTGGAATGATTAATGTATTTGTGTTTTAGACTCAAGGATTATATCTGATTATAAGAATAATGTGATATATATAAGTATTTTACTACAATATCTTTTGTTTTCATTAAGGTTTTAATATGATGAAGGTAATCATACTTTTAGGATGTGACAATAAGAGAAACTTTACTTGGTTTGGTGAATCTGATATTACAATTGATTTTGGATTTTAGAGTCCTTTTAGAGGGAGTCTGGACACATGTATTTTGGATAACTATAAAGGTTGGAATAGATTAAGATGAACTTTGGATAGTATTTTTTAAGGTTAAAACATTTCTGAATATTATTTTTGGAATATTATATTACGATATTTTTAGGAAAAGGACATCCTGCAGGTCGGGGGATAACCCATCGCGTCGGACAAAGCTATAGGAATTGAACCCACAACCATTGTGCGACAGACCTTTATTACCTACCACTAGCCTACAGTAATTCCTTGGTTATTGAAAAATAGTTTTCCTAATCTAAATGGTAAGTGTTAATATTTTGAATCTTTTACGATTAGGATAAATATAATATTTTTGAGTTCTATTATTTTTTTGAGTGAAAGATGAGTTTGTGGTAGAAATTAGTTAAAGGTTGAAACTCTAATTTTCAAGCATATATATATATATACCTATCTCTTATTATATGAATAAATTAATTCTTAAACTTTAGGAAAAGGTATTAAAAAAATGTGTTATCCTAATACCTTATGTTTTGTTGAACTAATGATATTTTAAATCAACATGGATTAAAGGCTTTGAGGTCCTCAATTTTACACTTTTTTGTGACTAATGACCTCAATCACTCCCTAAAAATATTTATGTTTTTCCTCCAATTATATGTCTTTAACTTCCACCAATGTTCTCATAATAGAGATCATAATTTGGTGGTGACTCTTTCATTTCCCTTTCCCTCTTATTGAGGCCAAATTTTATTAACCTTATTTCCAATGTAGGTTTTCCACAAAGGTATTTTCTATTTTCAAACTTTTATTTTCGAAGAACATTTTCAAATTGGGAGGACGCAATTTATTGAAGGAGGGGAGAGTGTAACACCCCAAGCTTTCACGGTACAATTCTCTTTCAAAAAATGCAATAGCTTGCATTGTACGCAAGTTCAAGATTCTAACACACCGCGACCAATCAAAGTAGCCGCAATGAATAGTAATATCCACTTTTGAAATTATATAAATTTTATATTTCAAAATGGACTTCATTTTTGGATTCGGAATATCGAAATTATCCTATGTTGAATTTTTAGTATTTTTCTAAGAACATCCATTTTTCGATGAATAGTGAAAAATACTTAAAAACAACATTTTTCATAAAAATAATTTATAGTGATAAATTATACTATTTAGTGGTTTTAAATTATAATTATAAAATAAATTTACCATTTTATCCAATGGTGGTCATTAGAATTAATTTCACTTTGAAATTGGACATAAACAATTGTCAATCTTTTGATTGATATTGTCTCTTAAAAACACTCTATTTGTTTTGAAAACGAGAATTAATTATAAAATTAATTAATTCAACTTATATGTTTGTAATTATGTAAAATATAAATCTTTTTAGAATTTGGAATATCAATTATACCTTAGGGTGGATTTTTGTTATTGTTTTGTGAAACTCCAATTTTGATGAATAGTGAAACCACTAAGTGGTAGTTAAAAAAATGATTTTTTCATTTAAATGAAATTTTACCACCTCTGTGATTTGAATTTCAAAAATTTTACAAACATCATTGTCATTAGGAATTAAAATTTGGTTCAATGGGATTAAAATAATTTTTGGTGAATAGTAACCTTTAAGATCTATTAATCGTGATTAAAGGTAATTAGTGTAATTTAAGGTAAATATAATGATATAATAATATGAAATTAACTTTACACCAGTCCTACACTTATTGGGTGAGTCATGGTCAACCATGAAAATCCATGGGTCAACTTGGGGGCCCCATGGAGCCACTTGGGTAAGAAAATGACATTAATAACATTTTATTTAAAGTAAATGTTAAAGTGTCACAAACAAGCATTTTTTTACAAAGGAAATTTTTACAAGGGGTTATACAAGTTATATTTTCAACAATAAATAACCTTTGGAAAGATAAAAATATTTCCTACATTATAGTATTTTATTATAATTTTTAGACATTAAATAAATTAATTTATTTATGACACCATGATGATGCAGTGATTACCTCATTAATGAATGATTTAAATAAAATGAAAAGATAAGGTAAAATCTAAGACTTACACCTGTCTAAAGCCTATTGTATGGGTGTATTTAGAACCCTTATCACCTTATCCTTGAAATATATCATTGTGGGACCTTTAATATCCGAAAAGCATTTCATAATAATGTAACATTTCATGAATTTCCAAGAGTGACCATCTTCTTCTCTTATAAAAGGCCCCCACCTCTACCACCTTATTCACACCTTTAAGCCATTTCATGATGGAACCACTTTGTATATAAGGTTGTATTTTTTTTCAATAGTTTTCAATGAAGATCAAAATGAAGGAGATCAAGAAGTACTCCAATGAAATGGAGGAATGTAAATTCAAAAGATTGTTGTACTAATCATAAGTTCAAAGAACATGTGTCAAATGTGACACATTGTTTACAACAATGAAGAATGTGAGGTATAATTAATATAAGGATGATTAAAGAAGAATGACGTTTTTATGAATACCATAAAATACCTCATGATTTCATGAGAACCATGCAAGTGACTTCTTGAAGAATTGAATCATATGCTTTGCATGAAGTAGACAATGAAGGCTGAAGAAGATGACAATGTGCAATGGATGGGAATTCTGAGATGGTCATGTGGGGATTGGAATTCTAAGATGTCCAAGAACATCACATTATCTCAAAAGATGGTGATTATAAAGTTGTTCCTTCAAAGAATATATATCATGAGAGTGGAGTTTCTGATGAAAGCAGAAGAGTTGTAGAAGGATACAAATCACTGAGAAGAAGTGTTTTTGAGGTGATCGTGCTTGTTGACAAAGAAAACAAAAGACATAAAAATTTATTGAAAAAGGAGATTCCATGGTGGCATGTAGAGTTCAAGATATGTGGTTAAGGATCCATGATTTATTCAAGAACTTTGACAAAGGAATGGATGATCTGGAGGCGGTACAAAAACAGCAGATACAAGGTCGCACCGTTTCCCAGTGTTTGCCATGTTTTTGGGCCTTAAAATCGACAAATGGTGAAAGGTGGTTTTGGAAAAGAGGCTTGCGTGCTGTGTAATTGAAGGAGTGGAAACTTGTGCACCATATGTTTTTCATGATCAGAACATCAATTTATGGCAAAGGGATAAATGTCGCGCATGTATTGGGTTGGTCGTGCAAGTAACTTGCGCGCCGAGAGAGGACTTGCGCGCCGATTCCTAGGAGGATTAGAACTTGCGCGTCTGTTGTTTTTCAAGAACAGAACTTCATAATATAGAAAAGGCAAGAGGGTCTCTCAAGTGTTGGTTTGGTCATGCAGGTGAGTAGCGCGACGGAGATAAGTGCGACAGAGATAAGGGTGGAAGAGACTTGCGCACCGAAACTTGTGTGCCGCGTAGAGACTTGCACACCACCGCGCAGGTGGTCTAGTTTGCATATAAATAGAGGACCACCCCTCCTAATTCGGTGAAGAGCTCAAACTTTAGAGAAAACCAGAGCTCTCGTCGCGCAGGTGTAGGATTCACGCAAGTGGTGATTGTTCGCGCAAGTGGTTTGGCGAGACTTGCGCTCCAGCTCTTAGAAGTTGCGCATCGATTGATGGTTGCGCGACCAAGGTGATTTGGGCAAGAAATAAAGTGATTCACACAGGTTTGAAGTTCAAGAAGGCATTGTCGCTCAGGTGCTTTGGAGACACTTGCGCGCCAGTTTCGACTTGCGCACCGAAGACTTGCGTGCCATATTGGGACTTGCGCGCCATGTTGGGACTTGCGTGCCTGGCTTTGAGGAGACCGCTAGATATTGTTGAAGCACACCCATCTTTCTGGAGCTGCACAGAAGCTGGAAGATTTCCTGATACCTTTTGGTGCAAAGTGAGATTAAAGAGTAAATCTAAATGATACATGCATGATCTCATGCATACATGGAGAACTGATTCTGACAATGCCAAGTAAGATGAGCTTCACTTATTGAGTAATCACATTAGTGGTTGTGATTCAAGAAAACGAAGACAAGAGGATCTAGTGCATTAGTCATTTCACTAACGAAGAAGGTTGGAATTGAAAAGAGCATCAACTCTGAACCCTGATGAATGCATTGTCTTATGGTTAACAGGAGACAAAGACTTCAATGCAAATCCATTGAAGAGGCCTTCACATCTATGAACTGAGTGGGACTTCACCAATGGCAGTGAGCCAGGGGGAGTCAACAGGAGTGACCTGAGGGACGCAGTGAGCGATCCCTGAACTTTTGTAAAGACAGTGAGCCTGGGACAGAGTGACTGTGCCCAAACCTTTGTAATCTACAACATAGTGGATTTTGGTATGACCGACAACCTGTCGGTGTATGCTCCTTGGACGTAGACCTTAGTGGTGAACCAAGTAAAAATAGATGTGTCATCTCATTTCATGTGAATGTCTCATTACTGATCATATCCATCATACATGTTTTACCAGTTCCTACCAATTTCGGAACAAGATCCATCAGTTTAAAAGAAAAAGTTGTCACCCTGATTTACGTGTCCCCTCTTAGGGCATCCCATGGTCCTACAAGTGGTATTAGAGGGAGGTTAACGTATGTTGGATATTCTCCAGTAATTCAATTTAGAAGAGTATTTGATATACTTTCCTAAATTCAACCATAAAGAGTAGTTTTGATGAAGATTCATAGTAGAAATCTATATCCACCAAGACGTTGACAAATGGGAAAAATAAAGAGAAGAAGCTGATGAAGAAGACCCTCATGAACAAAGAAGATACTATGTCTTGTTCTCCATGCCATTCCAATAATGAAGAAACATCAGTCTTGGAATGTATCGAGCATGTGGCTCAGAATTCTTCCAGAGGAAAGGATGACATTGCTAATTCAAGCTTTCAGGAAAAACTCAAAACATATCTGCATGATATTCCTAAAGAAAGGGTTGCTATTATTTGTAGCCTATTCCAATCTATGTATGTTGAGATCACTTGATTATAAAGGGAAGATAAGAATGTGGAAAAGGGGTCGGAAATAAATGTTCTATAAATTATGAAGCTCACCAAACAAGTTAAATTCTTTGAAGAAAAAGAGGAAGTAAATATAACTCTAAAAGAAATGATCCATACACTTGAAGCTGAGCTTAAATAGATCAAAGAAGTCAAGAGTTTGTGTTTGGAAGAAACTTCCATGAAATTCAGGGAACTTGACTCGTTGTTACTGAACAAAGTTATGATGCATGAAGCTGAGGTTGAAAGATTGAAGAAGACTTGTGAAGAGAAGAAGATCATGATTGAAGATCACAAGATCATCCTCAATATTGAGAGTCAAAAATTGGAAGCCCAGTTGACCAAGATTGAGAATACACAAATTGAGACTTCACTAAAGAATGAAATGAGTGATGCTTGTACTCAATGTTTGTTGGAGGAATCTAAATCTAAAATACCTCCAACATGTGATAAGAATATTATGACAAATCTTGATTATCCATGTTAAGAATCAGTTGCTACTGGTACTTAATGATCACATGAGGATTCTATTGTCAAAAGACCTGCAACATGTGATAATAAGATCATTACATCCCTCATTGATCTATCACAAGCAACTGAGGAAGTGAAGGTACCATCCAAACAATCTTGTACTCAGGTTTCTAAATGTGTTCCCACAATCAGTGCAGGTTGGAAGAAAAATTCTAAACAAGTATGGATGAAGAAAGGTGAGAAGAAGAAACATACCACCATCTCTAGGGTGGACGGGAAGAGAAAGGAGGAAGGTGGTTCCTCAAATAGAGCACAAAATATTAAGAAGATGACCCAAAAACCTCATACAGAATATTCAAAGAAGAAAATATTTGTGGGTCAATGTTGGTACTGCAACAGATTTGGGAATTGTGCACTAGATTGTTGGTACAATCCCTTTAATGGAAAAGCACAAAGAAATCCTATATCAAAGGGAAGAAATCCAGGGAAGAAGAAGCAACATCTGCAGCTCCAGAAGCATATGTTTACAGAAAACAGATTTGGAATGCTTGATAACATCTGTGATGTATGCAGCGGCAGTGGTCACAAGAATTGTGTATGCCTATGTCAATAGATATCCAAAGCTGATATGAACAGAAGACCTTCGATGCCGTCTAAGTATGAAGCGAGTACCTTGGAAAAAAATCATAAGAATAGTGCTAACACACATTTACCCATGAGGATATCAAGAAGGGAAGCTGAGAAGACCCAGGATTTTAGATCCATGAAATTGAAGGGCCATTCATCCAAAAGAAAAACTGAGTGGCCTGAAACTCAGATGAACCCATGTGGAAAATCCAAACTTGCTGCAACAGTTCCGAATGACATATTGGTCATCTGGCCAGAAGATTTGAAAATAATGAGGAAACTTGAATATGAAAAGGCCAAGGCTAGTGCTAATGGAAAATAAAAACTTTCATGTGATGAATACAAAGTGATGGAGATATTGCAAACCAAGAGAAACACATGTGTCAGAGAGGTTCTGTGTGAGAGATGCAAGAAATCTGGTCACATTGCAAAAGGTTGCCTAACCTTAATACCAGAGCAAGAAACAGTCCTTAAAAAGAGTAATAATGTATCACTCATGATGGCTGTTAAGAAGAACGATTCCCCACCCAAATTATAAGACAATGTGAAGAAAGTCAGGCCAGGTCAACAGATGTCAGAACATATGTTCAAGTGTGCTGGCATGAAGACAGGGGTGAACAGAGGAACTTGGTTGAGAAAATAACCTCAACCATGCAGCTCGTGTTGATGAAGCAAGAAGAACCACCTTATTCCCTTAATCATTTTTGTATCTTATTTGTGTTAATAATGTAGGGAATTGAAGGTGAAGAATGCTCTCAGGGGGAGAACCTGAGAAGTAGTGAATGCTGTCAACTCGTGATAGCTAAGATAAAGATGTTTCCATCCTTGGAAGATTTTTCAATTGATATTCAATGATTAATATGGTGAAGTATTACTCTTGATGAAGGTGATGAGGAGTGTTTCCCTTGAGGGGAGAAAAATGAAGAAGCTTCCCAAATCACTCTTTCAATCAATATCAACTCAAACTGGAATCAAATGCAGTTACTCTGTGAATTTATTGAAGAACATGTCAATGGAGACGGTATGACATTTCTCAATATATATCCATTGGTCACTCAGATCAAAGATAATTCTAAAAAGGGGGAGTAACTGAATTGATCAGTGACATAAGAAGAATGGATGTGCCCCAAGGTCACTTATCCTGCCGATAGCACTTGAATGTTTTTGATCTATTTTCTGATGTGAGTGTAGGAGTATCAGGTTGATTATTCCCTATCACATTTGATTTCTTCTACTTGAAATAAAAGTGGTAAACCCTTGAAGGCAAAATACATGAGTTCTCATCTCATGTCGATATCATGATCTGTGAATAATGGACAACCTTGTTGACTTAATCAAATCCTCTTGTTTTCTACATCAAGCATTGCTCAAGTAGACTTAGAATTAAATTATTAATGAAACATTTATTAAGTATGGATTGATACCCTCCATACCATTCACTTTGTATTTCTTGTCAATAAGGGGGAGAGAAAGTGAAATTAATTTTTGAAAAGAAAATTTGATTGAAGAGAAGGTTCTCATTTTGACATTGAAAAAATCATTTTAGAAGATGTATAAGGTATTGACAACAAAATAAAAATTGGGAGATTTATGGAACCAATTTGTATATAAGGTTGTATTTCTTTTCAATATTTTTCAATGAAGATCAAAATGATGGAGATCAAGAAGTACTCTAATGAAATGGAGAAATGAAAATTTAGACGATTGTTGTATGAATCATAAGTTCAAAGAACATGTGTCAAATGTGACACATTGTTTACAACAATGAAGAATGTGAGGTATAATTCATCTAAGGATGATTAAAGAAGAATGGGGTTTTGATGAAGACCATGCAATACCTCATGATTGCATGAGAACCATGCAAGAGACTTCTTGAAGAATTGAATCATATTATTTGCATAAAGTAAATAATGACGGCTGAAGAAGAAGACAATGATCAAAGGATGGGAATTCTGAGATGGCCATGCGGGGATTGGAAGTCTAATATGTCCATGCTCATCACATTTTCCCAAAAAATTATGATGCTAAATATGTTCCTTCAATGAATATATATCTCGAGAGTGGAGTTTGTGATGAAAGAAAAAGAGTTGCAGAAGGATACAAATCACCGACAAGAAGTGTTTTTGCGGTGATCATGATTGTTGAAAAAGAAAACAAATGACATACAAATTTGATGAAAAAGGATATTCCATGGTGGCATGTTGAGTTCAAGGGCTGTGGTTAAGGATCCATGTTTTATTCAAGAACGTTGAAAAAGGAATGGATGATCTGGAGGCGGTACAAAAATAGCAGATACAAGGTGGCACCGTTTCCTAGTGTTTGAAAAATTTTTGGGCCTTAAAATCGACAAATGGAGAAAGGTGGTTTTGGAAAAGAGAATTGCACGCCGTGTACTTGAAGGAGAGGAAACTAGTGTTCCATATGTTTTTCAAGATAAGAACGTTAATTTATGGAAAAGGGATAACGGTCTCGCAATTATTGGGTTGGTCGCGCAAGTGACTTACATGTCAAGAGAGGACTTGCGCGCCGGTTCCTAGGAGGATTGGAACTTGCGCGTCTGTTGTTTTTCATGAACAGAACTTCAAAATATGGAAAAGGCAAGAGGGTCGCGCAAGTGTTGGTTTGGTCGCGAAGGTGAGTAGCACGACAGAGATAAGCGCGACAGAGATAAGGGCTGCAGAGACATGCACGTTGAAACTTGTGCACCACATAGAGACTTGCACGCCACCTTGCAGGTGATCCAGTTTTCCTATAAATAGAAGACCACCCCTCCTCATTCAGTGACGAGCTCAACCCTTAGAGAAAATCAGATCTCTCGTCACGCAGGTGTAGGAGTCGTGCAAGTGGTGAGTGTTCACACAAGTAGTTTGGAGAGACTTGCGCGCTAGCTCTTAGAAGTTGCGCATCAGTTGATGGTTGCACGCCCAAGGTGATTTGGGAGAGAAAGGAACTGAGTCGCATAGGTCTGAAGTTTAAGAAGGAAGTGTCGCGCAGGTGCTTTGGTGACACTTGCGCGCCATATTGGGACTTGCGCGCCAGGATTTGAGGAGACCGCCAGATATTGTTGAAGCACACCTGTCTTTCTAAAGCTACACGAAAGCTGGAAGATTGCCTGATACCTTTCGGTGCAAAGTGAGATTAAAGAGAAAATCTAAATGATACATGCATGATCTCATGCATACCAGGAGAACTGATTCTGACAATGCCAAGTAAGTTGAGCTTCAATTATTGAGTAATCACATCATTGGTTTTGATTCAGGCAAAAAAAGACAAGAGGACCTAGTGCATTAGTCATTTCACTAAAGAAGAAGGTTGGAATTGAAAATAGCATCAACTCTAAACCCTGATTCAAGCATTGTCTCATGCGGAACAGGAGACAAAGACTTCAATGAAAATCTATTGAAGAGACCTTCACATCTATAAACTGAGTGAGACTTCACCAATGACAGTGGGCCAGGGGGAGTCACTGGGAGTGACCCAAGGGATGCAGTGAGCGATCCCTGAACTTTTGTAAAGGCAGTGAGCCTGAGATAGGGTGACTGTGCCCGAACCTTTGTAATCTACAACATAGTGGATTTTGGTACGACCGACAACCTATCGGCGTATGCTCCATGGACATAGCCCTTAGTGGGGAACCAAGTAAAAATAGATATGTCATCTCATTGCAAGTGAATGTATCATTACTGATCATATCCATCATACCGGTTTTAACAGTTCCTACCAACGTGGGAACTAGATCCGCCAGTTTAAAAGAAAAAGTTGTCACCCTGATTCACCCCTCCCCTCTTTGGCTGTCCCGTGGTCCTACATTTTTCTAGGCCAACCTCTACCCAAATACCCTCTCAACTTCCCTCACATACTCCTAGAATCCTCTAATTGAGCATAAGTATTCCCAAGGAAGCCCTTGACTCAAATCAAAAAGAGTTACATGATTTTAAGGAAATGTCTTCTCTTATGTTATTTTGTTTTATTTTGATTCTCCAACCCCTTAAACTCTTTTTATTACTTTATTTTGTAACAACACCAGTATCTTCAATATACTAGTATGTTGTTATGAGAAGGAATTTATTTACACTTACACACACCTTCGTTTAATGGTTAAAGAACATACTGTTTCTGTGGGTGGTGAATTACTGCCTCATGAAACGATGCTTGTTTAATCTTCTTTTAACACCTCTCATGGTGTCCATTAAGTTATCACTATATTTATATATGATATATATTATGTTTATATTTTCCTTATGCTTATTTATTTCTCATTTATGGCATACCCTTATGATTTACATTATGGGGAAACACAATAATTTCATTTTAGGAAGTGCAGACTACCGCCCCCTCAAAGTGATTTGAATCGTTAACGCCATATGTGGGTTGTATAAAGGATGGATTAAATGATATTATATATGATATTATACGAGAATTATAATATACATTTATATCATTATGATTTCATTCCATTAAATATAAAATAGAAATGAAAGTAGCGTTCATGCGTATGCACGGCTTACCATCTCCATGAACGGTGCATTTCATTTCTTACCACTAAATGTTATGTAATATTATAAATGAATGTATATAATGCATATATATGATATATATGATATCTAAATCATGAATATAATTCTGGATATAATGGATATTTTACAACATGAACAACATGTAATTATCAGAAATTTATTTTTGACTCAAGTACCAAAGATCAACAAAACGACCGTTATTAACTTAAATAATTACATAATGTTCCTAACATGGTAATAAGTGATATAAAAGGAATAATTAACTTGAAAAAGGTTCTTAAGCAAGTATAAATTAACTCTAGTTTATTATTCAAGAGGTTAAAGAATGATCGAGTCAAGTCACACACGAGGTAAGGGACTTCGTCTAAATCTCTTTTCATTGAGGCATATTTTGTTTTATACACAACTATCTTTTATACGGTGTATAAACACCTTTGAATTTTAATTTTATTTAGAAGGAATCTTTTTTATAAGAAGTGTTTTACTAAAAGACAAAAGGGAATGTTTTTTTTTTCATACGTATGTGGCGACAACGACTTCTCTACCGTCGTCACCATTATTTGAGTTTCGGCTTCCTCTACAAGCCATAATGTTTTTTTAAATGAAAAAAATACCAACTTTTAATTTTATTTCATTTTGGTATTGAAAATGGTTTTGATAATACTTTTATTATATCAATGTATTTTATTGATATCTTATCATTGAAATGTATAAATTTTATGTTTCCTTTATGCATGTTTTATGTGATACGATTATGTTATGGATTATGATATGTTTAAACCTGTTCATATGAGGAATTCATTGGACTTAATAAGTGGCGGGTGGAGCCCTCTATAGCTACTCGATGCATCGGTAGGTCTCATGAGACAATCTAGTTTCTTGGAATGAGGCCTTGACAAAATCTTATTTGTATTCTTGGCATGAGGACTTGGCTACGTGGTTATGATAGTCTGGCATTGTGCATTCTATCATTATGAAAGTGGTTATTGATATTGCATGTGATTATTTGACTAGTAAAATATCCATGTGAGTAAGTAAACGACATTATTTTATTTTACTATTTCCATATTTTGTTGAAGATCAATTTTAAAAGGCTTTTTTTAGTTATACATTGCCTTAAATGTTTATGTTTATTTATAAATGTTTCCGATATACTGTTATCCTTACTGAGCATTTGAGCTCACCCCTTTCTATGTTTCATTTTTCCAGGATCTGAAGTAATATTTTATGAATGACCTGTAGGGATAGTCTGAAGGGGATATGAGTGTGGACTATAAAGACAATTTTATTGTAGTTTTTCACTTTATGATGTAATGTAACATTTATGAATGTATCTAGTGGTTACAAGGCTACTAAACTAATCAGTCTTTCGAGACTTGATCTTTTTTGATCATGCCAATGTTATGTAATAATGCACCGACTCTAGGTAACTGGGGTCAGGGCGTTACATGGATTTATCTGATTATATTAACATAATTACATATTAGTATAGTTTGGGTGATTTATTTATAATATCATAATGTTTGGAGAATATTTTAAGGAATTTCATGAAGAAACAATATAGAAATACTTAAATAAAAATGCTACCTATCCTTCAGATAATCACCATTTTTAACACCTCAACACCTCTAAGGAGGCTTTTATTCCTAAAATTAACCCTTTAAAATTTGGGGAGTTATTAAAGGAAGGGGTTTGAGAAGATAGTTTTTGAAACAAATGGTTATTGAATTGTGATTAATAGAGAGAAATTGTTAAATTTTATAGGATTGAAGAAGGGAACCCTTGGAAACCCTAAAAATATTAAATTATTATAAATTAATTTTAGAATCCAAATGGACCCAAACTGATTTATTTATAAGAAATGATGATTTTGGGTCTAATAATAATAATCTAATTAAAACTAGATACGTTTTTAATATAGTTTAATCCTTATAGTTTTGTGTGAAACCATTTAACTCATACTATTTTATCAATTGAGTTACACTTTTAGGGTGAAAATAATTACCACAACAAGTCAAAAACCCATTAATAAGTCATTAATTGAATTTTTTAACTTATATAAACTTTTTTTTGAATATTATAATTTATATCATTTAATTTAATATTTTATAATTTATAATATCAATTATGCCAATTTTAACAGTATTCATTAGATGATTTTAAAAAAAATCCTAACAACTTGATTCCATAAGAATAAATTCATTAAATAATAAATAACATATAAATTTCATCCATAAAATTTGTGGATGGCAACAAATATTTCAAATTATGTTTATTTTAATATTATTAATATCATTCATTTAATTATTCCTTTAATAAATCTATTACTACATCATCATTGTGTCATATTTGAATATAATTGTTTATTTCATAAAAATTATAAATAAATTACTATGACGTAGGTAATAAATTTATCTTCTATTTATAATTTTTATTCATGTATTTCACTTAAATAACCACATATAAAAAAATATTAACTTATTCAAAATATGAGTATGATCATTTTAACATAGCATTAAATAAAATATAATAAATGTCATCTTCTTACCCAAGTGGCTTAAAATGTTCATAATTATTATGTAAGCTTGATTTTGGTCGAAAAACTCTCATATAATTAAATAATGTAATTCCCCGACCCTAGTTACCTAGAGTCGGTGCATTGTTAAATAACATTGGCATGATCATAAGGGATCAAATCCCGAAAGACCGATCAGTTTAGTAGACTTGGAAGTACTAGATACATTTATAAGTTTTAAATTACATTATAAAATGGAAAACAACAACAACATTGTCTCCATTGACCAAATTAATCCCTTAGACTACCCCTTAATATCAATCATAATATACTTCTTCACATCCTGGGAAAAATAAAACATAGAAAGGGGTGAGCTAAGATGCTCAGTAAGGATAAAAATATAACCAAAACATTCAAGAATAAGAATAAACATTTAAGGCAATGTATAATACTTAAAACACAAGACTTTTAAACTTAAGCTTCATCATAATATGGAAAAGATAAATCCAATAATTCAATTTACTTATTCACATGGATATTCTACTAGTCAAATAATAACATGTAATATTAATATCCAATTTCATAATGTTGGAATGCATAATGCCAAACTTCATAACCACATTGTCAAGGCCTTGTGCCAAGAATACAAATAAGATTTTTTCAATTCCTTCTGCCATGACACTAGTTTGTCTCATGAGACCTACCGATTCATCGAGGAGCTATAGCGGGCTACACACATCATTTACTATGTCCAATTCATTCCTCGTGTAAAAAGGTTTAAACAAAATAAAAACATTCATATTAAAACTATCATACAAAATTTTAATATTTTAACCATAAACCATGAATGGTATAAAAATAACACATCCATAGTCAAGAATATCACAAAATCATCAATACAATACTAAATATTTTTATCATAATAAAACAACTTCATACAAGTTTAAAATCAATCAAAGTATGTTGACATAGATGAAATGAATATTATTTGTAATAAATACCTATTTCTATTTTGAAATAATTTAAAAGTCACATAATTATAAAAGATAATATTTATTTTTAAAATATTATTATAATCTTTATGGGAAGCTTCGATGATGTTATAATGGTGGAAAATAGGTGCACCCGCCATATAAGTTAAAAAAAGACATTCTTACCTTAATTTTTTTTCTAAATGGTTATAAAGTACCTTGTTTGGATAATGACGGAAAGATTCCTTTCAAAACATATGTAGTCAAATAAGTGTATAAATGAATTTAACCCATAGTCTAGTAAATAGAAAAAATGTTTTGAATTAAATTTTAAGAAAACATGGATATGTATGATAAAGAGGTCACAGTAGATACTCTTGTATAAACAACCTCAGATAATGAAGAGATTGAATAATTTACCCGTACCATGTACTTCCCATTAGTTGATGGTATGTTAACCTCCAATATAATAGTTAAAAAATTGTTTTTAAATTACAAAAGAACTATTTATACAAATATGATATCATATATGATCCTATAATATTTCTTTGTTTATAATATTTCACTAGTATCATCGTTTTAGGTGTAAACTAATTCATTTTCCTTTATATGATTGGTTACATAAGAAATGTTTTTTATTGATAGGATGCATTTTATTTATATAAAGAATGATATTATGTTCATAAAAATTATTTTTAATCATAAAACTAAAATTTTTCTTGAATGATTGTGATGGGGAATGAATCTCATCGCGTTCGTGGAGACGGTAATCCATACGTATGCACGAGAGAAAATATCATTATATTGATGATGAAATATTATGTAATTGGATAGTATATCATATATACCAAATAATTAACATGTAATATTTATTATTTACATTAGTTATACTTATTATTATACCCATCCATATATTTAAGTGTTTGAATAACAGACTACACCACAACGTGGAGACGGTAATCCGTGCGTACGCACGTGTGGTGACTTTGTATTTTATAGGATGGATAGAATAATGAATATGATTGTATGATATTTATAATGACATCACAATGTGAAGAAAGTAATAGAGTTATTATTTTGGTATGTAAAAAACAAAGAAAGAGGAAGTAGAAGAAGAAAAGAACTTGAAAGAGGGTGGTGAAATTATTACCTCTTCTTCAGGTGTTTTCTTTTGAGTTAATCAAAAGGGATACTTGGGTTGGATTTATGATCAATGTAAGGACTCTATGTTGCAGTGAGGGAAGTTGTGAAGGTATTTGTTCAGGGGTTGGCCAATCCAAATGGCTTTGGAGGTGTGAAATTAAGAGAAGGGGAATTACCCATTTATATGAGAGGAGAGGGTCACTTTAGAAAGATCATGAATGGAATATATTATTATAGGAAAATTATACCATAGGTAAATATTGATCCCACATACATTGAAAGTCAAGTGAGAAAGATCTCAAAATGTCCTATAGGGTTTGAATAGTCCATTATGATTTTCCATCAGTTTGAGGGTGGTAGGCCGTGCTCAAATAAAGTTCAGTTTCCAAGGCCTTCTGAAAGCGTTTCCAAAATCTTGATGTAAAACGGGGATTGTGATCAGAAAAAATCGATAGGGTTACACCATGGAGTCTTAAAAATTCATTAATATATATTCATACTAGACATTCAGGTGGTAAATATTCTCTTACAATAATAAAATGCATTGACATGGTAATACGATGAACAATGACCCATATTGCATCATTCCTTCTAGAAGTCTTTGGTAGCCCCATAAAAAAGTCCATCCTAATATTATCCAATTCCCACTTAGGTATGGGAAAAGGTTACATGACTCCTCAAGGCTGTTGTCTTCCATCATTCATTTGTTGACAACACATACATCTTGAAAGAAAATCAGTAATCTCCCTCTTCATTTTGTGCCACCAAAAATGTTCCTTAAAAACTCTATACATCTCGGTGCTACCAGGGTGTATAGAGAAATTGGTGCTATGAGCATCATCCAATAATTCTCCTTTTAGATCAGGTATATTAGGAACACAAAGCCTCTTCCCAAATTTCAAAATTCCATCTTCATATACGAAGTCACTCAATCTAAAATCATTGACATCTTTAATCATCTTTTGAAACTCCTCATCATCAGTCTGAGAACTATTTATCAGTTCTAGTAAAGATGATTTGGCAACCATTTGAAAAAAGTATTTATGTTTCACCTTCAATGGTTATTCCCATATCCATATTTACTAGATTCATAAAAATAGGATCCCTTTCAACTCTTATCTTGTTCCAAAATCTATGATCTTTTCTGCTCAAAGCATTTTCCACCTGATTTTCCTTCCTCAGGTGGTAGGGTATTGTGAAATCATAATCCTTTAGTAGTTCAAGACATCTCCTTTCCCTCATGTTGAGTTCTTTTTGTGATAAAATAAACATCAAACTCTTGTTATCAGTATAAATATAAAATTTTTCACCATAGAGATAGTTTCTTTATATCTTCAAAGAAAAGATTACAGATGCTAACACAAGATCATGAGAGAGATAGTTTTACTCATAAATTTTTAGCTGTCATGATGCATAAGAAATAACTCTATCATTCTGTATAAGGACACAAGAAAGTCCTTTCTTTGAATCATCACTATAAATAACAAACCCATCGTTCCCTGATGGTAGAGTCAATATTGGTGCGTTGACTAATCTTCTCTTCAGTTCATCGAAACAATCTTCACACTCATTTTTCCAAACAAATTTAACCCCTTTACCTATAATCTTGGTTAATGGGTTATCCAACCAAGTAAAGTTCTGGACGAAACATCGATAATAACCTACTATACCAAAAAAACTGCATACCTCAGTTATACTCATTGGTTATGGACATTATTGGATTGCCTTGGTCTTTGAAGGATCAATATAGATTACATCCTTAGAGACAATATGACTAAGAAAATATATCTCTGGAAGCTAGATTTAAAACTTGTTAAACTTCCCATATAATTCATTTCTTCTGAGGGTTTTCAAAATATTGTGTAAGTGATTTTCATGACCTTCATTGCATTTTGATTATACCAAAATATCATCAATAAATATCGCTATAAAGACATCAATATATTCATTGAAAACTCTATTAATTAGATTCATGAAGATAGAGGGTGCATTAGTCAATCCAAAAGGCATTACTGTAAACTCATAATGGTCAAACCTAGGTTAAAATGCTATTTTCGGAATGTATTCATTCTTTACACACAATTGATGATATCCAGATCCAAGGTCAGTCTTTGAAAAATATCTAGCTTCATAAAGTTGGTCAAATAAATCATCAATGTTAGGTAGGGGATACTTGTTAATTATTGTTATAGCATTGATCTCCCTGTAGTCAGTGGAAAACCTCATAGATCTTTCTTTCATCTTAACAAAAGGGCAGGGGCTCCCCATGGAGAAATAGTAGAGAGAAAAATCCTTTATTACTCAATTCCTCTAGTTGTTTATTTAGTTAAACTAATTCCATGGTGGCCATTCTTTAAGGGTTCTTCGATATGGGCCTTGAACCAAGAATTAAATCAGTAAAAAACTCAATTTCACATTCTGGAGGATATCCATGTAAATCCTCTAGAACGATACCAACATATTATTGCTCTATTGGTACATCATCTATTCAAACATTATTTTCCTCACATATAATTATTTCTTTCTCTTCCTCCAAAATAATTTAATTTAGTAGAGCTATCAGGGTGGATCTAGATAATAATTAGGTGGTTATGTTTCTACTCTAAAGATAAGGTACTCCTTATCTTCACTGAGAATTATAACCTCCTTCTTACAATAAATTTTCACATCATGGTATGAAATCCAATCCATTCTAAGGATTATATTAAATTAAATTATGGGTATGACAATGAGATCAGCAGATAAAGAACATTTATATGCCCTAATGGGAGCTGATTCACAAAAAATATTGTGATAGTACTTCCCTTAGGATTTTTGACTAAAAAATCCCTTGTTAAGTCAAATTGAAAATATCAAAATTTTTAGTAAATTGGGAAGATATAAAACAATGTGATGATCCAAAATCAGATATATCATTTTCAAAACATTAGGAAACCATTAAATTACCTTCCACCATTTCTTTAAAAGCTTCAAACTCAGTAGTAGTGATCGCATAGGCTTTGCCTTTCTCCCTTATCCTTTTCTAAGGTATGTTTCCTCAGTGCTTAGAACATTCATTTTCATAATTCCTCTTTTCTATACAATTGTAGCATTCACCATTGAAAGAATCTTTCTTTCCCTTGAATTACTGAGCTTGGTGGCCTTTTCCACCACACTTGTAACAGACTCACATTCCCTTCAGGAAAGTACCAAGGTATTTCTTCCCATGTTTATTTCATGATGGATATTCAACTTCTCCTTTCTTCCCCATATTTCCATTTCCAGATTGTTTGGAAGATCTCTTCTTCACTTTCTTTGCTTAAAAGTCATAATACTTAAGAATTACTTTTCTATCTTAATAGCACATGAGACAATATCTTCATATAGTGAGAATGATTGTGAGACTAATTCTCAACGGAGAAATGGTATTATCCCATAAAATAATCGATCAATCTTACTCCTTGGGTTACGTATATAATATACTTCATGCCTTTCTAACATTTTAATGTTAACATCATACATTGTGACATTCTCATCCTCCTTTTGCCTCAGACTCGGAAATTTCCATTCCATAAAGACTCGATGGTCACGAGGAAAGTATTTTTATAAGAAAATATCTTTAAAATCCCTCTGTTCCATGTTTCATACTTCTTCATCTTCCTTTGTGTTTTGGATTAATGACCACCATTGATCTGTATCTCCAGGGAGGTGATAAACTACAATGACAACTTTTTCCTTTTCACTACTCCCCAAAGAATGAAATATTTTCTATTAGGAACTTATCCATTTCTCAACTACCAATGGATGTGTACTCCCATTGAATGTTGGTGGTTGTTTCCCATGAAGCGGTATAACATTGATCCTTATCATTGTGGATCATGGTTCTCCATATAGGTAAGGTTTTTATTCATAACCTGAGTGAGTTTTACCGGTATGGGGATAAGCTGATTAACACCAGTTGTGTCACCATCTCAACTATAACTATCATGTGTATGAGGGAAATCACAACATGGATTACGTGCATCGATATAGTTTCCATTCCTTCCACTATGTGGCATTTATAAATAATTTCTTGCAGTAGATTAGTTTATGTATTGAAATACATAATTCCAAACTTCAAAAACACATAACATAAATTGAACATATTATGGATATAATCCATAATCATAAAAAAATTATCTGAGGAGGTATTAACTCATAAATCCTTCATAATTGTTTGTAAAGAAAATGTGAATTATCCTAAGCATATCCCTTGGGAGTGTCGTAACCAAGAGTGCATCAAGGCCCATTGTCGTGTAGTAGGATACCCCAAGTCAGTCCTTAAAATCCTTTTCAGAGTTTTCACTCCTAGGTGCATCTGTTCCAGATCCTCCTCTACCTGATCGTATCTAGATAGGGATTTATTTCTTAGAAAATACACAAAATCTCGACATTTCCAAAATTCTTGGAAGTTCTTCTATAATGATCCTCAAAGTCTATCTTAGGGTAATGTGCTCTAATCAGAGTTTATCTAAATCTATATTCCAAGGTTTGTACTAAACTTTCTCTGATACAAACTGTAATTCCCTGACCCTAGTTACCCAAAGTTGATGCATTATTACATAACATTGGCATGTTCAGAAGGGATCAATTCTCGAAAGACAGATCAGTTTAATATCCTTGGAAGAACTAGATACATTCAAAAGTTTTATATTATATTATAAAATTAAAAAAACAATATCATAATCTTCATTGACCATATTCATCCCTTAGACTATACCTACAGGTCAATCATAATATACTTATTCGCATCCTGGGAAAAATAAAACATATAAAGGGGTGAGCTCAGATTCTCAGTAAGGATAACAATATAGAGAAAAATTTCAAGAATAAGCATAAACATTTAAGGCAATGTATAAGACTAAAACAAAAGCCTTTTAAACATAAAATTCATCTTAATATGGAAAAGATAAATCAAATAATTCCATTTTCTTATTCACATGGATATTCTACTAGTAGAATAATCACATGCAATATCAATAGTCAATTTCATAATATTGGAATGCATAATGCCAGACTTCATAACCACTTAGTCATGGTCATGTGCCAAGACTAAAAATAATATTTTTCCAAATCCTTGTGGCAAGACACTAGTTTGTCTCATGAGACCAACCAATGCATCAGGGAGCTATAGTGGGCTCCATCTGTCACTTACTATGTCCAATGCATTCCTCATATGAAAATGTTTAAACATAACATAGTCATCCATATTAAAACTATCATACGAAATGTTAATACTTTAACCATAAACTATGAACGGTATAAAAATAACACATCCATAGTCAAGCATATCACAAAACCTTCAATAAAATATAGAATATTTGTATTATAATAAATCAACTTCAAACAAGTTTAAAATCTATCAAAGGATGTTGACATAGATGAAATGAATACTCTATGAAATTAATACCACTTTCTATTTTGAAATAATTTAAAAGTCACATAATTAGAAAAGAAAATATTTATTCTGAAAATATTATTTTAATATTTTATTGGAAGCTTCAATGATTTTATAATGTAAAATAATAACCACACCCACTGTATAAGTAAAAAAAGACATTCTTACCTTATTTTTATTGAAATTGTCATAAAGTACCTTGTTTGGGAAACGACATAAAGATTCTTTTCGAAACATATATGGTAAAATAAGGTTATAAATGAATTTAAATCATAGTCTAGTAAATAGTAAAAAAATTTGAATTGCATTTTTAAGAAAACACAGATTTGGATGATAAAGAGGTCCTAATAGATACTCATGTATAAACATCCTTGGATAATGAAGAGATTGAATAATTAACCCTTACCTTCTACTTTTACTTAGTTGATGGTATGATAAACTCTTGTATAATAGTTAAAACATTTTTATTAAATTATACAATAACTATATACATAAATATGATACCATATATGATCTTCTATTATTTCATTGTTAATAATATTTCAGTAGTATCATCATTTTGGGTGTTAACTGATTCGTTTTCCTTTATATGCTTGGTTACGTAAGCCATATTTGTTATGGATAGGATGTATTTGATTTATAAACAGAATTATATTATGTTCATAAACATTATTTTTAATCATAAAATGAAAATTATTCATAAATGATTATGACAGGGAATGAATCTCATTGTGTTCGTGGAGACAACAATTCGTACGTACGCACGACCGACAATATCATTATATTGATGGTGAAATTGTATGTAATTGTATGGTATATAATATATAAAGAATAATTAACATGTTTTATTTATTATTTACATTATTTATACTCATTATTATACCTATCCAAATAATGAAGTGTTTGAATAACATACTACACCAGGACGTGGAGAAGTTAAGCCGTACGTAGGCACGTATGGTGACTCTGTCATTAATAGGATGGATAGAATATATAATATGGTTGTACCATATTTATAATAACATCACATTATATAGATGGTAATGGATTTATTATTTTGGTATAAAGACAAAAAATAAAGAGGAAGTTGAATAAGAAAAGAACTTGAAAGAGGGTGATGAAATTATTACCTCTTCTTCGGGTGTTTCCTTTTGAGTTAATCAAAAGGGATCCTTAGGTTGGATTTCTAATCAAAGTAAAGACTCTAGGTTGAATTAAGGAAAGTTGGTAAGGTATTTTTTCAGAGTTTGGCTGACCCAAATGGATCTTGAGGTGTAAAATTAAGAGAAGGGGAAGTACCCTTTTATAAGAGAGGTGATGGTTACTTTAGGAAAATCTTGAAATATTATTTTATAATAAAATCATTTTATATTTATAATAGATCCAAAATGATTTATTTCGATGATAAGGTGAGTATAGGTCGAAAAACTCTCAACCAATAGGTTTTAGATAGGTTTAGATCACCATATTTACCTTATCATTTAGATTTGACTCTTAGTTAAATAGTTTTACATTTTCAAGTCTCTTTGTATTTTTATATTATATGGTTATTAAACTTATAATAAACTACCAGGATAACCCCAAGTGGTTCATTATTGTTATATATAACCTTATCTAAGTCCTTTTTTCTGAACATTATATTTTTAGTAATATTATATTAATTAATAATAACATATTTGTTTTAAAAACTCAATTATGTCAATTTTAACACTATTTAGTATTTGATTTTTTTGATGGCCATAAAAACTTTATCACTTCGAATAAAATTATTTAATAAACCCTAAAATGTCATATTAACCAAAAAAATTAGTTTAATTCTTTATATGCCCCAATTTACATTTATTTGGATATTTATATGATCAATTATTTCAATATTTCATTATTAATGTAATTACTGCATCATCATTGTGTCAGAAATAAATTAAATTATTTAATGTTTAAAAATTATAAATAAAATACTATTATGTAGGAAGTATTCTTATCTTTATAATGAATATTTATAGTCGAATTTATATTTTGTGTATCACTATATTAAAAATGTTATATTTATTAAACTTTGAATTTAACTATTTTAACTCTTCGTTAAATAAAATAATAATAACTGTCCTAATCTAATCCGTGTGAACCAAATAGGATCATATTTTATTCCTAAGGTTGTTTTTGGTCTAATTACACATATCCAATAGAAATAGAGATAGTGTTAGGGTAATTATAATACCATTTTCACCCTTAATTACCCTATTTAATTTTCATCGTGGTAAATAAATGTCAAAAGTTACTATTCACCATAAATTATTTTCATCTTATTGAACCAAATTTTACTTACTGATGTCAACTGTGTGACTTGGATTTTTGAAATTTAACTCATAGAAGCGGAAAAATTATGTTTTATACAAATTTGCAAATGCTCCTAGAAGGTGGGTAAAAGATGGTAAAAAGTTATATAAAATTTTATATGTCTAAACTTATTATAAAATGACTCCAATGAATTATGTTGAACATATATAGGTATTATGTGTATATTTTCACCTAAATTAAATTAAATTAAAATAACTAATTATTTAAATAAAAAAGTTGGTTTTAAACAATAACATAATGTTTTCACCATTCATCAGAAATTGAAAGTTTTAAAAAAAATACAAAAAAATCACCCTAAGCTAATTTTGATATTCCAAATTCAAAAATGAAGTCCATTTTGAAAAATAAAATTTCAAAATTTTCAAAAAGTGGGAATTACTATTCATAATGGTTAGGTTGATTGGTTGTGGTGTGTTAAACTCCAAGTTGCGTACAATGCAACCTACTGCATTATTCAAAGGGAAACGTGTCATGGAAGCTTGGGGTGTTAATAATAA
Source organism: Viscum album (assembly GCA_963277665.1). Classification (NCBI taxonomy): domain Eukaryota; kingdom Viridiplantae; phylum Streptophyta; class Magnoliopsida; order Santalales; family Viscaceae; genus Viscum; species Viscum album. Next base: position 190,365,368 of record OY728136.1, on the reverse strand, counting down.
GGACATGCATTAGGGTAATTTTATATTATTATGATATTATTTTTATTTTAATCAACATATTGACCTTTAACTGTGGTAAATTAAATACTAAAGTTATTTTTCACAAAAAAAAATTTTGATTCTATTGGAACTCATTTATCATACTAATTACCACAATTTATGTTTTATTTTCAAAATTAAATTCACAAAAGTGGTAAAATACTTTTTAATTTTAATTGTGCAAATGTGGCTAGTAGTGGGTAAAAGAGGTGTACAAAATCTCAATAAATGTTTATATCTAATTTCATTTAAAATTAATTCCATTGAACTAAATTGGATTAAATTAATATCTAATTATACTTTAAGACCAATTAATAATATACTCTAACAATATAAATGAATTGGAATAAAACACATTTTTTAATTAAAATGTAGTATTCTTCACTATTTGTAAAAAATGAATCTTATCAGAAAAATACAAAAAAACTAACCTTAGTAAATTTTTATGCCCCACTTCTAAATAAGAGTTTTATTTTATCAAATATAATTTATAAAGGTTAAAAAATAGATTTAATATTGGTTTCCTTCAGAAGGCAGTAAAAATCCTTTTTTGAGAAATACTCTTTTTATGCATAAAATTGAATTTATTCTTATATAATATCTAGAAATAATATAATATGAATATTAAACAAAAAATTTAATTTATATTTCATTAATATAATATAAAAAGAGTGATTTGATAAATTTATATACACAATTACTTTCACTAAATTATTTTATCATAAAAACACATCATTTACATTCAATTGGTTTTTATATTCATTTCCAATTAATAACTAACGAATAATTATATAAACATGTGTAAACCCTATTTTTATAATTTATATAATATCATTTATTCCCTTCATTATAATGACTATGAGAAAACTGAAACTTAAAATAATGATATAATATATTATTTTTGGATATAACATTGTCTGGTGTGCAACTTAAGATTCTGGAGAAACCCATTACTGTGTGCCATGTACGATATCAAACCAATTATCCATTTTAATGTAAAATTACTATCGAATCCATACATATAAATTAATATGTAATATTATCATACTATGTTTACCTGAGATGTTACATCCTTCCCACATTTTGGAAATTATGTCCTAGTAATTTAAAATTTGGGATCAGTAACTATGGTTTCACATTTCAAAATTACATCATTGAAATCCCACATCGAAAAAGGTGTTAATAAAATAGACACATTAAGAGATATAAATTGAAGTAAAAAGGTCACTTGAGATAACATATACTAGCATTACAAGTATAAAACCATGGATATGGAAGAAAAACTAACCATTACGTTCTGATGGATATTAAAAGAATACATGATATGCTGACAGTTAAGAATCACAAAACCATAAATTTGTCATCGGTTGAATGTTCTCTGATTTCATAGTAGGAAAATAAAATTGATAGTTTTTTGTTTTAATAACATTTCAATGGAGTTGTGGAATTCATTTACTACCTGGACTAAGAACATAAGGAAACACACTTACTTTAATTGTAGAGTTTCATCCTTTAATAAAATACCACCAGAAACTCATATTTTTATCTAAATGATGAGTATTCAACTTGAATTTTTAATTCCTAAAACACAAGAATCAACTCTTATATAATTAAGTAATCTATAAAATATTATCTATTTATTTCTTCTATCATGAATTATTAACCAAAAACAATATGGTTAGGATAACATAATAGTACAACATGAATAATCCTTTATATGATAATAATCTACATTAATGTCCAAAATTCAACTTTGATGCCCAACGTTCAACATGGAACATTAAAAAAAATAAAAAAACCTTTAAATTACTCTAAATAATCCAATTAATATTGATTCCCAAAATTCAGAAGGATTTGATAACATAGTCTTCCATGATGAATTTAATCATTTATCTCCAAATAACATCAACCAGTATTAATGTCTCATACTAAAAAATAATTAAACTATTCCAAAATTCTTCATGATAGGTTAATAATTTCCATAAATAACTTAATTCCCAATAATTCAAGAATTAAAATCATAGATTCTTATAAAATATAATTAAACCATTACTCCTCGATTAAAATACCATTGTATTCATTTTACCATAGACATTTAATGTTCCAAAAATAGTGAATTCCTTCCAAAATAACATTTATCACTTAATCCCAAAATTATTTTCCAATACAAAGTATATCCATTTTATAAATCATAAGTTCCCAAAATAAACATATTATTATTCCACCAACTTGTTTAACTAAAAGTAATAAATTAATACAAACTCGGGATTTCATGTAGGGCAGTGGTAGGTGATAATGCCTTATTAGGCTTTGATAGCCTCTGTCCAATTGGCCTCTGTCTGATTCTGATTCTACCATTCCTACTAAAACGTAGTAAAGAACTCAATCATCAGCTAAAATTTTATCGTTCGATAGAACTCTATCAGGTGTACCTTTCTCCAATGGATGTCTCTTCGATGAAGCAATTCTAATGGGGATTACTCTAATGGAACTCAGTATGATGGGAATCACATGGATGAAACTTCCTCCAATGAGGCTACGATCAGATTGGATCACAATCTGATATATTTTATTCAATTTTAACATGATACAAAACTATTTCTCAGATCTAAATACTTACTAAATTAGTATCAGTGATTCATCTTTTTTGAACTTGTGAATAGTTTCAAAGCTCAAATTTACCTTATTCTCTATTTATAGGCATCCAATAATAGAAATGGTGGCACCATCATTTCTTCATCCCACTCAAAAAAATCCATATATCTATGAATTTAATTTTTATTTGGTATTTTAATTTTATTAATTCATCTATTCTAAACACTTATGGGGGCTTATCGAATCTTAAAAAAATCTAGCCTGGTCATTCTTTATTTTGTGACTCTAATTGAAATTTCTCCCTCAGAGCAAGTGCAATGGGATTTTATTATAGAAACATAATTTAATGTGATTTCATAGGGAAATCATGTTTGATGGATCATAACTTCCACATTGTGAACTCCATAGTGTTTCCTATTAACTAAACTAAAAGTTAATCATTTCATTCTCACATAAAAAATAGAATAAAAATATTAAAATTATTGTTTTCCTTGATACATTGATTCAATTGGAGAATGGTTAACAGTATTGATGCAACATCTTTACCCATCATTCAGTTCATATCACCACATGGAAACTCAAACATTTATCACATTTTAAATTTCATACTCATTACAATAGAAATTTTATTCATTTTCTAGGACCAATTAAATTATTCTGATTAAAATTTTGAATTATCCCTCTTTCAATGCTCAGGTAAATGATTCATGGTCTTTAACTCTGGTCAATAAAGTGTTCTTCACCCAATGGTATATCGGTGTCAAACAAAGTCCGATAAAAACCTACATAATTCTAGTCTAATGGATCGGAATCCATGTCATATCGATGGCCCAGTCTCTGTGGACCATCTGATGTATTGATTTTGGGATATAATTTGATTAATCGAACCTACAAATATAATAACTCTAGTAAGCCTCATATATAACTTTTCATCTGATTCCTTAAAGATTCATGCAATTTGTAAAATGAATTTGTGTTAGAATACCCTCTAATGGATCTATGTCATATAGTGCATAATGGACCAGTGTCAACATCAAATTATTTAAATTAGATAATTTATGACTGATGATTAACCTAGATGATCAGTTTTTTACTGAATCATACCATATGATGGTGCATTTGATCAACACTTTTGCAAAAAAAATATTACTTATATATGTTAAATCTCCAAGAATTTTGACATTTTAACATCAAAGATACCCAAACCAATTAATTTCACATTCTTGTTCTTTTATCTTAAATTATTTAGGATTTGAGAAATGTTGAATTTTCAAGAAAGCATCATAAAATTTTTACTGATGAAAATCTGGTTCATATCATCTATGTCTAGAAATCTATGTATAGAAAAACATTTATATTCTATTTTTACCTCGGTTACCCTATTTCCAAAAAAATTCCTGGTTAGTCTACTATGTACAGTCCGAAAACCAAAACAACACCTTTTCATAACATCAGACATATTACATATATAGAAAAAAATAAAACAGAAAACATATGTTCCATACAATATCCCCTTTTTGTATATTTTCAAGACCTATTTCATAATAATCTCACTTAAGAAACATCATCTTGATCACAATTCTTTTATTATATCTTTCCCTTAAATTTTCCCCATATTCCATTTCTCACCCAATTATTTACAATCAAATTCAAAGGGTCCACTCCTGATATTTTTTCTTCATTTCCAAATCTTAAAACCATTCAACGGGATATCATTTTTATCACATGATTTTCTTAAAAAATTTCATTTAACTAAAAATCTATAAGTCGTCATGGGTGAACCTGATGTAAAAAAGATTGCACTATTAAGGTGATCAATGTTGTCTAAAACAATTATGTAATAATTTTTTTATGATACTTCCAACATTCTCATCTCTAATTTAGTCTTGAGTATATTTTTTAAGATAAGAAAATCCCACACCCATATCAAAAGTAATATCTGAATGTTTAGGAAAATAAACACAAACTTCTGAAAAACTATTTTTTATAGACTCATTAACATATAATGTAGGATGAGTAAGAGAATAAAACCTTAGAATCATAATTTATAATCCATTAATTTCTTTCATTTCAGTATAAATGAACAGATATTTTTGGAATAATGAGGAACCACAATAGTTTCTTAGACTAAACATTTAGATTGACTGTATTCTCTCAGTTTTTATGTTTTCCTATTTTTCATAGATATTTCCTTGAACATTTTTTTGTCTTCTTTTCACCCTTCTAAAATTTTGAAATAAGATTATCATCATTTATATAATCTTAAAATTATGTTTTTAACATATTTTCAACTTTGGAATCCTTTTTGTTATAATGTGTTTGTACCAATTCCTTCATGTCTTTCTATTATTTTGGAAAGATAGTGAGAAAAATTTAATAACATTTCAATATTTATCACATCTATTGCATATTTCCAGAATCATAAAATCAAAATCTATTGATTGATTTTAATCACTATTTCTATCAACTTCAAAAACATTTTTATTTCCATTTTATTCAAATTACTTTTCTTCTCTTTCTAAATTTCTATCCATTGGAACTTATTCTATCCAAAAAATCACTTTTTATTTTTGGATATATCATGGTTAGTTTTTTAAACATTATTAACATAATGTAATTTCATAATTTTCTCATTTATCATTATTAAGGCTTCAACATTATTAAAATTCTGACTTTACTTTATTGATTCCATTAATTTATTAAAAGTGTTTATTTTTATTTTCTCACCATAATTGTATTTAATAAATACTAGTTTCCTAGTATCAACCTGTTTGACCAACATAAAAAAGACCAATGTATGGAAATTCCATAGTACCAATAGTGACCTCTAAATTTTTATTTTTCAGATTGATAGTAAATTTTATCATAACATTGTTGTTTCATCTTCTTTATAATTTTTGCATCAATATTCATAGGAGGATAATTCATAGTATAATTCCATTCATCCATATTGAATTATGTTTTCTCACAATTTTTCTCTTTTAGAATATTATTTTCACCAACTTTAGAATATTTTCAATCAACATCAAATTCCTTGATGAATTTGTTTCTAATCATCCTTATATCACTCCTTCTGGTAATAAGCCTTGATTATGTTTATAAAAAATCATTTTATTTCTCAGACAATCTATTTTTAGATCCTCTATCATATGTACCTATTTTTATATCTTCAAATTTTTCTGCATACATTATTCAATAATATCCAATTTTATCATATTGATTCTCTCGATTCAAACATATTTTTCTTCATAACTTTTCATCTTTTTTTCGAGTCCAACAATCTTCATTTTCGATGCTCTAATAGAATAGATGTTTTTCTTTTCCTTATTCATCTGACCCCAACTCTAAAAATTTATACATTATACATATTTACTCAACTTAATTATGCTATTATTGAGATTAATTTTCACACCCATATGTTTTTTTATTAATTATGTTTTTCGAAAAACACTTGATTCAACATTTTTCTCTCGAGTTCTGGATATGACAGGTTATAAATTTTGAGGTGATCCTTTGTTTATTATTGTTTCTATGTCTATTCCATAGTTCATATAAGATTTCTTTTTGAAAATTGTGGATATTTTGATTGATAGATATTGGTTCATGGTTGGAACATTGTTGGGGGAAACCATGAACCTTTTCCAAGGAAATGATAAGGCACGTGGTTTGTTGTTTGGGGAATAGATAAAAAATTGGGCATAGTTAGGGAAACCATTTAGAATGAATGGGATGAGGTTATAGTTTTTGAATGTGGCATTAGTCATGGTCATCACATGATTTGGGAAACCATGTGGCATACCCGTGTGAGGATCCCCTCTTCTCCACTAAAGAACTCATATTTAGAGAATGGTTTCACAAATCATGCATCCAAATAGTTACTGCTACCCAGATTAAAAAAATTATGAAATTTATATTCTAACCTATTGTGATTTTAAAAACCAAATCACACATTTCATCCTCCTCCTTGTTCATGAGACCCATTGGGGTTTCCTCATTCTCCAAGAGTATCCACCTCCACCATGGTGTGGATCAAGGGTTTCGTCAATGTTTGGAATTAAATATTCAAATTAATAACCTCATATCTTCTCCCTCTCCATTATCCTTCCATTTTAACTTGAGTTTCTCTCCTCCCATGTCCATTTACATCTATGGTTAAAGTTTCCACTTGAATTATTTTGGGGTTTTTCTTATTTTGGATTTCTTTTATTTTTTCATCATTCTTGAAACCTTAGAGAGGTTATTTTTGGGTTGTGTTATTGATGTTCATGTGATTCAAGGTAGGTTTTCCCTATGTATATCCCCATTAAGTGTATGAATATTTGGTTTCATTAATTTCACACATTCCTTTTTTTCTAAATGATTATTTGTGATATTTGAAGCAATTATTTGGTATGAAAAGTTGTGATTTCTCCATTTTATGATGTAAATGGAATTTTTAATTAAAATATTCCACACCGAGTGTTTGATAAAATATTTTTTTGGACATTGTGAGTGATTTGTGATTTTTAAATCCGATTTTGACATGGAAAACCATTTTGTGAAATCCTAAATGGTGTCCTGGATTTATTAAATGGGTTTCACAGTGGTTTGAGTTAATATTGTTGGGTGTTTGGTTCTTTGATTTTTTTTTCATATAATGATGATGTGTGGCCCATTTAATATTTTAATGAAGGTGGAATTGTTTTGAAAATATGGTGTAAATGATTTAATGGAATTCTATGAACGGTTGGGAAATGGAAAATGATGTGTTTGAATTTTTTTTTAAATGTTGGATTGACTCTATTAAAAATACATTCTTGAGGATCGTTCAACAGTTTTGAGGTATTGGTAAAAATAACAATCATGGAAACCATCATTGGATAATATCAAACCCTTGTTTATTTTTTATGGATGTAATGTCATTGTTGTGGAATCTTTATGATCCATTTATATCAATGAACATGGTGTAATCTCTGTGGACTCCTTATAATCTAGTTACTTTGAGGGTAATGAGACATCCTCAATGTAGAATCCTTTGATATCTATGATTTGTAATTCAGGAGATTGATCTTTGGGTTGACTCAGGTTGATGTTTTTGTGTGAATTAATTATATATGATATATTTTCAAGTTATTGTATTATATGATGGAATCTTTTATCTCACCCCCTTTATACTATTAATAAGGGAACCTAACATACCTAGAGAATTTGTTTAGAATGATTTCTACACTACATAGGATTACACACTGACTAGTGGACTATAGAAAGGAATTGTATATGTTTTTTATTATTAATTTGGGATAGTTCCCCTAAGTGAGACTATTTAGGGTGAATTTGAACACGTGGGAGTAATTTGATTTCATCATGTGAATCGTGCTTTCCAGGATGATTCAAGATGTATTGTATGTAATGGGTTAATGGATTACCTCCTAGGTTCTCCCATATCTATTAGAACGTAGTTGTCAATAATGTAAGTTTGAGATGCATTAATTGTCAGAAATACTTGTGTATTATTTATATTTCCTTTATTATGTAATCTTTTATATAGCTTACTTTCATGGTGTGCTTCTTGTGTAAAATTTTCATGTTGATTTTCAAAGGGTTGTGAATTTTTTGGCAATGTTTTGTACTACATCAATATCTTTTCAAATGGAATTTCATTATTATTATTTAAAATATCTATGTATCATTCTACAAATAGAATGTGGATTTTAATAGTAAAAAGTGAAATGGACCATGTTTTGGAATTAAAAGTAAATGTGTGAAAATGATTAATTTTATATATTGTATTTCAAACCTGAAATTGATGTTGCTTTTATTTAATGTATGTTCATCTAGAATAGATTATTTTGGGCATGAATTCTATGTTTTAATAAAAGTTACTATAGATATTTCTTATTTTTATCTTTTAATATAGGTTCTATCTTGGTCTCGATCAATGTGGGAGATGGTTAGTCTTGGTATCTAGGAGTTACTCGTGGGGTCACATAGAGACATTGTGGTTTTTAGGTTCAGTTGGTTTTTGTTTTTCTATTTTTTATTTTATGGTTCCTAAAATGATATTCAGTTTTGATATTTATTCATTTGGTATACTCTATATATTTTTTATGTTATGTTTATTTATTTATATTTGGATAAATCATTATCACTATTACTATGATGATACCTGACAGTAGTTTTCATCACGAAAGGATTGTGAATGCCTCTCGAGCCTTTCCATGGATTGACCTGAGTGACTGGTTAGGGGTATATCTGGGTTTTTCCGTGACAAAATGGAATCAAAGTAGGATGGTTCTTTAGAGGACCTATCATTCAGATAACCCATTGTTATTTTAGATATTGAGTTAGATAGAGTAGGAGTGTTAGAGCATGGGCTATAGTTCTGGGAGACTTCCAGGCCAACACATTCTAAATTGAACATTGAGTTTCAATGAGAAGTAGGTATTATTTTGGTTTATTTGCATCTTTTTGGTTTTTTTCTCTTTGGAAATTAAAATAGTTTTGTTCTAATAGTATCACTATGCTCATAGGGTCTGGAAATCCATGTAGATCTAGGTATATTTTCCTAGATGACTCTCTATAATGGTGGTAGGATTGGAATATAGCTTCAAAACATATGATCAAGTCCCCCAGTGTCCCTAGTTTCCCGTTATGAGTTATTTTGGGTCTTCCATGATTCTGAAAACTGTTTTCAAAAATCATGTTATGGAATTCTGAAAACTAAAATTAAATTGGTGATGGCTTGGATCTTAGTAAGATGGAAAAAATGAGTTTTTAGAATCATTTCAAAGAAATCATTTGAAAATGTCTCTTTGTAAAATTATATTGTGGTAAAATTCTAATGGTGTAACTAGGTTGGATTTGGATAATAAAAAACTAGTGTTTTTTGAAATTAATTTTTTGGGAAATATAATTTTTAAGGGAAATTTGAAATTTGGTTTAAATGATATGGGATGTGTTTTTAATAAAATTATTTCACATCAAATGGTATTTATTGAGATGATGAAAATGTTTTTAATGGGATGAATTGGATTTTGGATTTAATTTTTTTAGTTTTATTTGAGTAGGATAAAATTTATTGATGTGTATAGTTTGAAAATTCTTTTTGATTAGTGGTTACTATGATTTTGAAATAATTTTTTGAATTTTGAAATGGGGTGTTGGTTGAGAATGAAATAACATGGGTACAATGTTGTTTTTTAAAAATTGGAATGGGTTTTTACAATTTTTATTCCCATGAGGGATCACTTTCTTGTATATGTGTGAAAATGTGGAGGGTTGATGGGATGTGTGGATGATCTCCTAGATTGGCATGGGTGGTGGGGTTCCTGGGATGGAACTGAAATGTACATGTGAGTGAGACTCAATGGAAAACCATCGGTTATTTTACAACCCATAATGATTTATTTATTTCAAATTTGTTTTTTATTGGAAACATAGGATGATTTTAAATACCATGATTTCATGGATTGTTTTTTGATGATTTCATAATGATGTTTATGTAGTGTTTTGAGTTTGAGAAATCTTATTGAATAGTTGGTTTTGATTGATCTATTGGTTTTCATGTTCCCTAGTTTCTACCCCTATAAAGATTCAACGAATATTCAAGGTGTGTCTAATGATGGTTTAACATTATAAAAGATTATAATAGATAAATCTCTGTACTTACAACATGTTTTTTGAAAGTTAAAACCTCTTGTCATTTATGGTCAAAATATACTATTGAATAAGAAGAGTGGATTCATAAAATACATATTATTTTTGGTATCCTTGAGTTTCCTGAGATGTTAATGGTTATGATTTCTTAAATTATGCTTAAAGGTCTAACCTAGAAGTGGTGGAATTCTGTATCTCAAGCCTTCCTTAGGAAGATCGTATCTAGGAATTCTTCAAGGCTTTGTTCATCCGTTAGTATTTCTATAAGGTTGTAAAATTAATGAAAAAAATGGAAATGTGTGTCCTATAATAATGTGATGGATCAAATTTTAATTTTCTATACCATTTTTTGGATCTAATTTTTTACCTTCTTTTGTTGGTTGTATATGATTCGTTGAAGGATCAACATTTTGTTGGTGGGATTCATCATGATTTTCAATCTAAGGTGTCCGAGTTTAGTTTAACATATTTTAATGATATAGTGAGGAATGCTGTTCAAGTTGTGGTTGTGTTATCACTATTTATTAAAAAAACATCCTTCCTCTGATATCTAAATTTTTAAAGGATAATTTTAGTAATATGATAGATAATTATCCACAATCCATTTGTACTGGTCATGGTATTAAAAATCCAATTGAGCTTTCATCAGATTCATCTAAGTGTAAGATCAAAGTTTGTCATCAGTACGTTCACCCACATCATAAGAATCCATTAAACGCAATTTTTATCAAGATATTTCATGACTTTGGATTCTTATGTTAATTTAAATAGTTCTATTAGGGTGTTTCTTGGAAGTGATGTGGTGTCAGGGTGTAGGAGTATACTTCCATTCAATGCTAATTTTAAGTAACTTTTTAGGTGTGCATATTTTGTTGTAATGGTTGTATCCAGTGATGTTTTGTGGTGTCATATTAACCATATGATTGATAAATTTGATGTTTTGGACCTCCTGATAAATTTTTTATTTAATGGAATCTTGTTTGACATTGGGAGTTCAGAATTCTTTCAATTTCTAGAAGTGGTGTTTCATATTAAGTGTCTTATTTCTACTATTTTTCAATTGAAGTAAAATATGGATGACGTGTGAGAATCATATGTATCATTGTTTTGTTATAAATAAGAAGTTCTAATTGGGTTTTACAAGATCATTCCTATGAAGAAGTCGATGCTTCAAGACATCTGGGCTCTAGCCATATTCCTTAGGGTGAATCTTATGTATAAAAAATCCGATATTTATTTCACATTATTAAAAGAATTATAATAGAAACTTACACTTAATGAAATGTAAAATATCAATAAATCTAGTGTATTTTTGAAATATATACATAACACATCATTTTGAATATGGGATATAAAAACATTAATGAAAACATCCTTAACATGGTTCTAAAATTCCATGTCTTTTTAAAACTGGGCGGGATAAACTGGGGACAAACATATTAAAGGGGTGAGCTATAAATACCAGTAAGGGAATAAATATGGAATATGATGAAACATGTTAGAAAATAGATATAAAAATATTAGGAATTATGAACAAGAACAATGTGACATGGTATAATAAGGCAGTTATATCATGGTAAATGTGACAACCACTTAAAACACAACATCATAAACATAGGTCATGGTTAAACTGCCATTATATCAGGGTGGAAAAGGTCCCATAAAGGAATCAATTTTACTCCATATCCTGACATGATGTATGGGGATACTAAAAATTACCCAATTCATTGGTTTGGTATATAATTTCATGTGCACCCATCACATTCATTTCATTCACATTCTTAGTGGGCCACATGGATCATACAATATGAATCTATTCATCATAATAACTTATTCCATGATCAATGAGTGTTGAATACATACAAGTAATTCCCCAATATAAAATAATATGTGAATAAAGGGGAACACCCTTGATATTAAATGGGTATGGTATTCTATACATGATCATTTTGTCATAGATAAAAAACGTTTAAATTCAGGCAGTATAATGGTGCCACATAATGATTTATTATAAAATTGGTTGATGGTAGGGAAAGGGGTATCTCTTCAGGTAGAAATAATATGGTAAGTAATTAGTAAATGAAAAAACATGTCCCAAAATTAGAAATTGGAAATTTAAGGTATAAGATAATGTTGAAAATTGAATAAATAAAAGATTCCTATTTATCTTTTGGTATGGTAACAAGCATATATAATAGATCTTGGTAGGATTAATGAGATTGAAAGAAGAATACTAGCATTTATAAATTAAATGGACAGTAAAAGGAATATTTAAGAACATATCCTAATATATGTAAATTTAATTTAAGATACATAATATAAAATAAGTGCATGAATGGAAATGATATGAGAGAAATCCCAAACTAAATTATGACATACTGACCGGTGTACATAACAGTTTATTGGAATACTTAATGAAAGTGGAAAGGGTTTATATTCATGTAGAAATAAAATTAAAATTATTTGAGATATGGAATAACATATCCCATCATGATAAAATGGAAATTAAGAAGCATAAAATAAAATAAGTGTTTGAATAAAAAGGAGAGTTGAAAATCCCATACGGAATTCAGACATAGTAACAACTTCGGTATGGGTCAAAATGAGAGAGTAAAAATGATATCCCGTTCATGTAAAATCAATGGGACAATAAGTAACTTATTATAAATGATAGAAAATATAAAAAATATAAATTAAGAATACTAATTTCAATGAGTTTTCTTGAATTGAATTGATGAGAGGAAGGTGAGGATCCATTACATGCTTGTGTGACTCAAAAATCTTATGAGGAGATTCATAAGAAATTGAGGGTACCTTGGGAGGAATCTATATAGTGGAGGGAAGAATATGGGAATTCTAAAAGGAGTTTTAGTGAATATAAATTGAATCAATGGTTGTTTTATATAGGAAATGATGAGGGTTTTGTTATTATTTAGGGTTTGGATTCTACATAATAAGATATCCAAAACCAAAAACCATACCCTTGTTTTTGAAAATGATTTCTTCCAAATAAGATTTTTTTTTATTTTATAGGTACAAGGGAAGAAATTATTTAAATAAATCCCCGGCATATGTGTGGGTGAGTCACACACTTAATGAAATGATTTTAAAACTATAAAATATATTAGAGGTTTTGGAGGATTCATAATGGATTTAAAAAAAATAAAATAATCTTAAAATCACATTATTTAAAATGAAAAATTCTATTAGGTCCTTGATCCCATTTATAATAATTATTACCTCACTGTTGGGTCCTTATGATGTCTTAAAACACAAATTATATTTATAATTTTTTTAATTTTTAACCAAAAAATCGACTATCTCAAAATATTATTAAAACATCACCTTTGGGTAATTTAAATGTTATTATTCCAAAAATAAAATTCATTTTTTCTTAACAAGTTTCTAAATATGTGAATTTTTATTTTAAAATAAACTCAGAATTTATTAAGAAATGTCGGTTTTTTAATAATAACTGTTTTCTAATGCTTATAAAAATTACATTTGATTTCATAAATATTATATGATAATTTATATTTGATAAAAATTATTTAATAATATGAAAATGTTATTTAATTTAAAAAATTGTAAATTAGCCAATTCATTATTTGAATTGAATATTAAAAAAATACAATTTCTTCTTTATTATATCAATGTAAAATTCATTTACAATGTAACAATAATTGGATGAAAAAATATTCATTATTCTATAAAAAATTATGTACATATTCATATTTCAAGGGTATTTATACATATCCCTTTCATAAACTAGAAAACTCCACATTATTAAGCTAGGAGAAGGTGGGAATTTTCTAGGGTGGTTCGATGAGTATGGTTTAACCGATGATCTCAATTAGCATGAATTTATACCAAAAAGAGTTTTTATCATGCTTATGTTGTTGGATATTAACATGGGATTGGTCAAGACTAATGCCTATAAATTCTCTCTCCCTTATAAGCTCTGATAAATGTTCTTCATAGGGTAATATCCTAATATTTGAGGCTATCACTTCCATTTTCTATTTCAATTGGATTGGTTAAAACCCTATATTTATACTAATCATGAGATTACATTTCACCGACTATATTATACATCGTAATGATTCTTAATAGCATTTTAAATACAATATGGGAAGATAAATAAAAAAATCATTTTTTTCTATACCAATATTACTTAACAATAAATTTAATTAAAATAAAGAGATGAATTTTATTTATAACTGTTTTGGTCATCAAAATCTTTTCCCATTATAAAATTTCACCCTAAAAATTTTCATATCCCAAACTAAAACTGATGAGGGGAATTTTCTTTATCAACTCCTCTGGTTCCCACATTACTTCTTCATACATGCTGTTCCTCCATGACATATTGAAAAACTGTATTGTCCTATTTCATAGAACATTATATATTCAATCTAAGATCTTAACTATATACTTCTCCTAGGAAGGTAATTATCTAATGGTACCATCTCAGGGTTGAGTACATGGTAGGGGTTTGGTATGTAATTTCTCAACATGGATATGTGGAATTCATGATGTTCTGAATATAAGTTTGGTTGAAGTTTTATTCGATAGTCTAACACTCCGATTCAATAGAGGAACTCAAAGGGCTTGATATATGTTGGAATATGCTTTCCCTTGTTCCCAAATATCATAAGAGTATTTTATAGAAATATTTTGAGGAATACCTTATCTCCAACATCAAACTATAGGTCTCATGGATGATTATCAGAGCTCTTTTTTTGACTATGAGAAGCCATGATGTGTTGTGTAATGGTTTTCTCCTTATACACCAATTCCACAACCAATTAATGACCTATATGTTTCTATTCCCAAAATTCATCCCATTATTCATGTGTTCTATACCTATTACCACAAAGGGCTTTGTATTGATCGATTTTGATGCTTCATTTGAAACTATTACTGTAAGAGAACTCAACAAAAGGAATATATTGGGCTCACCAAACTTTGAAGCCCATGAAACATGATCACAAAATGTATTCTAATGTCTAAATATTCCACCCATATTGGCCATCAGTTTGAGGATGGTAGGGTGTACTAAATTTTAACTCATCATTTAGAGAATGTTGGATACATTTCTATATCTTTGAGGTGAATCTCAAATCACAATGGGATACAATTAAAATTGGTACTCCATGCATCCTCGCCAATTCTATGATTTATATCCATTCAAGTTGATCCAGTGAGAAGTCCTCTTGAATTTTGATATAGTGATCTATTTGAGTAAGATAATCCACAAAAAACCATATAGCATTTTTTCCCTTGGGGTTTATTCAGATGTCTTGTGAAAAAAGGTCAATGGGGTTGTTCTATTATTTCCATGATGGTATGGGTAACTATTTAATCATCCCCTAATACTTATGCCTTTAATACATCAATTTTTTGGATCCCGGGAACATTGAAGTATATTTAGTGATCTCCTTCTTCATATTGTCAGACCAATTGTTCTCATGGACATATTAATATATATTTTTACATCTTGGGTGAATGGAGAAAGTCGAACTATATGAATCATCTAAGTGATCATTCTTTGACTAAGGATTTGATGGAACATATAGTCTTGACACAAATATTACAATTTCATATTTATTAATATTGAACTCTGAGGATTCCTTATTTTGTATAGTTTCCACATTCTTCTAAATTACCGCATTATTTCTGTCAAAATCATTGATCCTTTCAAAAAGATATGGTTGATCAACCAAAATTGAAAGGACTGGTGATGTTCTTTTCTTTTATTATTCCCATGTCCATCCTTTTCAAATATAATAAGGTCAAGACCCAATCAATTCTCATGGATGATAGGATTGTTATATCCTTTTATATAGAGCATCAACCACATTATTCTATTTCCCATGATAGTAATGAATTGACCAGTCAGAGTCCATGACAAGCTCTAACCATCTTTATTAGAAAAAATTCAGCTATTTTTATGTGAATATATATTTGAGACTTTTTTAATACATATATATTTCATGCTTCTCCCTAAAGGGATAATGTCTCCATAGTTTCAAAGCAAAGATGAATGATTCTAACTCAAAATCATGTGTTGGGTTGTTATATTCATGGACATTCAATTTCCTTCAAGCATATGATATGACCATTTCATTATTCATTAACAGATAGCCCAAGACCTTCTTCAAAGCCTTACTGAACACTAAGAAAGGCTCTTCACTTGTGGTTAGTGTGAGTGCAGTTTAAGTGATAAGCCTTCTTTTTAGCTCCATGAATCTCTCTTCAAATTCATCATTCTAAGAAAACATGAATCCCATCCAAGTTATCTTGGTGAGTGGGTTTAACAATCTAGATAAATTTCTCACAAATTGACAATAGTACCCACAAAATTCACAGAAACTATGGACATATTCTACTTATGTTTATCTCATCCATACATAAATTTATTATATCATTGAAGGAACCATTGAAATCCCATTTTTTGTGATTATATTCCCCATGAATGAATCTTCCTTCAACAAGAACTACTGTTTTTTGTACTTTTCAAAAATCATCTACTTTCTCAAGATGTTTAGCACCATTATCATATTCTCCTCATGATCCTCCTTGGTTTTGGAGTATATTAGAATATCATATATAAATACTTCAACATATTTTTCAAGGTAATCTCTAGATAATGTATTCATAACTTCCATGAAGATTTATAGAGAGTTAGGGATCCAAAAATGAATCACAATGAAATTGTAGTGACTATACCTTATACAAAAAGTATGCATGGGGATATCCTCCATATTCACCCCAACATGGTAATATCCCTACCGCAGTCCACACTGGAGAAGTACTGTGATCCAAATAGCTATTAGATTGAGTCATCGACCTATTGAATTGGATACTTATTCTTTATCGTGGTCTTGTAGATGTCATAATAATCAATGAAAAGGCACATTAAAACCTTATCTTTGATGAAGTGGACTGATTCACCCCATGGTGAAGCACATGGGTGAATGAAACCTTTATCTACATTCTCTTGTATTTGTTTCTCCAGCTAGTACATTCCCATAACATCCATTCAATACAAACTATTAGTTATTGGAAATTATTAATGTACAATTTTTATAGAAAAATAAAAATCTAGGATAGGTGGAAGGCCCTGGTAATTCATCGGGAAACACATCAGCGTATTCCCTCAAAATAGTCATGTCTTCATGATGTTTCTATCTATAGACCCAATCATTTGAGCTTGATATTCTTTATAGTATGAAAATAATTTCCATTGTTGTGATGTTGGTCCAGAAGAAGATTCAACCTCCTCATTTCACTTGTATAGAATCAAGGTTCAATTATAAATATTGGGAGTGATTTCCTTCTCATAGAAATGTATATTTCCTCTATATTGAGAAATCCATTACATGAATATACTTAAATGAAATCCCACTTATGGGAGTATTCCATGGTTCACTGGGAATTTCATCCCAGAATCATTAACAGGGGAGTAATATACATGTTATAAATAGTTGACCCATTTTCAATTTTCACCAATATCTCTATATCCATACTTTGTGGTGTTGTTCGGATAGTTCTACTAAACATTCTTGTTGTAAATGATGTGTAGAAATAGAATAAAAAATTACATTCTATATTCTTGAATGAATAACTAGAATACTTATCACCACTTTTTTATCTGGACCCACATTGGAGGTTATGATAACAAAATATCACCCTTGGTTCTCTAGAGGTTATTGGTTATCTCAAAAAACCCTTGGAATAGTTCACTGGTTTACATTATTCCATGGTTCCATGTAGTTGAATACTTAAACAATACACTGAGGGTTGAATATAGAATTTCTTTCCTCCATCGTATAAGTTGGTTTCTCTTATCAGAAATTGTTAGATAGATTCCATTCCTTCCCACACCTAATATATTTTTTGTCACCTTTTTTAAATATTCAGGGTGCTTCTTTCCACACCTTTGACAAGTGGGATGTTGAAGTTTTCTATCAGTGTTTTATTTCTCCATAAAATATCTAGAATTAAAATCCACTTTTTTCTTCATATCCCTGTGATATCCTTGAGATTCTGAAATCTATATTTAAACTTTGAGGTAACATCATATAATTTCCTCATAGATAACAAAGTCACAGATCACTGGGGATATTTATAGACTAGTTTTTATTCCACAAAAGAAGTGGTAACCCTTAAATTCATGGGAAATGAAAAAGAAAAAAACATGTCAAGAAATTTTTAGGATTTTTTCTTCATACACCCTATTATTTTCATCATATTTTTTCCTTTAGTTTTAATATATAACATTATATTTTACATCTAAGAGTGTGAAGAAAATATTTTCAAAAAACATTTTCTGGAATTCTATCCCCTCCATCACAACAATATCTTACCCAAGAATCGAATTATAGATCAATGTTTACCATTGATAGCCATCTCTCCATATGAAATAAACAACAAATATAACCTTCTCTAGTTCATAATATTAAAGGATGAATATGATCTTCTAAAATAGAGTTGATCAATTATTCTGAGATAAATGGATCAAATGATCCATTAAATGTAGGGGTCCTTGTAACATGAAGCTCATGATTAAGGATTGTTCTATTTTTGGGGGGTTTGGGAGATTCTATTGATGTAGGTCTCTATTCATAAACTTATTCTTATGAAATATTGTGGTCATAAATTTTGTGACTCTCTCTCCCATCAGGTTAAGAATCTTGTTGGGGCAGTAATCACATTTCCCATCGCATTGATTTTTTACCCAATTCCTCGTATTTCCAACCTTTAGCTAGAATAAAAGGAAAATTATGGATGATTATTTTAAGATATTATTGAATTCATAGGTAATCCAACGAAATTAAAGGTATAAATTATAAATTTCATATATTTCTTTAAATAATGAATTTCTATGATTCAATCTATGTCATTCTTGATGGATTTCCTAACATATATTTTATGAGATTTTTTTTCCATTAATAATGTTAAAAAATGATATGAGAAATTTAAAAAATCATATCCACCATGATTTTCTATCCAATTGCATAGTAAGGACCATTTTTTGTTACTATGTTACCCTAATTCAGTACTAAGACACCTGGTCGGAGTTGTTTCACCTAGGTTAATTTATTGAAAAACCACATCCACTTATAGTATCCATAAAGGGATTCACTTTATTGACAAATAAATTACTTTATACTGACCAAAATTTATGGATGTTCTATTTTACAAATTCTTATCCCTATATATTTCACTAGAGTTTTCTTATCAAAATCCCAAAAATTAACTAAATGTTTCATCTCATACAAACTATAAAAATTCTACACTTTATTAGATATAAATATGTGATTTATTACATAAAATTACACTTAATACAACCCAAATAATTGATAAAACTAGTTTATTTTGGAATTAGGTACATAACCCATCATTTTGAACATGGTATACAATAATATTATGGAAATCATCCTTAACATGCTTCCAAAATTCCATTGATTTTTAAAACTGAAGGGGATAACCTAAGGAAATTATAAGACATGGTTGAGCTATAAGTCCTAGTATGATAATAAACATGTAATAATGCGACACATGTAATTCAATAGGAATAAAAAGAGTATAAATCTTAAACATGGATGATGAGACATGATATATCATGAAATTCATAACATGGGAAATGTGGAAACAACTTAAAACATTGTGTTATAAACATAAATCTATGCTAAACCGCCCATACATAATGGTGGAAAAAGTACCATGAAGATATTAGGTTTGGTCCCTTTTTGAACATGAAGTATCATGACACTTAACAATACCCATTGAATTGGAGAACTATATAATTCTGGTCACACCCATCACATTATTCCATTCTCATGCTTAAGTGTTCCACATATATCAAACAACATAGATTCATTCATCATCATAATTTATTCCATGATCTAGTAGTGTGAAATAAATACAATTAAGTCCCCATTAAAAAAGTATATGTGATTAATGTTGAACACCATCGATTTGAAATGAGTATGATAATCACTGGACAATTTTTTTGGCATAGAAAAATTATGGTGAAATATCGACAGCATAATGACGTCACATAATGATTCATAAAAAATGGTTTGATGAGAGAGAAATGGGTCTCTCATAAAATATAAATAAAATGTGATGTAATAGGGACATGGAAAACATATTCCAATATTAAAAATTGTATATTGAAGTCATTAGATAATGAAGAAACCTGAATAACGAAAATAATGCTAAATATATTTTGGTATGGTAATAGGTGTACATAAGGGATCATGGGAGTCAAAATGTGAGTGAAAGGGGGATCTCAAAATTTATACATTAAATTGATAGTAACAGTAATATGGAATAAAATATCCCAATATTATAAAATTTAATTTAATAGACATAATAGAAAAGAAGTTCTAGAATATAAATGATTAGATCCCTTAATACATTTTTTCATAGTAACGGTTGTACATTTCATTGGAATGATTAATGAGAATGGAAGGGGTATCTCATCTGGTAAAAATAAAAAATGGAATTATTTGGGGTATGGAAGAACATATCCCAACATGAGAAAATGGAAATTAAAAAACATAACATAAAATAATTGATTGAATAAAAATGAGAGTGGATAACCCTTAAGAAGTTCGGGCATAGTATCGTCTTAGGTGAGGGACAAAATGATATAGGATAAATGATATATCATTTATTAAAATAAATTGGATAACATGTTACTGATTATAAATTAATAAAAATATAAAAAATAGAAATTAAGAAGACTGGTTTCAAATAATGTGCTTGAATTGAAAGGAGAAGAAGATGGTGTGGATCACTTAATTGAGTATGTGCCTCCAAAATCATGGGAGGGGATTCTTTAGAGATTAGGGCTCTTTAGGATGACTCTATGTAGAATAAGTATGTTTGTGTGAATTTTCCAAAGAGTTTAAGGGAATTTAAATGGGATAATTGGTGTGTTTATATAGAAAATGAAGGGGATTTCTTTATTATTTAGGTTTAGGACTCTACATAATAAATTATCGAAAAAACCATCCCATGGATTATATATTGAACCAAAATTAACATAAATTAACATTAAATAACCTTTATGGAATACCTAACACATTATACAAATATACACCCAAAGACCATACTATTCTGGTTCATTTGGAAATATGGAAACACAAACACTAGTACATAATTGAGTGACATCATCTCCAACTAGGTTCTTCTTGACTAGAACCCTTTATAGACATATAATAAAAATACATATTTTCATAACCTAGGGGAAGAAAACATAGAAAGGGGTGAGCGTAGATGATCATTAAGGGAGAACAAGGGTGATACGTAAGCATAATCACGAGCATAAGGGTATGATAACATGATCATGAAAATAGAAAATCATTCCATTCGTATCCAAAATTTTAAACATGAATCATGAAATAACTCTTAGAAGTTGATAAGACAAGAATCATATGGAAATAAATAATATAATCCATGAAAGAATAATATTGGAATAAATCATGGAATTATGGAAGTCACCAAGGCATATACAATTATTTTCATAGAAGTCAAGGCATTGCTTCTAAGGAAATCTTAGAGAAAAAATTCATTTACTGAACCAAGTTCACACCCCAATCCGGCCCGGTTTTACTGAACCGAGTTCACTCCTCATTTCATTCCAATACTTCTAAACTGAGGCCATTTCTCATTCCAGACCTGTAATACTTAAATGAAATCATTTCTCATTCCATTCTTGTCTATCTCATTATATATAAACATTTACGAAATGAATTGGAGAGAGTTATAGGTCTCACCCATCTCATAAATGAATCATACATACATGTGCCTCAAAATCATAAAAAATCATATCATAAACCATGAAATGAAATGGGTATCATAAAAATGTTATCATATTATAACTTATGGAATAAGATATAGGTTTCATAATAATTTCATCTAAATCATAACCCATTAAAGAGAAATAGATTTCATAAACATGTAACCCATGAAATATAAATGGGTTTCATCAATATATAACCCATGAATGAGAAATGGGTTTCATAAACATATAACCCATTAAAGAGAAATGGGATTCATAAATACCATGACATCAAGAATTACCAATTCATAGAAATAATATTAATGAGTCCTTTAGATCATTTCCTATAAAGGTATGAGTACCATCAATAGATATCATCTTATATGGAAAATAATTTTGAAATATCTTTCAAATACATTTCATTATGAAAATATCCTTTCTTCTTTGAAAAATTATTTATAACACATAAAACAATTTGAAAATAATTTTCTTAGAAAATATAATGAAAACATATAAATAAAACATGAAATAATTTTTAAAACCTCATTCCTCGAATACTTATAAAGGAAGCATGAAAAAATATTGAGAACATTTTTCCTTTAAAATTTATAAAATATGATTTAAAACATTTTAAAAGTCTTTTTATTTTAAAACATAAAAAATATTTTTCAAAACATTTTAAATACATTTTTCATTGAAACACTTTTAAAACTAATAATAAAACATGGAAAATATTTTGAAAAACATTTCATTTAAAATAACTTTCAATAATTATAGTGAAATCTTGAAACCATTTAGAAACCATTTTCCACGAAAATATATAAAATATGATTTCTAATAATTTGAAAACCATTTCATTAAAAATAGTTTTAAAAATTTCCTTTATATTAACTTGGAAATATGGTAATGTAAGATTAATATAAATGAGGTTGGGTAAATCTATACATGTTATAGTAGGTAAAAAGAACATTCCATTTGAATGGTAAAAAGGGAAAAAATGCATTGTTCAAAAAATGAAAAGACGATAACATTGAAAACATTGGTAAAATAAAAAAGTGTAAAAATTTAGTGTAATTACTATAATATAATAGCATATTTTTCTTGGAATATCTTTTTAGAAAACATTGTTTTAAAGGAAAACAGATTTCTGACTGATGAGTGGGTAAAGTCAGGCTTTCTTAAAAACACGTTCTTAACTATCTTATGTACCAATTAGTGAAATAATGGAATAAATACACGAATATATCATGAATGTGATGATTATAATAAAATTCATGAATTTTATTGAGATATTGATCATAAAATTTCATCAAAGGAAGCATAAACATAAAAAATATTTATAAGTTATGAGATTATTTCAATAAACTTTCACCACATGATAAATTTGAACCATACTCCCTATGTATGAAAATGAGATAAAATGAATCTAAAAATATCATGGAAAAAATTATATTAATTCTATAAAATTTTAATGATATTATATAAATCTCATTGAAAAATATTGGTTCATAACATGGCATGTGTCTCAAAGAAGGAAAATTGAAACAAAATTACTTTACAATTTTGGAGACTTTTGAAACATAAACCCCATGAAATAATTATAATCAAATAGATATGTAAATACCCATAAATTTATTTATAATAATAATATAATCCATCCATTGGTAGTATAAACAACACACAAAAGTAATTTTTGGTGAATAAATCAAGTATCTTATAGAAATAAAAAGTGAGATGAAATCCCCTTAGCTAGTGTCTGGACTCTTATCATACTCATTCAAACCTCATGTATAATAATCCTAAATATAATATAAATATCAAAAAGATAAATATTCATACTTATAATACAATTTTGGGTTTTATTATGTATTTATAAAACCCTCTTGTAAGAAATTCTATGTTAAGGTTTCACTTCAGGTAATATCCACTTTTTTTGTATGTGTTTGAATTTGTTATATCTTTGGTCCTTATACTTATATATTTATTTACAGAATTTAAAATATAATTTAAATATAATTTATATTCATTATATATGTATTATAATAATCCTTATAATATACATGTATGAAATAGTATACGCCATTCAGGGAGATGGTAAGTTGTACGTACGCATGAATAGTATTTCCATTTCATTGTTGTGTTGAAAGAAAGAAAGTGAAGGACATATATGAGTATATATATATAATTTAATTATATTAATTTTGTCAAATATATTTTATATTTATTCACTAAACTCGTCCTTAATATATTCCATGTAGTGTATGAATGAATCATATCGCTATGAGGGGGTTGTAGTCCACACTTACTCAAACGAAATTAGCATATTAACACAAAATAAAAAGTATAAATACATGTGTTTTAAAATAACTAAAAAAAGATAAATACATAATAAATATAATATAAAACATATATAAATATAGTTTCCATCATAATGTCCTCTATGAGTGTTGAGAAAGGAAAACTGAACAATCATGATTTCGTGTTATGTTGGTTCATCATAAACGTAAACAGTATGTTTGTTATCCATTATATAGAGTTGTGTGAGAGTTTAGGTCAAACAATAGCATAAAAACATCATATTATATTTGATATACTATTTTTATTATAAATTCATTGAATAAATATATTTTAGGGGCAGATTAAAAAATAAAAGAGAAAGGATTTTGAAATAAGACTTTACCTCTTAATTGGGTAACTCATTTTGGTTTCTTCCAAAAGGATTACTTGGATTCCTTTATGAAAAAATGGTTCCTTATATAAGGAAGTTATGGATTTGGGGAAGTGGATTTGTTTGATCAGTGAATATATTAAGTGGTTTTAGAAATGTGAATAAGAGGAAGAGGTGGTGGCCTTTAATATGGAAGGGAAAGGAAACACATGGAATTTTTTAATATAAGGTAGATGTACCCATGTTTTTACCTAAAAAAATATATATTTATTAATTATGAGGTACATGTACTATTTTTTCAACTAGAATACTATATATATGTCTTGAAAAATATAGTTTGAATACCTGCTTCTATAATATATGGTATGAAAATAGAAACAACGTTCATGCGGGTGTATGGACTACCGTCTCCATGAACGGTGTTTCCATTTCATATATCTATCTATTATACGTATTTATATTCTTGAATATATATGGTATATAAATAAAATTTAATATTCTGTAAGTATGTAAATCATTATCTATGTGATAAGATCAAGAATAAAAAAATAAAACATGTACAATACAGAAAGCGATTATTACCTGAAATTTTACTTTATCATGGAAATTATTATTAAATGGGTAGTAAAAAGTAATAAATGAATCATATTTGACATCTAAAATATTAATTTGGTCCTGGTATAATTTAATAACATACTATGGTAATTATACAGGAGGTTAAATGTACCCTTGACTAATGTAATGTACAAGGTAAGGGTTAATTCCTCAATCTCATTATTATCAGAGATTGTTTATGTGTAAGTATTTACTAGGAAATATCTATCGTACATGTCCATGTTTCATAAAAATGATATCAAGAGGAATATTTTATGGTTTTATGGATGGTTCTATTTAACTAGATCATCATTTAAATGTTTTAATTATTTATCTTTCTAAATATTTTTAAATAATCTCCATGATTTCAAAATGATTTTAAGGATTTATTTATATGGACATTAATGTTATGAAATGATAATTATATTCAAATGTTTCAAAGTGGTACGAGACACTTTGATTCAAAAATCTCTTTTAAACTACCTCCTTTATAAATTGTTTTACTTTTAAATGATTTCATTAAAAAATGGATTTTTCTCTCAAAGATTTTTACAAATCATTTTCAACTATGTCAACATCCTTTGTTGGATATTAATCTTTATTGAGGTTTATTTATTATAATACAATATTCCATATTGTATTGAATGATTTATGATATGTTTGACCGTGAATGTTTTATTTTTATACAATTCATGTATTATGGTTACAATATTGATCTTTTGTATGATAGTTTTAATATGGATTTTATGTTATACATAATAATTTTCATATAAGAAATGAATTGCACATAGTAACTGGTGGGGAGGGCCTGTTATAGCCCCTCGATGCATCGATATGTCTCAATGAGACAAACTAATGTATTGGCAAAAGGCCTTGAAAAAATTTATATTTAGGGTCTTTCCACGAGGCCATGACTTTGTGGTTAAGATTTCCGGCATTATGCATTCCTTCATTATGAAATTAGATATGGATATTGCATTTGATCATTAGACTACTAGAATATCCATCTGAATAAGTAAATGGAATTAGTTGATTTATCTTTTCCATATTTTTCTAAAGTTTATGTTTAAATGTCTAGTGTTTTTAGTCTTATACACTGACTTAAATGTTTATTCCTATTTATGATCATTTACTCTATATTTTTATCCTTAATGAGAATTTGAGATCCCCCCTTTCCTATGTTTTATTTTTCCTTGGATGCGAAGAAGAATATTAAGACTGACCTGCAGGAATAAGATATGGGATATGAATGTGTTAAAAGAAGACACAATGTTATTTTTTCATTTAATAATATAATATAAAACTTATGTATGTATATAGTACTTTAAAGGCCACTAAACTGATCAGTATTTTGGGACTTTATCTCTTGTTATCATTCTAATGTTATGTTATAATACACCGACTTTGGGTAACTGGGGTTGGGGCATTACAGTTGGTATGAGAGGAATTTTATAAAGATCCTTGGAAATAGATTTAGATAAACTCTAATAAGGAAATGTTACCCTAAGATATACTTTGAGGATTAGTATAGAAGAACATCCAAAAATATTGGTAATGTGAATATTATTTGGGGTTTCCAAGGAATATATCCTTATCTAGATACTACAAGTGAACTTGGTTCTCACATAGATGTACCTAGGAGTAAAAAATCTAATAAGGAGTTTCATGCTTGATCTGGGGCATTTTGGTACATGATAACGAGCCTTATTGCGCACCTAGTTTGACACTCTCAGGGGATATACTTAGGATAATTCACATTTTCTTTACAAACCATTATGAATGATTTATGAGTAAATATATCGGCAAAGAAACTAATGTTATGATTATGAGAATAGATGCGTGTAAATATTCAATTAATGGTGAGAATTTTTATAGTTTTTGGATTATACATTATGATATTATAAAACCTAGTGTATGTTGTCATTTATAATTGGAGCCAAATAGAAGGGATGAAAACTCTATAAATACGCATGATCCAAAGAGTAATAAGGATCATATCTTTCACGGTCTTAAGAAAAAATCTAGAAGGTAAATAGTCTACCATGTATCTGCATCATATGATGAAATAGTATCATTTGTTAATAAGATAAGTAAACAATTCTATGATTCATATAGCTTTGAAGGGAAGCAAGAAAAGAAGAGTATGGAATAAAATACGGATAAAGAGAAGAAGGGAAATAAGGATTTTCCCACTTGTGATAACTGTGGAAAGAATCAGCTTGGTAAATGCTTGAATGGAATGTGATTATGTTATAAGTGTGGAGAAAAAGGACACAAAATTTGTGATTGAATGGGCATGAAAATGGTTTCAAATGAACAATGCTTCACTAGCAAGGAGTTGGGATACTGCATGAATCAATTTCCAAATCATCATATTATGCCTCAAATGATTCTATTGGATAATATCCAAGTTATAATACTACTATAGATGAAGAGGAATGACTAGTGTTCTTAAGTTGTTATTAAAGAATTATGTCATTTGAGTGTTGTATCAAAGATGTAATGGTTATATGAATTATGGGAATAAATAAGGATTGTACTAAAGTACTATTTCATTGATGATTTGAGATGATATGGTTCTAAGAAAAATGACTCAACAATAAGTTAAACTTTTTGGAAATTACATGGGTGATGAAAAGATAAACCTTAATATTGTTCTGATACCGAGGTAGTGATTTTGGAATAAGATATGATTTATTTTGATAAATAATATTTGATATTCTTGAATACCTTGAAACTGATTAATGATTTGTATATTCCATCATTGTTGGAGTTTACAACATTTTTTTACTTAAGGATTATATTCAGTATTCAATGTTTTACTGAATGAATATGGAAGTACATACATATTCAAATTAGTTTTTATGGTAATTCAAGTTGTTACCATGTTTTAATAAAATACATGATGAAGGTATTAACATGTTGATATTCATTATGTTATATTTGAAATCATTAAATAGGGGATTAAGGAAATACTTGTGGACGATATGGTTTATCAAATGCACTTTAAGCATAAAAAATAATTTTTTAACATTCATTTCCTATTGTAAGGGATGAAGTGAAAATCGATCGAAGCACAACCAACTGATGAGATTATGATTAGGACATGTAATGAAATCAAGAATGTTTTCTTGAGTTCATGTCTATGTATTAAATTAATCCATCCTCTTAAAAAACATGTATCTAAAAAAATTATCCTAATACCTTATGTTTTGTTGAACCTATGATACATTAAATCATCCTAGATTTATGGATTTGAGGCCCTCAATTTTACATTTATTGTTCACTTTTTTATGATTTATGACCTTAATAAGTCTCTAAAAATATTTACATTTTTCATCCAATTATTTGTTTCTAATTGCCACCATTTTTCCCTTATTAGAAAACCTAATTTGGTGGTGATTTTTTCATTTACCATTCCCTCTTATTAAAAATAAATTTTATTAACCCTATTTCTGATGTGGGTCTTCCACAAAAGTGTTTTCTATTTTCAACCTTTTGTTTTCGACGAACAATTTCGGATTGAAAGGACACAATTTATTGAATGAGTGGAGAATGTAACACCCCAATAATTCATAGTACATTATCTATTAAAATTAATTTAATAGCTTATATTGCATGCAACACCAACTTGTCTTGCGTTACATGCAAGATTGTGTTTCTGTGAAACAACACATAAGTATAATAATTATTTAAATGATATATTATTTTATCAATTAAATAATTTAATATGTATAGTAACATATAAATTTATAATTTTATTTATAATGTTTTCACATAAATAAAAAATATTTATAACAAAATGTATAAGTTTTGTTAAAATATTTATATATTAAGAAAAGCAATTTTCTTAAAAGAACTATTTTTTATGTACATTTGTGAACAATAATAAAATTAATTTTATACACTCCTAATAATTGAATTTTGTAAAATGTATTTCATTTTTGAATTTTGAATATCAAAATTACCTTAATATGAATTTTTTGTATTTTTCTGAAAACATTAAATTTTTGATGAATGGTGAAAAATACTGCATAGTACATAAAAACTGACTTTTTCATCTAAATAATTATTTTTCATTTATTTTAATGTAACATTCAAAACATAATACATATATTAGTACAATTTATGTCATTGTAGTCAGTTTATAATAATATTAGATATATAAAATTTTATTGAACATTTTTAACATCCTTTTACCCACCTTTTAGGCACATTTACCCACCTTCTAGGCACATTTTCAAATTTGCATAAAACTTAATTTTATGACATTTGTGAATTGAATTTAAAAAATATGAGATACATGGTTGAAATCAGTAAGTAAAATGTGGTTCAATAGGATGAAAATAATTTTTTGTGAAAAGTACCTTTTGAATTTTATTTACCACAGTGTAGAGGTTGCTCCTCCTAAAATTGCAACATGTTCTGTGCAAGACATGAATACTTATTCTTCAACTAATGAAACAAAGAAGCTGACCAGTGTGGAGGATTCTCTTGCTATCCATGGTGTTACTGATTTGGATGCGATAGAGTCCACTATCCAGATGGCTATTGGACCACAGGTGAGTGCTCCTTTGGGTGGGATTATTTCCCACACTCCACCCTTATGTGTGCAGGTCATAGCACCCAAAAAACATCTTGAAATGGAGCATATGACAGTGGTTAATAACAATGAACATGCTACTAATCCTAAATACATGAAAGGTGGCTCATGGCAACAAGTTGGAACCCACAACCAAAAGAAACATGATGAAAGAATTGTAGAAGAGAAGAAGAAAGAGGGGGCAGAAGACGACAATTCAGATGAATATCTGGAATCTCTACTTCACCAAGCGCAGGAATTAGAACACTGATACTATGGAGGGATAGGACGAAGGGGACGTGGGACCATTGATGTCAAACTATGGAATGAGTTGCAGGACAAAGAATAGTTAATTGCTGTTAAAATTAGAAAGAAGATTGACCATCCGGAAGGAGGCACTTGAAATTACTGTCCTTAGAATTTGGCTGTACTTGACACTCTCCTTCTTGGGTTTTTTTATATAATGATTTTGGAATCATCCCCCACCTTTAAAAAAAAGTAAATAAGTTAAATAAAGGTAAAAATCATAACAAAATTATATCAACACATGTCTTAATTATATTGGAAAAGTATATTTCCACCATAATAAACCTTAGGACAATAATAATATCCTTTCGATCCATTTGGATTAAATTAGGACATTTATTTTATTTTATTTAAAGAAGATTTAAATGTGTTAAATTAAAATTTTAATAACTAATCCATTTTTAATATATGGTCATACTTATTATAAATTCAACTAAAAATATTCATTAGAAATATAAAAATATTTTATACATCAGAGTATTTTAT
The DNA here is from genome assembly GCA_963277665.1 of Viscum album. Taxonomy (NCBI): domain Eukaryota; kingdom Viridiplantae; phylum Streptophyta; class Magnoliopsida; order Santalales; family Viscaceae; genus Viscum; species Viscum album. The sequence goes on along the minus strand of OY728136.1, from coordinate 190,334,663 downwards.
TTATAATTTTTATAAATTAAATAATGAAATTTATTTATGAAACAATGATGATGTAGTAATTACATTATTAATGAATTATTAAAATAATTGATGTTATAAATATTAAAATAAATGTAAATTGAGACTTTTGATTGCATACAAGAATTTTATAGGTGAATATGACATGCTAGGGTGGATTGAATGTTTTTTTGATGTAATCAAGTTGGTATGACTTTCACAAAAACTAAATTCAATGTAATTTCACAATAGACATAAATGAGTTTCCAAAACAAATACTATTTTATTAAATGATATAATATCCTAAAAATATTATATTTGGAAAAAGGACTTATATAAGGTTATTTATTTCATTAATAAACCACTTTAGGTTCTCATGGAATTTTACTGTATATTTATTAACCATATAATATAAAAAAACAAGAAATCATGGTAACTGTTAAACTATTAAACTAAGAGTGTAATCTAAAAGATAAGATTAATAAGGTGACCTAAAAATGTCTAAAACCTATTGTATGAGATGATTTCGACCCTTCCCCATATTACACTCAATCTAAATCCATTTATAGCTATTAAAAACCATAAATTATTTTATAATAAAATAATATTTCAAACTCATCCTAAAGTGCCCCATACCTCTCTTATAAAAGGGTACATCCACTTCTCTCAAATTAAAACCTCCAGATCCATTTGGATCGGCAACACCCTACTCAAATATCCTCCCAACTACACTAAACTCAATCTAGAGGCCTTAATTTGGTCAGAAATCCAATATATGGATCCATTTTGGTCAAATCAAATGGAAGCATGCAAAGAAGAGGTAATTATTTTATCACTTCTTTAAAAGTTATTTTCTTCTTCTAATTTTTATTTCATTGTTAGTTCCATAATAAAATAATAACTCCAGTAACTGATACATAATGATATATTATTATGAATATGGTACAACCATATTCATTGTTCTATCCATCCTATGAATGACAAAGTCACCATATGTTCATTCGTACGACTTTTCGTTATAAGGCCCCAGCCTTAAACATTACTTAATCTTGTGTTATTTCAAGATTACACATTGAAGATCTTTTCAAGTTTAGAGTTTTAGAGAATTAGATCATAAATCATGCATTACATTCCATATTTAAACAGGGTGGTTACATCAAATATAGTATTCATTTTTTCCATCAAAGGAAAAATATTTAAAATAAAACATGTATTCCTTCTTGACACGTCCATGACACTATCATCACATCATGTACTTTTCCCTTGACCTGTGAAAATCATTTCAAAAACTTGGGATGAGCATAAAAATCCCAATAAGGGATATAAAAATATGGAATGAAAACATTAGTCCATGTACACATAAGAATCAATGAAATCATACTTTGCTCATAAAACATAAGCACTTTAACATACCTCATGAAATCATAAGATTCATGAATAACTCATAGAAATCATAAGACATAAAGGTAACTTGAGGCATTCATAACATTCTTACGTAGGGAGTAACCCTCATGGATACATTTGAAATACCCATCACAGTATATTCCCTAAATCTCTTCGGATAAAACTTAGCGTTTAACCCCTTCGCGTTACCCAATGCTTTGGAGAGCTATATTTGGCTCACCCGCCCTTAGTTTATCACGGAACCACCCGTCTTCATAAGCAATTCCCAAGAACTATAACATAAATTTATCATATAAAACATACATAAAAGAAACATAACATTTCCACATTTCAATCACAAGATATCAAAAACACATTGATATAATCAAAACACTATCCAAACCATTTTCAATAACAAAATAAAAGAAAAGTAAAGCATGGTATTTATTTTACACTTAAAAAAAGTTATGAATTGTAGAGGAAGCTGAAACTCAAATAATGGTCACTGAAGTAGAGAAGTTGTTGTCGCCGCATACGTACGACAAAAAAATTCACTTTTTCATTTAGTAAAATTCTTTGTATAAAAAAGATTCATTTTGAATAAAAGTAAAAGTCAATGGGGTTTATACACTGTATAAATGAAAGTTGTGTATAAAACAAAAAATGTCTCAATGAATGGAGATTGAGACGAAGTCCCTTACCTCGTGTCCAACTTGACTCGATCATTATTTATTCTCGTGAATAATAAACTAGAGTTAATTTCTACTTTCTTAAGAACCTTTTTCATGCTCATTATTCTTTTTATATCACTCATTACCATGTTATGAATATTATGTAATTATTTAAGAAAAAAACGGTCGTTTTGTCAATCTTTTGCACTTGAGCCAAAAATAAACTTCATATAATTACAAGTTGTTCATGTGGTAAAATATCCCTTATATGTAGAATTATATTCATGAGGTAGATATCGTATATATCATATATATTCAGTATATACATGAATTTATAATATTACATAACATTTATAGGTAAGAAATGAAATTCACCGTTCATGGAGACGGTAAGCCGTACGTACGCATGAACGCTACTTTCATTTATATTTCATATTTAATGGAATGGAATCATAATTATATAAATGTAAATTATTATTCTAATATAATATAATATGTAATACCATTAACTCCATCCTTTACACGTCCCACATATGGCATTAATGATTCAAATCACTTTGAGGGGGCGGTAGTACCCACATCCAAAAAAAATGAAATTATCGCATTTATCCATAATGGAAACCATAAAGGAATGCCATAAATGAAAAATACAGAAGCATAAGGAAAACATAAACATAATATATATCATATATAAATATAGTGACATCTTAATGGCTACCTTTAAAGGTGTTAAATGAAGATTACACAATCATCGTTTTGTGAGGCAGTAATTCGCCATCCACAGAAACAGTATATTGTTTAACCATTAGACGAAGGTGTGTGTAAGTGTAGCTCTAATAGTTATTATAAAAAAAATCCTATTATATTTATTATACTGGTTTTTTACAAAATAAAGGAATTATAAGAGTTTAGGGGGTTGGAGAAGAAAAATAAAACAAAAGAACAATAGAGAAGACTTTACCTTTAAATCAGGTAACTCCTCTTGGTTTGAACCAAAAGGATTTCTTGAAGAGATTTACGCCTAAGGTAAGGATTATATGATGAATATAGGGATGTGTATAGATAAAATGAGCAGAATTTGGCTGAGAAAATGGCTTGAGAGGTGTGGGTAAGGTGGTAGATTTGGGGGCCTTTTATAAGAGGGGGCATGGGCACTCTTGGAAAGTCAAAAAATGCTACTTTATTTTAAAATGCGTTTCGGATTTTAAAGGTCCCACATTGATATATTTCAAGGATAAGGTGATAAGGTTTCGAAATATACTCATACAATACGTTTTTTAAAAGTCAATGTCTTATATTTTACATTATCATTTCATTTTATTTAAATCGTTCATTAATGAGGTAATCGCTGCATCCTCATGGTGTCATAAATAAATTAATTTATATAAAGTATAAAAATTATAAAAAAAATACTATGATATAAGAAATATTTTTATATTTACAATTATTATTTATAGTCTAAGATATCATTTACACAGACAAAACTAAAATTGTTTTACTTAGGTGTTACATACTTTTGTGATATTCTCTATTCTTTAAAAATAAAATCATAAAGTGTCACTGTCACACAAAATTGATTCCATGGGTTCCCAAAGTTTGGAACAAGGCATCCCATGGTCATACATGACACAAAAAATAGAAGTAGGACACATTTTGGGGTCATTTTTTATTATTATGATATTATTCAATTACCCTTAACTACCCGATTACTAATAAATCACGATAATTAAAGATAATTACCATCATTACTATTCAATAGTCCAAAAACAAAAGAGTATTAATTACATAATTTATACTTTCTGATTCCAAATATGGAATCCATTTTACCAAATTCCAAACACAAAAATTGAAATAATTAATTTAAAAATAATTCTCGTTGTAAAAACAAATAGTGGGTTTTTTTAAACAATATCTATGAAACGTTTGGCACTTGTTTATGCAAAATTCCTAAGTGAAAATAATTATAATGACCACCATTGGATTAAATGGTAAAAATATATTTTAATTACACTTTAAAATTAATTATAAAAATAATCTAACCATATAATTAAATTAGATGAAAAAATAGTTTTGAAGTAAAATGCAGTATTTTTCACCATTCATTAAAAAATGAACATTGTCAGGAAAAATACAAAAAAAATTATCCAAAGTAAATATAAATGTCCAAATTCTAAAGAATAAGTTTATTTTGAAAAATAAATCTTATAAAATTTTCAAATGTTTTATTTAAAAAAATGTTTGCCCTCAAAAGGCGGTAAAACAATCTTTTAAAAATATTAGAGTAGTCGATGCTTAAGATTGGGTTTATTCACCTATAAAACACTATATAATTCATAAATATACATAGATAAAAATATATATTATTCATTACATACTTGTATTGTTACATCCTTCCCCCTTTAGAAAATTGGGTCCCCCAATTTATTTACTTATAAAATAAGTGGGGTTATTTATCCCTCATTGCATTTTCAGATTCCCATGTTGCCTCTTCAATCATGTGGTTTTTCCATTAAAACATTACTTGATGAATTACCTTATTCCACAACACTTGCTCCATATGGTCAAGAATCTAGACTGGTTGTTCATGATAAGATATATTCTCTTCCAGGTGAACTACCTATGGACTCAAACCATGAGATTGACCTAGCATGTACTTCCTTAACATTGAAACATGAAAAACATCGTGTACCTAAGATAAACTCGGAGGTAAATCCACTCGGTATTCAAATGATCCAACTCTCTCTAGAATTTCGTATGGTCCAATGAACCTTGTACTCAGATTTACTTTCTTACCAAATCGTATCACACTCTTCCATGGTGAAATTTTGAGGAAGACATGATCACCTACCTCGAAAGATAGATCCTTCCTCCGGTTATCCGCATAACTTTTCTGCCAGCTCTGAGCTGTTCTCATGTGTTTTTGTATCAGTTGAACTTTTTCTACCAACAATTCTTCCAATTCTGGTCCCATCAACATCCTTTCACTCACTTCATCCCAAAAAGCTGTAGTTCGACACGGCTTCCCATATAATGACTCAAATGGTGCCATCTGTATACTGGAATGAAAACTTTTATTATAAGAAAACTCATCCAAAGAAAGATGTTGGTCCCAACTTCCTTGATAATCCATAAAAAAGGCACGTAGCATATCCTCCAAATTTTGAATTGTTCAATCTGACTGCCCATCTGATTGAGGATGAAAAGATGTACTAAAATTTAATTCAGTACCCAATGACTTCTAAAGCCCTTTCCTAAAGTTAGAAGTAAACCTGGGATCACAATCAGATACAATGGAGAGGGGAATTCCATGAAACCTGACTATATCTTTATGATACAAATGAGAAAGTTGATCTATGGAAAATGTATCTCGTATAGCAAGGAAATGTGCAGATTTAGTCAAGCGATCAACAATAACCCAGATTGCATTATTACCTCGAGGTGTCTTCAAAAATCCCACAATGAAGTTCATGGATATATTCTCCCATTTCCACTCGGGCACGGGTAAAGGCTGAAGCATCCCTTTCGGTAACAGCCGCTCTACTATAACCTGTTTACAATTCAAACACTTCACAGTAAAATCAGCAATATCACTTTTCATTCCATCCCACCAGTAATACTCCAGAAGATCTATATACATCTTAGTACTGCCAGGATGAACTGAAAACAAAGAACTATGAGCTTCACATAACAACTCTCTCTTCAACTGTGAATCACAAGGCACACACAAGCTCTTTCCAAATCTCAAAACACAATTATTATCAATGTTGAATTCAGGCAACTTACCCTTCTAAACCAGCTCTACCTTTTTATGCAACTCACTATCTTGATTCTGTGCTTGCTTAATTCTGTCTGATAGAGACGATTTCACTGATACTTGAAACAAAATAAAAGAACATCCAGCACCCACAACTTCTATGCCAATGTTCATCAAATCCTTAACCAAAGAATCATGTTCCAAATGTAACATTATTAATGAAGCATTAATTTTTTGAATCAAAGCATCATCCACTTTATTTTATTTTCTCAGATGGTAATGAACTGTGCAGTCATAATCCTTGATTAATTATAACCATCGCCTATGTCTCATGTTCAATTCATTCTGAGTGAATATATACTTTAAATTTTTTTTATCGGTATATATTTCACACTTTACTCTATAAAAATGATGTCTCCAAGTTTTTAAATCGAAAACAACAACATCTAATTCAAAATCATGTGTAGGGTAATTTAACTCATGAGTTTTCAACTTACGTGAAGCATAAGAAATTACCTGATCATTATGCATTAGGACGCAACCAAGGCCTTTCAATGAAGCATCACTGTAGATAACAAACTCACCATTCCTTGAAGGTAGTTCCAAAACTGGAGCATTCACCAATCTTGTTTTCAACTCTTGAAAACAATCATCACATTCTTTTTTCCAGATAAACATAACACCCTTCCAAGTTATCTTAGTCGTTGGACTAGATAAACATGAAAAATTTCTGACAAACCTTTGGTAATATCCTGCCAAACCAAGAAAACTACAAATCTTGGTTACATTTGTGCGTCTTGGACATTCTTCAACAATCTTTGTTTTTGCAGGATCAATAGTTATCCCATCATTGGAAACAATGTGACCAAGAAAGAAATATGTTGCAACCAAAACTCACACTTGCTGAATTTCCCATACAATTTCATTTCATTGAAGGTTTTCAAAATAACCCTTAACTATCTTTCATTCTCCTCTTTACTTCTAGAAAACACCAAAATATCATCAATGAAAACAACCACAAACTTATCCAAGAACTCATGGAAAATTATATTCATAAGGTCCATGAATACAGCAGGTGCATTGGTTTTCCCAAAAGGCATAACTAAAAATTCATAATGGCCATATCTTGTACGAAACACGGTCTTTGGAACATCTGCTTCATTACATTGAATTGATGGTACCCCGATATCAGGTCAATCTTTGAAAAATACTAATCTCCCTAGAGCTGATCAAACAAATCATCGATATGAGGCAAATGATATTTTTTTCTTAACAGTGATGTTAATCAAGGCTCTATAATCAATGAAAAGTCTCATTGAACCATCTTTCTTTTTAACAAATAAGATAGGAGCACCCCATGGTGATGTTCTAGGTCGAATGAAACCTTTCTCTAATAAATCTTGCGATTGCTCCTTCAACTTTAACAGTTCAATTTGAGCGATTCGATAAGGGGTTTTTGAAATTGGCTTAGCATCAGGAACTAAGTCAATAGTAAATTCAAATTCCCGATTTGGTATTATTCCATGAAAATCATCATGATAAACATCTGGATACTCATTTACCACTGGCACATCATTAATCTAACGGTTCCTTTGTTTTCAACAATATGTTCAAGGCAACATTGATTTCCATCTTTTACAAGTTTCTCAGCCACTTAATATGTTATCAACATTAAGGGTTCATTCTTGTACACAAATTGAAAGTCTTTCTGAAAAGAAACTTATTTAGATCTATAGTCAATCTTAGCATGGTAAATAGTGAGCCAATCCATACCCAGGATAACATCAAACTCTACTAGAGGTAAAAAAATAAGGTTTTCAGGTAAATTCTTTCCACGAATAATGATATGAAGATTCCTATAAATTCACTTTTCCTCAACATTTCCCCCAGGTGTTTTTACCATAAGTACATGAGTCATTTCTTGAGATGGTATTCCCAATTTTCTAGAAAATTTTTAAGAGATGAAAGAATGTGTAGACACTAAATCAAACAACACACTGGAATAATATGAAAAAAACAAAGTACCTGATACCACTTCATTTGATGGCCCAACATCTGTTGAAGTAGTTTCCATGGATTTCACCACCCCTTTATGCTTGTAGTCTGACTACTTCCCATCATTTGAGCTCTTTGTGGAACACTAGTTTGCTTAATGACCAATCTCATTGCATTTGAAACATTTCACTAACTGTAAATCAAATTTGGTCTTACCATCACCCTGATCTTTTCCAGTGAAATCACGAGCCTTACGTACCATATTACCACATCGGTAGCACTTTCCAGAATTCAAAAGACACTCCCCACCATGCTTTTTACCACATTTACCACAAACTGAAAACTTTTTTTTCTACCATCAGACCTTTTTGAAGAATTCTTCCCATTCTCCTACCACCTCGGTCTCTTCTTCTGTTTGTTGTCATTGAACACATGATCATCGGAAAACTCCATTTCCACCTTCTCAGCACATCGAACAAGATTTTTCTAACTTTTGAACTCACGAGAATCTAATAACCTTCGATATTCTTGCTTCAATCCTGAGTAAAAACGATTGATTTTACTATCAATGCCTCAGATAAAATTTGGAGCATACCTTGCCAATCGAGTTAACCTTTCTTCATAAGCCCCCACTGAGTCATCCTCTTTCCTCAATTCCAAGAATTGTTTTTCCATCCTAAGTCAAACAGTCTTAGGAAAACATTTCTCAAGAAACATACCTTTGAATTCATCCAAGTCAAGAGAATCGATCTCATCAGCGTCCCTGATATTTTTTATCATCGACCACCACTGATCTGCTTCACCCTCCAAAAGGTAAATAGAAATACTAACCTTTTTATTTTCTTAACACCCCATGCCATCAAAAATCTTCTCCAGTGCTTTAATCCACCCTTCGGCTAACACAGGGTCTAATGATCCTTTGAATGATGGGGGATGTTGTCTCATGAAATGTTCCACCACTGACATGTTTCTTTGTGGTTGATCTGGAAGATCTTGTGCATGGATACCACCACCATTTATCGCTTGAGTCAACTACGCCATTACATCAAAAAACTGTTCTGTTCCAATTACGATCACCTTAGTATGCTGATTTGGAAGGTCATTTCCTTCGGTATGCCTTCCTAGGACGGCTTCCCTATTTCCTCGGTGGAAATCCATTCTGAATAAACATGACTTAGATGAAGAAACATTATATTCTTCAAATGCTATATCATTTCAATTTGACCATAACCAAATATTTTTAGATAATCATTTAATAGAATTCTATCTCCTAATGTTATCTATACTGACCTTTGATACCAACTATAAGGCCCCAGCCTTAAAAATTAATTAAATCATGAGTTATTTCAAGAATACACACTGAGGATATTTTCAGGTTTAGAGTTATAGATAATTAGATCATAAATCATACATTACATTCCACATTTAAACAAGGTGGTTACATCAAAGACAGTATTCATTTTATCCATCAAAGAAAACATATTTAAAATAAAACATGGATTCTTTCTTGACACTTCCTCGACACTATCACCACATCATGTAATTTTCATTTGACCTTTGAAAAACATTTCAAAAACTTGGGATGAGCATAAAAATATCAGTAAGGGATATAAAAATACAGAATGAAAACATTAGTCCATGTACACATAAGAATCAATGAAATCATACTTTACTCATAAAACATAAGCACTTTAACATACCTCGTGAAATCATAAGATTCATGAATAACTCATAGAAATCATAAGACATAAAGGTATCTTTAGGCATTCATATCATTCTTACGTAGGGATTTACCCTCATGGCTACGTTTGGAATACCCATCACAATATATTCCCTAAATCCCTTCAGAGAAACCTTATCATTTAACCCCTTTGCGTTAACCAATGCATTGGAGAGCTATATCGGGCTCACCCGCCCTTAGTTTATCACGGAACCACCCGTCTTCATAAACAATTCCCAAGAATTATAACATAATTGTATCACATAAAACATGCATAAAGAAACATAACATTTCCATATTTCAATCACAAGATATCAAAAACACATTGATATAATCAAAAAATTATCAAAACTATTTTCAATACCAAAATAAAAGAAAAGTAAAACATGGTATTTATTTTTCACTTAAAAAAATTTATGCCTTGTAGAGGAATCCAAAACTCAAATAATGGTCACGACGGCGGATAAATCGTTGTCGCCGCATACGTGCGACAAAAACATTCCCTTTTGTCATTTATTAAAATGATTTGTATAAAAAAGATTCATTTTGAATAAAAGTAAACATCAAAGGGGTTTATACACTGTATAAAAGAATGTTGTGTATATAACAAAAAATGCCTCAATGAAAGGAGATTGAGACGAAGTCCCTTACCTCATGTCGAACTTGAATCGATCATTATTTATTTTACTGAATAATAAAATAGAGTTAATTTATACTTTATTAAGAACCTTTTTCATGTTCATTATTCCTTTTATATCACTAATTACCATGTTATGAACATTATTTAATTATTTATGTTAATAACGGCTGTTTTGTCGATCTTTGGTACTTGAGCCAAAAATAAACTTCTTATAATTACAAGTTGTTCATGTTGTAAAAAATCCATTATATATAGAATTATATTCATGGGGTAGATATCATATATATCATATATATCTAGTATATATATTCATTTATAATATTACATAACATTTAGAGGTAAGAAATGAAATGCACCGTTCATGGAGACGGTAAGCCATACGTACGCATGAACGCTGCTTTCATTTCTATTTCAGATTTAATGGAATGGAATCATAATGATATAAAAGTACATTATAATTATAGTATAATATCATATGTAATACCATTAACGCTATCCTTTACACATCCCACATATGGAATTAACGATTCAAATCACTTTGCGGGGCGGTAGTCCGCACATCCAAAAAAATGAAATTATTGCGTTTATCCATAATGGAAACCGTAAAGGTATGAAATAAATGAAAAATATAGAAGCATAAAGAAAACATAAACATAATATATATCGTAGATAAATATAGTGACATCTTAATGGACAACCTGAAAGGTGTTAAAAGAATATTGAACAATCATCGTTTCGTGAGGCAGTAATTCGTCATCCACAGAAACAATATGTTTTTAACCATTAGACGGAGGTGTGTGTATTTGTAGCTCGAATACTTATTATAAAAACATTATATAATATTTAAGATACTGTTTTTGTTACAAAATAAATGAATAAAAAGAGTTTAGGGGGTTGGAGAAGCAAAATAAAACAAAAGAACATTAGAGAAGACTTTACCTTTAAATCGGAAAACTCCTCTTGGTTTGAACCAAAAGGGTTTCTTGAAGAGATTTATACCTAAGGTAAGGATTCTATGATGAAAAGAGGGATGTCGAGAGATAAAATGAGCAGAGTTTGGACAAGAAAATGGCTTGAGATGTGTGGGTAGGGTGGTAGAGGTGGGGGCTTTTATAAGAGAGGGGAGGGGCATCTTGGAAAGTCCAGAAATGTTACTTTATTTTAAAATGAGTTTCGGATTTTAAAGGTCCCACATTGATATATTTATAGGATAAGGTGATATGGGTTTGAAATATACTCATCCAATAGGTTTTTTACAACTGTAATTCTTAGATATTATATCATCTTCTCATTTTATTTAAATCATTCATTAATGAGGTAATCGTTGCATCATCATGGTGTCATAAATAAATTAATTTATTTAATGTCTGAAAATTAAAAAAAATACTATGATGTAGGAAATATTTTTATTTTTCCAATTATTATTTATAGTCTAAGAGATCATTTACAGAGAAAAAACTAAATTTTTTTACTTAGGTGTAACATACTTTTGTGATATTCTCCATTCTTTAAAAATAAAATGATAAAGTGTCACTATCACCCAAAAGTGATTCCATGGGGTCCTAATGTTTGGAACAAGGAATCCCATGGGTGGCCATGACACAAACAGTAGCGTTAGGAAACATGTTTTCATGAACTGACCCTACCCAGGCTCGAGCCGCAACTACCCCAAGCCCACCTCCATAGGCCAGGGGCTGGTGACCAGCGCTGAAGGCACAATAACTCGGGGAGGCCTTTGCCTAAGCACATGTACATAGACAAACACAAAAAAATCAATGAAAAAGTGTAGATTTAAAGAGAAAATACAAGTAAAGAAAAGGGAAACTGCTATATATAAACCACCAAAAGTGCATCGACCTCTAATCAGTACAAAGAAAGTGATGAAAGTAAACTGAAAAGAAAAGGGAAAAAACACGCACCCAACCAGAAAAGTGCCACAACTCAGAAATAGGTAAACAAAATAAAGACAGCTGGAAGGGTCCCCCACTTGGAACCCATCTACCACCACCACACGTGGACCAAGCTCCCGAACTCTTAAGCTCCAATGAATTCACGACCAACCTGTCTGTCGTTTGCAAGGGCACACCAAGTGAGGGCGAAGCCCAAGCAGGGGTGAGTATAAAAATACTCTGTAGGATACCCCGAAGGATCAGGGGAGAAAAAAAGGAGGTTATGAAGAGGTGAGAAGTAGATCAAATATGGAGAATTAAGGGAGCACAACTAAAAGTGAAGTAAAGAGTACATCTCAACCCAACAAGAGGTTTGAAGTACACTCGTCCTAATTCAAGGATCTGGAAACGGTGAGAAGATGAACTTCTCGTCGAGTCCACCCTACCTATAGCATTAGAGTAGACTCGTACAACCATGAGAAGATAGACATAGAAAGCACGAGGCATACCCTGCGCGTCTTCGCCTCTCTTAGAGGGAGAGTATCCAATCCCAAGAAGTTGGTATGCGAACAAGGTAGATACATATATATATGCTCAACAAGAAGCCCGAACAAGCTCGTAAGGGGATCTCCATCCCATAGCTCATCCTAAGAATGTGAGTAGCCTGAGTCCCAGAAGTAACCACCATCGATGCCTAGCATCCCGCACGTCTTCCCCAAACTGCAAGTCAAGGGGCTCAAATCACCGTACCTTGACATTATCCGCTTTGGGTGGCACTGACTCGCCCACACGGTTTTAGGTCACGTCACAAGAACACGCCTCATTTGGGAAAGCATCCCTCATACATGAGAGTTCCAGGGTTAAGTCAAACCACACCACATCACTATGAAACAGTCGAGAGGTCTGCTCAAAGTCAATTTTTTCACATCACTGGCCCATACAAACAAGGGTCCTACTCTGGTAGTCATGAAGTAAAGCCACAGACTAGACAAGTATAAAGGACTGAGGATGAAATACCAACGGGTGACCCACTGCCCAGCCCTGCTGGATGGTAAACCCAAATACATCATCAGGCGACCCACTTCCCAAACCTGCTGGAGGGTAGACTCGGAATAAGTTGACAGGCGACCAACTGCCCATCCCTACTAGAGGGTAGACCTGGAACAAGAAGACCAGCGACCCACTGCCCAGCCCTTCTGGAGGGTAGACCTGGAATTAGTCGACAGGCGACCCACATCCCATCCCTGCTGGAGGGTAGACCTGGTACAAGATGATAGTCGACCCATAGCCCAACCCTACTGAAGGGTAGAACCTCATGAGTCGTCGGGTGACCCACTGCCCAGTCTCTACTAGAGGGTAATCCTTGAAGTCAGTGAGCAACCCACTGCCCAGTCTCTACTGGAGGGTAAACCCAAAGAAGTTGATGAGTAACCCATTGAACAGTCCCATAAAAGGGTACTCCACTGGAGGGAGGCTCGGAACCGTCATCAGGGACCACTTCCCAGCCCTACTGGAGGAAAATCCGGAACCGCACTGGCCATCCCTGCTGGATGGTACTGCTCGGGGAACACCGCTGTACTAGACAAAAAAACTCGGAGTGGGTATCGTGGAACCACCCAACTCCAGAGGAAAACCAGGGGAAACCACTGAACCTTACTGGTCTAAACCAAAAGGGCATTGGTCCAAGGGGAAAATCCACCCTGCGGGTCAAACAAACGAGCACAATGCTAGGGGAAAACTCCACCATGCTGGTTAAACAAACGAGCAAAGAGGGACCCTCTACGTCGCTAGAGGTTAAAGTATGCAAAGAAGAACACAGCACGCACATGGGGCCCACACGAGGTGTGGCCCCATCTCAACCCCAACCAAGTGCACAAACTTTCTCAGGTACAAACATCCCCAACGTGTACCTCCTAGATTCTTATATACTCCCAGAGTAAACCACGTCTCCAGCCCTAAGGCTATTGTGCACATGGCACCCCAACATCAATGCAAAGGGAATAAACATAACTTCGCAAACTTGATACCTCATCACACTAGGCACGACCATCCACGTCTCACTAAGCATTTACTCCACTCACACGGGAGTGCACGCGATCACGCGCCAAGGGTTATTTGCAAGCATCAAGGAAAGAACCACCATTAGTATGCCTTTCATGTTTCCACATTTGATGATATCTCAAAAGAGACTATGCATATCCTAAAATATTGCACCGTTGTAATCCTCACGAAAAAAATGCGAGATAGGCTATTTACTCGCCTCTAACGGATATCTGACAGAAAAGTTGCCAAAATCTCTTTACGCCTGATTGACATCCAGTGGTCCTGAGCCTCGACCCCAAAAAACAGTCGGGCGCATCGCGCCATTGCGATCCCCTTAGGAAAACATGTAAAAAAGACTGCTCACTTGAGTGCAACAGATATCCAGAGAAAAAGATGCATTCTGGCTCAACGTACATGAGCGGTGATACGCGGGACCTGCATCCTAGTCCCAAAATTCAATGAACAGATCACACCGTAGCGATCCTCTCGAAAAAGTACCAAGATGGACTATTCACTTGTCCAAAATGGTCGCCCGATGATAGAGATGGAAAATCACCGTCAACGCCCAAATGAAACTCATGGGACCCGCACCATCATGCGGAATCAGAGGGGCGGATTGCACCATTGCAATCCCCTCAGATAAAAATCCATAATCGACTGCTCGCATGCCCCGAACGGACGGCCGATGAAAAAGTCGCTAAACGATGCTCATAGCTCAACAGACAGGCCTTGGGGCCCATGTCTCAACTCAGGTTTCATCACCCAAAACCATACTATAAAACTCCGGCTCAATGCCATGGTTGAGACACCACTGACGGCGCTCCAAACGGACGTTGGACGCGTCCATGCCGTCCAAAATAAGATCCCCCGGAAAAACGTCAATTCCCTTAAAGACGCGTCGAGCTTCCAAGGCCCCTCGTTTCGGGAAATAAAAATTGTCAAAATGATCTAAAAAAGTACTCCTTGATGTAAAGCCACGCTGCTGCAGATGGCATGCAAAACAGACACCCATAGCGGAAAATACGGGAGTCTAAGTCGAGGGGGAAATGCCCCTTGGGCTGGACCGGCCTGGGTCGGCCGGTCCGCCCGACCTGGGCCGGCCCACGGTTCGGCCGTGCGGGCCGGCCATGGACCCGTGGTCCACAGTTCTACCTCCTGGCCTCACAACCGGTTGTTCCTTCCATGTGAAGTCCCGCCAAAGGTGGGTCTCGGTTTAGTAGTGGGGTCGCACGATGCTACCCCGGTCTCCGCTCCGTGCTGTGGAGCGCCTCCGCCTGGCGCCCACTCGTCGTCTGCGAGCCCCGGCAGACACTGCACACCCCCGGCCACCCTTGAATGCCCGCACTGAAGGCCCGCTGCCCACGTCTGAAGCCCCTGGCCTCCTCCTCCGCTGAAGGCCGCCGCCTTGCGCCTTAGCCCGCGCTGCCGTCCGAGATCTCTCTTGCTGCCTCCTAAGGACGCCGCGCCGCCGCTCGAACCTTCTGGAAACCAAAAACCCGCAATCTTCAGCGGGCGATTGCGGAGGCCTCAGGACTCCAAATTCAAAAATAATAGATGTGTTGGAAAGAACATAAATTAAACTACACTATTATGAGATTTTTTGAGGATCTAACAACAAGTTGATGCATATAATCGAACTCAAAGTAGGTGTGGTAATAAAAATTGAAACCCCAACGATCCTACCTTGTTGGGCTTCGCCCGACGCTTCCTGACGATCCGCCGGACTGTCGCAACTCTCTGAAGAGGTGGAGGAGAGGGGAAGATATCCTACTTTTTTGGGAGCTATTGGCACCAGGGAAGAATGGGGGAAGTGGAGAGGGTGGGTTAAGTGTTTAAATAGAAAACACTTAACCACCTGCTCGTCGGCCCGAACCCGAACTTCTGGCGGGGTCGAGATTAAGCCTCCCCTGGGGATGACACCATGTTCTGAGTGCAATGGATTTCTTGGAATTTTAATCTGAGGCTCCGTTTTAATGTTATAAAACTGAATTCCCAAAGCCACCAAATTATGAAAACTCCCTTGTGGCCATTTTTCACTGATGACCAGCATTCGCAAAACTTACACCGCACCTAGGGTAAACGACACGCTCCGAACTCAATGGTGCCCTCAACTTTCCAATATGAGCCACCATTTAAGATATACTTGAGTTTAAGCCGTTAAACAAAAAATTAATTATTTAATTTATCCGTTCCACGCTCCGATAGTGAGCGAGGGGTCCAAACGTCCCGCGCCGACAAGTTTTATGTCGCTCCTAGGGTAAAAACCTCATTCCGGACTCATCCGTGCACTCAGATCTCTGACCCGGATCACCATTTAGGAGTTATCCCATTTATTTGGTGTTCCCAGTGTGAACACACTGAAAAAATAATTCCGGCCACACTGGGGCTCGGAATCACACGTCGTCTAAAGGCGCTGCTCTGGAATAAAATCAAGAATATTCCAACGTCTTTTATAGCAAAAACAAAGTTCTTACATCATTCCATCCTTCAATATTTTTTTCCCCAAAAAGAAAACCTAGGGGAACAACTCAGGTTACTAAGCCCACACCTGGATCTTCCGTACCCAGAGGAACTCTTGCATAGTCCCACGTCACCGCACACAGACCAAAGGATTTGATATGTTCACGCGAGGACTGCCCTTGATGATGACGTGAATAAGAGCACGCAAACATCTCCTCAGGTGAGTCACATGGGAGACGAAGTTCACCCACTCTAGGCTTTGGGGTTAGGGAAAGGCGGTAGGGAACCTCGCCATCCCTTCGCACGGTCCCAAACAGCCTGACGGGTCTCAGGGGTAGCTCACCTCCTCGGCCGAACCCCTACTTCGCCCTTCGTGACTGGAATCACCACCCGCACCTGGAACAAGGCCCGATGATTCCCTCCTTCAGAATATTCATATGGTGGAACACCAGAGGATATTTGGTAGCACAAGGTTTCACAATTGATGTCTCTCACCCAAGACTCTCTTACACGCACGAAAGGCAAAGTAGTCACTACCATCGACTAAAGAGGAAGGTTCCACGACTTCTACTCTACCAACACAGGGTTACACCCGATGCCCTATGTCACCCTGGTAACACCTCAAACAAGGAGTAGGGAGAAAAGAATTTCACACACAGAGTCTAAAAATTCTACTGCAAAAAGTAGAAGAGCAGTAGAGCGTACCTCTTATCACCTCATGCTCTGCAGGATCATAGACATCCAATGATCGTGGCTGTCCGTGGCCCCAACTGTCTCCTCCCGGAGCCTGATGTGGATCGCCTAGTGGTGATGAGAAGACCTCATAAAGCCATACACCACCACCAGTTCCTCCCACTCCTCTGCTAGCACCACCTCTCTAGGTACTACTCCTATCATGGCGTTGCCTCTGTCAGGGTGGTGCACATGCTTCCTGGACGATATTCTCAGAGTGCCTGATCTGGAAATCTCGTGAAAGGTGACCTCACTATTGCAAGCATAGAACCGACCCTCTTTGAGCTGCATTGGTGCCCTCCGGTGCCACTGTGGTGTACGACCACGCCCCTGAGTTCGGTTGTCAGAAAGCCACCTGCGTCGAGGTTCTGCTTGCCGACGCCCGCTAGCTGCTGTAGACGTCTCTGCTCCAACGTGCCTGCTACCACCACCAACTCTAGAACGTGACAGGACGCTCTCTGTCACCAGTGCCTGCTCTGGCACCCCGGTATATGTTGAAATGCCCAAGGGTACTATGACAGCACAAATCTCTCGGTGGAGACCCTGCTCAAACTTCTGTGCTTGGATGTTGTCGTCATGGACCAAGTCTAGGTAAAAGCGTGCACAGTCTGCGAAACTAGCCGCGTACTCGACCACCGTCATCCCTCCCTGCTAAAACTGCCGGAGCTCCTGAATCCGAACGGAGCATAAGCAGGAGGGGAAAAACTATTCACAAGACAAAAACTAATAGAACCCCACGAAAGCGACGAATCGTCAAGAAACTAAGTCACCAGACTCCACCAACGCCAAGCTTCTCCACGACAAAGGATGGCGACCAAAGCCACCATATGATCTGTAGGCGTCTCCACAAGCCTAAAAAGGAAATCCACTGTCTCTAGCCAAACCTCTACAGCCTGAGGGGCTGGCTCACCACTGAACCACAGCAGTCTCTGTCACTAGAACTCACAGAGTGCGCTCAACCTGCGCTCAAGATCAGCCTGCTCTGCTGAATCTATCTGCTGCTCAACAGGTGGGGGTGCTGCTACCGGCCCACCCAGAGAAATGGGATCGCATGATGGGTCCTGGAATCAGGCCTCGTAGCTCACAAGGTCGTCGTCATGAACCAATGCTGGTATCCTGGCTGGCTGTCTTCGCGGAGACATCCCGAATATTATCAAGGACTGCCGCAGTCAGATGTGCATATATGTATATAACAACAATAACAATGATGGGGAGCTGACTCAAGAAGGACATTCAAAGACTCAATACTTTGTGATGCACAACCAAAATTTTCCCTACAATGAGTGTCTCAACATGCTGAGTTGGAAAGCGGGTTATCAGGGTCCTGGTGAATGGATACATTGGCCCTCGCACCATAACTAGACTACCTGGCCTGAGAGATGCTCTCGAGACACGTTAACATTGTTTCCCTAAATCCCAACCAATTCATTTTATTTTAGGGACGTCCAAATAGCATCTTAAGGAACGAACCACCTTTCATACCACTTTTTCACGACCCGACCATACTCGGGCTCAAGCCGCAACTACCCCAAGCCCCCCTCCATAGGCCAGGGGTAGGAGACCAGCACCGAAGGCACAATAACTCAAGGAGGCCTTCGCCTAAGCACCTGTACACACACACACAGAACACACTCAGTGAAAAAATGCAGAGTAAAAGAGAAAAGACAAGTAAAGAAAGGGAAACTTCTATATATAAACCACCAAAAGTTTATCGACCTCTAATCAGTACAAAACAAGTGCAGAATGTAAACTAAAAAGAAAAGGAGAAAAAAATGTGCCCAACCAGAAAAGTGCCACAACACAACAACAGGTAAACAAAAGAAAGACATCTGGAAGGGTCCCCCACCTAGAACCCGTCCAAGACCACTGCATGCGGACCAAGCCCCCGAACTCCTAAGCTCCACTGAAGTCACCACCAACCTGTCCATCGTCTGCAAGGTCACACCAAGTGCGTGAAAAGATCAAGCAGGAGTGAGTATAAAAATACTCAGTAGGATACCCCGAAGGCTCGAGGGAGAAACAAATGAGGTGATGAAGAGGTGAGAATTAGATCAAACATGGAGAAGTAAAGGAGCACAACCGAAAGTGAAGTAAAGAGTACAGTTCAACCCAAAAATAGGTAGGAAGTAGACTCGTCCAAACGCGAGGAGCTGGAAACAGTGAGAAGATGAACTTCTCGTCAAGTCTTCGCTACCTATAGCAGGTGAGTAGACTCATCCAACCACGAGAATCTAGACATAGAAAGCATGTGGCATACCCCGCACATCTTCGCCTATCTTGGAGGGAGAGTATCCAAGCCCAAGAAGTGGGTACTCGAACGAGGTATATACATATATATATGCTCAATAAGAAGTCCGAACAAGCTTGTAAGGGGATCTCCATCCCATAGCTCAGCCCAAGAAAGTCAGTAGCCTACAGTCCCAGAAGTACCCACCATCGATGCCCAGCAGCCCGCACGTCTTCCCCAAACTGCAAGTCAAGGGGCTTAAATCACCACACCTTGAAAATATCCTCTTTGGGCGGCACTGACACGCCCACATGGTTTTAAGTCACATCACAAGAATGCATCTCAGTGGGTAAAATGCCCCTTGTACTTGAGAGTTCCTGGTTTTATCAAACCACACCTCGTCACTGTCACACAGTCGAGAGGTCTTCTCAAAGAAAAACATGTCACATCACTGACCTGTACAAACAAGGGTCCTGCTCCGGTAGTCACGAAGTAAAGCCACAAACTAACCTAGTATAAAGGACTGAGTCTGAAATACCAACGGGTGACCCACTGCCCAGCCCTACTGGAGGGTAATTCAAAATAAGATATTGGGTGACCCACTGCCCAGCCCTACTGGAGGGTAAACCCTAATACATTATCAGGCGACCCACTACCCAGCCCTACTGGACGATAGACCCAGAATAAGTCAACAGGTGACCCACTGCCCATCCCTGCTAGAGGGTGGACCTAGAATAAGACGACAGGCGGCCCACTGCCAAGACCTGCTGGAGGGTCGACCTAGAATAAGTCGATTGGCGACCCACTAACTAGCCCTGCTGCAGGGTAGACCTAGAACAAGATGACGGGCGACCCACTCCCCAGCCCTACTGGAGGGTAGACCCTCAAGAGTCATCGGGTGACCCACTGCCTAGTCTCTGTTGGAGGGTAAACCTAGAAGTCAATGAGCAGCCCACTGCCCAGTCTCTACTAGAGGGTAAACCCAAAAAAGTCGATGAGTAACCCACTTCCCAGTCCCGTAAAAGGGTACTCCACTTGAGGGAGGCTCGGAACCATCATCAGGGAAAACTTCCTAGCCCCACTGGAGGTAAACTCGGCATTGAGGACCACTCCCTGGCCCCACTGGAGGTAAATCCGGAACCGCTCTGGCCATCCCTACTGGATGGTACTACTCGGTGAACACCGTTGGACTGGCCAACAGAACATGGAGTGGGTATCGTGCAACCAACCAACTCCAGAAAAAAAAACTAGGGGAAACCACTCAACCCTGCTGGTCTAAACCAAAAGAGCACCGGGCCAGGGGGAAACTCCACCATGCGGGTCAAACAAACGAGCACAGAGCCATGGGAAAACACCACCCTGCCGGTCAAATAAACAAGCACAGAGGGACCCTCTACGTCACGAGAGGTCAAAGTACGCAATGTAGAACACAAAAAGTATGTGGGGCCCACACGATGTGTGGCCCTATCTCGACCCCAACCAAGCGCACAAACGTTATCAGGTACAAACATCCCCAACATGTACCTCCAAGAATTCGCGTATACTCCCAGAGTAAACCACATCTCTAGCCCTAAGGCTATCGTGCGCACGACACCCCAACGTCAACGCGAAGTGCATAAACATAAATTTGCCATCTTTCCACCTCATCGCCCCAGGTACGACCAACCACATCTCATTAAGCATTTACTCCACTGACATGGGAGTGCACGCGGTCACGCGCCAAGGGTTCTTTGCAAGCATCGTGGAAAGAACCACCATCAATATGCCTTTCATGTTTCCACATTTGATGAGATCTCAAAGGAGACTCTGCACATCCTAATGGATTGCACCGTGGTAATCCTCACAGAAAAACATGCGAGATAGGCTATTTACTCGCCTCAAATGGATATCCGATAGAAAAGTCACCAACACCGCTTTATGCCCGAACAACGTCCCCTGGTCCTGAGCCTCGGCCCCGAAAACAGTCGGGCGCATCGCGCCATTGCGATCCCCTCGGGAAAACACATCAAAAAGACTGCTCACTTGAGTGAAACGGATATCCGGAGAAAAAGATGCATTCTGGTGGACTGAACACGAGAAGTGCTATGCGGGACCTGCATCCCTGTCCCAAAACTCAACGAACAGATCGCACCGTTGCGATTATCTCGAAAAAGTTCACAAGAGGGACTATTCACTTGTCCAAAACGGTCGCCCGGTGATAGAGATGGAAAATCATCGTCAACACCCAAACAGACCTCGTCGGGCCCGCACCATCGTGCAGAATCAGAGCGGGCAGATTGCACCATTGCAATCCCCTCAGAATAACATCCAGAATCGATTGCTCGCACGCCCCGAACGGACGCCCGATGAGAAAGTCGTTAAACGCAGCTCACAGCTCAACAGACGGGTTTTGGGGGCCATGTCTAAACTCCTGTTTCAATGCCCGAAACTAAACTAGAAAACTCTGGCTCAATGCCAGTGTTGCAACACCACTGACGATGCTCCAAACGGACGTCGAACGCGTCTGCGCCGTCCAAAACAAGATCCCCCCGGAAAAACGTCAATTCGCTTAAAGACGTGTCGTGCCTCCGAGGCCCCTCGTTTCATGAATTAAAATTTTTTCAAACCATGTCAAAAAGTCCACCTCGACGTAAGGTCCGCACTTCCACAGACAGCATGCAAAACGGACGCCCGTAGCAGAAAATATGGGCGTCTAAGTCGTGGGAGCAATGCCCCTTAGGCTGGACCGGCCGGTCAGCCCGATGTGGGCCGGCCCGTGGTTCGAACGCGCGGGCCGGCCGTGGACCCGTGAACCACGGTTCTGCCGACCGGCCTCACGTCCGGTCGTTCCTTCCACGCGGAGACCCAAAAAAGGCGAGTCTCAGTCTGGCCGCGGGGTCGCACGGAGCGACCCCGGTCTTCACTCCGTGCCACGGAGCGCCTCATCCTGGTGCCCAGTCGACATCCGCAAGCCCCGACCGACACCGCACACCCCTATCCGCCCCTCACTTGCCCGCGCTGAAGGCCTACTGCCTGCGTCCGAAGCCCCTGGCCTCCTCCTCCGCTGAAGGCCACCGCCCTGCGCCTTAGCCCGCGCTACAATCCGAGAGCCCTGCCGCCGCCTCCTAAGGACGTCGCGCCGCCGCTCGAACCCACCGGAAACCGAAAACCCGCAATCTTTGGCCAGCGATTGCAGAGGCCTCATGACTCCAAATTTGAAACTGAAATATGCGTTGGAAAGCACATAAATTATACTACACGATTAGGGTCTTTTTTTGAGGATCAAACAACAA